>JARQOC010000006.1:108578909-109178909 GCA_033576535.1 Allobates femoralis
AGCCAGCTGCCCGCAGTGTTTTCTTGGACTGGTCTCCCCGAGATCAGTGATTGCTTCTTGAAGTCCTTGCGGTCAGCTCATCAAGTCGTAGTTAGAGGCATCTTTTTGCAACAAGCTTCCCATTTGAAGCGTAAAAGGGAATCCAGCAGGGTTACTTTGTTAGCCTGGCTTCAACAATTAAAAGTCTTTAAATAAAACAGCAATCACACCAGGTCTGTGATGAAAGTGTTGTTGTACAACTATTTTCTATTGCTAATATGGGTGAAAAACCTCCATTTGGATTTACCAAGTGTATTGATGTATGTATAAAGTGGTGACTTTGGCAGCCCATTAGAATGTTATACTGCCTGTGGTCAGCCCTGTTTTTGATCATTTATATAAAAGCACCAATTCTGATTAAATTATTAATCTTGTAGAAATGTTGTGGGTGGGAACTGGCACTTGCGACTCATTAGCATAGAATGTCATTATGATTGCTTTAAAAAACAGCAAAATTGATGACAAGAAAGTTAAAACCTAAGGGGGTGTCTAGGTTTCTCCAACTTGAGATTTCTTGGCAGGAGAACACTTGCATTGTCTGCTGCAGGCTTCCCACCTATGTGAGTGAGTTTTTTTTTTATAAAAAAATAAAAAACCACCACACTTTACAAACATTCCAACCAGAACATTGTTACAAATTTTCAAAATTAGGCTTAATCCATATCCCTACCCCCTCCCTCCCACCTTAACTCTCCCACTATAACTTTTGAAACCGTATAAGTCACAGCTTAGCACATTATATAGTGCTGTACATAATTCCAACTCACTGTGCAAATTAAAATTACATCTAAACGGCAGCTAGACACCATTTATCCTAACTTGCAGAAGATCAGCAGAAGCCACACCCGGATAGTCCTACCAACCACCCCACAGTTTCAAATTGTGTATGTTGACCTTGTTTAATGCATATGTACCTTTCCATTTGGATAATAAAATTTATTCTGTTCACAAAATCTTGTCTCCCTAGTGGTTTCTCATCTAACCAATGCACTGCTATTAGTTTCCCAGCAGCATACAGGAATCTGGCTATAGCCAATCTCCCCCAGTCATCAATAGCGATGTCTTCTACATAACCCAGTACACATGTAAGCAAAGTGCGCAGAATAGTCACCCCATCACCTCCTGTATTAAATTAACGATCCTCACCCAAAAAAAAGTATAGCGTTTATTGCGCGTTTTTTTCTGCGTTTTGGCCATAGAAGTATGGCCAAAACGCAGAAATTAGTTGACATGCTTTTCTGCAGAGGACAAAAAACAATGTGTAGGAACAGCTTTTGCTGGAAACCTAATTAGGGAGTGAAGAGGCAACCTACTATGCTGTCGTGGAAGGTGACTGGAGAAAACGCAGTTTTAGTTTAGCATAGATTAACAAAGCCAAGGCAAAATGCAGTAAAAACACAGTGATCACAGCTTTATTCTTCTGTATAGAGCCAAAAGCAACAGGCAGGTAGTTGCCAGCTAACTGCCTGTTCTGTCCAGCAACGATCTCTGCTACCTCAGAGCAGTCACTGACCACTCCTGCTGTAACTTCCTGCCCTTCCTGTCACATCGGAGAAGTGTCTTCCCTTCTGTTGACAGAAAGTCTCTGGAAAAGGTCATGCTGATACACTTAGCACCATGCAGGTAGTCAGCGGGTGTAACTGTCAATCAGTAGGAGGTCTACACCAACGTTTGGTTGACAGCAGTGCTGAAGAGGTGCAATGAAGCAGCAGAATAGCCAGATGAGCAGGCAGATGTCGTCCCCATGCAGAACATGCAAGCAGGTAGTCACTACCTCCCTGTTTGTCCTTAATTACATACACAAAAATATTAAAAGTCCTCGATAACCCCTCTTTACATACATGTCCTTAATTTGGGGTATAAAATTTTGATGAGATGCTTTGTATGCTCTCCCAGTGTTTGCATGGGTTTCCTATAACACTACACACATCTACTGTTTGGGGATCATTCTCTACTGTAATTCCCTAGGGCAGAGGTTCCCAACTCCAGGCCTCAAGGCACACCAACAGTGCAGGTTTTGGAGGATTTCCTTAGTATTGCACAGGGGTTTGAATCATCACCTGTGCAGATGATCACATTGCCACCTGTGTAATATTAAGGAAGTCCTGAAAACCTGCACTGTTGGTGTGCCTTGAGGCCTGGAGTTGGGAACCTCTGCCCTAGGGGAACAGTGATGATTACATCTAAAGCGCTGTGGAATAGTCACGTGATAAACAAGAGCTGAGCTGTAATACCAAACATCAGCCGCTACATGTGGGCAGCTGTACTGTCAGAGCTCTGTACATCTAGACACAGTATGACAATTATATGTTTTTCATCCTAGAGATACGTTAAGGTTATGCCAGTCCTGAACAATCCCTTTAAAATGTAGCTGTTAAAACTGCAAGAGGCAACAAAACAAAAACACACCAATCTATTTTGTACTTACCTCTGGACAAAACCGTTTAAATTCTGACAACCAATTTGGCAGGGTAGATAAAGGTCCACAAACAAAAAATGGCCCTTGGACACCTCTCTCAATCATCATGGATATCATGGCAATACACTGAACAGTCTTTCCAAGACCCATTTCATCAGCCAATATGCCATTGATACCATTTTCCCAGAGCATCTGTGAACAAGTATATAGTATTAGATATCATTTCTGTAAGGTTTAAGTAAGTATATTTAGTAAAGGTAGTCACTTATACACTACCCTATACAGGGCCAGCTTAGAAATATTGCTAGAGTCCATAATTTTAGTACAGTACTGCAGGCAGTTTAAAATAAAGTCACTACTCAACAGCAGTTTTTCATGGGAATTGTGGCCATTTAGATAAGTGCCCATCAATTTAACACTATTATGGTTTATAACCCACTTTAAAAAGCTGTCAAAATACTGTAAATGTAAAAATAAAGTATCAAGTCTTGTGACTTTCTTCCAAGAAATTTTAATTTATTTATAAAAATAAAAGTAAAAAAAAAAAAACAAAAAAAAAAACAACACCTTCTACAGTTACACCCGACACTTTCAAAAAGGAATCTGTCACATCAAATATTGCCATTATCTGCAGTTATGATGTTAGTTCTGCAAGTTAATATGGTTAGGAAGGTGCCTAGCCACTAAGTGCAGCTACCAGGAGGAATAGTTAATTTTCAGTTGGCTGTCGGTCATACAGATGTTCTGGTTTTGCTGTCACCACTCACAGCACGTCCACTGACAGCCGGCTCTGCACTGAGGGCTCACAGCTACAGGGAAAAAAATAATTTTCTACTAGGACTGGAAAGCCTAGTGTTGCCTCCTAGTGGCAGCCACATACATCCATGATATTGTGTGTCCCCCAAGGAAGCGATAAGTTAATATTCTTATATGAAAGACTGGAATCTGTTTAAGGGACCCCATCGTTAAAAGGGCTATTTTCATAGTCATAGATAATTATGGTTGCATAGCGTGTGAAAAATCAAGCACTTTTCCAGTTTACAGCTTATTAAAATTTTGAGCAGCTCATGAGATAGGAACACTCATTTACAGCTCCTGCCTAGGAGACTACCACCGTTTGTTTAGCCAAAAAGCACTGGACTGAAGTTGGCAGGGATTAGGTCAAGTTTAGACTTTGCGTTTGATTTATTTTTTAGATGACTTCAGCAGCAAAACTGCATCCTTTTTTCCCCCCTGTAAAAAACATCCGTTTTTTGGTCCAGTTTTGCAGTGAATTTTTCCCATTAACAATGGTTTCAAGGGAAAAAAAAAAAAAAAAAAAAAAAAATGGACCAGAAGAAATCAATACTCGACATGCTCATTTTCCTGCATGTGCTTTCTGCCCCAAAAACAGATCAGTAAAAAACAGCATCCTTGCAGCATTTATGAAAACTCAGACTTTGCTGGGCATCACAAAGTGGTTTATTTTCCATGCAGACCTGGTTCACAAAAAAAAAAAAAAAAAAAAAGTAGCAAGGCAGACTTGAGTGCACTCACCGTAAAATCCTTTTCTCTCGAGCCTCTTTTTGAGGGGGGTGGGGGGGGGCAAACGACACAGGACCATGGGTGTTATGCTGCAGTTCACCAGGGGGCTGACGCCAAGTAGAATCGGCACAATTGACCAAAAGCAGTAAAAGACATAATATAGGCAACCATAGAAGATCTCAAGCCAATCATTAATATTAAACAGCCCGGAATGGGCAACAGGGAGGGTGCTGTGTCCCCCAATTAGAGGCTCAGAAAAAAGGATTTTACGGTGAGTACACACTCTCCTTCTCAAATCGCCTCATTTGAGGACACAGGATATCCTAAAGCAGTCCCTGGGTGGGTAGAAAGAAAAGGTACAGAACTAAACCAGTAGTCTCTTGCAAGACAAGCATATTATAAATGAGCTACCGCCGCCTGCAAGATATGCCTACCCAGACTCGCATTTGCCGATAACAGAGTGTGGACATTGTAGTGCTTTGCAAATGTGTGTAAGCTGGACCAGGTGGCCGCTTTGCACACATGCCTGGTGTCAGATGGCCCAGGATGCCCTTACCGCACGAGTGGAGTGTGCCCTTAAGCCAACTGGGACAGGCATGTTCCGCAATCGATATGCTTCCTGAATAGTTGACAATCCATCTGGCCAATGTGGCCTTAGATGTTGCCATGCCCTTTCTGTGACCCTCTGGGAGAATGAATCAGACTTCCGGAAGGGCGCTGTCCTTGAGACATTGTACCGAAGGGATCTAACCAGATCCAGTGTGTGCAGAGCCTTCTCAACACTGCACAGGTACTGGGCAAAATGAATGGAGAGAAATCGCATTTAGGTGGAAGGAAGAAACCACCTTTGGAAGGAACGACGGCACCGGCCATAGAACAACCTTATTCTAGTGGAAAACACGCAGGAAAGTGCTGCCATTTCAGAAACAAGACGGATATAGGTTATCGCCACGAGAAAGACAACTTTCCAGGACAGAAGACAAAGGGAGACCTCCCTGAAGGGCTCAAAGGGAGGTTTCTGAAGGACATCCAAGACCAGATTGAGATCCCTCAGCACTCCCCTGCAAGAGGGAAGCTGATTGCAGCCACCATCGAAAGGACTGCTTGATCCTGGGAGGGGGGGAGCCGAAAGATTCTGTTTAAGGTGAACAGGCTCTTGTCCCAGGCTGTCAAAAGGGCCATCTGCAGAGGCCTGATGTGCAGCTGGGCAAAGGGGACTGCCTCCATCGCCGCAACCATCCTGCCTAGAAATCATCCTGAAGCGAAGGGAGTGAGACGAAGGGCGAAGAAGAACCTGGACACCCTGACTTAGAGCACGGGACTTGTCTTGAGGGAGAAGCACCAATCCGCGGGAGGTATTGAGGACCATCCCTAGGAAGGTAATGGGCCGATCTGGAACTGGAGAGGATTTGGAACTGGAGAGGATTTGGACAGATTGTTCACATCAGACGGTTGGTCACTTTCTTCGCTGTCTGTGTAAAGAAGGGGCATAGATCAGGAGGTCGTCCAGATAGTCGTTCTACCCTACGCCCCGTGAGTGAAGAATAGTCATGACGGCCGCCTTGACCTTAGTGAAGACCCTGGGGGTCGTGGCGAGTCTAAAGGGCAAAGCGACGAACTGAAAGTGGTCCTCATTTATTGCACAGGTATTGTTTGTGCGCATGGGAAATCAGAATATGAAGATACGCATCTTGAATATCGACCGTGGCCAGGAATTCTCCCTCCTCCATTGATGTAATGAAGTGGAGGGACTCCATGCGAAAACAATGAAGACGAACAAATTTGTTCAGGCGCTTGAGATCCAAGATGGGTCAGACCAAGCAGTCCTTTTTGGGGACTACGAATAGGTTTGAAAGGAACTTCCTGAAACGCTTGTCTTCCTGAACCAGAATAATGACTCCAGCCAGTAGGAGGGAATCAATAGCCTTGAAAAAAGCTCAAGCCTTCGATTGGGACCGTGGGGGAAGTAGAGGGGAAAAAAAAAAAAACAAAAAAAAAAACCACACAATTGGGTGGACGGGAGATCGATGTTGTAGCCAGAAGACAGCAGTTTCCTGACCCAGATGTCGCAAAAAAGCGAAAGTCGGCCACCCACTAAAGTGGTGTCTTCCGTGGATGAAGGAGAGTCAGGACGAAGAGAACCTATAGGATCTGGATCCCCTAGGTCTGGACTGTTGACAGCCTGCCAGGCTGTGTTCGATTTTGGTGCAGACTGAGAACCCCTGTCCGTGTGAGGGGAGTGGTTTGTAGTTTGCGACAGGCGGGAGGCCGTTAAGCCAAACGAATTCCGAAAGGAACAAAAACGCATCTGCTGACGTCGGACAAAGGTGCGTCTTGGCTTATGTTGGGGAAACGAAGTGCTCTTCCATCCAGTGGCATCGGAAATCAGTTGATTTAGCCATTCTCCGAAGAGACAGCCGCTAAGATAAGGGAGACTAGCGAGGGATTTCTTAGAGGCAGAATCCAGTCTCCACACTCAGAGCCATAGCGCTCTGCGAATGGTAACGGCATTAGAGGCTGCCACAGCTGTGCAATTACCCATATCCAAAGATGCTTGGATAAGATATTCCCTGGCTACTGAGAGCTGGGCTGCAGTGTCCGTCAACTCGGGAGAAAGGCTGCTATCCTGTAGAGAGGAATGTAGTGTATCTGCCCAGGTCATGATTGCCTTAGCAACCCATACGGAGGCAAAGGAAGGTGATTGGGACGAACCAGTGGCCTCAAAAAACCCGAGCGAGTCAGCTGGTCATCTGTCGATCTGTTGTTTAATGGAAGACCCCATCAGGTAGAGAAAGCAAGGTTCTTGCTGACAAACCGCAAACTGGGGGGATCAAAACATGAGGGGAGTCTGCCCAGTCCTGACCTAGAGCAGGAGAGAAAGGGTAGCAAACTTCGATAGCCTTGCGACTTCCAAAACTTTTATCAGGATGGGTCCTATGTTTCTTTAAGATCTCCTGAAACTCAGGATGATCCGCAAAATATTAAAAGACACAGCGTGGTCTGGTGTCTCACAAGGAGGATAGTCGACCTCAAGTGTCTGGTTGATGGCTGTGATTAAATCCTCGACCATGGCCTGCGCATCAGGAGTATCTAAATCAAAGGATAGCTCCGGTTCAAGTTTGAGTCTGGATCGTGGAATGCTCCAGACGAGGTTGAGCCTGGCTCTAGTTTCCTGAAGGGTGATGTGTGGGATCCCCGTGAAGATGCAAGCGAAGTGCTCCTATGATGTTTTTCCGCCTCGTCTCAGCCATGGATTGTTGTGTGTCTCGTGGCCTTCCCCTATGTGGCGCCCTCATGTGTCAGAGTGTCCACCTGTGATTGATTGGCCTGGGGTGCTTGTCATGGGTGGCTCTGCAGTGCCTGGATCAGGCTAGTAGAGCGCTTATCCATATATTGTGACATGGATTGTTTTAGGAACAGAGCCCATTCAGATGGGTTAGAGGCGCAGGGAGGAATAGCATCGACGGGGGGCTCCTGTGCAGTACTGGAGTGACAAGACTGGCAGTGCGGGGCAGTATGTCCGTCAGGCAGTTGAGCCCGGCATGTAATGCAAGATGCATAATAAAAATTAAAGGTTTTGGGGGTCTTCTTATTGGCCCTTGAGTTCTGCATGATTATGTGGCAGAGGTATATAGCTGTGGTAGAAGTATATAGCTACTCTATGGCTCGCTGTAGGGCACAGAGTATACTGCAGGCAGGGAGAGGAGAGAGAGCAAGAACAAACGAGCTGTAGCAGATCAGAGTCTGTGTCTGTGTCACCCAATGAGGCAATTGAGAAAATGGATCAAATACATAATGTGAACATTGCCTTACCATGCACTCCAGATATAAGCAGTTTTGAAACTGCCCAGTAGAAGTTAAAGCGAGAAGATTGCAAGCAATGCACATATCTAGTAGCGGTGGCAAGTCTACAAAATGTAGACAAAGTAGTCATACCTCAAGAACAGTTAAAAGTTTTAAATTAATTTGCAAGATTGCTTGCACTGACAATACCCATTTTGTGAAGATGGGCAGTATGCATAATTTCAGGATTAGTTCTATCTTTGACAGGAATATCACTTAATGAAGTTTGGGTGGTCTTTTCAAACAATGTTTACTGTATCTCATGTCCCAGACATCTAAGATTTTTTTTTTAAGTGTTTAGGTTAAGAGAAGAATTGCAAGAAGAGCCCAAGCCTGACAATTTTAGATGAGGGGCGACAGTTTAAGGCAAAACGAAAAGACAAAAACACCAATCTCAAAACAGAATAAGAAAGATACCCTGAGCCACTCCATGCCTTCTATTTGGTACCACCGCATCACTCCACCAGTAAAGTACTTTGGCTGCTGGTAAGGAATCGGTTGACCATCCACTTTTCTCACAGGATCAAAGAGATGTTTTGCGTTCTGCCTCACAGTTTGGGACAGGCGATCTTTAATAACAGAGTTGGAATCTCCATTTCTCTCTAACTCTTCAGTCGTTAAGTTGCTGGAGGCAATGACATCCTGAAAAGAGTGGGGATAAACAGGTTAATAAAATGGAAGCACAGCTGCAAATCTTAATAGATACTGCAATGAGTGTATACATACTTCAGATTCATTCTTGCTTTTTTTGGAGGCAGATATGATGTGCTAACAAAAAGGAAATAAAGAGTCACCTGAAAGGCATAAACACATTTACCACATCCTTTAACATCTTTTTTTTTTATACACACACACACACCCCTACCTCTTTGGACATAACATCTGAAATGCTGTAATTTTCATTCTGTTTTCTTTTCCTTGCTGAGAAGGAATAAAATAAAATAATTTTTTTTAAAAAAGGACAAAAAACGTAAACAAGGTAAGGGAAAGTGCTTAAACAATATGGGTGTTCAGGGATTGAAGTGGTGAAAACAACCCCCCCCAAAAAAAACATACATTGCAGGGAGGCCACCAGTGGAAGGCAACTGTTCGTTTAGGTATTTCCACCCAGTCTCAGCTTGGGGACACTCCTGAAGAGTGCCTGGTTGGACCAAAGAAATGTTTACACTGCTGGCCTGAACTGTGCTCTCAGCAGAGACTGCTTTGCCTTATGAAGAAAGCAAGGTGTGTGTGTGGTGGGGGTGGGGGGATGGAAATGGGGTTGACATCTGGCCATATACAGGCAGATCCACAGCACAACAGGCTGTAAAGCAATTGAGCATTGCTGCTCTCTGATGTGGATAGTTTACCCTCTCTCCTGCAAGTATGGCTAAACCTCAAGGTACAGTCACACACGGCAATATTGCTTGTAATTTTACTGCCAATTTGCTGGTTGCAGTGAAATCATGGACACATTGCTCTATTTTGTTGCCGTGTACAAATGGAACAATGTGTCCATGATTTCACTGCAACCAGCAAATTGGCAGTGAAATTACAAGCAATATTGCCACGTGACAGTACCTTCACAGCCGCCCCCTTTGTGAGGTAGAGTGAATGAACTGCTTACTGCACAGAGGGGGCGGAGCAGCTGTGAGGTTTGCATTAGAGTGCTTCAGCTCCCATCAGTGTGAGCACAGGGTGAGGAGGTGAGCGCACACAGCACGGAGATTGATCATCTCAGAGCTGAGAATTCAGCACAGTATATCAGAGGAGATGACCACTCAGTGCAATGCGGTGCCATCAGCTTACATAGGGAAATGGACTCTGGAGTAGCTGGGCATGTGGTTCTATCACTTTATATAGAGGAATGGAGTCTGGAGTGGATGGGCATGCTGAAGGAGACTGTGGGGGCCCCATTGCTTGGGACTGGGGAGGGCTTACAGGAGTCTGGAGTGCCAGGGCATGATGGGAGAATGGGAGGGAGTGACCGTAGGGGTGGGTGTAAACCACCACCTGTGACATTTACACCCAAGCTCCAAAACAAAACATGCAGAAAGGTGATATCTAGGTAATCTTGCACAAAGCTGACGGGGTGTAAATTACAAACTGTCAGCATTTTGTAGCCTAGATTTACAGATTTCATAAAAAGCCTGGACAACCCCTTTAAGGACCAGGCCATTTTAATGTTTGTGCTTTTGTATGTTTCCCCCCTTGCTGTTTTAGGCCAGATTAATTGTGTTGTAAAAAGAAAAAAAAAAAAAAAAAAAAAAAAAACTAACATTTTAAACATCTGATATGCTCACCTGCTTTGCCAGTATCAGATGAAGTCTTTCCACTCTACATAAAAAAAAAAAAAAAAATTCCATTAGTATGTATTGAGAAAATATACATTTTATTTAATGTGGTACAGGATTAAAGCTTGAGTGAATTAAACATGGCAACTTTTCATTAGGTGAGCCTGGCACATAGCCCCAGGTTGTGCGCTTTACTGGAGAGCAACAGTCAATTCATTAGCCCCATGCAACATTAGTATAATGCTCGTATCAGCAATATTGGTGCTATAACACCACTTTCCTTCCTGTCTGAGCTTTCCACTGTGCCCGAGAAATAGTTTGATTGCATGTAGGGTATTGGCACACAGGAGAAATTGCAACAGTTTTTTTCTGCCTTACACCTTCTTTATAAAATCAAACCACTGCACACCTGGATTAATTCATTGGATGGACGTAGTTAGTAAAGTGAGGGGTTCTGATTTTTTTGGCACATGAGGGGCTCAGCCAATGTGACATGGCACACAAACTCTTCCAGCAAAACTGCACTGCAATATGGCACCCTTTCACAGTGCTTCAAGAGAGATTTGACCACAAATGGGGATGTGTGCGCGCTCAGGTAAAATTGGCCAGTTCATTTATCATCTCCTCTCTTCCCCCCACACCCTCCAATAGTTTCTTCGCCACTAGAATAAAAAAAAAACAAAACTCAGAATTAGATTTATCGGCAATTCTCTTTCGGGGAACCACCACGACAGCCCTCAGGAAGTTGCCTCTCACCCCTAATAGGGGCAGGAACACAAAGAGGTTAAATAGCCCCTCCCAACCTCCTCTCACCAGTGATTAACGAGGATCCATAGAAATGAAGAACAAGAACCACGGACACCGAGGAATGACAACAAAAAAAGAGTTGCAAAAGAGGGAGGGAATTACACGGGCTGTCGTGGTGGATTCCCTGAAAGAGGATTACCGGTAAATCTAATTCAGTTTTCTCTTCCCATCCATAACAACAGCCCTCAGGAGTAATACCAAAGACAAAATCAGGGAGGGACCACAGCTCTAAGGACCTTCGGTCCAAACGTCAGCCGAATGTTTAAGGACTTCCAAACGATAGTGACGGATAAAGGCGTGAATCAAAGACCAGGTCACAGCCCTACAGATATGCTCGATGGATGAGTCTGCATGCTCAGCCCAGGAGACAAACAGCACGAGTGGAATGAGCCGTCAGATTGTCCAGAGGAGCAAGGCCCTGGCAAGAATAATTGTCGGAGATGGCGTTTTAGATCCATGTGGCGATCGTACTACAGTACGTAGTCTTCCCTGTATTCCGACCAAATAGTACAAACAAATTGGTATTGATCCGCCAGGGCTGTGCATGTTGGAGGTAGAAGAGGACAGTCAGACATCCAACAGATGAAATTCTTCACCTTCTGAGGATTCCAGCAGAAGGAAGGCAAGACAACTCCCGGGAGCGAAGGAAATCAGAAGACACCTTTGGAGGGAAAACTGATCCAGACGGAGAATGATTCTATCGACCAGGACCTTCAGGTAGGGATCCAGGATGGAGAATGCCGGAAGGTCACATATGCATCTAGCCGTGGAGATCGCCACCAGGAAAAGTCTTCCATGAAAGCTTATTCAGTAGGACCGATGACAAAGGTTTAAAGGGAGACCGAGAGACCGTTAAGATCTCACGGAGGACAGTGGATGAACACCGAAGGACACCGATCACAGAAACCTCTGAATCCACAGATGGTCAGCCAAGCGTTGATCAAAAGGTGGTGCTGAGTGCCGAAACTTGGACCTTCAGAGTACTTGGCTTAAGATAGTCATCCAGACCATCCAGACCAGCCTGTAGGAAACGAGGATACAGGTGATGTGCGGCCAAAACGGATCAGGAGGCGAGACACTGCACCAGGAGTTGAACAACATCCAGAGTGTGGTACAAATGGCATTGGCTATTCTGGAGAGTGGAGACAACCTTATCGGAAAGGCCTAGCATTTTTAAAGACCTGGGCTTCAGTAACCAGGCCAAAAGCAGTAGATGATCCAGATCTGGACAGAGGAATGGACCCCGATTAAGGAGGTCCGGTCGCACTGGCAAGAGGAGGGGTTCCATCGCCATCAGTGAATGGAGAACCACAAACCAGCTGCGCTTGGACCAATGGGGAGCAAGCAGAATCGTGGCCACCCTGGCAATAGAGGAATCGGGGAAAGGCGTACACCAGCTGAAAAACCCAAGGGTGAGCCATGGCATCCACAGCGAGCCATTGATCGTCGGGGTTAAGAGAAAAAATATCGAGCAATCTCGGCGCTGAGGAGGTCCGCAAACAGATCCACGTCCGCAAACTCCCAAGCTAATGTGAGGTCCTGGAAGACCACATCGTTGAGGCAGCATTCGCCCGGCAGCAGGACTTTTCTGCTCAGATAATCGGCTTGTAAATATGCAGTACCTCGGAGGTGAAAAGCAGACAGGGAGAGGAGATGTATCTCTGCCCACGGGAACATATGAGGGGACACTGTCTACAGGCTCCTGTAGCATGCAGCTCCTTGGTGGCAGAGATGAGCCACAGTGGGCATATTGTCCAAGAACTCCCGAACATGAGACCCTCGGACAATGGAGCAGGAAGTATGGAGGGCCTCTTCCACGGCTCGCAGTTCCCGGAAGGTTGAAGACCGAACCTGTGAGAGGACGGACCATTGCCCTTGAAAAGGAAGCCAGGGAAAACCAGAGCACCCCAGCCACTCTTGCAGGCATCGGTGGAAACAGGAACTAGAGGGGAGGTGACCCCGGGGAGACCCTTCTGAAGATGGTCGAGGTCCAGCCACCAATCCAAACACATTTTAACAAGACTGGGAAGATGAATGCAGCGGTTGAGGCCGGACGGAAACCCATTCCACTGGGAAAGGAAGAACAGCTTGAAAGGCCGGGAATGAGCCCGATTCCAGGACATCATCTGGATGCAGGCAGTCCTGGAACCCAGGACTGACAGGGCTGTGCAGATTGTGAATGAACTGTGCCTCTAAAGCAGTCAAATCCTGGAGCGCAGCAGGAGTTGCTTGTCCAGGGGGAGAAAGGACGACTGCCGATGAGTCGAGTAGACAACCAAGGAACACCTTCCGACGAGAAGGGGGTCAGGCTGGACTTCGCATAAAAAGTGAGGATCCGCAGGAAGGCCTGTAACCTGGAGTGAAGGAGGGCCCTGGTGGGAGCAGTGACCAGGAAACCATCCAGGGAAGGTCTTGCATCCGGGCATATGCCATGACTTTCGTTAACACCCGTGGGCTGAGGAGAGACCGAATGGGAGAACCCGAAAATAAAATGGTGGATCCGGTCCCGAAACTTAAGAGCGAAGCGGAGAAAACGTTGATCTGCCGGATGGAAGGGGATGTGGTAGTATGCATCTTGGAGATCTAGGGTTGCCATCAGAAAATCTTTCCCGAGCAGGGTAACAGTGGACCCGATGGATTCCATTTTGAACCTGGAATATGCCACCTGACGGTTCAGAGGTTCCAAGATGATGAAGGTGCGAAAACAGCCATTTGGTTTCCTCACCAAGTCCCACCCCCCCCCATCCCCCCCATCTCCCCTTCTGGAACGGGAACCACATCGCCCATGTTGAGGAGGGACCTCCTTCCAGCAGGAAGACTGGAGTAACCGAGAGGAAATACAGGACACGCGGACAAGGTGGGGAGGAGAACACAATCCCCATCCCGTCTCGAAGGAGGCGAAGAGTCTGGGATCTGAAGAGATGACCCACCACTGGGGGAGAAAGGTGACAAGTCTTTCCCCCCCAGAATGGCGTCATGTAGGATCCTGGTGATGAGAGAAGATATCCCTCAGGGGGTTATGGGAGGAGTAACTCCAGCAGCCAATCTTTCTCGTGTCCCGGTGCCGAGCGGCCTGCTGCTGCAGCCGATAAGGATGTCGGGGACGAAAGGACCGAGGCTTCGCCTTTTGTCCAGGGAGGCCTTCCTTCTCAGAAGCCTTTTCCAACAGACGGGCCAGGACTTGACCGAAGACGTATTCGCCCTGGAAAGGAATAGAACACAACTTGCATTTAGAAGCCATGTCACCAATCCAGGTACAGAGCCACACAGCCCAGCGTGTGGCATTAGACAGCCCAGAGACCTGGCTGCTGCTTGGATGGACACAGCCGAGGAAACAGCCAGAAAACAGGAAGCCATCTGTAGAAGAGGAATAGAAGCCAGAAGGTCATCCAGAGGAATACCCCAGGCAATGTGAGATTCCAGCTGATCCAACCAGCGGGTCATGCTTCTGGCGACACAGGTAGCACCGATATGAGCCGAACCCAGAAAGGAAGAAAACTCCCAAGAACGCCTCCAGAGGCCATCAGCTTTCCTGTCCATAGGGACTTTAAGCTGAGATGAGTCTTCACAGGCAGGGTGATTTTATTAGCCACTTGAACAATCTGGAATTCTACTTTAGGGGCGTCCGCCCAGAGTGGGGACACCACAGGATATAGGGGGAACCATCCACTCAACCCGCTGGGACCACATGAAGGCGTTTCGGATACTTCCATTTGTCCAGAATAAACTCCTTTAAACTGTCATGGACTGGAAACAGATCTAAAACCCCCAAACATATCTTCCTTGGGGTATCCTGTTCCCTAGGCAAAGGGGAAGCAGAGTCCACTGCCAACCCCTTGTCGGAACCTGAGGCCTCCAAGTGCTCTGGCCCGAATCCTCCGGTGTGATCTTCCGTTTTTTTTGGACGGGGGAGCAGGAGCGGGTGCGGAACCGCAGCCAGTGAGGACCGGATTTCACATTTGAAGAGATCCTTCAGTTCGTCCCTCAAGGTACCTTTACACGCCGCCACGGCAGGCTGGATACATCCCGCTACTTCACGTGCACGAGCACGCTCAAACGGTTACAAACGGTCAACGCACCCTCTTTACACGCCGCCACAAGGTGCGCTACGCCACGCTACATCTATAGCTAGCTACATCGCCGGGTGTCTCAAGTAGCCAGCTGTTGCTCATTTACACACCGCTACAACCAGCTACTATGGGCGGACCTGGTGCAGCAGGGACAGCACATAGGCGTGCTACAATTGTGGATTACGAGCCGTCCGTACGCTGATAGGACGAAGCAATAACATCCTGATTGGGCAGGCATCGCAGGAGGCTGAGTAATACAGCACGCTCGAGCGATTGTGTAGTGTGACTCGTCAGCTCCTTAAATATGCCTCCCTATGCAGCGACTACCAATCGTCATGCAGCAGCTTCCACCAATGATCGCACATGGGGCGCGGTAACATGGAGCCAGGGTCACGCCTTAGCTACATTGCAGCTACATCGCCGGGTGTCCCGAGTTCTCTTCCGTTGCTTCTTTACACGCCGATACAGCTCGCTACCATCGGCGATGTAGCCATCAGTTTTCGAGCAGAGCTAGGAAACAGATGTATCTGTTGCCGGCTGTAGCGTCACGTCTTCAGACGCCGCTACGACGGGCTACATTGGCGCTACAAGCTACATTTGTAGCCTGTAGCGGGATGTATCCAGCCTGCCGTGGCGGCGTGTAAAGGTACCTTCAGGGATGGCTGTCCGTCTCTGGAGTTTGTCAGTACACCCCAGGCACAGAAGTTTCGTGTAGGAAGATGACAGCTTCTGAGGAGCCAGAAATGACGCAGCCCACCACCAGGAAGTGACGCACGGCAGCGCGTGATGTCACATCCGGGCGCTAACCGCTGAAGGAGGAGGAGGCCGGGGAGCTCACAGAGGACCCCGGCCGGATGGAACCCGCCCAGCGGTGCCTGAAAGCGTGGGAGAGCGGTGCAAACCGGCGCCGCCTGGAGGAAGGAGCCGAAACCTGATCCACCCGCCCGGATCAGATGAGAGGACTGCGATGTCCACAGCCTCAGGACACCTCTTCATGCCCCATAGGGACAGGAAACACTGGTGTGAGGAGGTTGGGAGGGGCTATTTAACCTCGGTGTTCCTGCCCCTATTAGGGCTGAGAGGCAACCTCCTGAGGGCTGTTGTGGTGGATGGGAGGAGAAAAAAAAAAAAAAAAATCTAATTTTCTCAGTTGAAAGCCGATACAGTTCTGTGGGTTATCAATGCTCACTACATGCCTTGATAAATTCCTTGTAGGTTCCAAAACTGAATCATTTGTAAGGGTTTCTGCTGTTTTGGGGCTTGTCAGGGGCTCTCCAAATGAGACATGGCATTGGCTATCTATTCCAGCCAATTGTGTGTTCTAAAATGCTAGTGGTGCTCCTTCCTTTCAGAGCCCTGCCGTGCTCCCAAATAGTAGTTTACCATATGGGGCATTGGCGTATTCAGGAAGACATTGTAAGGTGCATTTTGTCCTGAAGCCCTTGCAAAAATAAAAAATCTGGGGATAGAGCAACACTTTTGTTGCAAGAGGTCTTCTCATTTCTGTGGCTTAAAATTCTAAAAATTTGTGCAGCGCCTGCAGGTTCAAGGTGCTCATCACACCTCTAAATAAATTGCTTGTTTAGAGTAGTCTCCAAATTGGGGCTCCCAAAAGGGTCCCATTACACTTGGCGACGTTCCTGCAACCCTGTTACACAGCAGCTAGTCTGACGGCTCAGAACTACGTGGCTGAGTTCTGAGTCGCCAACAAGGTTGTTGTTAGAGTGTCAAACACACCGATGCATGCTGCCCAGCGGGAAACAGACGATCAACAAATGGTCCAGGCCATTCCAACACAATCGGCGATGTCACAGCAGGGGCCTGGTCGCTGCTACGTGTCAAACATCGCTGGCGAGGTCGCTGTTGCGTCACAAAACCTGCGATGTAACAGTGATCTCACTATGTGTAACGGGGGCTTTACTGTTCAAGCTAATTTTGTGCTTTAAAAGTCAAATGGTGTGGCTTCCATTCAAGCCCTGCTGCGCGCAGTTTTTCACCACATATGGGATATGTGCCTACTCAAAAAATTTAACAAATGGCATGGTTTATTTTTTTCATTTTTCCCTTCCATTCTGCTCGAACTCTGGTGAAGCACTTAAAGGGATAATAAACGTCTTGGATGTGACTGAGCAGTTTGAGGGGGTTGTAGCTTTTCTCACTTTTGGGCATTTGTCATAAGCCTTTCAAAGTCACTTCAATATTGATGCAACTAAAAATGTTTTTTTTTGTAATTGGTAGAAAAATTCAAGATCCAAAAATTGAGAAATTCTCACATGTGTTAAAATTTGACATTTTCATAAATAAAACGCAAATCATCCAAAGTTTCTCACCAACAAATATATTTAATGGGAAAGGGGAAAACAAAAAAAAAAAACAAAAAAAAAAAAACAACCTCAGTATCACCTTGATATGTTTAATGCATTTCAGGAGTTATGACAAAGTGACACTGGTCAACTAATATTCTGCCTGGTCAGAAACATGGAAACTGTTTCGGTGGTTAAGTCGGTAAAAGAAGAGAACATTGGAAAAATCCCTAAACTTCAGGAGATCTATTATAGTCACCTGCATCTTCTACCATTTCTAGGTTTAAGTAATAAAGGAGCTCTATTGTCATTTATTAGCTCTGACAATTGCAGGTGCATCTCAAATTAGAATATCAAAAATATAATTTCAGTAATTTAGTACATAAAGTGAAACATTATGTAGAATCATTACAGACAGTGAACTTTTACAAGTGGTTTTTCTGTTAATGTTGATGCTTACAGCCAATGAAACCAAAAGTCACTTTTGAAAATTTAAATCATCAACACAAAACATCTGCAAAGGCTTACTAAGCGTTTAAAATGGTCCCTTATGGGGCCGTCATACGTGTCAATATCGCATGCACGATTACGGCTGCACGTGACGTTGCAGCGATATTGATGTGTGTGACATGCTCAATCAACCAGCGAAAAATCGCTGGTTGACGGTCGCCAGGTTTTAGAATCTGTTCTAAAACCCGACAGTCACCCGGTGGACACGAAGCATCGCTGCGTGCGACACTGGGAGATGCGATCAGCCAGCTCTCAGTGCCTCAGGAAGTGCTGGGAGCTGGTATCCAGGGTAAACTGCGGGTAACTAGGCAGCGCGCGCTGCCTAGATACCCGATGTGTACCTTAGTTACCAGCCTCCTCCGCTCACTGGCTGGTAACTAAGGTACACATCGGGTATCTAGGCAGCACACGCTGCCTAGTTACCCGCAGTTTACCCTGGATACCAGCCTGCAGACATCGTGGAAACAATATAGAAATCATTTCCACAATGTCGCTGGTAAAATGATCGCTGGTGAGTCTGCCTGTGTGACAGCTCACCAGCGATCAGCTGTCAATGTAGTCAGCGATCATCTCACTGACGACATTGATGCATGTGACGGCCCCATTAAACCCGATCCGGGCCTGTAATGGGTGAACCTGACAGTCCCGGACCGGATTTGCAAACAGAACTGGAGGGCAAATATATCCTCTGTCCGGTGTGCAGCCAGATGCCGCTAATTGAAGCCGCAGCTGCTGATTATTCAAGATCGCGGCTAGCAGGGAGCTAGCTGTGGTCCTGAAATGACAGCAGCCGCCGATGTCCGGATCGGGGCAATCCGGCCCCATAGACTTCCATGTTAGGTAGCGCCGGATTGCCCCGTATCCATGAGAATTTAATATTGACAGATTTTTCTACCCGGACACAAAAATGCTGCATGTTCCGTTTGTGTGTCCAGGAAGAAAAATCCAATTCCTCCTGGATTCTCCCGGGTACATGGAAACCTGGATGGCAGAGAGCAGCCATCTGGCTCCTTAGGATAGTATGGGGTCAAAATCCGGTCCGGGGCTGTTCGGGTTAAACGTAGTGTTAAGTCAGCCTTAGTCTGGTTCAGTAGACTACACAATTATGGGAAAGACTGCTGACTAGACAGATGTACAGTAGGCAGTCATTCATACACTACACGTGGAGGGTAGGCCACAAAAGGTCATTGGAAATCAAGGTCCCAGAGACCAAAGGAAGAGTGGAGAGGACACAACCCAAGCTGCTGGAGGACTAGTGTGAAGTTTCCACAATGAGTGATGGTTTGGGGAGTCATGTCATCTGATTATGTAGGTCCCCTGTGTTTCATCAAGACCAAAGTCAGCGCTGTCTACGAAGACATTGTAAAGAACTTCATGCTTCCTTCTGCCGACAAGCATTTTGGAGATGGACATTTCATTTTCCAGCAGGACTTGGCACCCTTCCACACTGCCAAAAGTACCAATACCTGGTTCAATAACCACAGTATCACTGTGCTTGACTGACCAGCAAACTCGCCTGACCTAAACCCCATAGAGAATCTATGGGGTATTATCTAGACAAGATTAGAGACACCAGACCCAGCAATGCAGACCAGCTGAAGGCTGCCATCAAGGCAACCTGAGCTTCCATAACACCTCTGCAGTGCCACAGGCTTATCACCTCCGTGCCACGACACATTAATGCAGTAATTCATGCAAAAGAAGCCCGGACCAAGTATTGAGGGTATTTACTGGACATACTTTTCATTAGGCTAACATTTACGAGTTAATAATTTTTTCAGTTAGTTTTTATATAATTACTTTTTTGAGATAATGACCTTTTGGTTTTTATTGGCTGTAAGCCATAATCATCAACATTAACAAACACTATACACGTAATTTACACTAATATGTAATGTAAACACTATGTAATGTAATGACTAATTATGCGTTTCACTTTATTTATTGAATTACTGAAATAAATTTCTGATCATCTTCTAATTTATTGAGATGCACCTGTATAAATGCAGCTGGTAATAACAGGAAAAGTAGTGTCATTTTATAAGGTACCAAAAACAAAAACAGTTTAAGAGGAAGCACCAATAAGACCACAAACTGCAGCCGATTCACTAAATTACCATGTCATTTATAGCAGTGAACAGGGAGTATACCTTTGCATTTTCCGTTACTTTCAGTTTCTTCTTTTCAAGTTTTTCATTACGTCTCATCTCCTAAAAACAAATAAAGAGCACAGGTGAAACTTAAAATTCTGCAGCAACAGTGGAGACTGTAAATCCCCAGGTCACATGGGGCGATATCGCCGCACATTACAGAAGCGACGTGGGGGCCTGGCCTATCGCCAGCATCATCGCCCCTACGTCGTCTCATGTAAAGAGGCGATGTCGGCGGTCGGCTGGTTTCAGAGCAGTGCTCTGAAACCAGGCGACCATCATGGGGCGATGTGCATACATCGCCCCATGTAACCAGGTGCCGGCGACCTGTCAGACGATGGGAGCCATAGGCTCCCATTGTCCGGCATCGCCGCTGGGGTTTCCAGACACCCCGGCGACGATGCCGCCTGACAGATCGCCGGCGTGGTGCTGGAAGGGTCGCCCCGTGTAAACAGGGGACGGCGACGCTGGCGGGGCGCCAAAAACGTGCGCGCACCCGCCAGTCGCCGCCGACATCCCCAAGCCCCGTCGCCTGGTGTGACGGGGCCTTGAGTGTATGTGCCCACAGGACGTTTAAGCAGTCCTGAACGCAGCAAAACCTGAGGATCCTAGAGTCCTTTTGACAGGAGATTAGCTATGATCTTGTCTGCGTTTTCACTGCATTTTTTCCATTGACTTTAGCAAAAACGCAGGAAAATAATTATGTCAATTCTTTCCCATCTTCATCAAAACGTAGGTATTTGACAGTTCTTGACACTTGCAAAACCAATGTGTGGCCACAGCGTGTGAAATACATTGGTTTTGCTGGGAATCAAACCCGCAGGAACAAACTTGGCATAAATTACCATAAAACCAATGGTTTTCTTTCATGCAGAAAACCAGCAAAAACGTCCTGTGGGCACTCACCCTAACAGCAATTTGTTAAGGCTTTGTGCACATGGCGGAGTTGGTCAGTAATTTACATCTTATTTAACATCTTCCTGCAACCAATTCACAACAGTGGCAGAATGTAGTTCAAGACCAATGCCTAAATCACCCAGACGGTGGGATACCCAGCAGCAATAGTACCAACTGTGAATCAGCAGTTTAACTTTCACATGTGGGAATTGATACTGGACTGCAGCAAAGGTGGTTTATACTGTAGCACCGGCAGTGTAATTGTGACATTTCAATGGAAGCCAAAAAGTCTAATAACCTGCATGTCATGGGGAATAGCAGGAATATTACCCAAGGAATCATAGGATAAGTTTAAACACAACCATATTACTTTGTTAAATTTGCTTAAAAACAAATAAACTGCTATCAATATAATTACCTTATCCCATCAGTCATCCACTTCCGCCTCCAGGATGTCCCATCACACCCCTGTGGCAGCCATATTTGCACACCCAAGTGATGGGTGTGAAAATAGGTCACCAGTCGTTGGTACTGACCCAGTACGGAGACACCCAAACAACTACACACAAACCCGCAACTGCACACACCACCCACACCAACAAATGAGGAACTGCGCATACCCAGCACACACGGGTAGTTACTCAGACCGCCGCCATCTTTGGATATCTGGGCATCCAAAGATGGGGGTGGCCTCAGTAACTGCATCTGCAGGGTAGACGCAGGTGCAGATACTCACACAGCTGCCATCTTTGTACACCACATGGGGCTGAGAGTGTGCACAGAATGGAGGGGGGTGGGGGAAGAGAAACCGCTGCAGCACCCAGCGTGATGTCACCACCCTCCCTATGGCATCGGGCCCACATACAAATTTGTGTATAAAAGTATAACAAGCAAAATGTATTAAATTACTAGTTAAACTAATTGTACATAAATAAGCACATCATAAGCAGACGGCTTACCTCTTGCTGCTGCTGTTCCATTTTAGTTAACAGGAATTTTGAATAAATGTTGCTCTTCTCAAGTAAATGTTGAAGTCTCTTGAACCGCATTTCATTGGAATCTCTTTCCCAAGACATACGAGCCTGTGTGAGAAGGAGTAAGCACATTACTTGGAGTTGTGCCTCATGACTGACCCTGGACGTACATTCAGGATGTAGAGTGAACAGGAATATCTCCCATCTTGCGAGATCTACTGAGTATATCCTTATTTCATGTGGCCAACACTAAGGAGCTATAATTACAGCATTTACTTGTAGCAGCTATGAAACTAATGTTGTCAGCCACCAAAAACAAAGCCTTTTTGTTCCAGTCCCATAGGGGCTTTTGTTAAAAGAACAGCTCTTCTATCCTTTGTTATGTTATTGGTAACAGCGTACATTTGGTGGACTAGAGAGATTATATACATATACTTGAATATGTTGAGTCAATGAGATCCTTTTTAACAATGGACATTTGCTGGAGTAATTACCGTATATACTCGTGTATAAGCCGACCCGCGTATAAGCCGACCACCCTACTTTTACCCCCAAAAACTGGGAAAACCTATTGACTCGCGTATAAGCCTAGGGTGGACAATGCAGCAGCTACCGGTACTGAAAAATTTCAAAAATGAAAATAGGTACGAAAAAATGTTGAACTTTTATTTCAAATAGAAACAGTAAACTGCCAATGCAGCAGACCACCGTCCTGTTATAAAGCCCCCTATCACTGGTAAATAGCCCACCATCCCTGTATATAGCAGCCATCACTGGTATAGAGTGCCCCTAACTACTATACAGTTGCCGCCAGCACTGGTATACAAGCCCCTCATCAGTGGTATACAGCCCCAGCAGTGGTATACAGCCCCAGCATTGGTATACAGCCCCCCAGCAGTGTGGAATTCAGGTCCCAGCAGTATACAGGTCCCAGCAGTGTGGTATATAGGACACAGCAGTATACAGGTCCCAGCAGTATATAGGTCCCAGTAGTATGGTATACAGGCCACAGCAGTATACAGCTCCCAGCAGTGTGGTATAGAGGTCCCAGCAGTATACAGGTCCAAGTAGTATGGTATAAAGGCCGCAGCAGTATACAGCTCCCAGCAGTGTGGTATACAGGCCCCAGCAGTATACAGCTCCCAGTAGTATAGTATACAGGACCTCAGCAGTGTGGTATACAGGACCTCAGCAGTGTGGTATACAGGACCTCAGCAGTGTGGTATACAGGACCTCAGCAGTGTGGTATACAGGACCTCAACAGTGTGGTATACAGGACCTCAACAGTGTGGTATACAGGACCTCAGCAGTGTGGTATACAGGACCTCAGCAGTGTGGTATACAGGACCTCAGCAGTGTGGTATACAGGACCTCAGCAGTGTGGTATACAGGACCTCAGCAGTGTGGTATACAGGACCTCAGCAGTGTGGTATACAGGACCTCAGCAGTGTGGTATACAGGACCTCAGCAGTGTGGTATACAGGACCTCAGCAGTGTGGTATACAGGACCTCAGCAGTGTGGTATACAGGACCTCAGCAGTGTGGTATACAGGACCTCAGCAGTGTGGTATACAGGACCTCAGCAGTGTGGTATACAGGACCTCAGCAGGGGTTAACAGCTCTCCCCTGCTGTCACATTGTCCCCCCCCATCATTGTATAGGCCGCTCAGGGCTCCTTTCCCCCCCCCCGGCCCCCGCACTGCTCTCAGCACCGGGCTCCCCCCGCACCGATCATCTCACCCGTCTTCTTCCAGCCACGGGCTTCCTCTGGTACGCGCTAGTCCTCCCTGTATGCCGGCTTATTGCTGTGCGCGGTGCATGACGTCATTGCACATGCGCCCGTCTGGCATACAGGGAGAACGAGCGTACCGGAGGAAGTCTGTGGCTGGAAGAAGACGGGTGAGATGATCGGTGCGGGGGGAGCCCGGTGCTGAGAGCAGTGCGGGGGGTGATCCCGGAGCCCTGACCCCTGATTCGGGGGGGAGCCCTGTACAGTGATGGGTGGGTGCCAGCAGGGGGAGGCTGAATTCAGTCAGTAAAGTGCAATATGCACGGCTCCCCCTGGCGCTGATTGACAGGGGGATGCCGTGCATATTCATAGCACTTAATGAGCGGCATCATGTGACCTCCAGCTGTCACTGCAGCCTCCCCCTGCCTTCTCCTGCCTCCTCCAGCCCTCGGTGACAGCCCCCCCACACAGTATATACCGATTGACTCGCGTATAAGCCGAGGGGGGGACTTTTCAGCCCAATTTTTGGGCTGAAAAACTCGGCTTATACGCGAGTATATACGGTATGTTAAAACAATGTTACCTTTTCCATCATCTTTTGCTCTTTTGCTTCAGCCGCCTCCTCAAGTTTCTCCTCCTCTTTTATCATATCAGCAGTTATTATTACATCAATGGAGGAATCCATGTCGGAGTCTGGAGAGACTGTGGATACAGACAAATGATTAGTGCACTGTTCTTATTAAGAGTTAGTGAAGACAAAAATAAGCATATTGTGAATCTGCTGCAGTCTCCAGGCCTCAGATAAAGTGGCGGGACCCATATCTAAAACACTTTGCACACCACATTCTTTTCACACCTGCAAAAGTTTCTGGCGCTTATGTCGATATTCCAGAATGCACTGCGCTGCCCGGAAGCCACGCCATATTAGCACACCCAAGTGATAGGTATGCTAATATGGAACAGCCTGGCAGTGGCACAAGCTATACGTGCCCGCAGACCCCCTCCAGCCTCCCACCGCAACTCTCCCGATGCCGCAGACCTCGCACACTGCCCGTATTACACCCCCGTACCCCCCTCTGCCGCTCGCACGGCCCCACACAAGAAGCCCGCAACCCCCCTCCTCCAGCGCCAGCACAAGACCCCGTTCACCCAGTCCTTCCTGCGCTCTCCTCCGATGCCTGTGTGCGGTGACTGGGGCCAGCGGCTCCATGCTGCAGTCCATCCTGCTGGAGCCGCCCCCTGCACATCATGCCCGACCACAGGCCAGGGAAGAGAGACAGAGGCCAGTGGACTAGGAGGCTGAGGAAAGACATACCAGAGGCCGAGAAGAAGGAAAAAGAGGCAGCCACTGAGCCACCATATAAATCTCGCAAAAGCATGCATATACACACACATCCCCACAGCCAAAACTGACAAGCTACCAGTTTAATAAATTTAGTTTCTGCGCTGAAAACTCAATTTTGCTGTTGTAGCATTCAATGTATGGCAACAATGACCTGGACCCAATTCTCTGGGTCAGTACAAATATTGTGATACTAAACTTGGTCACGTAACCTTTGTCCATGTCAATACACAGGTGCCAACTAGGGAGGAAGATACACTCCTTTATGCAGTACCCTGCGGACATTAATAAAGTGATCTCCTGTATCAGACAGAATCTCGATTAAAGGGAATCTCATCAGATTTTTGCTATGTCATCTGAGAGCAGAATGACGTAGGAAAAGAGACACAGAATCCAATTATGTATCACTTAGTTTACTGTGTGCAACAGTTCTGACAGTGTTCAAATTTAAAGGGGTCTCTGGGGAGATATTTTACATTTCTGCCCCCTCATCCTTCAGTATGGCCAGGGCATGTGGTCACCCAGCCCCACGGTCATAGTACATACTTCGGATATAAAGGAGAAAAGCCAGCACCACCAGAAGACCGCTTGCAATAAAAAGTGCAAATGCACATATTACTTCCAGACTGTATAACGTTATAAAAATTGAGATATTTGCCAAAAATTGATTGATCTCTTGAGCCACCCTATTTGAGACTGCCTTGATGCTGGCAGGGTGGCTCAAAAGATTGATCAATTTCTTGCCAAATGTCTCAATTTTTATAACATTATACAGTCTGGAAGTAATTTGTGCATTTGCACAATTTTTATTGCAAGCTGTCTTCTGGTGGTGGCGGCTTTTCTTTTTATCCACAGTACATACTGCCCCTGATAATGGAACCTTGGGGTTTACACCATGTCTAAAGGCCCAGTTACACGTAGTGAAAACCTTAATGATATCACCGCAGCGTCACAGGTTTCGTGACGTTGCGGCGACCTCGCCAACGATATCGCTGTGTGTCCCCGCTGGGAGATCGCTGATCGGTAACGAATGGCCTGGACCATTTTTCGATCGGCGATCTCCCGCTGGCCAAGCTGCATCTCTGTGTGTGACAGGGGTAACGACCAGCGATCCCCAGTCTGCGCCCGAGACCCTGAACGATCCCAACAACCGTCGGGTGTCGGCGCATCGCTGGATGATCACTGGTAAGTCTGCCTGTCTGGCATCTCACCAGCGATCACATAACGATGTTTCAGCGATCCCGGCCAGGTCAGATCCTTGGTGGGATCACTGGAACATCACTATGTGTAACGTGACCTCAACAGATACTCCAGAGATGTCTGGATGCTTTGCTGCAACTGGGACAGTGACTAACCATAGAAAGTTTCAGGGAACTGGATTGTAGTGTGACCATAGGGCCAGCAGTCACACCCCTGCCCATACAGAAGTATGAGGGGGCAGGAATGTAAGATGATCCTGGAGCTGAGGGTCACCACCACCAAAACACCACCTGCTCTGTACTGTAGAGTCACTGAATTTCTCGGACCCCTGAGGGAGGGGTGAGAGCTGAAGAGCAGATATTGATTTATGAGCGATCTATAGATCCTAGAACTATAGTGCCCATCTCATCTTCATGTAGGAGGGCAGGGACAGCACAAATTTTTTTTTATCTCCCCGGAATTTCCCTTTAATAGACAACCAAAAGGAAAAAATAACTGACAAGCAGTCAAGTCTGATACCGAATGCACAAACAATGCAGAGGACCTCCATTATAAAGATGGGTGCACTTATCTATGTGCCAGGCTCGGCCATGCAAGATTTATTAATGTGCAAACTTAGGGTATGTGCCCACAGGACGTTTTTGGAGCAGTCAAACGCAGGAAAACCTGAGGATCCTAGAGTCCTTGACAGGAGAAATGCTAGAATCTTGTCTGCGTTTTTTGCACGTTTTTACTGTGTTTTTGGTGCGTTTTTGAAGCTGCGTTTTTCCAGCGTTTTTCCCATTGACTGCACCAAAAACGCACAAAAGAATTGACATGTCCATTCTTTGCTATCTGCACCAAAAACGCAGGTATTTGACAGTTCTTGACACTTGCAAAACTAGTGTGTGGGCACAGCGTTTTTGTAAAACCCATTGGTTTTGCTGGGAAGCCCAACTGCAGGAACAGATTAGCATACATTAGCATAAAACCAATGGTTTTCTGCAAGCGGAAAACGCACCAAAAACGCAGCAAAAACGCCCAGTGGGCACATACCCTTATGCTAGCAGTTGCCCTCCATCTCGGGGGATTGTGACTGGCTGTGTCACCAGCATTGTGCACCTGAACTGCATCCATCTTTTTAATGGAGGTCCTTTGCATCCCGGTTTGTGCATTCAGTAACAGATTTGGCTTGGTGGTTAGTTTTTAGTTTTACTTATGCAGCAGAGCCACCCCAACCAGTACCAGGCTCTGTATAGTCAATGACTATAGACCATGAGCTACCAATCATAGAGGGGACTGAATTGTGTGGTAACCCTAAGGGTACCTTTACACTCCGCAACCGCGGCAAGAAATCTGACCGGAAATCTGTTGCCCCGCACCATCGCCGTGAAATTGCCTCGCAATTGCGGCGTGTAATTGGGGAATTTGGCAGCGATAAAAAAATATTGCGCCTGGTTCCGATTTCACAACACTGCTCCAAAATCAGAGGCAATCATGATGGTGACATTCCCGGCTTTTGGCGTGTGAACGGGCGATAGGGATGGAATCTGTCGCCTATTGATTTCCCGTAGATGTGACATAGCGTGCAAGACACCGCGCCCCGTCAGCGATGATTCGTGGTGTCTACTGTGTTTCCATTGGCTGTCCCTTCACAGGGCGCCATATTTGAAGAGCTGTCCATTCACCACGACAATGGCGTCATGCATTAGCCAGGCTTCCAGCTCAGGCTGACCAATCATAATGCTATTGCGTTGTCTAATCAGCGTGCTTGGGGCGCGGTATACACCTGTCTGCCACACCCATGTTCTCGCCGCGCTGAACATGTACACCACATTCCTTTGGGGATTGCGGCGTGTGAAGCGGCGACGGGAGTCTACCGGATGTTTTCCGCTGTTGGTGTGGCGACTTCCGGGGCTACATGTCGCCTGAGGTTGAGGGCGAAATTGCGGCGTGTTAAAGCGCCTTCAGCGATCGAAGGCAATCATGGAAAATGTGCAAGTACACGTTAGATTGCGTCCTATCGCCGCCAAACGTTGCGGCGTGTAAAGGTGCCCAAAGGCTACCTTCTCACGCCACAACCAGGGGAGACATTTTTGGCGGCGATATTTCTCGCTGGAAGTATCGCCGCCAAATTGCCTCCTTATTGTGGCGTGTATTTCGGGAATTTGGCGGCGATAAAACCAATGTCGCCTGGTTTCGATTTCAGAGCAGAGTGAAATTGAAACCAGGCGACATTGGTTTTATCGCCGCCAAATTCCTGAAATACATGCCGCAATAAGGAGGCAATTTGGCGGCGATACTTCCAGTGAGAAATATCGCTGCCAAAAATGTCTCCTCTGGTTGTGGCGTGAGAACGTACCCATACACCATACTGTCTTCAGATTACATAGCAAACCTGCTGATTCCTTTTATATCACCCTTTCAAAAATAAATAAAAAAAGACCAGAATTTAAAATTCTTCTGTCACCACACTTATAATCCCACAAAAATAAATAAATAAAAATACAAGTGTTCAAAATATTGTGCGTACCTCTAAATTAATACTGAAACTAGAGCACCCACAGCAAGAAACAAGCCCTACAGGTCTATCGATACAACAGTTAGTCCCAGTAACTGGAGACATAACTAATCTATCCTCACTCCCGACAGGATGGAGGCATGGTCTGGATGTGACCAGTACAGTCACATGGTGCATCTCATGAGCAACTTCAATTAGCCCTGGTCTGTACCAATCTACTGTGCAGACAGGGGTGTGCTGCTCTGGCTATGGATACTGTCACTATGCAACACATATCAAGCATGGACATTGGTACAGTGGACTGTGGGCAGATTACAGCATTGTTAAGGCGACCACCATACCTGCAGGTCACATATGCTGAAAAGATGTCACCGAGGGAACGGCAGACAGGCGAGTAGGATGTGTGTGAGATCGGGCATAATGGGGTCCACTCACTAAAAGAAGGGGGACGAGGATAGCGATATTATCACATCGAGTAGTCCTGCTTTCACACTGGCATATTTTCAAATCTGGGTCCATTTTGAAATGGATGGCCATGGATTAGTTATGGCCTCGGGTGTTATCACATGGGCACGGATTGGTCCTACAGTGGTCATCCATGTGTCTCCGTTTTGACACAGATGCGTTGGAGTCTGCAATTTTCATGTACCCAGAAACTATACAGTTTCTGGGCTTCCTTGAAAAATTGCCGAAACCAACAGAGACACAGATGCGTATGAAATTAACATGGAGCTCTATGGAGGATGAATCCATAAAAACATCAGATTGTGAAACAGATGTGTTTGGCTATACCGAGCATGTTCAAAAGGTACAGCTCATCCCACCCCTATCTCTGGTGACGGATCCATTAAAGAAAAAATAAATAAAAAAGGACATCTGTTGGCATCCTTTTGCACAGGTTCGTGCCTGTCCATGGCTATATATGAATTTCATGTAACAGATTTGAAAATCGTGTGAAAGCAACCTTAGTCCTTCCTACAAGGATTGTGGCCCCCCCCTTAATTAATTTTTTTTCTATGTGCAGCCCATCAACCTAGCCAAGTATGAGACCTCTGCCTTAGGCTGGGGTCACACACACAGATATCTGGGCAGATATTGGTCACAAATCTCTGGTTGCAGTGAAATCATGGACAGATTGCTTCATTTGTACACAGCCACAAAATGGAACCATGTGTCCATGATTTCACTGCAACCAGAGATCTGTGAACAATATCTGCCCAGATATCTGTGTGTGTGACCCCAGCCTTAGAGCAATCCTCCTACATGCACTTATATAGGAGACCATTGTGTCCTCTGCAGCCGCCAACACAGTGTGACTGACCCAAACATTTATGTCCCAACACAGGTGCAGCAAGTCAGAAGCAGGTACACAGCATCTGGTCCTCTGGGTGCCCTGGTGACAAGAGAATCTTGCAACTAAGTAAAAAACTTGGAATGGTGACATGCAACATCTCCCCTCTATGGATGGTTCAGAAGGCATGAACAAGACCGGACGGCACCATCAATACCTCCGCACTATGCCACACTGGACGTCATGGCATCTGTTACACAATGACAAAAAATATGACTGACTGAAGCCAACCTGAACCTTGACTACCAACGGTTGGCATTCTGGCAGTTTTCACAGGGAGGATTTATACCACATTTTTAGAAGAGATACAATATCCATAAACCAGTGACAGATCAGTGTAGAGCTTTAATGTGTGACAAAGTAAAGGGTGTAAGGCTGCTTTCACATCAGCGGTTTTCGCTGATCGCAGCAGTTGCGGTGAATAAACCGCAACTGCCGCGATTACCGCATAATGGCCGCACTTGCGGTTGACTTGCGGCAAGCCCCATACAATGTCTATGGGGCTTGTGGTAAGTGTGCGGCTTCGGCACTTGCGGCAGGTGCCGAAACCGCACACTTACCGCAAGCCCCATAGACATTGTATGGGGCTTGTCGCAAGTGAACCGCAAATGCGACCGTTATGCGGCAATCGCGACAGTTGCGGGTTTACCGCAACTGCCACGATCAGCAAAAAACGCTGATGTGAAAGCAGCCTAAAGGCCCTGTCACACAGAGATCGCTATTGGGATCGCTGTTGCGTCATGAAATCCGTGACGCAACAGCGAAGTCGTTCTATGTGACATGCACCAACGATCTGGCCCCTGCTATGAGATCGTTGATCGTTCCACACTGCTCTGGGTCATTCCTGCGTCGTCGTGTTCCCACTGGGAGCGCTACATCGTTGTGTTTGACAAAGATAATGAGCAACGATCTCAATGCTACGCTATGGAGAGAAAATTCACAACGACCTCAGTAGAATTCTGGATCGCTTGTGCATAGTTTTTCACATCGCTGGTAAGATACCTGACATCTTAGGCTGCTTTCACATAACGATTTTCGGTCATCCGATTGTATCCGTTTCAAAACGGATACAATCGGATCCGAAATCGGACCCCATGTTCCCCTATGGGAATCGGATGGGATCTGATGTGCCACTATTGACATCCGATTTAGGCACCATCCGATTTAATCACGGGCACAAAATCGCAGCCTGCTGCGATTTTGTGTCCGTGACTCACATCGGATCACTGCTGATCTGATGCTGATCTGAGGGTCCACAGCATGGGAGCCTATGGACATCGGATACGAGTTCACCTCGGATCCGATGTCGGCTCCGTATTCCCTGTCTTTCCCTGCTGCTGCCTCCTCCATCTTCTTCCCTCTCCTATTCTACTCTGTCTCCCCGCTATTCTTTGCTGTGCCCCCGCTTCTCTATCCTCCTCTATCCCTATCCTGTCCCTCTTCTCTTCCCGATGTGTAAAAAAATAAAAAAACCTCCTCCCGGAGGATACAGCACTTGTCACAGGCTCCCACACTGCAGCACCATCAGGACTAAAGGACCTGTGATGATGTCACAGATCCGGTCACATGACCCGTCAGCTGACCGGATCTGTGACAACATCACAGGCTCTTCTTCCCTGATGGTGCTGCAGCGTTGGAGCCGGTGACAGGTGATGTATCCTCCGGGAGGAGGGTTTTTTTTTTTTTTTTTACACACAGGGAAGAGAAGAGGGACAGGATAGGGATAGAGGAGGATAGAGAAGAATAGCGGGGAGAGAGAATAGAATAGCGGGGGCACAGCAAAGAATAGCGGGGGTACAGAGTAGAATAGGAGAGGAAAGAAGATGGAGGAGCAGAAGCAGGAAAAGACAGGGGACCGCAGGATCCACACAGATCCTGCACAGAATCTGATGGCTATTTGCCATCCGATTGCAGGGATCCGTGCCTGTCTGTGGGATCCACCTTCAAAGTCAGATCCCACAGACAGGCACAAAATCGTGGTGTGAAAGCACCCTTACCAGCGATGTGTAAACGACGCACCAGCGATCTCTGCACATCATTATAGGGATCGTTGATGCGTCGTTATGCGAGACTGGGTCTTAAGGCCCCTTTCACATCAGCGTTTCTGCTGATTAGTGGCAGATCCGGCAGATTTAACTTATCTGTTGCATAACAGCCAACCTGCAGCAAGCCCCCATTTGTTTTCTATGGGACTTGCAGCAGGTGTGTTTTTTGCCATGATACAGCAAGTCAAAAAAAAAACAAAAAAAACACTAACGTTTTTTTTTTACTTGCCGCAGGTGCCAGATCATTGCAAAAACCACATGTCCCATAGATTACAAATGAGGGCTTGCCGCAGGTGGGCCATTATGTGCATATGCAGTAAATCTGCAGAGTCAGCAAAAAAGGCTGGTGTGAAAGGTCCCCAAGGTTGATATCCACCACTGCTGAAACGGATTTTCAGGTTTGGAAGTTGTCACCTAGGTATGGGAGAGAAGATGACCTCCTGAACATATGGGGACCCTCACTGATCCCTAAAACAGGGGCTCTAATGTTAATGAAGCATTGCTACAGCATACATCCTTATAGGGACCAGAAACGCTCCATTCATATACACCACATGGCACTGAGACTAGGGAACCAGCAACTCAATGTTATCAGCACAGGACTCCTGCCTGTGTCAGTAACTGGTGAGAAGTAGAGGACACTCAGCTGCCCTCACACTGTTCCCCGGCACACAGGACACCAGTGCCCGCAGCCTCCCCCCGGCACACAGGGCACCAGTGCCCGCAGCCTCCCCACCCACCCGGGTACACAGGGCACCAGTGCCCGCAGCCTCCCCCTCACAGTGCTCCGGTGCCCTCGGCCGCCCCTGCACACCCCTCGGTGCCCTCTCCATCTTGCTGCATGGTATAAGCAGTGTGGTTACCCGGCCGGCCGCAGGACAGCTCTTCCACAGGCATGGTGCGAGGATGGCGGGAAACTGCTGTCAGCCGCTCTCCAACACGAGAGGAATCTGGCGCCAAATCCTCCAGAGCAAAGATACCGCGTTCTACAAGCCCCGCCCACACTGGAGTCACAGCCGCTTCCGGGTACAAGTAAGATCGCATATACACGAATGGAGCGGCGGCTGCAGGATCTGATTGGCCGAAAACATCTGGGGGCGGGGCCAAGGGTCTAGAAAAAAAACACTAGGAAAAAGCGCGGGAATTACATGCAGTGAGGCGATGTTATGTAACACGTGGTGATCACAAGGGGAAAACAAAAACAGCTGCTGAGTGTGGTGCTAAGGTACTACAACCTTAGGCTACGTTCACACGGCATAGTTTGCCGTGTATTTGGCAATGCTTTTTTGCGCATGAAAGGCTATGTTTACACATTGAATATTTTTTCTGCACTTGCGCTTTTTTAGGCTGTGTGCTCACGGTCCGGAGGAGCTGCGTGTTGGACACTGCTCCTCCGGACCTGAGTGAATCTGCGGGAGGCCGCAGGGAGACCGCCGCCGCCCTGTACTCACCGTGTGCGGTGGGTGCGGGGCGACTTCTCCCTGCAGTCACCTGATGGGAGCCTCTTCCGACTCCGCAGCATGAAATGAAGATGCTGCAGAGGAGTGGACTACCGGTGTAACAGGGCAGACTAACCCCCCGACCAGAATATACACGGGGTTAAAGTGGCCTAGCCCAGATTATACCCCGGGTATATTCTGGCCTAGCCCAAACTATACCCGGGGGTATAAACTGGGCTAGGCCAGAATATACCCGGTGTATAATCTGGGCTAGGCCACTCTAACCCTGGGTATATTCTGGTCGGGGGGTTAATTTGGCCTGTTACACCGGCAACCCGCACTGCAGCTAAAAGATTGCTGTGGTCAGGTTAAGCATAGTGAGGATGGGATTTCTTGAAATCCCATCCACTATGCTGTTGTGATATAACTTATGGCCTGAAGGTGATTGCCTAAACACTAATTATAGGGCTTTGCGTGAGCCAATTGGCGTGGTAGCGGAATCTGCACTATAGCAGCACATTTTGTCGGTGGCAATTGATATAATTGCACTAAGCACTTGATATGACTTGTGTTACTGCTATTGCTACCCAATATCTATAATAGGCACTTTTTCTGGCATATAGTGGTTATCTATATACTAGATGTGGGCCCGATAGGGTGAGCGGTGACATCACGATGGGGGCAGGCTTTCTGGCACTGGGGGCAGCGGCTGACTCTCCTCCCTGTGCTGTCTCTCCCCTGTCTGCTGTTTTTTACCCCTCCTCCCCACCCCCCACTGCACTGGCTTTCTGCCCCATTCTATGCACACTCTTGGGCCTACCCCTGTAGTCACTCTCCACTCCGCCTGTGCTGACTCTCTGCCCCTCACTCTGGTCCCTCTGTGCCTCCCCTGTGGTTCCTCTCTGCCCCCCATGGTCCCTTTCTGCCCCCGTGCACGCTGTCGGACCCCCCCATGCACGCTCTCTGCCTCCTCCCCCTCTGTGCAAGCTCTTGGGCCCCTTCCTGTGTTTGGTTGGTCTCTGTCACATTTCGTCATTGCTGGCAGTGGCTGCGGGCCTCGTGGTGAGCGGGTCGAACACGTTCGGGTCAGCGAGTGCAAGCAGAGGGGAGGTGAGCGAGTGTGGGCAGAGGGGGATTGAGTGAGTGCGGGCTGAGGGGGGAGTAAGTGAGTGCAGGCTGAGGGAGGGTGTTGTGAATTCTGCTTGTGGGTTCCCTCCTGTGGTTGTGGCTGGTAATGCAGTTGATCCTGTTTTGCACTCTTGGTCAGGTGAATTGGATAATTGCAATTCTGACTGAGGTATTTAGGTTTGCAGAATTTCCTCAGTCCTTGCCAGTTGCCAATTGTCCTGGAGGTGTTTCACCTCTGCCTGGTCTCTTCCTTCCCTGCTGCAAAACTTCCAAGCTAAGTGAATGGTTTTGTTTCCTTGTGGCACACATGCTGTGTGCTTGTTTTGAAATTGTCTATTTTTGCTCAGAGTGCATGCCTGTCTTAATCTGCTCTCTGTTAGGAAGCTTTCTTCCTAGGATTTAAGTGCTATTCATTTGTTATTGGCTTATTCAGCTTTTGATTGTGTCAGCATATATTTAGCATAGTTGGATTCACAGGAGTTCCACAGATTTAGAGGGTGCTGAGTCTTGAGTAGACTCAGGGGTATTTTTGTATTATCTGCTGTGGATATTTTTGAACGGATTTTTATACTGACTGCAATAGTATTCTGTCCTGTCTTTATCTATCTAAGGTGGCCGTCACACGCTTCAAATTCCTGCACGATATCGCTTAAGCGATCTGCTTTTTGATCGCTTAAGCGATATCGTTTGTGCATCGCTGCGTGTAATCAAGCGATTTTACAGTGTAAAATCGCTTGATTGTTAGATCGCTGATTTGTGAGCCGGAGCTCATATCAAGCGATAATCGCTTGATCAATCTGCCTCATCGTGGTGTGTGACACCACGATGAACGATCTCCCAGCGGCAGTGCCTATGCTGGGAGATGGTATCTATGGTAAACGTCGGGTTGCTAAGCGCCGCGCGCCGCCTAGTAACCCGATGTGTACCATAGTTACCAGCGATCTCGCTGCTCCACATCGCCGGTGAGTCTGTCTGTGTGACAGCTCACCAACGATGTGAGCGATATTGTTAGCGGTCGCGCGTGCATGTGATCGCTAACAATATCGCTCTCAACATTGAAGCGTGTGACGGCCGCCTAACTAGAAGTGGCCTCATTTGCTGGATTCTGTTTTCTGCCTGAGTGTGTCTTTTCCTCTCTTACTCACAGTCAATATTTGTAGGGGGCTTTCTATCCTTTTGGGGTTCTGCTCTAAGGCAAGATAGAATTCCTGTTTCCATCTTTAGGGGTAGCTACGGTAGTTCTCCGGCCATGTTGAGGTGTCTAGGGTATGGTTAGTCACATCCCACGGCTACTTCTAGTTGCGGGGTTAGATCAGGAACTGCGGTTAGTATAGGTACCACTTATTCCTGTGACAAATATACATGTGGCTCCAAGGTCACCGGATCATAACAGGAGGGTGAGTGAGTGCAAGCTAAGGGGGGTGAGTGATTGCAAACTGAGGGAGGATGAGAGAGTGCAGGCTGGGGAGAGTGCGGGCTGAGTGAGTGTGGGTTGAGGGGTGGAGAGTGTGGGCTGAGGGGGGGTGAGTGAGTGGGGCTGAGGTGGTAAGTGAGTGCGGGCTGAGTGAGTGTAGGCTGAGGAGGGGGTCAGTGAATGGGGGATGAGGGGTAGTGAGTGTGAGCTGATGGGGGTGAGTTTAGGCTGAGGGATGTTGAGTGCAGGCTGAGGAGGGTGAGAGAGTGCGGGCAAAGTGAATGTGTGCTAAGGGGGGCTGACAGTGCTGGCTGAGGGGTGATGAGTGAGTGTGGGCTGAGAGGGGTGAGTGAGTATGAACTGGGGGGGTGTATGAGCTGAGGGTGTGTGTATGAGCTGAGGGGGTAAGTGAGTACAGGCTGAGTGAGTACAGGCTGAGTGAGTGGGGGCTGAGTGAGTGCAGGCAGAGTGGGGACTGAGTGAGTGCGGGCTGAGGGGGAAGTGAGTGCAGGGTGAGTGATTGCAGACTGAGGGGGTGAGTGAGTGTGGGCTGAGGGAGGGTGAGTGCAGGCTGAGGGGGGTTGCATGACTGCAGGCTGAGGGGTGGTGAGTGTAGGCTGAGGAGGGTGAGTGTGAACTGAGGGATGTGTGAGCTAAGGGGGATGAGTGTGTATGGGCTAAAGGGGGTGAGTTCTGGATGGGGATAAGTGAGTGCAGGGTGAGGGGGTGAGCTGAGGGGGTTGAGTGTGAGCTGTTGGTGAGTGCAGGCTGTGGGTGGTGAGAGAGTGGAGGCTGTGGGGGGAAGGTAAGTGTAACCTGAGGAGGTTGAGTGTGAGCTGAGGGGGCGTGAGTGACTGCAGGCTGACGGGGAATGAGTGACTGCAGGCTGAGGGGAGGTGAGAGAGTGCGGGCTAAGTGATGCAGGCTGAGGGGGGTGAATTAGTGCAGAGTGAGTGTAGACTGAGAGGGATGAGTGTGAGCTGAAGGGGTGAGTGTAGGCTGAGGAGGGTGAGTGAGTGTGAGCTGAGGGGGTGAGTGCTGGTGGGGGGTTTGCGAGTGTGAGCTGAGGGGGGTGAGTGCTGGCTGGGTTGTGAGTGTGGGCTGAGTACAGGGTGAGTGAGTGTGAGCTGAGGGGTTGAGTGAGTGTGACCTGTGGGGGTGTGAATGAGTGCAGGCTGAGGGGTGAGTAATTGTGAGCTGAGGGGGATGAGTGCAGGCTGTGGGGTGAGTGAGTGTGAGCGGAGGGGGCTGTGTGTGTATGGGCTGAAGGGGTGAGTGCTGACAGGGGTGTGTGTGAGCTGAGAAGGGTGAATGCTGGCTGTGGGGGTAAGTGTGAGCTGAGGGTATGATTGTTAGCTGTGGGGGGAGAGTGTGAGTTGTGGGAGAGTGAATGTGGGCTACGTGTGTGGGGGCTTAGTGCAGGGAGTGTACCTGGACGATGCTCTGTGCTGACAGGACCTGTGGTGATGTCAGAGTCATGTGATTAGTCACATGACTGTGACAGTACAACAGGCCTGGCAGGTCGGTATTTGCGGCGGGCGGTGTCCGGGGATGGTGTGGGGGGCGTTGTATGTGGCGGCGGGGGGGGTATAGAGCAGGGACTTTGTGCTTACAGTTGCGGGGGTCTGCGGGCGGCGTGTGCAGCATCGGCTTCTGATGGGGAGAGGAGGACGAAGTGGCGGGGTGGGGGAGGACGGCCACGAACTGCACCTGTCGCTGTTTCTCTGTAACGGAAATCCCGCGTTGCTGATTGGTCGCGCCTGCCACCCGCGACCAATCAGCGACGCGGGATTTCCGTTACAGAGAGACAGACACACAGACATGACAAGGTGATTATATTATAAGATTTTTGCCTGAAATATAATATAATGGAATTTTTGCTGTTCTCCACCCAGATATTGGCATAATCACCTCCCTGGTTTGTTCTGTCCTGGATTATTAGAATAAATTGCATTTTAAAATGGATCGTTTTTTCCTTCTTTTTGGAGCTTTTGATACTGTTGACCACAGGGCCGGACTGAGACCAAAAAGCAGCCCTGGAAAACAAGCTCCACCAGCCCACATACTATATCAACCATCAGCCCCAATCAGTGAAATTTGCTTTTACGTTGTCATGGCCTCATCACTTTCTCAAAGGTGTCATTTGAAGAGCCACATGTGAATGGTGCAGCAGAGGGAATAATCAACCTCAGCTCCATTTCCATGGTGATCTTCAAAGCCATGTTTCCCAGGACTGTGGGGTCCCAGCGGTCAAATCCACAGCGAAGAGAAAGTCATCACCTATACAGAAGATAAGTGATGACTTCCATATTGAGGATAATCAATTTAAACAACAGTTAAATACTGACAATCAAAGTCCAATACCACCTCTCTGACAACAGGACAGGAGACGTGGTACTGTGCAAAGTACAGTTGTGATCAGAAGTAGAAGTATTGACACCTGTTAGCAGCGCGTTAATCAGCGTGATGTCCACAGCGAGCAACAGAGAATGTTCATTTATTCAGCATTAACAACATCCAGCTTATAACATGAGAATAGGATCAATCTGGTTCCTGGAGAGGGAGAGAGAAATCTGCTGTGACTTTCAGCTTTCAGCTCCACACTAGAATGTGCATGCAGGGAATAGGGGGAGGGACATCCTGTCTCTGACTGAGGACCTTTTTTTTTCATATATAATATATAACTCTGTTGACATCTGAACAATATGCATGCAGACATAAAATCACATCATATTAAACAAACAATAGTTGTTGCAATTCAAACAGATCAATATGTATTAGGCCAACAACACCCCTGCAATTCTGTCAGATAATATTCAGTTTCTTCCTGAAAATGATTGCAATCACAAATTCTTTGGTATTATTAACTTCATTTAATTTGTCTTAAATGAAAAAACACAAAAATAATTGTCCTAAAGCCAAATTGGATATAATTCCACACCAAACATAAAAAAGGGTGTGGACAAAAGTATTGGCACTGCTAGAAAAATCATGTGATGCTTCTCTAATTTGTGTAATTAACAGCACCTGTAACTTACCTGTGGCACATAACAGGTGTTGGCAATAACTAAATCACACTTGCAGCCAGTTGACATGGATTAAAGTTGACTCAACCTCTGTCCTGTGTCCTTGTGTGTACCACATTGAGCATGGAGAAAAGAAAGAAAACCAAAGAACTGTCTGAGGACTTGAGAAACCAAATTGTGAGGAAGCATGAGCAATCTCAAGGCTACAAGTCCATCTCCAAAGACCTAAATGTTCCTGTGTCTACAGTGTCATCACGAGGTTTAAAGCCCATGGCACTGTGGCTAACCTCCCTAGATGTGGACGAAAAAGAAAAATTAACGAGAGATTTCAATGCAAGATTGTGCGGATGGTGGATAAAGGACCTCAACTAACATCCAAACAAGTTCAAGCTGCCCTGCAGTCCGAGGGTACAACAGTGTCAACCCGTACTATCCGTCAAGGTGTGAATGAAAAGGGACTGTATAGTAGGATACCCAGGAAGACCCCACTTCTTACCCCGAGACATAAAAAAGCCAGGCTGGAGTTTGCCAAAACTTACCTGAGAAAGCCTAAAACGTTTTGGAAGAATGTTCTCTGGTCAGATGACACAAAAGTAGAGCTTTTTGGGCAAAGGCATCTGTGGCACCCCATGGGTTAATATGCCACAATAACACCACATAGGTTCTCTCCCCACTACACACTGACAAACACTAGCACCTCTGGGCCAGGAGGGGGAGCACCACCTGCGCCCTTAAATATTCCTGCTCATGAGGGAGAGCTCAGACCGTACAGCACGGTGCAGTGCTGTGAAGAGCACAAGTTAGTGCAGAACTTAGTGCAGGCCCAGCAAGGGTCAGAGGAACAGGAGAACTACAGACAGAGGAACACATCTGGGAGCTGGAGTGATACTTTCACTTGCCCCAGAAGAGCGCACAGAACGGACACCGGATCCAGTACTGTGTCTGGCACCCACAGCACACTGAATCCAGGAACAGTGGGATCTCTAGATGCCCCTAGTACCAGTGCAAAGCAACACGGAGGGGTCAGCACAGCACAGAGGACTCAAGTTGCCTAGCCAAGTGGTACCAGCAGAACACAGAGAGAGTGAGAAGTCCCAGCAGCTTAGCTAGACGCGGCAGCCAGGACACACACACAGAAGCTGAGGACCCGGATAGGGTGGGAAGAGAGCTTAGCCCCATTACAGACTCCGTGGACTATAACCTGCAACAACATCTGCAGTAAAGCTTTGGAAAACAGCAAAACTGTGAGTCTGTGTATTGATTGCAACCTTTGCCCTACATTCAGTAACAGAGAGCTCCCACCTATAGAGCTACCAGCCTGTCAGTTCTGCACACGGATTAGAAGAAGCTGCAGCATTAGGAGAAGAGGAAAATTGCACCTTTGACTACTAAACGTGAGTGTGTGTCCTTTAACCCCATCTTCACCATTCATATCCATTATAGACTTTACCATCACTGCCCCGGGGAATACAGTTCTACCCACTGGAACTATTACACCTAAGCTGCAATTCCATCATCCCTCGAGGTTCTGCAGCAGCGGCGGCCCCATCACTGGCTGCATATGGTGGGTGGCGTCACGACTGACAATCCCCTGTAAATACACCCCTTTTATTTGCCAGGGCCCGGGAAACGGACCGGACCAGGACCACCCGTGACTTCCCCCGCAGCAGACACGGTCCGGTACCAAGTACCCAGGGCCCCATAGCAAACTTTTGAACGGGGCCCCCTCCAAGACACGCCCCCAATGACACGCCCCCTTCAAGACACACCCCTCTACCGAATCAGTGTTAACAGGCTGACGCCACCCAGTTTACCGTATATACTCGTGTATAAGCCGACCCCCCTACTTTTGCCCCCAAAACCTGGGAAAACCTATTGACTCGTGTATAAGCCTAGGGTGGACCCCAGCATAGGTATACAGCCCCCAGGAAAGTGGTATACAGCAGCCTCTCCAGTGGTAGTATACAGCAGCCTCCCCAGTGGTATATACAGGCCCCAGCAGTATATACAGTAGCCCCAGTAGTATACAGCAGCCTCCCCAGTGGTATATACAGGCCCCAGCAGTATATACAGTAGCCCCAGTGGTATACAGTAGCCTCCCCAGTGGTATATACAGCAGCCCCAGTGGTATACAGCAACCTCCCCAGTGGTATATACAGGCCCCAGCAGTATATACAGCAGCCCCAGTGGTATACAGCAGCCTCCCCAGTGGTATATACAGGCCCCAGCAGTATATACAGTAGCCCCAGTGGTATACAGCAGCCTCCCCAGTGGTATATACAGCAGCCCCAGTGGTATACAGCAGCCTCCCCAGTGGTATATACAGCAGCCCCAGTGGTATACAGCAACCTCCCCAGTGGTATATACAGCAGCCCCAGTGGTATACAGCAACCTCCCCAGTGGTATATACAGGCCCCAGCAGTATATACAGCAGCCCCAGTGGTATACAGCAGCCTCCCCAGTGGTATATACAGCAGCCCCAGTGGTATACAGCAGCCTCCCCAGTGGTATATACAGCAGCCCCAGTGGTATATACAGGCCCCAGCAGTATATACAGCAGCCCCAGTGGTATACAGCAGCCTCCCCAGTGGTATATACAGGCCCCAGCAGTATATACAGTAGCCCCAGTGGTATACAGCAGCCTCCCCAGTGGTATATACAGCAGCCCCAGTGGTATACAGCAGCCTCCCCAGTGGTATATACAGCAGCCCCAGTGGTATACAGCAACCTCCCCAGTGGTATATACAGCAGCCCCAGTGGTATACAGCAACCTCCCCTGTGGTATATACAGGCCCCAGCAGTATATACAGCAGCCCCAGTGGTATACAGCAGCCTCCCCAGTGGTATATACAGCAGCCCCAGTGGTATACAGCAGCCTCCCCAGTGGTATATACAGCAGCCCCAGTGGTATACAGCAACCTCCCCAGTGGTATATACAGCAGCCCCAGTGGTATACAGCAGCCTCCCCAGTGGGTATATACAGGGCCCCAGTGAGTATATACAGGCCCCCAGTGGGTATATACAGGCCCCCAGTGGGTATATACAGGCCCCCAGTGGGTATATACAGGCCCCAGTGGGAATATACAGGCCCCCAGTGGGTATATACAGTCAGGGCCCCAGTGGGTATATACAGGGCCCCAGTGGGTATATACAGGGCCCCAGTGAGTATATACAGGCCCCGTGGGTATATACAGGCCCCCAGTGGGTATATACAGGCCCCCAGTGGGTGTATACAGGCCCCAGTGGGTATATACAGCCCCCAGTGGGAATATACAAGCCCCCAGTGGGAATATACAGGCCCCAGTGGGAATATACAGGCCCCCAGTGGGAATATACAGGCCCCCAGTGTGTATATACAGGCCCCAGTAGGTATATACAGGCCCCAGTAGGTATATACAGGCCCCCAGTGGGAATATACAGGCCCCCAGTGTGTATATACAGGCCCCCAGTGTGTATATACAGGCCCCAGTGGGAATATACAGGCCCCCAGTGTGTATATACAGGCCCCAGTAGGTATATACAGGCCCCCAGTGTGTATATACAGGCCCCCAGTGTGTATATACAGGCCCCCCCCCACTCCTCCTCTGCTGCACACGTCACCTGTAAAGGAATACATCATACTTACTTATCTCTGCCGGCTGCCGCTGTCGCCGCTCTGCACCGCGCTCCGTCTTCATCCAGCTTCTTCCTGGTTGTGACCGCCGGGTGCAGGCAATGACGTCACAACCAGGAAGAAGCTGGATGAAGACGGAGCGCGGTGCAGAGCGGCGGCAGCAGCCGGCAGGGATAAGTAAGTATGATGTATTCCTTTACAGGTGACGTGTGCAGCAGAGGAGTGGGGGGCCTGTATATACCTACTGGGGGGGGCCTGTAGCTGACCGGATAGCAGCGTAGCGGCGCTGGGTCCGGGCCCCCCACAAGGGCCGGGCGGCCCGGGCCCCAAAGCGACTGCTACGTCTGCTATGCCGGTAGTTACGCCCCTGCAAGTACCCTCGTCCCAGTGGGCTCGACAAACCAACATAGAGTTTACAGAAGAAAAAAAGAGGCATTCAAAGAAAAGAACACGGTCCCTACAGTCAAACACGACGCAGGTTCCCTGATGTTTTGGGGTTGCTTTGCTGCCTCTGGCACTGGACTGCTTGACTGTGTGCATGGCATCATGAAGTCTGAAGACTGCCAACAAATTTTGCAGAATACTGTAGGGCCCAGTGTGAGAGTGTTGGGTCTCCCTCAGAGGTCATGGGTCTTCCAGCAGGACAATGACCCAAAACACACTTAAAAAAGCACTAGAAAATGGTTTGAGAGAAAGCACTGGATACTCCTAAGGGGGCCAGCAATGAGTCCAGACCTGAATCCCATAGAACACCTGTGGAGATATCTAAAAATGGCAGTTTGGAGAAGGTGTGGCACCCTGTTTGGGGCACCACAGGAACTCTTAGGACACAAATGGAAAAGTACACAGCAAGCAGCCCCCACTTACTAACACCACAACACACCTTTCACTTCAGACCTTTAGGGGGAGCTCCACTGCTTGCCTTAAGCCAGTTCCCCCTATAAATACGGGTCCTGGAGGGAGAAACTGCGGAGTGTGCAATAGCTTTAGAACTGTAAACAGCTAGGAGAGCTGACCTGGTACTGGTGCCACACTAGGCCCATACCAGTGACTCACCGCCGGCCCGTGGACTCCGGTTTAGACAGGCTGTTGCTTCCTTCCTCCTTGTCACGGGTGGACCGCGCCTGCCAGTAGTGGGGCCCGGTTGAGTGCAGATCAAAAGTTGTAGACGTCTTGTCGGAACAGATTAAGAGGTTAATTTATTCGTGACGCCACCTATGAGTAGTTCGGTAAGGGCTACCGACGCTGCGGAACCTCCGGGGGATGGAGAGCAGCAAGATGGAACGCTCCCCACAGGCTGAGCGGTGATCCCCGGAGGCTGGAGCTGCTCAAGATGTTGTGCGGCAGCTGCGGTTACCTTGTAGTGCGGACGGACAGTTCATAAGGAAGCACGGACACAGAAAGTCTCTGCAACGGGTCTTTACTGTAACCAGCAGGCAGTACATGGTATAGAGTTCACGGGTAGTGGACCGGGTGGACTCAGCAGTGATGGTGTCCCTTAGAGATCCGCAGTGTTCCTCCATTCTAGCTAAGTGGTTGCCAGTGTCGCCCAGGAATACCAGGTCGGGTACGGGGAGGCTGCTTCAATGCCCTATCCAAGATGTATGTTATGGATGTTCTGGGGAGCCTTGGATCCCTCGGTGGTACACCGCTGGTTAGACGACTGGAAATTGGCTGGTGGTGGGGTGCTCCTGTAAAGCTGCTCCTCCACGCTTCTGGTTCGCGTAGCAGAGGTGAACTGCTGCCAGCTTCGGTACCTGTGAACCGGCTGTAAGGTTTTGGGCACTGGAGTCTTTTGGAACCCGTGGTTGGTGATGCCCGATCCCGGTTGTTGAGGCCTCAGGTGCTAACACCCGACCGGTGACGGCCCGGGGGCTGCACGAGGTGCAGAGCCCCCGCTCCTCTCCAAGTTCAAGTTCTCTCTTCTCTCGACAGACTCTGCAGACTACTGACTGACTAAGTGTCTGTACTTCTCCTACACTACCCTTGCACTCCGCCCACCAGGACCTTGGCTTGGCCCTCTATGTTAAGTGATGCATGCAGGGTTTTGGATCTCTAAGTTAACCAGATCACTGCTGTGTCAGAGGATATCGCGGCTGCATTTATGGCTGCAATACTCTCTTGTGACGCACTCGTTGCGGGGCGCCACACCAGCACACCCGGAAAGTGGTAGACCCTTGCAAAAGGGGTCAATGGAACAGGAGACAAACACAGATTAGGGGCAGAGGAGTAATTCGGACTCACCCTAGCAAGACCGGTCACTGGGCCCGAGCTGCAGGAGCCATAGTGCAGGCTGCAGAGAGACCAGTATCCCAACAAGGGAGTTTAGCTCCTTGGACGCCTGAAGCACCACCAGATGAGAGCCCGGAGTCGAGAATTCGACAACAATTCCTTTATAGTGCCCTTAGTGCAGCAAACTCAGGTGTAATCCGTCACACGAAGGAGTACTACTCCGGTTTGGTTGGATTCTATGTCCGCTGGACTCACTAGAAACTGCGTACACAAGGAAGCCTACACCGCTGCTTGCTGTGGAACCTCTTCAAGTGTCTACTTCATCGCCCCGGTTGAGTGTACCTGTTGACACCAGTAAAAGGTACTGAAAAGACTTTGTATCTATACATTCTTCCCGGCTTGATACTAAACTACCCGAGCTGCCGTATTCCATCCAGTGCAGCTCCCAGCCCCGGGGACTACTGCTCATCCTGTGGGGAGTATCCCATCTAGCTGCCGCACATCCCCCGGAGGCCCTAGCAGCGCCGGTGCCATCACCGGACACCCACAGGTGGCGTCACGAGACAAATTGGACTTTATTTCAATCCCCAGAATCCCCCTTTTCATTTGACCACCGGGCCCCACAGCCTCAGGCGCGGAACCGTGACAAGTGAAGCATCGCCTGAGACCTGCGAACCCGGCTGCGGTGAGTCAAAGGCACCCTTCAAATATCAGGAACCTGGAGCAGTTTGCCAAAGAAGAATGGTCTAAAATTCCAGCAGAGCATTGTAAGAAACTCATTGTTGTTTACCGGAAGCTGTTGATCACAGTTATTTTGGCTAAAGGTTGTGCAACCAAGTATTAGGCTGAGGGTGCCAATACTTTTGTCTGGCCCATTTTTGGAGTTTTGTGTGAAATGATTAATGTTTTGCTTTTTGCTTCATTCTCTTTTGTGTTTTTTCATTGAAGACAAATTAAAGGGAACCTGACCCCTCCAAATCACCTCCAACTATATTAATACCTGTCCCTGCACCCAGAAAGATCTTTAGCAGCTCTCCTTTTGTGTAAAAAAAGCGTTCAGTAACATTGTGAAAAACACCCTTAGACACTTATATGTTAGGGACTTCTTCACCGTGAATAAGTCTCACAGGGTGTTCCCTGTGAGACTCTAAGCTCTCCCGACCCGCTCATTATCACGCCCCGATGGGCGTGATAACTAATCCTAATCCTCCTCGACCTGCAGAAAGGGCGTAATAGCCGGTGTGACGCTATTCGCATTGCGCATGCGAGGCTTGTCGGCTTACACCTAAAGGATGTGTCGAGCCCACTGGGACGAGGGTTCTCGGTGCCGGACCGTGCCTGCTTCAGGGGGAATGTCATGGGGTCCTGGTCCGGACCGTGTCCTGGGCCCTGGCAAATAAAAGGGTGTATTTACAGGGGAGAATAGTCTATCGTGACGCCACCCACTGTGTGCAGCCACTAATGGGGCCGCTGCTGCTGCAGAACCTCCGGGGATGATGTAGTAGCAGCTGAGATGGAATAGTTCCAGTGGGCAAAACTGGGTTCCCTGGGGCAGTGTTGGTAAAGTCTATGATGGAGGTGAAAAGTGGAGGTGGGTTAAGGAACACACACTCACGTTTTGTAGTTTCCAAAGCTTTACTGCGATGTTGTTGCAGATCGTTCATGGAGTCTGTACGGGGCCGGGTTTTCCTCCCACCCTGTCCGGGTCATCAGCTTCCTCGTGCTGCTCTGTGTGTGTGTGTCCTGGCTGCTGCGTCTAGCTGACCTTCTGGGACTGTCTCACTCTGTCTGTTTTGCTGGTACCACTTGGCTAGGCAACTTGAGTCCTCTGTGCTGTGCTGACCCCTCCGTGTTGCTTTGCTCTGGTACTGTAGCTGTCTAGAGACCCCACTATTCCTGGATTCACTGTGCTGTGGGTCAGTCACAGTACCGGATCCGGTGTCCGTTCTGTGCGCTTCTCTGGGGCGAGTGAAGGTATCACTCCCGCTCCGAGACGTGTTCCTCTGTCTTTCAGTGCTCCTTTCCTCAGACCCTCACTAGGACTGTAATCATGAGCAGACTGCAGAGGAGCTTGGCACAGCTCCTTTTACACTACAGCCTCGCTCAGTTCTTCCAGAAACTGAAACTAACTCTGCTCTTCACAGCACTGCTCCGTGCTGCACTGAGCTACTTCCTGTGGACCTGGAGAATTTAAAGAGGACTTGTCACCAAACCAGGCATGGTGATCTAATTACAGCACTGGATGCAGCATGTCTGCAGCATGCAGACAAGGGGTCCATAAGCACTTGAGCAGCCCTGTACCCCGAGATAATACACTTAGAAAACTTACATGCTACAGCCACTAAGGAGGTGGCTAGGGGCTGCAGCCAAGGGCAGATTCACACCCCCTGCCTGTGTAATCTGGCCACCGCTGCCAATCATTCTCTCCCTGTCTGCAGCATTTAAACTGAGTTTTTTTTTCTCTCCAGACTTTCTGGGAGAGAGAAAAAAAACTCTGTTTAAATGCTGCAGACAGGGAAAGAATGATTGGCAGCAGTGGGCAGATTACACAGGCAGGGGGTGTGAATCTGCCCTTGGCTGCAGCCCCTAGCCACCTCCTTATTAAAACAAGAAATACATAAATAGAGAAAGTTTAGAGCGAGGAATTAGAAAATGTTTGCAGTTACATATTGATTTTTGACCTGACAGTTTTCCTTTAATCAATATAAATAATCACAATTTACAATAGCACCTGAAAGTAAATTAGTAACTTCTCTCTTCATTAATGGAACAAGATATAAAATATATAACATTAAAGCTATTTTCTGTTTCACTAATTTTATTAATAGTTTATCTCATACACCATAAGGTACCGTCACACCTGGCGACGGCACCGCCGATATCTTAGGTGACGTAGGGGCATGGCCTATCGGCGCCAATATCGCCCCTGCGTCACCTAATGTAAAGGGGCGGGGTCGTCACTAATTATCATCTCTGAGTGGTCGCCTGGTTTAACATCAGTGATGTGAAACCAGGCAAGCACTCTGGGGCGATGTGTACACTTCGCTCCATGTAACAGGGGGACGGCGATCTGACTGGCGATGGGAGCCATAGGCTCCCATGCAACAGCATCGCCGCTGGGGTTTTTGGACACCCCAGCGGCGATGCCGCCTGTCAGATCGCTGGTGCGTCGCTGCATGTAAACATGTGACAGTGAAACTGGCAGGCCCCAAAAACGTGCGCGCTCCCGTCCGTCGCCGCCGACATCTCCGGCGACGTCACCTGGTGTGACGGGCCCCATACAGAGCACACATCTCCATCACAGTACAACATAACAAAAATTATAAATAAAAAAGTGATAGTAATAATAATTATTGCCAGCTTATTGTTATATAATTTTAGTTTCAACCAATCAATGTGATGTAAACCTGGAGGGTCTCCTTAAATTAGCTGGAAAAAATATTAGAGAATGTACCTGGCACTTTCTATTTCACTTATTATGCAGAAGATCAGGTGATTCTTGATTTCACAGACTACACAAGACACAATATCCTGCGATTGTTGGCGACAGCTGTATTCTGAGAAGCACCTGATACACTAATGATGAAATTCTCAGAAAATGTAAAATGTTTATGTAAAAGTGGAAAGTCAATATAACTTGTTGTAGAAGAATCCTATAATTACATGCTGCGCAACTTTTAGAAACTTGGATGCGAGAGGGGCGTGGCCTGCAGCTCCATGTAGTCGCGTTTGCTAGGAGCTCAGGTGCTTTGACACAAAAGCGACGGATTTGGTGCCCACACGGACACCAAACCCACTAGAAACTTACTGGACCTCAAGAGGAAGTCCCCAGGCCCATACTGGGTGGCTCATTTGCGGAGTCCCAGTTCCGAGTGCTGAGGAAGGTGACTGCCGGACTTGTCCCCGCATCCCCACGGCCTCAGCGCCATTTTGAAAACTGAGGGAGGAGGAGAGGAAGTCATCCCTACCATCAAAACTCCCCACATAGCTGAACTCCTGTGGGAGCAGAGACAACCGGACCGCTGCAACAGGAGTCCCGAGCTCCGGAAGATCTGACACAGACCCGGCGCAGACCGGGACAACACAAGGCACAGTACCTGCAGTCGCAGCAGCACTGCCGAGGAGAAGGGGAGGAAGACGGAATCAGATGAACGCTCGGTGAATGAGAAGACTCCAGAGGGTGAGTCCGAGCGATTCCGCTCCGGTTCCAGGCTAAACTAATAAGATTACCGGGCACTATTTTCAGTGAAGCGGCCGGCGGACTGATACGCGGGAAAAGTAGACCGCGCCAGTAAACCACGCCCCCGACATTACATCACCGCACACTGAGACAAGAGCAGCACATTACAGGCTGTGTGAGAGATAATTACTGCTGAGATAAAGGAAGCAGCTGTGAGTTTACCACCAAACTCACACAGAAACAAGCCTGTGTGTGACTTAATATATACATAACTACAACTCACAAGCACAACCAGCTGAGGATTCAGCTGAATGAAACTATCTACTTTATCAATAAACTACTAACTAGGAGGATAACAATCCCCAAAGGCTTACCATACCAACACAACTAAAGATACCCCACTCAGCAGAAAGAGATCCACTAGCAAGTGGGATAATCGAGTCTCCAGCGCACCCTAGAGTCAGGTCACAGGACATAGGATATAACACCAACTTAAAGAGACACTTCTTATAATAAACTTATAGAACTATTCTGAGATAGTTATCCATATCAATTAAATAAGACCAACTACTGGACTTTCTTTAACAGAGGGATATGCCTACAAAAACCAAAGGAAATTTACCAGAACAAAAAATGGAATCTAACTATACAAACACCAAGAGCAAAATTCCGGCTCCTGCCTACAGCCCAAACAATACTATAAAAAACAAAGACAAATCCAACCAAGATCTAAAAAGATCTGAAAAGGAAGATTTCTTAGAAGACTTAATGGTCTTCGAACCTACGACTATGAGCACGAAAAGAAATTAGCTCACCATCTCACAATAGAAACAGACAAAATGAGATCGAAGGGAACCAATCACAAATTAAGAGCCCAGCCAGGCAAAAAATAAAAGTTACACAAGAAGAGATAAATCAGACCTCCAACCCAAATTCTGATCATCCCCCAGACCGAGATTTCTTCCTCCAACTCTTTTCCTCATTAAAAGTAGAAATTAAAGAACAATTCTCAGAAGTCAAAGCGTCTATTAACTCAATTAGTACTAGGATGGATATGAGTGAAAAAAAAATGGAAGAGCTCAAGCAAGAAATGGAATCCCAACACACAGAATTAACAAAAGCGAAAACCGAAATTAAAACTTTAAAAGACAGGATAATTGACAGGGGAGACCGTGATCGTAGGTCAAACCTAAAAATAAGAGGCATACCGGAATCGGTCAAACCCCAGGAATTGATTCCTTACGTCAATTCTCTCATTAAAAAATTATATCCTTCCTTACCGGAAATAGAAACCTCTATTGAAAGAGCACACAGACTACCCAAACCACAACGACTCTCGGACGACATTCCACGAGACATAATAGTTAAATTTACCTTCTACCGGACCAAAGAAAAAATTAATAATTACACCAGACAAAACAATCAACTACCCTCTCCATACGAAAAACTCAGGATATTCTCTGATTTCTCCAAAGACACCATGCAAAAAAGAAGATCTCTGAAACCCATCACTGAAATCTTGCAGAAGAACCAGATTATTTACAGATGGGGAAGACCCTCCAACTGCATCTTATTTGCACACAAACAGAAAAACGTCACAATAGAGGACACCGAGACGGGACTCAAGATACTTAAAAACCTTCATATTAATGGTTAAATCACCCCTTAATAACAAGAGAGGTCAGAAAATCTAATGCACCTAAGGCCCGAACACGAGCCCAATTAGGAAGTTTTACAACTGTTCACCGAACACTTCCTTCTAAAAAACTTGAACTCAACAGGTTTTGAATTACTTCTTTGTTTCAACCCTTTTTCCCTACTCTCCCTTACACCCTAATCTAGTACTAACATTCCACAACAAATCAATGCTACCCACAGCAATGAACATCAAATTTATGACCATAAATGCCAATGGATTAAACTCTCCACAAAAACGTTTCCATGTGTGGAAAGAACTAAACTCGAACCATGTCGATGTAGCGGGAATACAGGAAACCAGGTTTGCAGAAGGGAAGCAACCAAAATTCAGCAACAAAAAATTCCCACACATTTTCTTCTCGTCAAACGTCAAGAAAAGAGCAGGAGTCGCAATCATCATTAAAGACTCATTAAAATTTGAGGAAATCGACATCATCAAAGATCATGAAGGTAGATATATAGTACTAATTTGTAAACTAAATGACACAATTTACACATTGGCAAACATCTACGCCCCCAACAGTGGCCAAACTACATTCATAAAGCGTTTCTTTAAAATAATCCAGGAACACCAGAAAGGCACACTCCTAGTCTTTGGAGACTTTAACGCGGTACCTAATCCCCTTATAGACTCTTCCAACAAATCCAGAAATATTAATACACAGATAGACGGCCTTATCAAAAACGAAGAATTCTTTGACGTATTTAGATGCCTACACACATCCTCAGTTGAATTTACCCACTACTCTAACGTTCTCAAATCTTTCTCAAGAATAGACCTAGTTCTGACAAATATACACTCACTACATAAAATTAAATCAATTAACATACTAAACAGAACGTGGTCAGACCACTCACCCATATTGTTTGAAACTGCCACCAACCCTCCTTTTAACAACAACTCACCATGGAGAGCAAATTCGTACCTATTCTCTCATCCCCACTATAAAACAAGAATACAAGAGGAACTACAAAATTATTTTAAAACAAACGACACCAAAGACATATCCATTACAACCTTGTGGACAGCGCATAAAGCTGTAATAAGAGGCACAATGATCCAACTTAATGCACAACACAAGAAATCACTTCAAAGCCAAACTAAAAAAATTTGTCAAGAAATCAAGTTGCTAGAAGAAGATATCATCTCAAGTCCCACGGATGCAAAACACCGGAACTTATTGAAACTCAGAACTGAACTTAGATCCCTACTGACACACGATTTTGACAAAATTGTTAGACTAAACAAATCCAATTTTTACTCGAACATTAATAAGCCAACCAAAACATTTGCAAACCTTATTAAAATCCAAAGATCTAAAACCAATATACATCAAATTAAAAATAAAGATGGCCAGATTAAAAAGACCCCAATAGAAATATCAAAAACCTTTGCAGAATTTTATCGCAACCTATACAACTTAAAAGATGACCCTTCTGAAACTAGACCCTTACTACCAAATATTAAAAAATTTCTAGATGAAGTTTCACTCCCATCGATCTCAGACGAAGATTTAAATTTTCTCAATAAACCCTATACAGAAAATGAAATATCACAAACTATAAACTCACTGAGCAAATCTAAATCACCGGGACCAGATGGGATACAAAATGAATACTACATAAATAATGAAGCCATACTAACGCCCCATCTAACGAAACTAATAAACTCTTTAAACGACAAAAAACAGACGATCCCCCAAGAAATGCTACAAGCAATAATATCAGTAATCCCCAAAAACAAAGGAGATAAAGATCTAGTATCTAACTTCAGACCCATATCTCTGTTAAATACTGATTTAAAAATAATCACAAAAACTATCAATTCAAGAATACAGCACATTCTACCAAAATTAATTATAGATGATCAAGTAGGATTCACCCAAAACAGAAACTCGACAGACGCTACTAGAAGAATATTAAATTTGATCTCAAACTCAGAAATTACAAACAATCAGTTGGTGCTGGTCTCTGTCGATGCCGAAAAGGCATTCGACAGAGTCCAATGGGACTACCTTTTTGAAGTACTCCAAAAATTTGGCCTTCAAGGGAATATCTTAAATACAATTAAAGCCCTTTACGTAAACCCATCTGCAAGAATCCTCACCAACAATCACCTCTCTGACTCGATCCCATTGTCAAATGGAACGAGACAGGGCTGCCCTCTTTCCCCATCTTTATTTAATATGTTCATTGAACCACTAGCGCAGAAGATTAGAACTAACACAAACATAACTGGTATAAACATTAACCAAACCGACTATAAAATAAGCTTATTTGCAGATGACATTATTCTAACACTCACTAATCCAATATCCTCCATTCCCAATCTACTAGCCACAATGCAAGAATTTGCAAGCATATCTTGTTACAAATTAAATATTGAAAAAACTCAGGTGCTAAACTTTAACTTGAACGAACAAACAACGAGCAACCTACGACTAAATACACCCTTTAATTGGGAAACTGAAAATTTAAACTACCTAGGCATAATCATAACAAAATCTATCAACACTACCTACGAAAAGAACCTACAGTCATTATACAAAAAAATTCAGAATGACATCATCCACATCTCCAAAACCGAACTCTCCTGGATAGGAAAAATTGAAGCCTACAAATTATTCATCCTACCGAAAATTCTTTATGTTTTTAGATCGATCCCGCTACATCTTACACAATCCTGGTGTAAAAAATTACAATCTCAGCTCTCTAAATTCATATGGGGAGGAAAAAAACCAAGAGTCTCTCTAACAACAATTCAAAAAAGCAGAAATAAGGGAGGATTGGCAGTCCCAAACATTTCTGCCTACTACAACTCCACAATGATAAAACTCAGCCAAAAATGGTGGGATAACAGTAACAAACCTAAATGGGTAGAATTAGAAAAAACTAACAGACAAATGGATGACCTAAGGTGGACTCTCCTTGCGTACCTCTGCGATAAGAATAAAAAACTACCAAAAGAACCAATACTCAAGGCTACGATTCGTGCATGGAGATCACTAGTAGCAATTACATCAACTACCCAACCAAAGATGCCTCCGAGATGGATCCCAATCAACGCGCTCACAGCTTTTACCACAAATATCAAGACACAAATATGGATAGATAAAGGAATCAAAACTTTTGCAGATATATTGGACAACGAAAACCTTCTACTACCCTTCTCACAGCTACAACATAAATTTAAATTACCCAAAGAAGAACTGCTAAACTGGAACAGAATAAATCTACTTTTTGACAAATTCAACAACAAACTCCATCTACCACACCTTGTAACCCAATTAATTCGATTCGGACAAACAAAACTATTTTGGACTCTAAGAAACATATATTCGGAATTCAACAAGGACTCAAAAATGATTCTATCACCGGCCATGGAAATTTGGACTAAGGAACTACATACACCTATCCAGTTGGAATCCTGGGAACAGACCCACAAAATTGTATATAAAAGCATAACTAACACATCTCTTATCGAGAACTTCTATGAAACAGCTACAAGATGGTACTATACTCCAACTAAAATTCACAAATTCGATGCTAATCAATCCCCTAATTGCTGGAGGAACTGTAATAACTTAGGAACTATCGAACATATGTTCTGGAATGCCCTCTACTTCAAGACTATTGGGGGGAAATTCAAATATTTATTAACGAAATCACAGGAACTGAAATTAACCTAACACCCGAACTAGCCCTACTAATGATAAACATAAACGAACTCCCCACGCACTCGAGAGCACTGGTAGTACACATTCTCTTAACGGCAAAGTCTCTAATAACAAAAAAATGGAAAGAAACCACTCCCCCAACCTTTACTTCTCTGATTAACACCATAGCGACACATAACGCTTACGAATGGACTCATGCCATAAGAAACAATCTACAGAAGAAATACACAAAAAAATGGAAACTATGGAACAACTACTTTCTTACAACTACAACCAATCCTGCTGTGGAACATGAACTGAACTAATACCTACAATGGGAAACTATCTCCCCCCCCCCATCCCTTCTTACCTATTCCTTTCCCCTCCTCCTTCTCCTTTTATGTTATTCTTTATGTTTACAATAGTTAACTACTATCAGTTTAAAATGTTAGTTTATTACCATTGATTGAAATGTTTAAAACTATATACATATGAAAATGTATATGCTACTGTAACGATATTAATACCAAAATCAATAAAAATTTTTGAACAAGAAACTTGGATGCTGCATTTCAGAATTTCTCCACAAGAGAGCGCCACATACATGCACTTTTTTTGGTAGCATATCTGCCTCACACCTTATGCAGTAATGACAGGCATGCTGATACACTAGCTGTGTCTGTCATGTGGAGATCTACTGTATTTTCGGCTAAACTTACAGTAATTAGTTGCAGTGTGTTGGCAAAACTGTAACTTAGGAGCTTGGACCCACCACTGACAAGTGATCAGCAGGCTTCTTCCTAGGGCCACGTCACACACACAGATATCTGTGCAGATATTGTTCACAGATCTCTGGTTGCAGTGAAATCATGGACACAATGTTCCATTTTGTGGCTGTATACAAATGTAACAATCCGTCCATGATTTCACTGCAACCAGAGATCTGCGAACAATATCTGCACAGATATCTGTGTGTGTGACGTGGCCCTTATGTGCATTAAAATTGCATTAAAAAATGCTATAAAAATGAAACATACAATGTTTTTTTTTGTAAACTATTGGTGTTTTCTCAATCCATCTGAAAACATTGTGACACCATTTAGGGAAGTGGGGGAACTGCGAAATGACAAAATCCTAACATTAAGGCCGGTTTCACATTGGCGTTCAGCGCCGCAGCATATGGATTGCATACGCATCCGCAGCGTCAAACGCGGTCCGGGCACAGTAAGAGCCGTCAGGAGAGGAGCAGGAGAGGATGAGAGGAGTCTGAGAGGATGAGAGGAGCAGGTGAGGATGAGAGGAGCAGGAGAGGATGAGAGGAGGATGAGAGGAGCCGGAGAGGATGAGAGGAGCCGGAGAGGATGAGAGGAGCCGGAGAGGATGAGAGGAGCCGGCGAGGATGAGAGGAGCCGGCGAGGATGAGAGGAGCAGGCGAGGATGAGAGGAGCAGGCGAGGATGAGAGGAGCAGGCGAGGAGAGGAGGCTGAGAGGAGCAGGAGAGGAGGACAAGAGGAGAAGAGGAGTAGAGGACGAAAGGAGGATGAGAGGTGAATTTCCATGCATGTTTCTATAGGAACGCATGCGTTCGCTGGCTTGTCCAGCGGATGGCAGTGCGTTTCTATAGGATTACTTGCATGATTTATGCACTCCCAGATGCTTCCATACAAAAGAAGCTCTCTTGGACGCACAGAAAATGCAACAAAATGCATTTTTCGTACGTCCAGGAGACCGTGGTTTGTACGCACGTGACCGCAACCGCAAGTGAAAGCAGGCAGGTGCAGGCACAATGCGTCCCTATGGTAACCATAGGGACGCTCCACTCATGCGGTGCCACACGCATTTAGCCGGCTCCATACGCTGCGGCGCCGAATGCCGATGTGAAACCAACCTAGTTGCATTACACAATAATTACATTCAGTATGTTACAATTCATCTCACATTTTATTCACATCTCTGCAATCCCTTTAATATTTAATTTCTCTGCTGGTCTGAGCTGATGAAGGGATATTTAATATTCATATCTAATATCAATGGCAGTGGCATAACTAGAGTCCGATGGGCCCCAGTGCGAAATTTGGACCTGGCCAACACCCCCACTCCTACACACACGTTGGTCAGATGTATATACCCTTGTAACGTTCTAGATCCTATAAAGACTTGTGAATTTCCCCCCTCCCCTTTATTATGTATTAATTTCCCCTATCTTGGTGTATGTGTCACCATCCTGATATATGTAATCCCCATCCGGGTATAAATGTCTCCCTTCCAGGTATATATGGTCCTCATCCTGGTATATATGATGCTCATCCTAATATATATGTTTCTCAATCTAATATATATGATCCCTATCCAGGTATAAATGTCCCCGTTCAGGTATATATACATATGGTTAAGCAGTTGACCCCTAGACAGGCCATATGGTCTTTATATTTCTCTAGATGTAATTTTTCTATTACGTTCAGACTTGGATTTAAGAATGTAAGAGCAGATGCCCTGTCTCGTAGTCTTGATTCGTTGTCTCCTCCAGAACCTCCTTCCTCCATTCTTCCTCAGGGTATTGTTGTGGCTGTGGTTTCCTCTGAGCTGGGAGATGAAATTCGTACTGCTCAGTCGTCCTTGGCTCCTTCCAATACCCCTGATTGCAAGATTACGTCTTTTACAAGAATTCCATGATTCTGTGTTGAGTGGTCATCCTGGGGTCACTGCCACCCAGAAGACAGTTGCTAGACTCTTTTGGTTGTCCGCTAGATTTTGTGTCAGCTTGTGAAACTTGCGCACGGACCAAAGTACAGCATTGTCGGCCAGGAAATTGCCTCCTTTGCTAATTCCGGAAAGACCATGGACTCATTTATCTCTGTCGGGGGGATGACTGCTATTTGGGTGGTGGTCAATTCAGCAAACAAGTTCACTTTGTCCGATTTATCCAGCTTACTCACTGCTGAAAACCCCCCGTCACACTAATCGAGATTGCTAGCGAGATCGCTGCTGAGTCACAAGTTTTGTAACGCAACAAGACCTCAGCAGCGATCTCGCTACATTTGACACGTAGCAGCGACCAGGCCCTCGCTCTGAGATTTCTGATTGTTACAAACTGTTCTGGACCATTTTTTGACTGTCGCGCTCCCGCTGGGCAGCGTGCATCGCTGTGTTTGACAGGGACAACGACCAACGATCTCAATACTACGCCCCAAAGTGACAGTTTCCCAATGACTGCTGTATCGTTGCTGCGTCGCTGGTGAGATCTGACTGTTTGACATCTCACCAGCAACCACGTAGCGACACACCATCGGTTCCTACCAGGTCGTATTGTTGTCGAGATTGCTGGAGCATCGCCAAGTGTGACGGTACCCAAACTCTCTCCAAACTGTTTATTGTTCATGTGGTATGATCGCATGGGATTCCCCTTTATATTGTGTCCGACAGGGGAATACAATTCGTCTCTAGATTTTGGAGGGCCTTCTACAAATAATTGGGGATTGATTTGTCCTTCTCCTCTGCTTATCACCCGGAATCTAACGGGCAGACAGAGAGAATAAATCAGTCTCTGGAACAAATTTTGAGATGTTTTGTCACCGATCAACAGGACAACTGGTCGTCATTTCTTCCTCTGGCTGAATTTGCCTTCAATAGTCAGGTTAATCAGTCCACGGGAACCTCACTGTTTTTCTGTAACTATGGGTTCCAAATATGGCACCCCTGTGGGGGATTGCCACAGGATCCACCGGTGCAAGGAGGGAATTACACCTTGGTTTGCACAGCACACCACACCTTCCACCCCAGACCTGAAGGGGGAGCTCTACTGGCTGCCTTAAGTCAGTTACCCTTTAAGAACATCCAGGCCTGAGGGGAAAAGTTAGTCAGTCCCTAGAGTGAGTCTGCAGTGAGCAGAGAAGAGAGAGGAGACGGAGGAGCTGGTCACTGGGAGAGATCCAGGACCAGGGACCACTGACCGCTGTGTGCACCCTAGGGTAAAGGGTCGGAGGCAAGTGGAGAAAGCAGGGAACTAAGAAAGGGAACCGGTTACTACAGCCCTTTAGTACACCCGGACACCTGAGTCCGACGCTGTAATCATTTATTGCTACAGCAAAAGCCCGGAGGACTCAGGAGAAGTTTACCCCCTAAGGAGAGCAAGTAAGAGAAGCTGAAACTGACCAAGCATAGGACCAGGGGCCTTAGGAATAACAGGGACCCCGCAGAAGGACCTCATTGTCAGTTTGCAGCAAAGCCCTGAGAGGGAAAAGAAGACACGGTGGGTTCAGGCTCAGGCAGGACTCATCCCAAACCACAGAGCACAGACACAGAGGAGGCCTCATAACTTTCTAAGGTGGAAGTCCCAAGTTGCACTGGAGACCTGGTTATTACTCTGGACTGTACCTGTTACTTTGTCATTAGTAAAAGGTATTGAAACAACAATCCCTGTGTGTCTGTGTGCCTATCTAACCGCCGCAACTTAGCGCCTTGTCTGCAAAGACGCAACTACTACTCCCCTCATCCATCCCCGCTGCCCTGAGGTAAAGCTCCACCTGTGGGGAGCTGTACCACACTCTGCTGCACCCACCATCACCTCAGCAGTCGGCTGCAGCGCTGGTATACCCGTTACCAGGTACCATAGGTGACGTTTAATAATCCCCTTATCCCCCACCGTTCCCCACCATTGAGGGTCCAGGGCACGGGACCGGGGATTGACCAGCCATGATCCCCCCCCCCCATCGAAGCCGCCATCAGCCCCGGTTCCCGAGTACCCCATCCCCTTTCGACCGCCTCACATCCCCTTGTTTCCCCTCGCCAGTGGTGATGATAGTCTGTGGCTGATGTAGAGTAGGGGTAGTGGTAGAGATGATAAGTTTCTGAGGGAGAGTAGGGCTAGAGCGCAAGGATTACACAGACTCACGGTTTTGTAGTTTTAGAAGTCTTTACTGTTGATGGCATTCAGTAAGTATTGTCCACGGAGTCTGTACTGGGGTCAGGTTGCTCCCACCCTGGCTGGGTCCTTGGCTTCCTTCTCCTGCGCTGTGTGTGTGGCCCTGCTGCCGCTTTAGCTAGGCTGCTGGCCCTGTCTCCTCCACAGGTACCAAACTTGTTAGGCAACTTGAGTCTTATCTTTGTGTTTCTGACCCCGCCGTGTTGCTTTGCTGCTTCGCTGGGGTACAGTGAAGATATATAATCTTCACTAATCCGGTGTTTTCTGTGCTGCTTGTGTCAGGCACAATTTCGGATCCGGTATCCGATCTTTGTGCTTCTCTGGGGTGAGTCTCAGGGACTCGGTCTCCCAGGTGTGTTCCTCTCTGCTCTGTCTCCTTTTCCTCAGACCCTGGCTTGGCCTGGAACTGGACAGTGGACCGTGGGGTGAGCCTAGTGCAGCTCTTTTACACCCAGGTCTTTCTTCCTCAGTGCTGCCCCGCACTGAACTCCAACTGACTAACTGCCCACTTCCTCTCCACACCAGAATATATAGGGAAGCAGCTTTAGCTCCCCCTTCTGGCCTGGAGGTGCTAGTGTAGTGTTGTGGGTTGTGTGGGGAATTAAGCCTTGTTGATGTTACTGTGGCGCATTAACCCCTGGGATGCCACACTGGCACTGTGCTGCAAATCACCTGCATTCAGCTCACTTGATTAGAACTCTACTTAAAAAAGCTTGCTAACCTATTGAGGGTCAATTGTGCACTTGCCTTTGGATGCATAGGACTGATCTCTCTGTGCTCTGAGCCAGATCCTGCCTGATTAGTTACCTTACCTGGACTTGACTCTGCTTGTGACCTGATTTCTCTTTCTGCTGCTCTTCTGTATTCTATTTTGACCCTCTGGTTTGCTAACTTTAGCTTGAATTGGACTTCACTTCTGACTACCCCAAGCTATTACTTCTATGCCACGATAATGCCTAGGCAGCAGGCTTGCTGTCTGGGTGTTATGTTTGACACCGATCTCTCCTTCACCTCTCATACACAATCTCTCTTCCGCTCTTGTCGCTTACACCTGAAGAACATCTCTAGAGTCTGCCCCTTTCTCATCATGGAAACAACAAAACCCTCACCGTGGCCCTAATCCATTCCTGCCTTGACTACTGCAATTCTCTATTAATCGGCCTTGGCCTCTCTAAACTTTCCCCTCTCCAGTCCATCCTTAATGCAGCAGCCAGGATCACCCATCTGGCCAATTGTTGCTCAGATGCCTCCAGTCACTGCACTGGCTGCCCGTACACTACAGGATCAAATTTAAATTGCTTGCTCTCACCTACAAAGCTCTTCACAGTGCAGCACCTCCCTACATCTCCTCCCTCATCTGTCTATCACCCCACCCATTCTCGACAAATGACCTTCGATTAATATCTGCACTAATCCGATCCTCCCACTCCTGGCTCCAAGGCTTCTCCTGAGCTGCACCAATTCTCTGGAATGCTCTACCCCAAGAAATCAGGACTATCCACAACTTGCATGGCTTCAGACGCTCTCTAAAAACACATCTTTTTAAGGCGGCCTATCATGCTCCCTAATAGAAGTCCTTTGTACTGTATATAGCCCATTCACTATCTCTCTGGTCATAACTCTTCTTCAAACTCCACCAAACCCAAAAGCGCTACATAGATTGTCTGATGACTATTTATGTAACTTTATTTCTATCCCCCATTTCCTCAAGATGCTTGGACCATCAGTGTAATAAGCCCCTGTATTTTGTGTAACCCCTATCCTGTTGTAGATTGTAAGCTCTCTTGAGCAGGGTCACCTTTATTTATTGCTTTATTTATTGTATTGTATTATTTACATTGATTCTATGTTTATTGTATTGTATCCAATTATTGTGCTGTTATCTTTCTCTACTGTAATTACTGTATTGTATTGTATACTCTTCTTATATGAACCACTGTATTGTAAAGCGCTGCGGAATATGCTGGCGCTGTATAAATAAAGATTTATTATTATATGAATGAATAAAGAGAGATATATATATATATATATATATATATATATATATATATATATATATATATATATTCGTTAAATGTACATACACAACAATTTTGGTGGGATTTGCCAACCATCTAATGTGTGGTGGAAGCCTGACTCTCTCCCGACATGTAATGTCAGGGGAGAGAAGGACCCGACCTTTAGAATTTCAACAGTGGATGATTTTGTTCAGTGGGAAGATAAGCCTCTACTGGAGGAGTCAGGCAGGTGCTCTCTTATGGAGATAACATTTTAGTAAACCTTAGGGCCCTTTTACATGCTGCAACTTTCCAGCGATCACGACCACAATTTGACCTGGCCGGGGATCACTGGTGCGTCGCTACATGGTCGCTGGTGAGATGTCAAACAATCAGATCTGCTCAACGACGCAGCAACGATATGGACCCGCATAACAATCTCGCTGGTCGTTGGAGACGTGTCAGACAGCAGCTAATTTGACGACTCACACCTATGTTAGGGGCATGGTGTTTGACGCTGAAGCCACCTAGGTGTGCTTTACCATGCACCCTCAGCTCCGATTGGTGCTCGCTAGTGCGTTCTGATTGTTCGATTGCAGATAACGTCATAGAAGTAAAAATGAAAATGACTAGCCCAGGGGTCTATGGGAACTTGGGTATCTGGGCCCTGCTGTAGTTGGGATGTCACTGGTGGCCTGCCCAGACCTGTGGTCCTGCTGGTCAACTAAAAAAGGGGGTTAGGGAATGGTAATAAAGAAAAATAAGTTTGTCGTGACGCCACCAGCAGATTCTGGTGATGGGCACCAGCGCCGCTTCAGACCTCCGGGGGAGATGGTACTGTAGCTTGGATGGAGCAGCTCCCTGCAGGTGGAGCTGAGTCCCCGAGGCAGAGATGCACCTGTAATGGTGGTGCAGAATGTGGAGATGATCTGTGAAGCAGTGCATCAGTTGAACAGACACACGGAGGCTTTGTCACTCTATACGGGTACTTTACTCTGTAAACCAGTTCAGATGGCAGTTCAGGTTACAGCACAAACAGTCTATAATCAGGTAGCTGGTCAGGTAGTCACAGAGGTTTGCAAGATCATTCAGCGGATCCCGTAGTATGTTTTCTTTTGTCAATCCCGTGTCCTGCTGCTAAAACCTGCCCCGGCACAGCCCTCTTGTATACCAGGCCCGTTGGGGTGCTGTGAGATCCCTTCTTCTCCCTCTCTCTCTCTGAAGGGGCTCGACCTTTGGTGGGCGATCCTGGCGAGGGTGCACTTTCTAGACAGGGTGTCAGGGTTGTTGAACTGACCTGTGACGACCGGTGTAGATGGTTCAGGGGCTGAACACCCTGCACCGTATCCTCGGAGCTGGTACTCCGCTAGATGGACCAGGACCAGAGTATGGGCGCTCCGATATGGGGTCCCCTCTTTCTGTTCCTGGGCTGCCTCATCTCTAGGCCCCTCCCTGGGAGTCTCCTTCTCTCACTCGGAGGCTCCCCTCTCCTTCCTTCCTCAGTGCAAACTAGAACTCCACTATCTGACTTCCCTTCTCTTCTAACTTCGCCCAATGGGAATGGGACTGCCCGTCTACCTGGGGTTAAGTGTGTGAGGTGCTGGGGTGGGATCTACTTGCAAACCTTACTCTCCCCTGTCACAGAAATAACTGCACACTCTTCTGTGGGTGCAGTACCCCTACTGTGGCATACTGACCAGTGGGGCGCAACAGAAGCGCTACAAAGACCTGGAGACCTCTCTACTATGATCCGCAAAGCACTACGCTCAGGAACAAAGTAGCTATGGAACAAAGGACGGAAGCGCTACTAAGTTGCCTTCTATTCAGTCAAAGCTGCCCAATCAGAACGCGGCAGCAGGCAAAAATCGGAGCTGAGGGGGCGGGAAAGGCAACGCAAAAGCACGCCTATGTGGCCGGGTTCAAAGTCACTAACGATGTCGTTGTTAAGGTGTCAAACACACCGATGCACGCTGCCCTGTGGGAGCGCGACGACCAAAAAATGGTCCTGAACGATTTGTAACAATCAACGATCTTGTGGCGCCCCTGCCCTGCGACCAGGAGGCCACAAAGGGAACTCAAGCCAGGAAGGTAGGAAAGACAGTTGAACACCAACATCCTCATAGCCCACACAACCCACATACCAGTAGAGGGCAGCACCCAACCCGGAGCCTGGAACTCTATGCAGGCAAGGGGTGGTGGGTTTAGAGACAGTGGGTGGGCCAGCAAGTAAGTCAGGTGACCAGAGGGTAGATATAGAGCAGGGGGAGGAGAAAGGAGTCGGTAGGCCGGTGTAGGCTGAGCAGCAAAGAAAGAAGCACATGTCCTGGAAGAGTGGGGTGGAAGGAGCGCAGAATCTGGAGAGCCAGTGTGAGCCACAGAAAGAAAGCACGTCTGGAGCCAGCACCCCAGGAGTGTGAGGGACGAGAGGACCAGTAGCACTTGGTCCTAGAAACACGGCTGAGACGGCAGACTGCAGGTGGAGTAGCCCTCCTATTGAACCCAAGGTCACGGTTAGAAGGAGCCTGGTAGAGCCTCACCCCGGAGGACTATTGGAGGCTAGGCTAGGAGCAGAGTGTCGGCTCTGAAGGGGACCGACGCTTCACCCGGTATCCCCAGACAATCGACAATGGACTCTAGCTACACATTAGGGTTCCCACCCCAAAGGACAGGTCACTCATTGGCAACCCGGAGGGCCCACAGGGGTCCGAGCCACCGCCATACTGTCCGGAGTCACACACACCAAGTGAACAAGAGAGAGAGAAACAACAGCCTGAAAGGACAAAGAGCGAGTGAGGGGTCATAGAAGGAACAACCTGGCTGTAGGGAGTAAAGGAACCCGTAGGGGAGAGTTATGCCCGTGTAAAGACTGTAACTTGTGACTGTGAACTGTAACTTTAGCTGTAACTGAGAGAGAACGTTGAGAAGTAAACACGGTGAACCCTGACTCTGACTCCCTCGCATGTTTCTGCCCGCACATGATTCCCTCCGCACAGGTCTGCAGAAAATCCCCGCCAGGAGAGCCACAGCTTGCCGGCTCCAACACTGAAGGAGGATTCCTGCAGTATCCGGACAGTAAGTGCACTGCACCCAGCACAAGCCTGCACCATACCCTACACAACAGACTTTACCATCACTGCCCCGGGGAACACAGTTCTACCCGCGGAGAACTATTCCACCCAGGCTGCCATAACATCATCCCCGGAGGTTCTGCAGCAGCAGTGGTCCCCCAAACTGACCACAAGCCGTGGGTGGCGTCACGACTGACATTATCCCCTGTAAATATTCCTTTTCACTGTCGGGCCAGGGACACAGTCTGGACCAGGACCACCCGTGACATCCCCTGTAGCAGACCCGGTCCGGTACCGAGTATCCCGTCCCATAATGGGCTCGACAATCTTACAGCAGGGGCGGCCAAATCGCTGATGCGTGTCACACGCAGCGAGGTTGCTGGCTAGGTCACTGTTACGTTTCAGCGACCTTGTTAGTGATGTTGCTATGTGTAAAGTGCCTCTTAGTCTAATGGGTCCACCAAAAGTAGTGAAAGAAAACATTTTTTACATTTTACTCAGTTGTTTTTTTCCTTAACTATAGAGGTTTTTCCATGTACTAAGAATCACCCTACTGCTAAGTTGCCTCCTAGCAGCTCGAAAGGTGACCACACACATCACATGGCTGCCAACTGTTGGGTGGAGAGTCGTGAGGCCCCCATACATATTTCATAGTCACCCAGGTTAGGATTTAAAGAGGTTTTCCACTACTTAGACATTGATCGTCTGGGGTCTGACACCCAGCACCCCTACTGGTGTACTGTTCTCAGCAGCAGGGGTCCAGAAGTGCTCAGTTCCAGAGCTGCCCTCCCTTCTCATAGTGGCCGGGTACTGCACATCTGTCTCCTATTGATGTGAATAGTAGGTGGCTGTACAGTACCTAGCTGCGGCTGTTTACATAACGATAGATCATCAATGTCTAAGTAGTAGACAACCTCCTTAAATTGTGCTGAGGATGTAATCTGAATACACACTTTTTGTTTAGGCAGCCAACCAATAAATAAATCTTACTCTACATATAGATATATATTAAAGCCTGCCACCGGCTATTTAATGCCTAAAGAGAGACCCGAATATCCAGTGTTTGCTGTAGGGGGAACCAAAGATTTGTTGTTTGGGAGAGAGGTGTCTGGTTTATAGTTCCTTCTCTCTATGGCAATAAACATGTCAGGGTGCACTTTTATGGTGGAGTCAGGGAGCAGAGCTGTCCTTCTGCCATAAGCTAAATGTCTATCTAAAATGTATATTTCCACTTCAGCGAGGAAGTGAAAAACTCTAGTGCCACCCAAAAAAGGTAGCAATCCTCAAAGTCATAATCGACTCTTTAACAAGCCTTTTAATATGACTTAGGATTTGTGCCAGATCAGAACCCCAAACTGCAGACGCTGCGTTTTGGGGTGACTGCCCCTCATCAGTGCAGTGTGTGGGAATTCTGATCTGGCTGTATGAGAGGCTAAGACGAGGTCTGGAGGACTAGCTATTCTCCTCATGAAGAGGAATCTGCCTGCCGACATAAGGAGACTGATAAATAGACTTAAGGTACCGTCACACACCGCAATCTTGCCTGGAGATCTGAAAGGCGATGTGTCGCCCCGGTGAAATCACTGTGAAATTGCCTCACAGTTGCGGCGTGTGATTGGGCGATTTCGTGGCGATAAATCGCCCATCGGCCGTCGCCTGATTCCTGAACAGTGCTCAGTAATCAGGCGCAATCGGCAAGGCAATATTTTCGTGTTTTGGCGTGTGACAGGGCGATAGTGATGGAAAGAGCGTTGTCTATGATTTCCCATAGGCGTGCTTCAGCGTGCTGTAGTCCGTGCCCCGTCTGAGATGATTGGTGTGGGCTACTGTGTTCCCATTGGCTGTCAGTTGACACCGCACCATATTTGAAGAGCTGTCTTTTCAGCACCGCACACATCTTCAGCTACACAATCGTTCACAAACTCAGTGCAATTACGCGCGCCATATAATAGCGCAAGCTATGTTTTCCGCGTGTATTAAGTTGCTCTGTGTGGAGTATAGTGCCACACATGACAGCTCAGATGTTGGGCTACACATCGTAGATGGGTGCCATGGGCCACGCACCGCAATCGCCCTACGTGTGTGAATTAGATGATGCAGATGCTCTGTGATTGGATGGTTACCCCATAAAAACCGCTAACGACCCAGCTACGGCACGCTTGCTGCCCAGAGTCATTAAGTAAGTACTGATGTTCACACATGATTTGTGATATGGCTGTGTGGCGCCCCTGCGTCCAGGAGGCCACAAAGGGAACTGCAGCCAGGCAGGTACGACATTGTTGCACAACAACACCCTCACAGCCCACACAACCCACGTGTCAGAAGGAGGTTAACATCCAGCCCTGAGATTAGAACTCTATGAGATCGAGGGGTGGTGGATTCAGAGGAGTGGGTTGGGCACACCAGAGGTCAGGTGACTGACAGTATATAGTGAGGGGGAGGAGTGAAGGAAGTTAGTAGGCCGATGTAAGCTGAGAAGTAAAGACTGAAGGACAATCACACTTCTGTGAGTGCAAGGCTAGGAGCGCAGAATCCGTACTGAGCCAGTGTGAGCCAGAGGGGAGAGAAAGCCTGTCCGACGCTGATGCCACCAGGAGTGTGACAGAACAGAGAAGGGACGGTGTAACCCGGGCCCTAGACAGCAGCTGAAGCCACTGACTGCAGGCAGAGAAGTCCCTCCTAGGATACTGAAAGGAACAGAAAGGAGAGAGCCTGGTAGAGCCGCGTGCTGAGGACTGCTGGAGGCTGGGCTGAGTAGAGTGTCGGCTCTAGAGGGGACCGTAGTTCACCCGGCATTCCCAAACACCGACGGGGGATCACAGCTTCACACTAGGATCCCTAACCCTAAAGAACAGGCAGCTAAGTGACGCACTAGGACTCACAGAAGCCCGAGTCACCGCCATACTGTCCAGCGTACCACACACCACCCGTATAGACTGAGACCGTAAACAGCCCGGAAAGGACACTACAGACTGTGTGAGGGTCACAGAGAGAGAGAGGCCTGGCTGCAGGGAGCAAAGGGAACCCGGAGAGGGAGAATGCGCCCATGTACTGTAACTTGTAAAGAACAGCAAATGACTTGTTAACTGCTTGGAGAGAACAAAGAGTAAAGTTTTGGAAAACCCTGAATTGCCTCTCTTGTCTGCCTCTATCTGCACACCATTCTCCCTCATACAGATCCAGCCTGTCAGCACCAGCCAGGAGGAGAGATCCCTGCAGCGTCTGTGAAGTAAGTGTGTTACTACCTCACCATAGACTAACCCTTACTGCCCCGGGGGATACAGTTCTCCCCACTGGAACTACACCATCTCCGCTGCCATCACATCACCCCCGGAGGTTCTGCAGCAGCGGCGGCCCCCATCACTGGCCGCAAGTGGGTGGCGTCACAGTGACATTTCCATTGTAAATATTCCCTCATCCATTGTGTGGGCCCGGGACACGGACCGGACCAGGACCACCCGTGACTTCCCCAGCAGCAGACCTGTCCGGTACCGAGTACCCCCCGTCCCAGTGGGCTCCACAGCTGTGTATAGGAGCCGCAATTGACAACACGAGCGTGTATTTGTGACAAACTCCGATAGACAATTGCGTCATGTATTAGCCAGCCTTCCAGAGCGGGCTGACCAATTGTAACGCTGTTGTGTTGTCCAATGAGAGTGTATGGGGCATGGTGTAAACCACTGTGGCACACCTATCACCTATGTAACAATGTCAAAATTATGCTGAAAAGTGTAAGTGTTCATTATTTATTTTAATTATTATATTTTGGCAGCATGCACTCTTAAATGGACAGGTAATCCTCTGCTAAATCAGCCCTATACTCATGCATGATGCACGAGATCCACATCACTATGCGGTTAATATATGCCGTAGTACTGATAACGCACATCGTCACAGTCCAATCTACCACAATAGCTAAATGAAATGATCGTGTGCATAAAATCTGCATGGTGTTCACACATATACAGTATGCAGACAAATGACAGGAACGGAGCAGTGACTTCTATGGTTGGATTATTTCCTCCACAATGGTTATGTGATGGATGTCACATTCTTGGACATTCCAGGTTACCTTTCACCTTAACGAACGCAATGCTCAGAATACACAACTTCCTTTTCCCAGTAGAAAAACCTGAATCTTAACAATAAAAAAGACATAATGTTTGTCTTCAGCTGTCTACGGGTTTTTATACCCACAAAGCCTTTTGAGCTGGAGCATTATTATCTCAAAATATATTTGCTCTGATTTGTTATGTTTTTAGGGTTAGGAAACTAATTTGCTGTTAAGAATGAGACCATTTGCAGAGTAACTGATTACTTTTTGGCTGGTACTGAACACTCGGACTTTATATCGGAAACCCCCAGTGTATGTGATATGCCAAGAAAAATATGCACATAGATGTCTATGTGTGGACCTTTGGGATATGAGAAGCACTAAGAGCTAGTAATCGGGATGCAAATGAATGATATCCATATTTTTATATGAGTAAGTAGGGGAAAACGTAGACTTGGTCAATCATATCTCTGCAGTGCTGACCACTGTAATCTCTTATTTTTATGTGTCACATTGTTTAATGTTCTCTAAAGATGGGGATTTTTCATGCGGGTTTACTACAGACAGGAGTAGTGGAAGATATGGAGCGAAAAAACACCTGAATGAACAATTTGATTTTACTTTGGGTATATTTCTTGCCTGTAAATCTAATGAACTAGGAGACTGATTTATTAAGAATGACGTTATCCATGTCAGTCTTAAAGGGGTTGTCACTCTATATGACTTCAGACTTGACAATCCCCACATCTTACGCACTGTGAGGATTCTCCAGTGTCAGAGCCAGGAGTGGCGCCAAGTATGTGAGATATATACTCCTAAATCTGAATAGATGGACAGACTCCAGGCCAGAATTCAACTAGAATGAGTGCGACAGCGCCCATCTTGTTGACATATTTATTTCAGCTAACCCAAATTCTTCCTATGCCAGACTATGTATGTGAAGCCCGAACAACCAAGAGAAAAATGTTGGATCTCTTTGCTTAATTTGGGCATGATAAAAAAGAAACACAGTTAGGTCTCATTAAAGCAATGATATATCATATTTCACCATTGTGTATGGCACCATAATGTCTCAGAGTATTTTTGAAAATCTATTCAAGATTTTATTCTATAATAGTAATGGCTATAGCCCTTTTCCTGATAACCCCAACCATGCCTGTTTATTCAAAAATTTGCCAAGCTTTTGACTCATACAAAGCCTTTGGCCCTAGTTGCAAGGGGTGACTCCATTTCCGCCAATATCTCCCTAACAAATGGGCCAGGTATGCCGTGAAGCTGTATAAAGTGTGTGAGAGCATAACAGTCTACACACAGACTTTGTATTTCTGGGGAGTGGATTTCCAAATAAAGCCTCCTCCACCCCCATACTGAAAATTACTGGTAAGTCTGTTTGGCTCTTAATTAGGGATGAGCGAGTATGCTCTGCGCTACTCGTTACTCGCACGAGTATCCCGGTACTCGGGATGCTCGGCGAGCACCTAGTACCGCCGAGATGCTCGGACTGCTCGCTAATAATTAGCAATCTGACACACATACACTGCTCCCTTCAGTGCACACAGTGAGCTGGCACCACACAGGGAGCAGATTAATTGTTAGGATCCCTCTGGGGGCCACAGCAAGGTGTTATATGTTGCGGTGATTTGAAAAAGCCCCCCTCCCGCCCTTTCCCAGAAATACTCATTTTATAACCGGAAGTCTGTGGGCGGAGCCTGTCACTCATTGACTTACATTGGGCTCGGTGCTCTGGCCGAGTACACGAGTATCTTGAGATGCTCGGCCAGAGCACCGAGCACCCGAGCATTTTAGTGCTCGCTCATCACTAGTCTTAATTCATCCCGTTTTAGACAAAGGATACAATCTGTATCTTTATCATTTTCACACTTGTTCGCCCTTATTACTTTGTCCCTATTCCAGAGGCAAGTCACTATGAAACACAATTAAATTATCTGTCTAAAATTTTTTAGGCCCCCTGAGGAATTAGACGAAACATATCTCGGAGTTAAAGGGACTCTATACCCATTGGTCACACTGCCATACAAACTATACTTTCAGGTAACAACCCTTTATATGCTATTACTGTCTACATGCAATTTATGTTTGTCTATTGATGGCATTTGCACCAAGGTCTCATGACCATTGTTCTAGCAATGGATTCATGGGTGTTGTTACCGGTTATTCATGTAACTTCAGCTGGCCTCATTTTGAAAAATTAAAACTTGACTTTATAATCCAACTGGAGTTCTTCATCCTATTAAAGAAACTCAAGTTTGCCACATAGTTGGCTACGTTTTCCTCTAAATTGTCAACTTATAGTCCTTCTCTCCAGTACAGTATATTTTGTCCTCTATAATCTACACAAAAGCAAGAGAACTGGTGCAGTTTTTAAAATGGTTATAAGAAAAGTCCAGCTCACCATTGGCCAATCTTCCACCGCTGGAGCACGGACGGATTCAGGCACTGCTTTGGCCCGGACACATGAGTTTCAAAGAAAGGAGATAATCCAGCTTCTCTTTTTCGGTGATTTTATTTCAGATTTGTAACATGCATCTACATGACAGATTTAACTATGATAGGTATCAGACACAGCTACACGTTTCAGGTGCATGCAAGCACCCTTATGGCCACTTTACACGCAGCTACAGGTAACAGGTTGTCCACAGGTAACTTACTGGCTGCAGTGAAATCATGGAGAGATTATTCCATTTGTACACAGCAACAAGATAGAACTATGTCTCCATGATTTCACTGCAACCAGTAAGTTACCTGTGGAAAACCTGTTACCTGTAGCTGCGTGTAAAGTGGCCATTAGTCATGATGCCAACCATACAAAACTGTTGAATATTATGTAGGTGTTTCCAGTCACAATCTGGTAAAATAATGCACCCATTAATTTATTGAAACAGACAAGTGAGAAGCAGAACCAAATTCAATGTTATAGTGGAATATATTTATATACCATAAGTATGCTACTGAAAATTACATATCCTGTATATATCTTAACAATCCAACATTTAGTATTGATTTTGTTTGTGATATGGGTGGATTTTATCACAATGATCCAAAATTCTTAATATTCTTGATACTTCTATATTCTATGGTCTAGGTTGTGCTTCAGCTTTCCAATAATATATACTGTATACACACACACACACAATACCTTGTGAAAATATTTGCGTAATATGTGGGCGCTATATAAATAAAATTATTATTATTATTATTTAATACATCTCTTTTGTAAAAAAAGAACAGACAAAAATGTCAGCCTCTAAATGTTCAAAGCTGGTAAAGACGTGCCCTAAAAAACTTACAGCAATAATTTCAGTAAAAGGTGATCCTACAAGGTATTGACTCAGGAGGGCACAACTTTCAGATCTACAGTGCCTTGTGAAAGTATTTGGCCCCCATGAACTTTTCAACCTTTTGCCACATTTCAGGCTTCAAACATAAAGATATAAATTCTATTTTTTTTTGTGATGAAGAAGTGGGACACAATTCTGAAATGGAACGAAGTTTATTAGATATTTTAAATTGTTTTAACAAATAAAAACTGAAAAGTGGGGATTGCAATATTATTCAGCCCCTTGAGTTAATACATTGTAGCGCCACCTTTTGCTGTGATTACAGCTGCAGTCTCTTGGGGTATGTCTCTATCACATTTGCACATCGAGAGACTGAAATTCTTGCTCATTCTTCCTCACAAAACAGCTGGAGCTCAGTGAGGTTGGATGGAGAGCGTTTGTGAACAGCAGTTTTCAGCTCTTTCCACAGATTATCGATTGGATTCAGGTCTAGACTTTGACTTGGCCATTCTAACACCTGGATACGTTTATTATTGAACCATTCCATTGTAGATTTTGCGTTATGTTTGGGATCATTGTCTTGTTGGAAGATAAATTTCCGTCCCAGTCCTCCGGTCTTTTTCAGACTCCAACAGGTTTTCTTCAAGAATGGTCCTGTATTTGGCTCCCTTCATCTTCCCATCAATTTTAACCATCTTCCCTGCCTTCCCTGAAGAAAAGCAGGCCCAAACCATGATGCTGCCACCACCATGTTTGACAGTGGGGATGGTGTTTTGAGGGTGATGAGCTGTGTTGCTTTTACGCCAAACATATCGTTTTGCATTGTGCCCAAAAAGTTTGATTTTGGTTCCATCTGACAAGAGCACCTTATTCCACATGTTTGATGTCTCCCAGGTGGCTTGTGGCGATCTTCAAAGGAGACTTTTTATGGATATCTTTGATAAAAGGCTTTCTTCTTCCATAAAGGCCAGATTTGTGCAGTGTACGACTGATTGTTGTCCTATGGACAGACTCTCCTACCTCAGCTGTAGATCTCTGCAGTTCATCGAGAGTGATCATGGGCCTTTTGGCTGCATCTCTGATCTGATGAAAGTTTAGAGGGACGTCTGAGTCTTGGTAGATTTGCAGTGGTCTGATACTCCTTCCATTTCATTGATTGCTAGCACAGTGCTCCTTGAGATGTTTAAAACTTAGGAAATCTTTTTGTATCCAAATCCGGCTTTAAACTTTGTCACAACAGTATCTCGGACCTGCCTGGTGTGTTCCTTGGTCTTCATGATGCTCTCTGCACTTGAAACATAACCCTGAGACTATCACAGAGCAGGTGTATTTATACAGAGACTTGACTACACACAGGTGGATTCTATTTATGATTACCATTCATTTAGGACAACAATGGATCATTCAGAGATCCTCACTGAACTTCTGGAGTGAGTTTAGTGCACTAAAAGTAAAGGGGACGAATAATATTGCACGCCGCACTTTTCAGTTTTTTATTTGTTAATAAAGTTTTAAAATATCCAATAAATTTCGTTCCACTTCACGATTGTGTCCCACTTGTTGATGATTCTTCACAAAAAAATTAGAATTCATGCTTCTTTATGTTTGAAGCCAGAAATGTTGCAAAATGTTGAAAGGTTCAACATTTCGTCACAGATGCCCCCCCACACCACCACCCACAGAGCTAGGAGCTTGGGCCAGAAGGGCGCTTTACAACCTGGAACAGTGCCCACACACTGGGATTGGTCTGCTTGTCAGCGAACGGGTGTCGCAGATGGAGCCCCACAAGCGTCGGTGCGTCTAGCGTATTATCCACCTGGCGCTTAACGCGTCCGACAATGGGACACTGAAGCCAAGGACCATCCTTGCGGAACCACCGGAGCCGGCGTCAGTGTCCCAGGCTTGAGGGTTCCTATGCCTGGCCCTGGACAAACTCCTGCTATGCGGAGATTCCCCATACCATCCAACCCTTCTCATAGGCCGGACCCTAATTTCTATGGCGATATTGGTCCGGTTCCTGCAGCTGCTTTTGAGCCAGGAGAGAGATGCTACCACTATCACTACCACTAATGCTTTGTTTGTTGTATCATACACAGTATGTGTTTTATTTTATTTTTTGGGGTTGAATAAAAACCTGATTTTAAAAAACGTGTGTCGTCTTCATATATTTTAATAACATACTTGGCATGTATTGTACGAAGAGGTATGAAGCCCCTTTTGGCAGGTGAAGGCCACCAGCAAGCCACTTTGGTAATCACACACGTGAGTGTGTCACGGCAGCCATGTTTATGCTGGGGCTGAAAACGCAACAGGACAACAGGGTGGGACACACAACAACGTCATGACGACACAATGCACGCTGGTTATGCCCATGACACTTGAGAGTCCGCGAAGGAGGCGCCTGCACATGAAGTGCTTAGCCTTTCCAGACACACTGCTGTGTCCCTAAAAATGTGAGACAGGAATGCTCCGGCGTCGCACATAGTTGACTGGCTGTGTCCCTAATCACTTATGACTTCCATGACTCTCCTTGTTTAAATGTGTTTATTAATACTTTGAACAATTAACAAGACAATGAGTCTACTGATCTACGCACGGAACATCAAATATGGCGCCTTTGCCATGAACCAACGGCAGCCAATCGTAACCCAGTCCTGGGCACCAATCAGCACAGACAAGGCGCAGAAAACACAACGCCCAGGCATGCCTACGGGATTGGTTTTACGATCAGTGAAGTCACTCACAACATCGTTATCGCCGTGTCACACAGTACGATTCTAGCAGATCGCTTGAACGACATCGTCCGGTTTTTGAACATGTTCATAAACCTGGCAACTCCAACTTGACTCATTATCGTCGTTGAATCGTTCAGTTACACGCAACGACGCACTAACTATGTCGTTGCAACATCGTTTAACACGTCACTTTTCAGCAATGTCGTCAATGATGTTGTGCCGTGTAACGGTACCCTTAAAGGGACTCTGGACCCATTGGCCACACTGCCATACAAACTATACTTCAGGCAATAACCCTTTATATGCTATTACTGTTTACATGTAATTTATGTTTGTCTATATAGTGCATTTGCACCGAGGTCTCTTGACCATTGTTTGAGCACTGTTTTTAATGGATTCATGGGTGTTGTTACCTGTTTTTTATGTAACACGTAGATTGTGAGCCCTTGCGGACAGGATCTTCTCCCCTCTTATATCTGTCCGGCCAAATTGTCCACATTTATTGTACTTGTCCTTGTCTGCCCTTTTAGCATGTAAAGCGCCATGGAATTTAATGGCGCTATATAAATAAATAATAATAATAATAATAATAATAACTTCAGCTGGCCTCACTTTGAAAAATCAAACTTGACATTGTAACCCAACTAGAGTTCTTCATCCTGTGAGATAAACTCAAGTTTGGCTGCATTTTCCTTTATATTGTCAACTTATAGTCCTTCACTCCAGTACAGTATATTTGTCCTCTAATCTACACAAAAGCAGGAGAACCGTTTTGTTAGATATAGTTAAATATACAGCAAATACTTTTTTAGTAGATTGTGCAGTCAAAATGTAATTTTTCATTCCATTTATTCCACATTGAATTAATTCCTGTGAAGCAACTGAAGAGTTAACAAGCTTTCGGATGACAGTTTTGAACACTTTGAGGGTGCAATTTTTAAAATGGTATCATCTATGGGGGTTATGCAATATATAGGGCCTTCAAATTCATTTAAAGACTGAAAAGGTCCAAAAAAAACAGGTTTTGTAACTTTTCTTGAAGAAAAAAATGAAAATTTCCTGTGAATCTTTTAGGTATTTCAACACCCAAAGAAAATAAAAGGACTTTTACATATCTTCATTATTGTTATATGGAAATAAACAATGCAAAAAGTAAGTCTATTGTTAAAGGGGTTTTCCCACGAACAAAGTTCATTTTAATCAATAGATCTTGGAATAATAATTTCCACAATTCGATATTTAAAAAAATGTTCCTGTGTTGAGATAATCTTATATATGTGCCCCTGCTATGTACTGTGTGAAATGGATGTGTCTGACTGTACAGGGACATGGTCTGATCATAACACATCTCCTGTGCTGAGATAATCTTATACATGTGTCCCTGCTATGTACTGTGTAATGGATGTGTCTGACTGTACACAACTACGATCTTGTTTGCAACTTCCCCTATTCACTCCAATGTTAATGCTCAGTCCCTGGGTTGCTCATACCCAGCGGAAAAAAGTTGCATACAACATCCTAGTTGTGTTGCCTGCCAATATCTCCCTGTGTGACATCTCCTATGCGATCTTGGACAAGTGCCAAAAACGTGCGTAGGAACGTAACTAGAACAGCTGCAGGGGTTGCAATCGCCTAGGGGGCCCCAAAAGTCCCTTTGGCCCATAGAAAAAAAACTATTCCTAATAAAGATGTTCAATAATTGGGGGCCCCGTTGGCGCTTTCACATCAGGGCCCATGAGCTTCAAGTTACGCCAATGCATATGTATTACTGCTGTCATTTATTTCTTTATTTTTTTCGTACTTGAAAATTACTGATGAAACATTGATTGTAAAAACTAACACACTAATCAAACATTGATGAATATCAAAACATATGAGTAACACAATTGACACTCAGATTGTATGTTTGTTCCTTTGCAAATTATGGACATTTGAATGAGGCCCAATTCATCCTCCCTGGGTCGAGCACTGAGTTTTCACTGCAGTTCCAGGTGTCTGTAATTGTCTGCAGTGCTAATGCCAGGTCCACAGCACTGCACCGATAACTTAACCCAGCGACTCTGAGTAGTTGGTTGATTGGGAGTTATTGGCTACAACGATTTCAATGACAACAGAAGCTTTGGTGGAGGTTTAGCGCCGGAATGGGGAAAAGTTTGTAAAGCACAGTTTGCGCCTGGAGATAGGGATGAACTGACAGCAGACAACCCATTCAATCGGTTGTGATGTTTGTGATTTTCCGTTTGATGCCTCTAATGATGCAGTCATCACTCTTTCCTTATCATCAGTCTTTCCTATCATCTATCTGCCTTCCGGGGGTCAGATGTATCCAACACAAATTACACAGTGTTCCAGAGACTTCTCCACAACAGAAAAACATCCAGTGTCCCACAGCGGATTTTATGGAGCATTTCCAGCAGGAGGTCCTCCTGATAAACATTGTGTTTTCTGGCTAATCACTAATTGGAAATATATATTTATTTTTTTCTTTTCTTCGGAAGATATAACGGATTGTAGTTGAGAAATAAAAAAAAAGTGCTTTGTCTTACTGAAGTCTCAATTCAATTGAACAATATATAAAAGCAATCTTGAAGCTTAAAAACTGCATTTTATCAGAAATTCAATGATGACTTTATCTATTTGTCAAAGTGAAGAATTGAAGATGAAATTTGTTAATTTTTTGTGGACTGAAACATGGTTTTAGTTTGTTTTTAACTTTTTTTTATATAGACATTTGCACTACAAACAATAGCTGGTGACAGCTCGTGCAGCCTTTATCCATCGCCATTTCGTCAAGTTGGCTGGACCATCATCGTAAATAAGTACCTGTACTTCATGTCACCCCCACCGTATTGTAGATTGTAAGCGCTTACGAGCAGGGTGGTCATTATTTTTGCTTTAATGATTTTATTTTTTTAACTATGTTGCTTAGGACTGTTTGTGTATGAAACTTTGAATATGTTGGCACTACATAAATTAAGATTATTATTATTAGTAAAGGAACAATCATGGTCCTGTATCATTCAGTAAAGTTGTGTTATTATTTGACAAACTCAATCTTCAATTGTCCTCTACAAACTTGTTTTTTGTGGCTACCAAAGCTGGCCTTCAACAAATAGGCTACAAAGACCAAGAGTACAAGACGGAGTCTGGATAAGTTGTGTTCTTGAATGAACCTTGATTTCATTATTTATTAAGATTTTTTATTTTCAGAATTGGTAGATAATCAACTGTTATGGCCACTTTACACGTCCCAACATCGTTTCGATATTGGATACAACGGCACGGGAGCGCGCACTTTTTTCGCAGGAATCCAAGATCGCATAGGAGCGGTCACACAGGGTGATATCGGCAGGCAACACAACTGCGATGTCTACGCCCCCTTGTACGTGCGAACCAGGGAACGACCATTTAACATGGGAGTGAATAGGGCAAATAGGGCAAGTTGTGCTCCAAGTCGGTGTTGGGCTGTCACACAGAACGATCCTGCCAGATCGTCCTTCCAATATCGGGCAGTTGGAGAGCCTGCACAATTCTTCCCCGATATCGTTTTGGCATCGTTCTTGCGTCGCATTGCACATTTACACCACACAACGCACGAACGATATCGGCGCCAACCCAGAAACCAAGTGACTTTTTATCGAAGTTGGACGACGATATCGGGACGTGTAAAGTGGCCATTACTGGTGTCACCTCAAGCGCCAAGATCTTCTCCAGATGTGACTTGACTTTAGCTTATACAGAGCTTTGGACGGGACAATAATTTACTATTTTTGCAGCTTTAGCTGTACATGGCCAACTAGGTGACAGTGAAAAACAAAGGGATGCAGCTGTAAATACAGACACAGGAACCTTACAGCTTCCAGTACACAGAAAATGCTCTTTGTAAGTGGAAAGGTTTTCTATCTAGAGGAAGCCAACAAACCAACCAGTAATACAGAACCTAAACTAATATTTGTTTTTCTTCCTGTTCTGTCCTGTCTCATCCAAGACTAAATTTCCTGGCAAGACGAAAATGAAAACATCACCAAGATTCACAATGGGTGATATAAAAATAATGGAAAATATATAGATTTTTTTTTTTAGATGTTTTCTTAGAAACATGCCGTGCTGTGTAATTAAACGGTGCATGTAGAGATACAACCCATATAATTAAGTCTATGCATAGTCAATAAGGAAATGCAAAATAATTATGATTTTGTATCATATTAAATATAGTTAAGTCATCTCAAGTATGTGATATGTATACTATCGACCACATTACGACTAGACTGTTTCTGGCCTTGCTCAATACAGCTGCATTAAGTGAGGCCGAGTAAGTCTAGTTGGCATGTGACCGCGTTTATGCAAATCACATACTTGCAGCCACACGACTACCGAATCATGACAGCATTGCGAGCAATGAGGATTCACAAGTCTGCAGTCCCAGATTGACTTGTAGCTTAAAACTGGGCAACCCCTTTAACATGTTTACCTCCGGCTGCTTCATAGGCCACATTCACACTACAGTACCTTATTGCCTATCTGAGTGCTGCTCGTTGTAAAAACTGGCAGTACTCGCATAAACTCAGATGAGAGCTTCTATTGATCAGATTAATCACAAGTTATGCTCATGTATTGCTATTTTTAAATTGGATATACATTTTCAGGTATGTGTAAATCAAACTTTGTGATGCTTCTCGTTTTTTTTACAATGGTCTATTCTGGTCATACCTGGACCTGCCTATATTACCTGAGATATCACATATGGAACCATATAATTTTCAGTTTTAACATAGCCATGAAGCACATTATGGTTTGCTACATGTGTAGATGATCAGAACCAGTAGTAGAATGAAGTACATTCAGTAGGGTACAGGAAAGGGGATTATAGCTCACAACGTTCTCCTGAGACTGCCAGTGTCTGGATCAATGGCTGGCCTCCATATAGTTGCACAAGGAAGAAAAGGATCCTCACAACTTGAATTTTGATTTAAAAATCTCCGGTTTCTTTATTCAGCATTCAAACATAAAATAGTATTTCTGGGGAACGCAGCCCCTCCTCCACGCCTGACTCTGTGGGGCAGCGCCGGGATTGCAAGTCAGGAAAACGTTGAGCCCAGTAATAGTTCAAACAGTACCCGTTTTATTGCTGATAAAGGCTGTGGTCACAGTACATTTTTCACATGCGTTTTTGAGACCTGCATTTTCAAAAGCATGTAAAAAATGCACCATAGGCCCCATGTTAAAAACGCATGCCAAATAGCCAAAAAGCATGTGTGACTGTCCATGCTTTTTGGAGCAATCCAAAAACGCATGCATTTTAATAAGGGCCTTATGGAAACGCATGCAAAAACGCATGTACAATTAGTGCCATTCAAAACGCATGCGTTTCCCATAGGAGTCCATGTTAAAAAATGCATGCTTTCCGGAACGCATGCATTTTTAACATGGGCTCCTATGGAAACGCATGCGTTTTGAATGGCACTAAAAGGTACTAATTGTACATGCGTTTTTGCATGCGTTTCCATAGGAACCCATGTTATAAAAACGCATGCGTTTTCTACAAAAACGCATGCGTTTTTCAAAACGCACAAAAAATACTACAAGCACTATTTTTAGGTGCAGATTCAAAAACGCAGCCAAAAACGCAGGAGCCATCACACACCTTACAAAATCATGCTGACATGAAAACGCATGAGTTTTGTTAAATCACTAAAAAAAATGCATGGCAACTGTGACCACAGCCAAACACAGCGATGGCACAAGCGGCCGGAATCCGGTCGCAGCCGGTACACAGGATACAGGCCACACATAAAGTAACCCGTTCCTTCAGGTCATGAGCTTCCAATATAGGTCGCCCGAGCTTCCAGCCCTCCTGGGCTAGACCGTGTTATTATAGCACACAGCCCTGAACTCTTGACCTTCCGTCTATATCTGCTGCTCTTCAGCTTAGACAAAAAGGTGTCCACAGGGAACCCCGCCCTGTCTCCTAACCAGGCTTTTAACCCCGTGTCTCCTTCCGGGGACCCTGCAAGACCTGGAGCGAAGGGAGTGGATCGTCCCTCTCTCTTACACCCCATACCGGGTTCAATATGTGACAGTGCGCAATCTGGGGGAGACATAGCGCCCCTCGCATATGATCCCCCTCACTGTCTCACAACGTGTTTCAGAGATAACAATCCTTATTCATAGGCATACAACCTCACATTGTCATACAATATGTCTCCAACATGAAAGTACATATATATGTATATTAAAATGATATGGAAAAAAGTTTGTGTAATTACCCTAGTCAAGTGGAGAATTATTGTGACATTATTTGTATGCTCTGTAAAAACAAACATTATGTCCCATAAAGCTTGACTAGTGGTAAATTGTGTAAGAGAGCACATACAAGTATTTAAGATAACTATACAAACTATGTATCAAGTTTTGGTCCGCCACTACTTAGTCTCTTTGGTTAGATCTCATGGTTTTCAATCATTTGTAATTAATTACACTTGGGTGATTGGGGGTGTGTTTGTAAGGTTCCTCTATATATGTGTTATGTGAACACGAGGTTGTATGCCTATGAATAAGGATTGTTTTTCCGAAACGCGTCAGGCGTGTAGGGGAAGCTGCGTACCCCACAAATACTATTTTATGTTTGAATGCTGAATAAAGAAACCCGAGATTTTTAAATCAAAATTCTAGCTGGTGCGGATCCTTTTCTTCCTTAGTAGAATGAAGTGACAGAACCAACGTCAGTAGATAAATACGGTGACAGAACCGCCATCAGTAGATGAATGCAGCATCAGAACCAACATCAGTAGATGAATTCAATGCCAGACCCACCAACAGTAGATAAATGCAGTGACAGTACCACCATCAGTAAATTAATGCAGCATCAGAACCACCGACAGTAGATATATGCAGGGACAGAACCACCATCAGTAGATAAAAAAAGAAGGACAGAACCACCATTAGAAGATAAATGCAGTGACAGAACAACCATCAATAAATGAATTCAGCAGCAGAACCACCATTAGTAGATAAGTTCTGCAGCAGAACTACCGTCAGTAGATAAATGCAGCATCAGAACCACCATCACTAGATGAATGCAGTAACAGACCCACAGTCAGTAGATAAATGCAGCATCAGAACCATCATCAGTAGATGACTTCAATGCAAGAACCACCAATAGTGGATAAATGCAGGCACAGTACCACAATCAGTAGATGAATGCAGCACCAGAATCACCATCAGTAGTTGAATGTAGGGACAAAACCACAATTAGTAGATGAATGCAGGCACAGTACCACAATCAGTGGATGAATGCAGCACCAGAATCACCATCAGTAGTTGAATGTAGCACCAGAACCACCAACAGTAGATAAATGCAGGGACAGAACCACCATCAGTAGATGAATGCTGTGACAGAACCACCATCAGTAGATTAATGCAGTGACAGAACCATATCAGTATATGACTGCAGTGCCAGAACCACCATCAGTAGAGGAATATTGAGACGGAATCACAATCAGTTGATGAATGCAGCGCCAGAACCACTGTCAGTAGATGAATGTAGGGACAAAACCACAATTAGTAGATGAATGCAGGGATCAAATCACCATCAGTAGATTAATACAGCAACAGAACCACCGTCAATAGATGACTGCAGTGCTAGAACCACCATCAATAAATGAATTCAACATTAGAACCACCATCACTAGCCCTATGATACACTTGTATAACATGAACCTATACCTCCCAGTATGTCCCTAACTATAGTAAGGAGATGGTGGGAGTTGTTACCATCATCATCAGACTGCGGACAATACAGGAACCACAGTACTGTTGAGATGTAGTCAGTATCACAAACATTTACATCCTTGTACCTTACATATGACATCGTACCTGATTGGAGTCATTCTCGTCCATTTTGTCTCCATGTCATACAGGCGCCATGATATTTGTTGCCCACAGCTTTTCTCTCCATACTTCCCTCTTTTCCATCTTCAGCAGCATTTCCTGTCATGGGTGCCTTAAAAATAAAAAGTATGATTATACTGCCCCAGAAATATTAATATCTACCATGCTGCACCCCTGACTAAATAATTGCCCTTCTCTGCAATTTCTGCACAAAAAATCTGCCAGACTGTTTTTTTGCATAATATCTCACGCACACTACCCTTCTCCATAATATAACCCCTACACCGCCCCCCCATAATATGCCCCCCACACACACCGCCCCTCTCCATAATATCCTGCTTACATCGTCCCTCTCCATAATGCCTGTCTCCATAACGTCCTGGCCATAATATTTCTCTCTATAATGTCCCTCACATGCTGGCCCTCTACATAATGTCCCTCACATACTGTCCCTAATCTCCATAATGTCCCCCACATGCTGGCCCTCTACATAATGTCCCTCACATACTGTCCCTAATCTCCATAATGTCCCCCACATGCTGGCCCTCTCCATAATGTCCCTCACATACTATTCGTCTCCATAATGTTCCTCACATACTGTCCCTCTTCATAATGTCCCTCATGTACTGTCCCTCTTCATAATGTCCTCCACATACTGTCCCTAATCTCCATAATGGCTCCCACATGTTGGCCCTCTCCATAATGGCCCACACATACTGTCCCTCTTCATAATGTCCCTCACATACTGTCCCTCTTCATAATGTCCCTCATGTACTGTCCCTCTTCATAATGTCCTCCACATACTGTCCCTAATCTCCATAATGTCCCCCACATGCTGGCCCTCTCCATAATGTCCCACACATGCTGGCCCTCCCCATAATGTCCCACACATTACTGTCCCACTGTACAATGTCCCCCTCTATTATGTTCCCAGTCTCTATAATGTCCTCCCTCTACATTGCCAGTCTGAATAACACATATACACACACACTATACACACACGCTCACATACACACACACACAAACTGACATACACTCACACACATACTATACACACATGCACACACACTCGGAATGCTATGCCACTTTCCCCCTAGTGCCAAGTAATGTGTGGCTACAATTGTGCACTAGTAACACCATGGATTCATCCATGCCCCATACCCACCCCCATTGCACAGTAAATGACAGATCTCTAAGCTTCAGCAGCTCAGCTCCTGCTCCTTATCTGAGTGCTGTTCACCATTCTTCCCATCGGCCACTGCATCCCTGTCTCTACTGTCCTGCTCTGCATTGCCAGAAGCATTGTGACAAAGTCGCAGCCGCAGCGTGATTACCTCATCACACTGCTGCACACTAGACCGCAGCACGGAAACACCCCTGATACTCCGCTCCAGACCCGGTAATCATGTATTGAAATGCGCAAAAACATTTGGATGCATGCATTATTCACGATCAGGAAGCTGCCTGCCTGGCCGCAAAGAAAGTTTAGGCGGCCACAATCATAAGTACAGTGCCGATCCTATGGCAGCCCTGAACAGCCGCCTTGGGACCGGCCCAGGGGGCAAATGCATCCCCACCCCCTGGCCCAGCCCCCTACTGAATAAGGCTTCGGCTGTATACTGGGGGCTGTGTGCTGCTTCCTGCTGTATGCTGGTGTCTGTGTGTGGCCTCTTGCTGTATACTGGGAGCTGAATGCAGCCTGATTGCCTGTGAGGGTAACTAACTATTAGAATGATTATTTTGCACAATAGAATGTTATCCTATAACATTCTGAGTTTTGTCACTGTATTTGTGCACTGTTTGTGTCTCCTGAGTTCTACTTGTGGAATTGCATTGTGAATTAGCATATATAAAGGAGGCAGCGCTATGAAGGCGGTGGGGCTATATAGAGGGGGCAAAGCTATGTGGAGGGTGGGCTATGAAGGGGCAGAGCTATGAGGGGCAAGGCTATGCCACACACCACACACATTCATACACTCAGCTTTATATATTAGATATGAAAGAATACATTTGTATATGGTGTTGAGTGTTTCAAACCCTAGTCCCTGAGCTCTTGTTCCTACATATAGATGAGCAAACCTTTTGAAGGTTCATCGAACAGGCAGATGTTCGCCGAATAGATTGGTGAACAGTTTGCTGAATTTCCAAACTCCATTCACATCAAAGGGGTGCAAAATCAAGGGCCTAGAAAACACCTTCAAAGATGCCCAAAAGTTGCCAAACACAGCTTAAACCATTTTACAGTATATCCCTACTGTTTTGGCACAGACATTAGCTTGCTAGACTATTATTTACCAAGCTTCAATGCCACTGTCACCCTGGCCTGATCATGAACCTAACTTCTTCCCACCGTTGATTGGTTAAAGCCATACTTAGCCCACCCTCTCTGCTGGTGTCTGTGATTGGTTGGCAGTATGGCAACCAAACTGACATCAGATTACTGTAAAAATAAATAATTATAAAAATGGATGTGTTCTTCGCCGTATGTTTGATTGCCAGAAAAGATAATTCAGGCAGCTGGTGGCTGGAATTCTCAGCGTGGTGAGGCCCAAGCGTTTTGGGCCCCAAACGCCAAAAATTGCAGCCCGTGGCCACCACAGAATTGTTACCTCCAAGAGAGACACCAAAACTGGTGGTTATCCCACTCTTCCAGTTGCCCTGGAGCCAGTGGCAGACTGGGTAATAAGGGGTTAATGTTAGCTGAGGAATAGCCAGCTGACACCAAGCCCTAGATTGATAATATCAGGTCCACTGTAGACCCTGCTATTATCAGTAACACACAACGCAGAGAAAAATCATATATTTGGAATAAAACACAGACATCTCTGTTTACCCTCTTTATTACAGCCAAACATACCCTCTGACATTAATCCACAGCCAGCACAAGCTGTTCTGTGAAAACCATCTTGGCTCTGCTACATTTCGATGATCGGAGAGTACGGAGATGTGTCTGCCCACCAGGAGTAGTGCTCAGACTCTAGTAAACAGCTTTCTGAGCTGAGTGGTAACATCAGATAATTCCTCTGAGGACAGAGCATGCATGACTCTGCAGAGTGCTCAGATGAACTCTCTTATGACACCATGATCACAGGCATAGCCATGTGTCATTGTGAGCCTACTGCCCCAGGTGAACGGACATGTGTCTGCTCACAGGGATGTAGCAGCGATGCAGATCTTTGAGAGACCTTGCTGTGGATTATTGTTGGAGGGTATGTTTGGGTTTAATAAATGGGTTACAGCGAGTTGCCTGTGTGTTTTATTAACAATAAAAAAGTTTTACCCTTGAGTTTTATTTCTAATGAAGGATTTTTCTCTGTGTTTTTTAACTTGTCACTGGATTGGCAATGTGGGGGCTATCATAGACGCCTTAACATTACCAATTCAGGGGTTGATGATAGGTGACAATAGTCATTTGTCCTTAACCCCTTCTATTACCTCTGCTCCAGAGCAGCAGGAAGAGCTGGGGTGAAATGCCAGGATTGGCACATTTAATGGAGGAGCCAGCTCTGGGGTGGTTGCGGCCTGCTATTTTTACAGTGGCGAGGGCCCATGAAAGATGAGAATACTAGACCCAAGCTGTCAGCTTTACCGTGGCTGGTAATCAAAAATTTCAGGGGACCCTACGCTATTTTTTTTTGTTTCAAATTATTTTATCATTTATAAATAAATTAAAAAAAAAAAGCTTGGGGCAACCTCTGGTTTAGATTACCAGCCTAAATTAAGCCGCTGGCTGTGGTCTGCAGCTGTCTGCTGTACCCTAGCTGCCGATGAACTATACGGGGTTCCCGACGTCGTTTATTTTTATTATTTATTTATTTGCAGCTAAATGCAAGGCTAAGATACCATGCAACATGAAAGGCACTAAAGGGTGAAAGTTTACAATATATAGGGGGTGGGACATTATATAGCTGTTTGACATCTCTAAATGTATTTATTTTTTCCATCTATCTATAAATCTATCTCTATATCCATCTATTGATCTATCAATTTATCATCTATAGGGATGAGCGAGTATGCTTGTCACTACTCGGGACTCGCACGAATATCTCGGTACTCGGGGTACTCGGCGAGTACCGAGTAATCTCGCGATACTCTTGCTATGCTCGAGGTCCACCTCCCTACATGTAGGCGATCTTTACAGAGCCAGCCCACATGCAGAGATTGGCTGACAGACACTGTAATGCCACAGCCCTGTTGGTTGTGGCATTACAGTGATTGGATGGCCGCACAGCGTCATCAGGTCTTTATAAGACCTGACCGTGCTGTGCTCGTTACTCTGCTCCACAGACAGTCAGGGTAGGGAGAGGTGCTGCTGATTAAGGGACAGATTTGTGGCCTTTCAGCTAGTGTAGGCGCAGGGCTGACAATCTAATTACCACAACAGTCCTTCTGAGGACTAATAGAGCTGTATACAGGCAGGCAGGGAGGCAGGGTATATAGCAAACTTCGTTGTGCCAGTATACCAGCCTGCATCACATCTGGGGCTGGTGTACAGGCTGGAAATCTCATCCATCCCAAAACAGTGCTTTTAGGGATTAATTTAGCTCTCTATAGGCAGGAGTAGGTTTTAGTGTAAATTAGGATAAGCCAAAACACTGTATTCTCGTCAGCGTTTGTGTCTGACCAGTCCACCTGCTGGGCTTTAACCTCTAATCTCAGTGTCCAGCTTAAAACCAACTCTTGTCTGCATTAATTTAGCATCTTAGTGCGGCAGGAGTAGGTTGTAGCGTAAATTAGGATACGCCAAAACACTCGGTATTCTCGTCAGCGTTTGTGTCTGACCGTTCCAGCTGCCGGGATTAAACCGCTGTAATCTGTAATCTCAGTGTGCAGCTAAAAAACATCTTTTGGACGCCTTCATTTAGCTGTATACCGGCGGCACAACATTGAAAATACGCAAGGTCGATGGCAAGGGACAAGGAACTGGACGTGATGGTGGTGCAGGAAGAGGCCGAGCCCGTGTGCAAGCTCGAATTGCGCCACGACAAACGCCCACATCATCTCGCTCGACCTTCCTGTCCCAATTTCTAGGGGGCCGCAGCCGTACACCACTATTAAACCAAGACCAGTGTCAACAGGTTGTTAGTTGGATAGTGGATAATGCTTTCAGTCAGTTTGGCACCAGCACAAATACCCTGTCTTCCACACATGGTCAAGTGTCAGTAGCCGTGAGACTGGACCGCACATTACACACCCTGATCCTCCTCTCTCCCACCATGCCGAGTACCCGGCCCCGGACATAACTGATCCCACACTTGGACACTCTGAAGAGCTGTTCACTTATCCATTCGTAGATTCTGGTCTCTCGGCAGCTCCAGTTGAAGTGGGTCATGAGGAGATCGTATGTACCGATGCCCAAATATTTGAGCAGCCACAGTCTCACGAAGGCAACTGTGGGAACATGTCTCAAGAAGAGGTGGACGATAAGGAGACACAATTGCCAGAAAGTCAGGAGGAGGACCAGGGTGCGGAAGTGGAAGACGACGTGGTGGATGATCCTGTAACTGATCCAACCTCACAGGAGGACAGCAGTGCACAGGGGGAGTTAGGCATAGCATCACAACAGGCCGGAAGAAGCAGGGTGGTGTCCACAGGCAGAAGGCAGGCAACCGTTCCCCGGAACAACAACACGAGTGAAGTTGCCAGTACAACTGTTAGGTCTTCCCGAGTCTGACTGTTTTTTAAGGTGTCTGCAGATAATTCGCAAAAGGCCATTTGCAACACCTGCCATTACAGCATCAGCAGGGGTAGCAAAACTAGCAGCCTGACCACCACCAGCATGATCAGGCACATGGCAGCAAAGCACCCAACTTTGCGGGATGTACAGCAGAGTCCAGGAGCATTGTCTGCAGGTGACACCGCTGCGTCTTCCACTGTTGTGCGTGCAAGCCAATCCCCTGTCCATACTGCAGGCGAAGATGCTTCCTGTCCTTCACCTGTACTTGCACAAGCAGAAATAGCACCATCATCAGCCACGTCCTTGTCCCAGTGCAGCGTTCAGTTATCCATACACCAATCTTTGGAACGCAGGCGCAAATATGCTGGCAACGCCCCACATGCCACAGTTGTAAATGCACACATTTCACGACTGCTTGCGCTGGAAATGTTGCCTTTTAGGCTGGTGGAGACGGAAGCATTCTGCAACCTGATGGTGGCGGCTGTCCCACGTTACTCGGTCCCAGCCGCCACTATTTTTCCCGGTGTGCCATCCCCGCATTACATAAGCACCTGTCACAAAACATCATACACACCCTTAACAACGCAGTTTCAGGCAAAGTCCACCTAACCACAGACACGTGGACAAGTGCTTGCGGGCAGGGCCAGTACATCTCACTGACGGCACACTGGGTTAATATTCTGGAAGCCAGGACCCAGTCTGAGCTTGGGACGGAACACGTCCTTCCGACACCAAGGATTGCAGGCCCTAACTCAGTCAGGGTTTCACCCACAGTGTACATCTCTGGCACGTCATGCTCCTCAGCCTCCTCCTCCTCCTCCTCTTCCTCCACTTCACCCTCCACACCAGTCCCAAGCTGGAAGCACTGCAGCACTGCCTCGGCTAAGCGGTAACAGGCTGTGCTGAAGCTAATATGCGTAGGTGACAAACCCCACAACGCTGAAGAGTTGTGGACAGCTCTGAAACAGCAGGCAGATCACTGGCTCACACCGCTGAACCTACAGCCAGGCATGGTCGTGTGTGACAATGGCCGAAACCTTGTGGCGGCTCTGAGGCAAGGCGAGCTGACACATATTCCATGCGTGGCCCATGTGCTCAACCTCGTGGTTCAGTGGTTTATAAAATCCTGCCTGGAGCTGTCTGATCTGCTCATCAAAGTACGCCGCCTGTGTGCCCATTTTAGAAAGTCACCTACTGCTTCTGCCAGCCTTGCCGGCTTTCAGCGGCGTTTGCAGCTTCCGGCTCACAGACTGGTGTGTGATGTCCCCACGTGTTGGAATTCTACACTCCACATGTTGGTCAGGATTTGTGAGCAGAAGAGGGCAGTTGTTGAGTACCAGCATCAACTAGGCCGTCGGTATACGGTTCAAACTCCACACATAAGACCTCAGGAGTGGACATGGATGTCCAACATATGTACGGTCCTCCAAAACTTTGAGGACTCCACCAAGATGGTGAGCGGCGATGACGCCATCATTAGCGTCACCATCCCGCTTCTCTGTCTTCTAAAACGCTCTCTGCTCAAAATCAAAGACGATGCATTGCAGGCGGAGCACAATGACTTGCAGCAAGAAACCGTACTGGGTGATTACACACAGGCCAGCCTCATCTCATCCCAACGTGCATTGGAGGACTATGATGAGGAGGAGGATGAAAAAATAGAGATACATGCACAACCGTCAGACCGTCGGTTCAGCGTGGTTGGCCAGAGGACAGGGGAGAGGAGGAGGAGGAGGAGGAGGATGAGGTCAGCATGGCCAGTCATGCTGTTGGTGAGGACCCTGAAGTCTTGCCTTTTAACAGTCTGGCGCACATGGCTGACTTTATGTTACGCTGCCTGTCTCGTGACCCTCGCGTTATCAAGATCTTGGCGGACACTCATTACTGGTTGGTGACACTTTTTGACCCACGCTACAAAGAGAACTTTATTTCTCTTATTCCCGAGGCGGAGAGGTCTACAAAAATTCTGCAGTACCAGAAGGCCATAGTTGCGGAATTAGTCAAGAAATTCCATTCTGAAAACGCTAGCGCCAGAGGTCCCGATTCAGTGGACAACCAAAGACATCCGGCCGAGAGAGGCACAAGTCCAATCCAGCAGAGGTAGGGGAACACTCTCAAAGATCTGGGACACTTTTCTCAGCACCTCCCGTACCACAGGCCCAGAGGTGCGGGGTAGTGTCACAAGGACTGCAAAGCTTGCCAAGATGCTGAGGGAGTACCTTGCCGATCGTACTAAAGTGCTCCTAGACTTCTCTGTGCCTTATAATTATTGGGTATCCAAGCTGGACACGTGGCAGGAATTGTCTCTCTACGCCTTGGAAGTCCTGGCCTGCCCTGCCGCTAGCGTTTTGTCAGAGGTGTTTTTAGTGCCGCAGGTGGAATCATTACAGATAAACGCACCCGCCTGTCAACTGAAAATGCTGACAGGCTGACTCTGATCAAGATGAACAAGGGTTGGATTGGGCCTGACTTCACCACACCACCACCAAATGATAGCGGAATTTAAATTTTGTGCCAGTAGATTGCCATGCACCCACACATCGGTACACACTTCATGTCTTTGGCTACTTGCTGTACTGCTCCTCCTTCTTCTCATCCGCCACCATCATATGATCAGTGTGACCGTGGTTCATGATGCCACAAAACCATAATTTTTTTACATCATATTTATGATAATGATGACCCTAACTGTTCAAAAGTTAGGCATTAGTTTCATGTATACCCCCCAGGGGTAAATATTTTAGTCCATGCTTACAGAATGGGCATTACAAGTACAGGAGACCCGCTCCTTTGTAATGGGAACAATTTTTAGAGGCTTTGCTTCAAGTTTCTTCCCAGGGGCATCGCAATGCCTCCAATTTTTGGCAGCCCTTCCTAGGGCAATACTACAAAAGACCCATTTGCTTAAAATGGGCACATTATTTAAAAAGGCCCTCATGCACGCCTCCATCCAGGGGCATCAGAGTGCCACACAATTTTTGGCTTTCCTGCCTAGGGCAATCCTACAAAAGACCCACTTGCTTAAAATAGGCACATTATTTAAAAGGCCCTCATGCACGCCTCCATCCAGGGGCATCAGAGTGCCACACAATTTTTGGCAGCCCTGCCTAGGGCAATCCTACAAAAGACCCACTTGCTTAAAATGGGCACATTATTTAAAAAGGCTCTCATGCACGCCTCTATCCAGGGGCATCTTGGTGCCTCCCAACCTTTGGCTTCCCTGCCTAGGGCAATCCTACAAAAGACCCACTTGCTTAAAATGGGCACATTATTAAAAAGGCTCTCATGCACGCCTCTATCCAGGGGCATCTTGGTGCCTCCCAACCTTTGACTTCCTTGCCTAGGGCAATCCTACAAAAGATCCACTTGCTTAAAATGGGCACATTATTTAAAAAGGCACTCATGCACGCCTCTATCCAGGGGCATCTTGGTGCCTCCCAACCTTTGGCTTCCCTGCCTAGGGCAATTCTACAAAAGACCCACTTGCTTAAAATGGGCACAGTATTTGAAAAGGCTCTCATGCACGCCTCTATCCAAAGGCATCTTGGTGCCTCCCAACCTTTAGCTTCCCTGCCTAGGGCAATACTACAAAAGACCCACTTCCTTTTAACGGGCACAATATTAAAAGAGGCCCTCATGCACGCCTCTATCCAGGGGCATTGGGGTGCCTCCTTTGTTTGGCAGCCCTGCCTAGGGCATTACTACAAAAGACCCACTCATTAAAATGGGCACATTATTTAAAGAGGCCTTCATGTACGTCTCTTCCAAGGGGCATGTGAGTGCCTCCCAATTTTTGGCTGCCCTGCCTAGGGCAATACTACAAAAGACCCACTTCCTTTTAATGGGCACAATATTAAAAGATGCCCTCATGCACTCCTCTATCCAGGGGCATTGGGGTGCCTCCCAATGTTTAGCAGCCCTGCAAGGGCATTACTACAAAAGACCCACTTGCTTAAAATGGGCACATTATTTAAAGAGTCCTTCATGTACGTCTCTTCCAAGGGGCATGTGAGTGCCTCCCAATGTTTGGCTGCCCTGCCTAGGGCATTACCACAAAAGACCCACTTCATTAAAATGGGCACATTATTTAAAGAGGCCCTCATGTACGTCTCTACCCAGGGGCATGGGAGGGCCACACAATTTTTGGCTTCCCTGCCTAGGGCAATTCTACAAAAGACCCACTTGCTTAAAATGGGCACATTATTTAAAGAGGCACTCATGCACGCCTCCATCCAGGGGCATTGAAGTTCCTCCCAATGTTTAGCAGCCCTGCCTAGGGCATTACTACAAAAGACCCACTTGCTTAAAATGGGCACATTATTTAAAGAGTCCTTCATGTACATCTCTTCCAAGGGGCATGTGAGTGCCTCCCAATTTTTGGCTGCCCTGTCTAGGGCAATACTACAAAAGACCCACTTCCTTTTAATAGGCACAATATTAAAAGAGGCCCTGATGCACACCTCTATCCAGGGGCATTGGGTGCGTCCCAATGTTTAGCAGCACTGCCTAGGGCATTACTACAAAAGACCCACTTCATTAAAATGGGCACATTATTTAAAGAGGCCTTCATGTAAGTCTCTGCCAAGGGGCATGTGAGTGCCTCCCAATTTTTGGCTGCCCTGCCTAGGGCAATACTACAAAAGACCCACTTCCTTTTAATGGGCACAATATTTAAAGAGGCGTTCATGTACATCTCTACCCAGGGGCATGGGAGTGCCACAGAATTTTTGGTTTCCCTGACTAGGTCAATGCTACAAAACACAAATTTCCTTACAATTGGCACATTATTTAAAGAGGCCCTCATGCACGTCTCTATCCAGGGGCATCACAGTGCCACACAATCCTTGGCTTCCCTGCCTAGGGCATTACAACAAAAGACCCACTTCCTTATAATGGGCACATTATTTCAAGAGGCCTTCATTTACGTCTCTTCCCAGGGGCATGGGAGTGCCACACAATTTTTTTTTTTTAAATCTTTCATATAAATCCAAAAAAATAACATACACCAACTCTGTCTCACAAGTGGGTATGAGCCCTTAATATTTTTTCCATGAATGTCCGTTTTGGTTTCATTTTGGAATGTTTTCTTGACAGTCCGTAAAAGTGGCGTAATAGTCTGACAACATTGTTGACATCAGTGACCTTGGGGTCTGAAATGCTTCCAGGGGCCTTCCCCATGCTGTTCCCATGTCATTTGAGCACTATTCTGATACTTTTGTGACATTTTAGGGTTTTTCCATGCTGCCAGGGGTCATGTCAGAAAAATACTCGGGTCTCCCATAGGATAACATTGGTCTCGGTGCGCGGGCCGAGTACACGAGTATCTTGGAATGCTCGGCCCGAGCTTCAAGCACCCGAGCATTGTAGTACTCGCTCATCTCTACTAAGGATGGTTGCCATGCCATTGATCCAGTGTCTGGGGAGCCGCCTTCCTTTTCCCTTTTCCTAATTCAGCAAGTTGCCAAATTATACACAGTCAGCAACAATGAAATTCAAGCAGCGCAACCTGAACCCCACAAGGAAGGGGCAAAAACTGATCAAACAATTGGGCCACTGGAGGACTGGTGCCCGCAGCTCCATGTCGGAACTGACACCACTCCTGTGTATGAAAAGCAAGGTGTGTACCGGGTGTTCCAAGAATTTGAACAAGTTTTCAGTAAGCATCTACTTGTTTTGGTAGGATAAAAGCGGTACAACATCACATCCCCACAGGTACACATCCACCAATCAAAGAGCGATATAGGCCAATTCCACCTGCACATTATCAAAAAGCCAAAGAAATGTTACAGGACATGAAAGACGCAGGGGTTATACGAGATAGCTGTAGTCCCTGGGCAGCACCATTAGTCCTAGTAAAGAAAAAGGATGGCAGTATGAGGATGTGTGTAGATTATAGGCAAATAAACCGCATAACACACAAAGATGCTTACCCGTTACCATGTATAGAAGAGTCTTTAGTTGCGTTGAAGTCTGCCAACTACTTCTCCACCTTAGATCTCACTAGTGGGTATTGGCAGGTGTCCATAGCCGAAGAAGACCGAGAGAAGACAGCATTCGCAACACCTATGGGCCTATGCAGTTCAACAGTATGCCCTTTGGACTATGTAATGCACCCGGAACCTTCCAAAGGTTGATGGAGAGTTGTCTGAGGCATAAGAACTTCGAGACGGTACTGCTCTATCTGGATGACGTGATCGTGTACTCCTAGACCTACGAGGACCATGTTGCCCATCTAGGAGAGGTGTTCGAAGCTCTGGCTAAATACGGGATGAAGCTGAAACCATCAAAATGCCAACTGTTAAAGCTAAGAGTGCAGTACCTGGGACACATAGTCAGTGCTGAAGGCGTGGCCCCTGATCCAGACAAGGTGACAGCAATCAAAGAATGGCCAGAACCCAAAACCATCAAGGAAGTACGTCAATTCCTGGGTTTGGTGGGCTACTACCGAAGGTTCATCAAGGAGTATATCAAGAAGGCTGCTCCTCTGCAAGACCTCCTAGTAGGTCAACCCATGAAAGGCAAGCCAAAGGATTCAAGATGGGGTAAAGAGTAAGAAGAATCGTTCTAGGCGATGAAAGAAGCCCTGACAGGAGAAGAAATCCTAGCTTACTCGGACTACAACCTGCCATTCCTGCTGTATACAGACGCCAGCAATGTGGGACTCGGAGCCGTCCTTGCCCAAAAGCAAGACGGTAAGGAGAGGGTAATCGCCTATGCAAGCCGAAAGTTGTGACCCATAGAAAGGAACCCAGAAAATTACAGTTCTTTCAAGCTGGAACTCCTGGCCTTGGACTGGGCCGTCACCGAGAGGTTTAAACACTACCTTGCCTCTAGTAAGTTTACCGCCTATATGAATAACAATCAGCTCACCCACCTGGAGACTGCAAAGTTGGCAGCCATGGAGCAGAGATGGATGGCCAGACTCTCCAGCTACCAATTTACCATCAAGTACCGGGCTGTACATCAGAATGGAAACGCGGATGCTTTATCCAGGATGCCCATTTATCTGAAGAGGGAGTAGATGAAGATGAGCTTGATGAAGTGGAGTTACCTGCCTTCCATCAAGTGAGAGAAATCCAATCTCAGCAGACTCGTCAGAACCTCTGTACTGAAGCAGTAAGTCTCTTATCTCACTTCAACTGGGGGAATGCACAAGACCAAGACCCAGCTGTTGGTCTAATCAAGCAGATGATAGTTCAGCAGTCATTAAAGCTGCCCGCAAAGCTTCCAGCTGATGCCAAACATCTATGGAACGAAAGAGGTAAACTGTTCCAGTATCAAGATAAATTGTGCCGGCGGTACATAAATCCAAGAACCCATGAAATGGCGTGGCAAATCATTGTGCCAAAACCAGATGTTCCCATGATCCTACATGCCTACCACAGCAAAACTGGTCATTTCAGATGGAGGAAGCTCGAAATGCTGCTCAAAAACAGATTCTTTTGGCCAGGTATGCGTTCATTCATAGAGAAGTGGTGTAGAAAGTGTCAAGCCTGTACCCTGAGAAGAAAAGATGTACAGAGCCAGAAAGCTAAACTTGAGCCAATCATAACCACACAGCCTTTGGAATTAGTCGCCTTGGATCACATAAAACTAACTCCAAGTAGATCCAGCTATATGTACGCCTTGACAATGGTGGACCATTACTCAAGATTTCTGATGGTAGCCCCTGTAAAAGACTTGACAGCTGGAACTGCTGCAAAAACCTTCAAAAAGTCTTCTGCAGACCGTTAGGATACCAAGAATGTATCCTCACTGATCAAGGACCAGCATTTGAAGCGGAGATCTTTCAAGAATTTTGTCAGATGTATGGGTGCAAAAAGATCAGAATGACCCCGTATCATCCTCAAACTAATGGACTCTGTGAAAAAATGAATAACATCATAATTGACATGCTAAAAATTCTCCCGTTGGAATAAAGGAATCAATGGCCTGAAAAATTGCCTGATTTAATCGACATGTACAACCACATTCCATTCAGTTCCACCAATTGTACACCAGCATATCTGATGAGAGCTCATACAGGAAAATTACCCGTGGACTTAGAACTTGGTGTAGTGGATCCTGAAGCAGATCACACTATCTCAAACTGGAAAATCCATCGACAAGAACAGTACGCAAAAGTTCAACAAAGTGTCGAACATAGTCTGGAGAAGTCCCATGCAAAACAAGAAAAAGACTACAACAAGCATGCTCCAGCAGAAGTCATACCACCAGGAAGTTTGGTGTTAAGAAGGAAAAGAACCCGCAATAAATTAGATGATAAATGGGAAAACGAACATTATGTCCTGTTGTACTATGTTCATGACAATAACAAGATCTGTGGCATTAGTAAAGATGGAGGAAAAACAAGACGAACTGTATCCAGAAACCATCTAAAGATGTGTCCTCCAAATTGGGAAAGCCAAGAGACCTACAATCAAGAGTTCAAACCAGTTCCAGAACCAGTTTCAATCCCAGATCCAATTCCAGAACAAAAGGAGAGAATGATCCAAACTGATCTAGGAGAATTCCCCGAAGATTGGCCTCAACTAGACGGAGCCATTATCATTCCAGTAATAAACTTCTACCAACCCCAAGAAGAGATGCCCAGAAATCAGGAAGAAATACCCGTTGCAAGAAAATCTGAGGATGTTGCAATCGTTACACCTGCTAGCCCAGTAGTGAGACTAAAGCAACGCAGAAACTCACCTGAACCACCAACACCATTAGATACCTCACCTGAGACAGTGACACCCGTAGTGCGAAGATTACATAGGAGCACACGAGGCCAGCCCCAGTCTAGGGTCGGAGAATGGGTGTAAGGTAGAGCACATTTAAACCAATGTAAATAAGAATCTGTACAAACAGAAATGTAAATAGTAGTGTACAGAAGGGTGAAGGAACTGGGCCCAGTCCCACGCACATTAAGTTAGGAACAGAAAGTGCCTGGGGCCGGGAGGGACCAGGTCTCCTAAGCCGAGACACCCATAGGGACCCCTGTTTGTTGTGAAAATGTGAACATTTGAAAAGACTTTTCCCTTTTATTATGCGAAGCGTACAGAGACATTACTGTAAGGACTCTATTGAACTTTTCCCCGAACTCTTTATATCAAATATACGGGTTGGAGGTCACTTGGGTAATAGTGATCATAACTTAATAAGCTTTCAAGTATCCTTTACTAAGACGTGTAGTAGAGGGGCTACAAGGACACTAAACTTCAGGAAGGCAAATTTCCAACGGTTGAGAGATGATCTTAGTGCAATAAACTGGGACGATGTCCTGAGACATAAAAGTACACAACACAAATGGGAGATGTTTATTAGCATCCTGAATAGGACCTGTGCACAATATATACCCTATGGGAATAAGCATGCTAGAAATAGGAGGAAACCACTATGGCTAAATAAAGTGGTAAGAAGTGCAATATGTGACAAAAAGAAAGCATTTAGGGAATTAAAGCAAGTAGGTAGTGATGAAGCATTAAATAAATACAGAAAATTAAATAACATTTGTAAAAAGCAAATCAAGGCAGCAAAGATTGAGACAGAGAGACTCATTGCCAGAGAAAGTAAAAAGAATCCCAAAATATTTTTTAACTACATAAATAGTAAGAAACTAAAAAATGATGGTGTTGGCCCCTTTAAAAATAGTCTGGGTGAAATGGTGGATGAGGATGAGGAAAAAGCCAATATGCTAAATGACTTTTTTTCAACAGTATTTACACAAGAAAATCCCATGACAGACAATATGATCAGTGATAACAAAAAGTCTCAATTAAATGTCACCTGCTTAATCCAAGAGGAAGTACGGCATCATCTAAAAATCACTAAAATTGACAAATCCCCGGGCCCGGATGGGATACACCCCAGAGTGCTGCAGGAATTAAGTACTGTTATAGATAGACCATTATTTTTAATATTTAAAGATTCCATAATAACAGGGTCTGTACCGCAGGACTGGCGTATAGCAAATGTGGTGCCAATATTCAAAAAGGGGACAAAAACTGAACTTGGAAATTATAGGCCAGTAAGCTTAACCTCTACTGTGGGTAAAATCCTTGAGGGTTTTCTAAGAGATGCTATACTGGAGTATCTGAAGAAAAATAACCTCATGACCCATTATCAACATGGTTTTACGAGGGACCGTTCCTGTCAAACTAATCTGATAAGCTTCTATGAAGAAGTAAGTTCTGGACTGGACCAAGGAAATGCAGTGGATGTGGTGTATATGGACTTTTCAAAAGCTTTTGATACGGTGCCACACAAAAGGTTGATACATAAAATGAGGGCAATGGGGATAGGGGAAAATATGTGTAAGTGGGTTAAGAACTGGCTTAGTGATAGGAAACAAAGGGTGGTTATTAATGGAACACACTCAGAATGGGTCACAGTTAACAGTGGGGTACCACAGGGGTCAGTGTTGGGCCCGCTTCTATTTAATATATTTATTAATGACCTTGTAGGGGGCATACAGAGTAGAATCTCAATATTTGCAGATGACACTAAACTCTGCAGGGTAATCAATACAGAGGAGGACAATCTTATATTACAGGAGGATTTATGTAAACTAGAAGCTTGGGCTGCTAAATGGCAAATGCGCTTTAATGGGGATAAATGTAAAGCTATGCACTTGGGCAGAGGAAACAAAAGGTATAATTATGTGCTTAATTGTAAAACACTGGGCAAAACTGTCACTGAAAAAGACCTGGGTGAATGGGTAGATGACAAACTCACATTTAGTGGCCAGTGTCAGGCAGCTGCTGCAAAGGCAAATAAAATAATGGGATGCATTAAAAGAGGCATATGAGAAATGGGGGACCCAGGTATGACCATGTTAGGGGCAGACTACTTAGAAAACATTGTTAAAACCAGAGGAATAAGAGTTCTGTTGCCCATGTAATAAACGTAAATCCCTGTCCACACAAGTGTTATTTGCAAATATACTAGTTTATTAGTTGCAGAGGATACAGAGAATAAACGTTTTCAATATAAAATTTGACAAGGATAGAGGTAAAGGAGGAAGATAGATGACCGGGGCAAAAGTGGAGGAACCAGAAAGGGGTCCAGAGGGGCAGTAAAAGTGCAAGTGCTTATAAGGTGCATAAAGTAGGCAGACATAGATGAAATATCTCTGAATAGTCTTAATCAATTAGCCTGGTTTAAGAAGGTATACATTAAAAGCACAATGATTGTTGCTTACCCATGGGCCCTAGTGACAAGGTCTTCCACACTGCCTGGAGGTCTAGTAGCCCCGACACGTGTTTCGCGTCGGCTGCTTCAGGGGCTAGTGACCACTTACCCATGGGTAAGCAACAATCATTGTGCTTTTAATGTATACCTTCTTAAACCAGGCTAATTGATTAAGACTATTCAGAGATATTTCATCTATGTCTGCCTAGTTTATGCACCTTATAAGCACCTGAACGTTTACTGCCCCTCTGGACCCCTTTCTGGTTCCTCCACTTTTGCCCCGGTCATCTATCTTCCTCCTTTACCTCTATCCTTGTCAAATTTTATATTGAAAACGTTTATTCTCTGTATCCTCTGCAACTAATAAACTAGTATATTTGCAAATAACACTTGTGTGGACAGGGATTTACGTTTATTACATGGGCAACAGAACTCTTATTCCTCTGGTTTTAACAATGTTTTCTAAGTAGTCTGCCCCTAACATGGTCATACCTGGGTCCCCCATTTCTCATATTCTGTTTTTACTGTGTTTTCTCACAGCATCTTTTCAGGGACCAATGGACCATAAGGCACGTGAAAAAGCGTGGCTCACGCAACTTGACAAGGTTTTTGGCACGGAGGGAGGAGTGGTGCCACCAACTGACACACGACTGAATGGTGAACTTGTGGGCAGCATGAAGGCCTTGTTACACCGGAAGACACGACTCTGGTGGAACAAGGCCTTCATGCAGCGATATATTGAAAAAGGCCTAATACCTAGGGGCCTGAGGATTCAAGTCTTCCCCTCATTCAGCCTGATTGAGGAGGAGTTTAAAAACGAGTGGGAATCTTTAGCGACCACCAGTTCTCATGGCTTTATGGGCCTTCTTATCGACTCTAATGAGAAGGCAATAGAAACGATTGAAGAGGAGATTGAGGTCATTAGAGTGAAACTTGCATCCGAGCTCTCCACTGAGGCACTGTGTCAGTTAAATACGAGTATTGACAAGGAGTTTGCAAAGTGGGAGAAGGAGATCGTTTCAGTAAAAACTAAGAAGTATCAGAGGGATTTGGCGGACTATAAAAATAACCGCGTTTATCGGTGGAGAAACAAGAAGAGACCCAATACACCAAACGTCCCAGTTTTACCACAGGAACCAATACCTGAAATAGTATCTGCCTCATCTATCTCCTCCCTAGAGGAGGAACCATTGGTATCAAATCCTGTAGGTAGACCGCAAACTAGAGCAGAAGCTGCAAAGGGGAACGGAGGAAAAGATCCCAATAAACGCATACCTGCCTCCCCCAAACAGGTGAACAAGAAAACGGGAAAAAGTGGGAATCTTGAGGTAATTAACCTCTCCACTCACACTCTAACTCCCACCCAGATTGAGGTCCTGAAGTTGGGTCTTACATTTGTACCTAATCAAAATTTCGATTATTTTACAGTAATCAAGGACCTCCACCTGTTTCTGTGGAGGATGGTGCTTTGCAAGCTTCACCATAAAAAGGATAATGCATTGACAGAACTCTCGGAAGTGGAGTCGGAGACTTTAAGAGAGCTGGAGGAATTGGAGGGTGAGTTGACGCAACTACATTCGGATACTTTTCCAAGGGATGTGATGCCTAGATCGACCACGTTTCCCCCCTTCTCTGTGTGCCCCCAAATTGATATTTTTAATAGGTTGGTCACCCGAGACTTGAAGTATGAATAAAGGCCATCCTCGGGATAATTTATCTTTCTCCCAGAGACAGGCACTGAAACAACTTGGAGAACTGAGTGGAGTGGTGATCAAACCAGCGGATAAGGGGGGAAACGTGGTTATCTGGCCCACGAACTTGTATGAAAAAGAGGCATTGCACCAATTAAAGGACAAAAACTATTATGAAGTGCTCCCCTCCAACCCGATTAACGGCTTCTCTCTGGAGCTCCGGTCCATCCTAGAGAGGGCTTTCGAGGCTGGCATTATTCCGAAAAAAGTTTTGGATGGACTCCTCGTCGAATCACCAGTAACACCCACCTTTTATGTACTGCCAAAAATTCACAAAAACCCTATGGTCCCCCCTGGGCGTCCGATTGTCTCTGGCATAGGAGGGCTGTGTGATGCAACTTGCAAGTTTATTGAATACTATCTGCATCCATTGGTGGAGACGCTGCCCTCCTATGTCAGGGACACTTCGGACGTTCTGAGGAGGGTTGATGGCTTATATTTGGATAGGGGTGGTGTGTTGCTGGTGACTATCGACGTGGAGTCACTGTATACCAATATAGGGCATACTGATGGTTTAGAGGCAGTTAGCTATTTCCTTGGTATGTCTAACTGGGACCAGGAGTTGAGGGATCTGATTCTGGAACTCCTTGAGTATATTTTAACTCATAATTTTTTCGTGTTCGGGGACCGGTTCTACCTACAGCGGCGCGGCACGGCGATGGGGGCGGCCTGCGCCCCGTCGTATGCAAACCTCTTCCTGGGTCGCTGGGAGGGGGGGGTCTTCGGCGGGGGGCAGGCTTTGTTCCCCCATGCGCTGTGCTGGCTCCGCTATATTGACGACATCTTTGTCGTCTGGAGTGGAACAGTCCCCGAACTCGAGATGTTCATTCAGTCCCTTAATACTAATGAACTGAATATCAAACTAACCTTCAAATATGCTATGGAGGAGATAGACTTTTTGGACATCAAGGTGATGGTTAAAGAGGATGGAGAAGTGGCTACTGATATATTCAGGAAAGAAACCGCAGTTAACTCTCTCCTTCATGCTACCTCATCACATACACCATCAACCATCGGAGCGATACCAGTCGGCCAATTCTTACGGCTTCGACGAATTTGCTCTGATGGTGATATGTTTGAGGAACGCGCAGCGGACATGAAGGAGAGATTTAAGGAGAGAGGTTACAGCGTGAGGAGTATCAAAAAGGGATATGTAAGAGCAAAAAAGACCCCTCGCTGCGACCTCCTGGCTAGTAAGTACAAAAAAGGCGAAGAGGGCTCCCCGGTTTTGAGATTTATCTCCACATATAATAATCAGTGGACGGCAATTAGGGGAGTCCTCACTCGCCATTGGGTGTCCTGAAGACTGAACCCACCCTTTCCTCTCTCATCCCAGATCGACCCCTAATGACTGCTAGGAGAGGTCGCAGCCTTAGAGACAGACTAGTGCACAGCCATTACGTTAAAAAACCATTATTCCCCTTTAATACCGGACGTGCACTAGTGGGCTGTTATCCTTGTGGCTCCTGCCTCTCCTGTAGAAGCAGCATCATTCGGACTAGATCTTTTAAGAACTTTGACGGATCCAAGGAGTTTACTATCAATAAATATATCACATGTAGCACCTCTGGTGTTATCTACCATGCTACTTGTGGCTGTGGCCTCATCTATGTAGGGTTAACAACAAGGGAACTAAGGCGTCGCATAAGGGAGCATGAAAAAAGTATAATGGCAGCGGAGGATGTTGAGGATCTAAGTACTCTACGCACTCTCCCTCGTCACTTCAAAAAGTTTCATGACTGCAACCCAGAGACTCTCAGGGTATGTGGAATTGACAAATTACAACTTGGAGTATGAGGGGGTGATGCTAAGAAAGAACTGGCCAAGATGGAATGCCGGTGGATTGTGACTTTAGGCACAATGTCACCGGCAGGCCTTAATGAGAGACTTAGCTTCGCATCCTTCCTATGATTCCTGGAGCCACTTTTTGCGATCTTATGCGACATACCTGATATCTCTATACCCACACAGATGGAGCCATAAATTGGAGTGTCTTTTTAAACTACATTCTGACACCCTATGGGTCTATGAGTTCTTATTTTAATATATTCCTAATATGTACTTGTCTGATGGTTATGCGAACTACTTGCTGTTATAAAGGGGTCATACCTGGGTACTATTCTGCCATCCCCTGTTGTGTATCCGAGCTGTCTGTCCCCTACATAGCTCACCTTCATCCGAGTCAAGATGATCTGTATGAATCATGCTGCCCCAAGATCATCATTACTTCTGTATGATGTTCGCCGTTCCCTCGTATCCTAATAATCATGGATTGTCAGTTTTTTAACTTGTAAAAGTGACCACTAGCCCCCTGAAGCAGCCGACGCGAAACACGTGTCGGGGCTACTAGACCTCCAGGCAGTGTGGAAGACCTTGTCACTAGGGCCCATGGGTAAGCAACAATCATTGTGCTTTTAATGTATACCTTCTTAAACCAGGCTAATTGATTAAGACTATTCAGAGATATTTCATCTATGTCTGCCTAGTTTATGCACCTTATAAGCACTTGCACTTTTACTGCCCCTCTGGACCCCTTTCTGGTTCCTCCACTTTTGCCCCGGTCATCTATCTTCCTCCTTTACCTCTATCCTTGTCAAATTTTATATTGAAAACGTTTATTCTCTGTATCCTCTGCAACTAATAAACTAGTATATTTGCAAATAACACTTGTGTGGACAGGGATTTACGTTTATTACATGGGCAACAGAACTCTTATTCCTCTGGTTTTAACATTAAAAGAGGCATAGATGCTCATGAGGAGAACATAATTTTACCTCTATACAAGTCACTAGTGCGACCACACTTAGAATACTGTGTACAATTCTGGTCTCCGGTGTATAAGAAAGACATAGCTGAACTAGAGCGGGTCCAGAGAAGAGCGACCAAGGTTATTAGAGGACTAAGGGGTCTGCAATACCAAGACAGGTTATTAAACTTGGGGTTATTTAGCTTGGAAAAACGAAGGCTTAGGGGTGATCTTATAATAATGTATAAATATATGAGGGGACAGTACAGAGACCTTTCTAATGATCTCTTTACTCTTAGGCCTGAGACTGGGACAAGGGGGCATCCTCTACGTCTGGAGGAAAGAAGGTTTAATCGGAATCACAGACGTGGATTCTTTACTGTAAGAGCAGTGAGACTATGGAACTCTCTGCCACATGCTGTTGTAATGAGTGAGTCACTACTAACATTTAAGAAGGGCCTGGATGCCTTTCTTGAAAACTATAATATAACCGGTTATATATACTAGATTCTTTGATAGGGCGTTGATCCAGGGAACTAGTCTGATTGCCGTATCTGGAGTCAGGAAGGAATTTTTTCCCCCAATGTGGAGCTTAGTGTTGCCACATGGGTTTTTTTTTGCCTTCCTCTGGATCAACATGTTAGGCTATGGGTTGAACTAGATGGACTTAAAGTCTTCCTTCAACCTTAAAAACTATGTTACTATGTTACTATGTTACTTCCAACACCTGCCACTCCAGGCCTGTAGGGGGAGCTCCACTGGTTGCTGTTAAGCCAGATCCCCTATAAATACAGGTTCTGGGGGTAGGGTTAGCCAGAGTGTGCAGTCACTAGGAGAACTGAGAAGATCAGCTCAGTGCCTAGTGAGCTAAACTGGTCACCGGAGCCGTGCTAGGCCCTAGATCAGTGCACCGCCAGAGCCAGTGTGAGGGTCCAGAGAGTGAGGACCAAGGGCAGAGGCAAGGAACACTACAGTGGGGGCAGAGGAGTCATACCGACTAACCGAAGGAGAACACCGGTCACTGGAGTCTGAGTCTGCAAGGGAAAGAGGTTAGCCCAGCAGAGAATCCCAGTAAACCGTGGAGGCTTTGCTTCCCAGCAGGCCCGGACTGACAGGTGGAGCTAGCAGGAGTTCTCCCGATTGGCCTGTGATGGTTTTGTGGGCGGGGCCGCTGCGACCGCTCCTGTGGCTGCAGACTGACTTTAAATCACTTTGCGGCCGCCACCGCTGTGCACAGCGGGGAGTCAGTGAGCCGCAGCATTGAGCTGCATGCTACAAAATGGGCCGCTTGCCCTGGATTCTTTAATGCTACTGGCCCTTTAACATTTTGTAATGGTGTGCAGCTGCGATCGCGAACGCACGGTCGTGGTAATTTGACCCGCACTCACATACCTGCTGAGGCTGACTCCGTCCTCTGTATGCCGGCTCTCACTACTGACGGGATGTCGGTATCAAGTGGGCTGCAGCCGCTGCTTGCCTGCATCGCACAGGCTGCCTTGGTGAGCGACAAAGTTGAGGCCCCTGCACTGCATCATACTAATTTCTCACGTCAACTCCTCACGTTTACACAGTACATTAAATAGGATGTACTGAGACTGGGACTATACTTATTTAATGTATTTCCTCAGCCCCAGTATGTTCTGTGTAATGTATATACACACTGAGGCCCAGGAATATATTTTACATAGGATATATTGGGGCTAATGAATATATATTAGCTATATACTGCTCCAGCCTCAGTATATCCAATCTAATGTACTGTATAAACCTTAGCCCCATTGTATACATACATTAGACATGATATACTGGGGCTGAAGTATATACATTATATAAGATATACTGGGGGTGAGGTATGTACATCAGATAGGATATACAGGAATGAGGTATATAGTATATATCATCCCTGTATATCCTATCTAATGTACATACCTCACCCCCAGTATATCTTATATAATGTATATACCTCAGCCCATGTACATCCTGTCTAATGTTTATACATCAGCCATGTATATGCTATCTAATCTACATTTCCCAGCCCCAGAATGTCCTGTGTAATGTATACACTGGGGATGAGGTATACACATTTCATATTTATAGCCTCAGCCTCAAAATATCCTATCTAATGTACTGTATAAATCTCAGTCCCAGGGTATACATTACACAGGACATACTTGGGCCAAGGAATGTACATTAGATAGGATATATGGTGCCAAAGTATATACATTAGATTGGACATGCTGGGGCTGAGGTATATAGTATATACCTCAGCCCTAGTATACCCTCTCTAATATATATACTTCAACCCCATATATCCTATCCAATGGATAAACCTCTACCCCATATATTCTATTTAATGTACATACCTCACCCCCAGCCCCATATATAGTATCAAATATGTATACCTCAGTCTTGTATATACAATATATATATATATACTAGCTGTAGTACCCGGCTACGCCTGAGTTAATAAATAACTGATGTTAGCTATAACAAAATAGAATTTGAATATGTCATATTAATGACCTGTAGGAAAATAGAAGCTGAGCTGTGATTGATTGCTATAGGCAGCCTAATAAATCTCCAGCCAACAGTAAACCCTCCCCCTGGCCAGGCAGTATATGTTACCTCACACATACACATAATAGACAGCTCATGTGACTGACATCTGCCTTAATTCCCTATATGGCACATGTGTTGCACATTGGCTGTTTTTAATCAGATGTTTATGTTTGGAAATTAAAGATAGCACACGTATGAGGCGAGTTGTGTGAGGTGATTTGTGCACATCTGTGTCTGTCTGTGTGGTGTGTGTGTCCCTGGGGTGTGTGTATGTGTGTGTCCCTGTGGGGTGAGTGCATGTGTCCCTATAGGGTGTGTATGTGTGTGTGTCCCTGTGGGGGGGTCTGTGTGGTGTGTGTGTGTATCTGTGTTGTGGGTGTCTCTTTGTGGTGTGTGTGTGTCCCTGTGGGGTGAGTGCATGTGTCCCTATAGGGTGTGTATGTGTGTGTGTCCCTGTGGGGGGGTCTGTGTGGTGTGTGTGTGTCTCTTTGTGGTGTGTGTGTGTCCCTTTGGGGTGAGTGCATGTGTCCCTATTGGGTGGCTATGTGTGTGTGTCCCTGTGGGGGGGGGTCTGTGTGGTGTGTGTGTCTGTGTTGTGTGTGTCTCTTTGTGGTGTGTGGGTGTGTACCTGTGGGGTGAGTGCATGCGTCGCTATAGGGTGTGTGTGTGTGTCACCGTGGGTGTGTGGGTGTCTCTGTGTTGTGTGTGTCTTTGTGGTGTGTGTGTGTTTGTTTGGGTGTGTGGTGAGTATCCAATATTGGGGCTGCACCTTAGCGACTATACACTTGCTGTTACTCTTGTGTGCGTGTGGTGTGTATACATGTCCCCGGCGTGGTGAATATCTCATGTTGGGGCCCCACCTTAATGACTATATGCTGGTATGTGCTGTTAGTCTTTGGCGCTATCATTAAGCCCCTCTCATTCATAACTGTCAACTGGTAACTGTCACTTTTTCCCCATTATGTAGATAGGGGCAAAATTGTTTGGTGAATTGGAATGCGCGGGGTTAAAATTTCGCCTCACAACATAGCCTATGACGCTCCCGGCGTCCAGACGTGTGACTGTGCAAAATTTTGGGACTATAGCTGACAGCTGTCGATTTTCCTCCAACACTTTTCCATTCACTTTTTCCCCATTATGTAGATAGGGGGGAAATTGTTTGGTGAACCGGAATGCACAGGGTTAAAATTTCGCCTCACAACATAGCCTATGACGCTCTCGGGGTCCAGATGTATGAGTGTGCAAAATTTTGTGGCTGTAGTTCCGACGGTGTAGATGCCAATCCTGGATATACACACATACACACACACACACACACACACACACACACACACTCAGCTTTATATATTAGATATCTCAACCCCATACATCAATAAGTACATACATGGACAATTTCACACACCCAGTATACACAGCTCTACAATATATGCTATTGACAGGTCGCTATATTTTAGTATGTACTGTGGAGCTGTGTACATAGCATTTAGTATGGAGCTGTGACTGTGTATATAATTTATAGTGTTGAGTCCAGACTGTATACTATTCTATATACACATTGCACAGTACCACTTCTGTCCTGTATATTGGATGTAATCCTCAGTATCTGTATTATTGTGTATATATACACTGCACAGTACCACTTCTCCTGTCCTGTATACTGGGTGTAATCCTCAGTATCTGTATTATTGTGTATATATACACTGCACAGTACCACTTCTCCTGTCCTGTATACTGGGTGTAATCCTCAGTATCTGTATTATTCTGTATATATATACGGCACAGTACCACTTCTCCTGTCCTGTATACTGGGTGTAATCCTCAGTATCTGTATTATTGTGTATATATACACTGCACAGTACCACTGAGGATCATTTAAAGGGATCCTGTCACCCCCAAAACACCTTTAAACCTATTAAAACCTGTCCCTAGAGCATATTAACACTTTCCCTACACTCCTTTTAGCTCCTATATGCACATAATCAAAGTGTATAAAAACGTTTTATAAGTACCTCATTAGTGATGATAATGAGTGACTATGCTATTCATAGTCACTCATCCAGGCTGCCCCTCTTCATACTATCACGCCTCAATAGGCGTGATCTTCATGATAGATTCAAATTGCAGCCTCCCTGCGCGCCTCCCCGCTGTGTCCTGTGTCTGCCGGGCTTCAGCGTGGGGCTGTATGACGCGATCCGCGTCATTTCCGGCGCCGGGTGACGTTTTTACATCCGCGCCGCTGTTAGCTTCAAGTCCCGCACTGCGCATGCGCATGCGCAGTGCGCATTTTGAAGCTGACAGAGCGGCGCGGCTGTAGTACGTCACCCAGCGCCGGAAATGACGCGGATCGCGTCATACAGCCCCACGCTGAAGCCCGGCAGACACAGGACACAGCGGGGAGGCGCGCAGGGAGGCTGCAATTTGAATCTATCATGAAGATCACGCCTATGGAGGCGTCATAGTATGAAGAGGGGCAGCCTGAATGAGTGACTATGAATAGCATAGTCACTCATTATCATCAGTAATGAGGTACTTATAAAACGTTTTTATACACTTTGATTATGTGCATATAGGAGCTAAAAGGAGTGTAGGGAAAGTGTTAATATGCTCTAGGGACAGGTTTTAATAGGTTTAAAGGTGTTTTGGGGGTGACAGGATCCCTTTAAAGCAAACACTCACCCATACATGTCAGACATTGCTTACCATGCTGCCAGGAGGTCCAATGGATGAAGAGCAACTGAGGCTCAGACACCTGCAGCCTGCACCACAGGTGTCTGGGCTATTTCACAGTTTAACCCCCACCAGCCCATCCCGTCCTTATGGGTAAAGCATGTCAAGTTTGGGTGAATGAAGCTGATGTGAATAAACCTGAAGGCTGGAGGAGGCAGCTGCATGGGAACAGCTACCAAAAATAATGGAGTCAAATGCAGATGGCAACAGACAATTTCTAGCGTGCACGGTGAGTGGTGGTTAGCTACTCAAACCAAACCAAAGAAAAACACAAGATGCCAGCACAGCCGGAAATTGCAAAAATATATATATATATGTATCTACACCTGTCAATGCCATACTGCACAAAATCATATCAGCTTCATTCACTCAAACTTGACATGCTTTACCCATAAGGACGGGATGGGCTGGTGGGGGTTAAACTGTGAAATAGCCCAGACACATGTGGTGCATGCTGCAGGTGTCTGAGCCTCAGTTGCTCTTCATCCACCGAACCTCCTGGCAGGGGCTGACTGGGGATTCAAACTCCGGGTGGCAGATTTCTTATGCCAGCCCTTAGGTGAGGAGTGGTGGGGGGTGGCTGCTGTCAGAGATTTCTGGTAGTCCGGGGGGGAAGGGAGAGTGCTGTCAGAGATTTTTGGTGGTCCAGTGGGGGGTTGGGGGTGCTGTCAGAGATTTCTGGTGTTCCGGGGGGGATGTACACCGGTGCTGCTTGGATCTCCGGGGGATGTGCGGCAGCTAGATGGAAAGCGCTCCCCACAGGACGAGCGGGAGTCCCCAGAGTCAATTGGAGGAGTGGAGGGGAATAGGGTAGCGCAGTTGGTGTAGCGCGGCTGGAATGAAGGATACATACACACGAAGTCTTTTCGGCACCCTTTACTGGTGTTGACAGGTACGCTCAACCGGGGATGAGGTAGACACTTTTGGAGTTCCACAGCAAGCAGTGGTATAGGCTTCCTAGTGTACGTAGTTCCTGATGGGGTCTGGGAGGCATTAAACCCGACCAAACCGGTACTGCTCTTTCTTGTGGTTCTTTACACCCGGGTTTGTTGCACTGAGGGCACTTTTAAAAGGAATACTGCCGAATTCTCGACTCCGGGCTCTCATTTGGTGATGCTTCGGGCGTCCAGGGAGCTAAACCCCCTTGTTGTGATGCTGGTTTCTCTACAAGTTTGCACTGTGGCTTTGTAGCTCGGACCCAGTGACCGGACTTCTTTAGGGTGAGTCTGGATGACTCCTCTGCCCCTATTCAGTATCTGTCTCCTGTTCCTATGACCCTTGTTTCGAGGGCCTACCACTATCCAGGTGTTGCTGGTATGGGCCTAGCGTGGCTCCTGTACCAGGTCAGCTCTCCTAGCTGTTTACAGTTCTTTAGTGACTGCACACTCTGTTGTTTCTCCCTCCAGGACCCGTATTTATAGGGGGAACTGGCTTAAGGCAACCAGTGGAGCTCCCCCTACAGGTCTGGGGTGAAAGGTGTTGTTAGTTAGTGGGGGCTGCTTGCTGTGTACTTTCCATCCGTGTCCTAAGAGTTCCTGTGGTGCGCCAACCAGGGTGCCACGCTTTCACAACGCCAGCCGGCCGGCCCATTTGTGTGTGGGGGCAGCCCTGGATGAGGGCTATACCCCCAGCCCAGGGGGAACTTGCCCCCCTGCCACCTGGGCCAGTCCGCCCTGCCTCCTGGCAGCATGGGAAGCAATGTCTGACATGTATGGGTGAGTGTTTGCTTTAAATGGTCCTCTTTACATTGTATTATGCTGTCTACAGGACACATCAGAAATATAAAAATACGTAGAGTTGGGATTACTACAACAGAGAGTTCCTTGACGCTGGGGGAGTGGCTCAGGAGATTCAATGCTGCAATCTCCTGCAAAATGTCTCTATTTTTGTGCAGTATGGCATTAACAGGTGTAGATACACATTTATTTTTTTTTGCAATTTCCGGCTGTGCTGGCATCTTGTGTTTTTCTTTTTTTTCTTGGGAGTAATCCTCAGTATCTGTATTATTGTGTATATATACACTGCACAGTACCACTTCTCCTGTCCTGTATACTGGGTGTAATCCTCAGTATCTGTATTATTCTGTATATATACACCACACAGTACCACTTTTCCTTTCCTGTATACTGGGTGTAATCCTCAGTATCTGTATTATTCTGTATATATACACTGCACAGTACCACTTCTCCTGTCCTGTATACTGGGTGTAATCCTCAGTATCTGTATTATTCTGTATATATACACTGCACAGTACCACTTCTCCTGTCCTGTATACTAAGTGTAATCCTCAGTATCTGTATTATTCTGTATATATACACTGCACAGTACCACTTCTCCTGTCCTGTATACTGGGTGTAATCCTCAGTATCTGTATTATTCTGTATATATACACTGCACAGTACCACTTCTCCTGTCCTGTATACTAAGTGTAATCCTCAGTATCTGTATTATTCTGTATATATACACTGCACAGTACCACTTCTCCTGTCCTATATACTGGGTGTAATCCTCAGTATCTGTATTATTCTGTATATATACACTGCACAGTACCACTTCTCCTGTCCTGTATTCTGGGTGTAATCCTCAGTATCTGTATTATTCTGTATATATACACTGCACAGTACCACTTCTCCTGTCCTGTATACTGGGTGTAATCCTCAGTATCTGTATTATTCTGTATATATACACTGCACAGTACCACTTCTCCTGTCCTGTATACTGGGTGTAATCCTCAGTATCTGTATTATTCTGTATATATACACTGCACAGTACCACTTCTCCTGTCCTGTATACTGGGTGTAATCCTCAGTATCTGTATTATTCTATATACAGTCATGGCCAAAAGTAAAATTCTATCACTCTCACATACTTTCTATAATTCCTGCTCACTATGACTTTCATAACTTTTATTAGCAAACTACCACCAAACGTTTTATGATTCACATCGCCATGGCATATTTCACACACAAATGGGCAGATAGCAAAATAGGTAGCACACACACAAAATCAATGACACTAGATTTTATGCAACCTGATTTTGTAAGTTCTATTCAGCACTACGACACTTTATATAAAACCCTGTTTTTCAGTTTTTTTGTTTTTTTTGTAATTTCTCATACAAGTCTGCTAATATCTGTTTGATTTAGTGACTATATAACATTTATATGATTAAGGCTACGTTTTCTAATGTTATTACTGAACATTCTTTACAGCATTTATTTTACTACGGAACTTTGTTGATAAACAATGTGACGTCAATTTGTGATCCTCCCTGTTTGCTGATGTCATTGTAATTATCTTTTTGGCGCCTTTTCTCTGATAAATACAATTCTGTTCAGTGTAATCTTGATGTTCCCTGAGGAAGGAGCTCGGTACGTGGCTCCGAAACGCGTTGGAAATAAACCTATAACACCAGTACCCAGACGTCTAAGTGTCGCTGGTGTATTCATCTTCTTGGCAGCAGCGCGGACGCGTAGGTGCTTTGTCCGAACAACCTGTGATCACAGCACCGCACCTCGTGGAAGTACAGTCCCTGCAGCAGCTGCATTATTTGAGCGATTACGCTGGTTGTGTGCTACACAACCGCATCAGGTGAGCAAATCTGATTTTTTACCGCATTTTACCTGTCTATAAAGGATAAGACCCTATGTGCGCATTCTCAACCCTCTAGATACAATAATCATGCCGACACGCTGGGCTTCAGTTAGGGGGTACATCACATAGTAAGCTTTTATCTTTGTAATTAAGTAATTAAGAGTGCTAGGCTGACCAAAGTATTGGGGCAGCCACATTGTCCCTGGAGTATACGGCATCAGGAACGGCATGATAAGTGCTGCTCCTTGCGGCGCTGCACTACCAGGTGCTTTTCTGTTATCCGGCGCTGTAGCTCTGCTGGCTGCTCCGCTGCTGCTTGGCGCCGCTGGCTCTTCCGGTTGCGACATCCTGCGCCCCCTTAGTTAAGGTCGACCCTCCTGTCTTCCACTTCCATCCGGATGTCTAACAAAGGTTCCGCAGTGCACCAGGGATTCTCTTCCCCGCCGGATGTCGTCAGCACCAGGGAGGAGGTTGGATTCGCACCTCTGCAGGGTACCGCCCCCTTTCTCCCTGTGCGTCGCGCGCTTTGCAATGGCGGATTTTCAAAATTACAGTTCTTATGGCGCAGATTAAAAACAGTTTTTCACATAAACCACGGCACACAATGCCCGTTTTACCGGGCACGGTAGATCCTGTTCGTGACCGTAAAGTTGTGGAGCCCACTGGGACGGGGTACTCGGTGCTGGACTGGGGTACTGTTGGGGATGTCACAGAGGTCCTGGTCCGGACCGGGTCCCAGGTTCCGCAAGTAAATGGGGGGATATTTAGTTATAGTGCTTTGAAAAAAAGTCACTAAATTAGTAAATTGAGTCCATCTAAGTATAATTTGTTCTCAGTATAACTACAGCTGTTCTGTGAAGGCTGCAAAGGTTTGAGAGCATTAGCGATCAAATAGCATCATGAAAACCAAGGCACAGCAGCCAGGTCAAGGATAAAGTTTTGGAGTAGACTAAGCAGGGTTAGGTTATAAAATAAATAGCCCAAGCCATGAGCATTTCATGGAGTACTGTTTACAAATCTACCACGTCATGCCTGTCCTCCTCCACTCCAAGGAAGAACTATAGTATATAGAGAAATAGCCGAAAGGCCTATGGTCACTCTTAAGGAACTGTAGAGATCCACAGATCAGGTGAGAGAATCTGTCCAACTATTAGTTATACAATATAATCCACAAATCTCGCCTTAATGGAAGAGTGGCATAAAGAAGCCATTTTGAAAGCAACTGTAAGAAGTCCCATTTGCAAAAAGCCTTGTAGGGTAGGGGCACAGCTAGCATATGGAAGAAAGTATTTTGGTTATATGCCACCAAAGTAGAAATGTTGGGGCTAAAGGCAAAATACTATGTGTGTGGAGGAAAACTAACACTTCACAGCACCCTGAAATCAAAATGACCACAAACATGGTGGGTGCAGGATCATGCTGTTGGAATCATTTTCTTCAGCAGGGACTGGGAAGCTGGTCAGAGTTAATGGAAAGATGGATGGAGCTAAATCCATGGCAATTCTGGAGGAAATTTTGTTACAGGCTGCAAAAGAATTAACACTGTGGCTAGGGTCACACATGCCCATAAGTTTTTTCCCATTTCCAAAACCGATTCCGTTTTTGGAAAATGCAATTTTTGCATCTAAAAAATGCTATGTGTTAATGCATGCATTAGCGCATGGTACCGATATGTACCATGTGTTAACGGATGCCTTTCCCATAGGGCGCCATGTTAAAAAAACGCTAGGTGTTTTTTACTACACCCAAAAACGCTCCTAGCAGCGTTTTTTGATGCAGTTTCAAGAATGCATAGTGTTTTTTCAGTGCACTTTTGCCACTGCGTTTTTTGCATTGCAGCCTATGGATCTGTTAACGGATCTGTTTTTCAACAAAAGTTGAAAAATTTATGTTTTTTGCAGATCCAAGGGCTTATGTGTAACCCTAGCCTGTAACATAGTAACATAGTAACATAGTAACATAGTTTTTAAGGTTGAAGGAAGACTTTAAGTCCATCTAGTTCAACCCATAGCCTAACATGTTGATCCAGAGGAAGGCAAAAAAAAACCCATGTGGCAACACTTAACTCCACATTGGGGGAAAAAATTCCTTCCTGACTCCAGATATGGCAATCAGACTACCGTATTTTTCGCACTATAAGGCGCACCGGATTATAAGGCGCACCCTCAAAAAATGACTTTTAAGCCGTCTTGGTCCATATATAAGGCTCACCGGATTATAAGGCGCACCATATTACCATAAAAAAAAAAAAAGCTCAGACTCCAGTATCCCTGTGTAGCCTCCCATCACCCTCCAGCATCCCTCTGTAGCCTCCCATCACCCTCTAGCATCCCTCTGTAGCACCCCACCACCCTCCAGTATCCCTGTGTAGCCTCCCATCACCCTCCAGCATCCCTCTGTAGCACCCCACCACCCTCCAGTATCCCTGTGTAGCCTCCCATCACCCTCCAGCATCCCTCTGTAGCACCCCACCACCCTCCAGTATCCCTGTGTAGCCTCCCATCACCCTCCAGCATCCCTTTGTATCACCCCATCACCCTCCAGTATCCCTGTGTAGCCTCCCATCACCCTCCAGCACCCCACACAGTCAGACACACACACACACACACACACACTCAGACACACACACATACACACTCAGACACACACACACACACACACATACACACTCAGACACACACACACACAAACTGATTTTTACTTTTTATACTGGTACTTTTGCTTACTGTACTGTGTGGCAAGGCACTCTCAGCGCTGGAGCCCTCAGCAAATCACAGCGCTGGAGCCCACAGCCAATCACAGCGCTGGAGCCCACAGCCAATCACAGCGCTGGAGCCCACAGCCAATCACAGCGCTGGAGCCCTCAGCCAATCAGAGGCTATGGGCTGACGTCAGCTGGCCTCGGATTGGCTCAAGGCTCCTGGGCGGAGCTGTGATTGGCTGATGGGCTCCTGGGCTCCTGGCTGTGAGCGCGCGCAAAACAGCGGCGGCACCGGACAGCGGGGACGGCGGCTGGTGATCGCGTTCCCGCACGTGATGCGAGGCAGGCACCGGCACCGGCACCAGCATGGATGGCGGGGATGGCGGCTGGTGATCGCGTCCCCGCACGTGATGCGAGGCAGGCACCGGCACCAGCATGGATGGCGGGGACAGCGGCTGGTGATCGCGCCCCTGCACAGCGATGCCAGGCAGGCACCGGACAAAGGGGGATGGCGGCACAAAGGTATGCCTTATTTTCTGGGGGGTGCCAAATATTTGCAGGCAAATGGCACCCCCTTAGCACTCTGGGAAAAATCCGTATATAAGGCGCACTGCACTATAAGGCGCACCTATGATTTCTGGGAAAATCTTAGTCTTTTAGGTGCGCCTTATAGTGCGGAAAATACGGTAATTCCCTGGATCAACGCCCTATCAAAGAATCTAGTATATATAACTGGTAATATTATAGTTTTCAAGAAAGGCATCCAGGCCCCTCTTAAATGTTAGTAGTGAGTCACTCATTACAACATCATGTGGCAGAGAGTTCCATAGTCTCACTGCTCTTACAGTAAAGAATCCCGTCTGTGATTATGATTAAACCTTCTTTCCTCCAGACGTAGAGGATGCCCCCTTGTCCCAGTCTCAGGCCTAAGAGTAAAGAGATCATTAGAATGGTCTCTGTACTGCCCCCTCATATATTTATACATTATTATAAGATCACCCCTCAGCCTTCGTTTTTCCAAGCTAAATAACCCCAAGTTTAATAATCTGTCTTGGTATTGCAGACCCCTTAGTCCTCTAATGACTTTTGTCGCTCTTCTCTGGACCCGCTCTAGTTCAGCTATGTCTTTCTTGTACACCGGAGACCAGAATTGTACACAGTATTCTAAGTGTGGTCGCACTAGTGACTTGTATAGAGGTAAAATTATGTTCTCCTCATGAGCATCTATGCCTCTTTTAATGCATCCCATTATTTTATTTGCCTTTGCAGCAGCTGCCTGACACTGGCCACTAAATGTGAGTTTGTCATCTACCCATACACCCAGGTCTTTTTCAGTGACAGTTTTGCCCAGTGTTTTACAATTAAGCACATAATTATACCTTTTGTTTCCTCTGCCCAAGTGCATGACTTTACATTTATCCCCATTAAAGCGCATTTGCCATTTAGCAGCCCAAGCTTCTAGTTTACATAAATCCTCCTGTAATATAAAATTGTCCTCCTCTGTATTGATTACCCTGCAGAGTTTAGTGTCATCTGCAAATATTGAGATTCTACTCTGTATGCCCCCTACAAGGTCATTAATAAATATATTAAATAGAAGCGGGCCCAACACTGACCCCTGTGGTACCCCACTGTTAACTGTGACCCATTCTGAGTGTGTTCCATTAATAACCACCCTTTGTTTCCTATCACTAAGCCAGTTCTTAACCCACTTACACATATTTTCCCCTATCCCCATTGCCCTCATTTTATGTATCAACCTTTTGTGTGGCACCGTATCAAAAGCTTTTGAAAAGTCCATATACACCACATCCACTGCATTTCCTTGGTCCAGTCCAGAACTTACTTCTTCATAGAAGCTTATTAGATTAGTTTGACAGGAACGGTCCCTCGTAAAACCATGTTGATAATGGGTCATGAGGTTATTTTTGTTCAGATACTCCAGTATAGCATCTCTTAGAAAACCCTCTAGGATTTTACCCACAGTAGAGGTTAAGCTTACTGGCCTATAATTTCCAAGTTCAGTTTTTGTCCCCTTTTTGAATATTGGCACCACATTTGCTATACGCCAGTCCTGTGGTACAGACCCTGTTTTTATGGAATCTTTAAATATTAAAAATAATGGTCTATCTATGACAGTACTTAATTCCTGCAGCACTCTGGGGTGTATCCCATCCGGGCCCGGGGATTTGTCAATTTTAGTGATTTTTAGACGATGCCGTACTTCCTCTTGGGTTAAGCAGGTGACATTTAATTGAGACTTTTTGTTATCACTGATCATATTGTCTGTCATGGGATTTTCTTGTGTAAATACTGTTGAAAAAAAGTCATTTAGCATATTGGCTTTTTCCTCATCCTCATCCACCATTTCACCCAGACTATTTTTAAAGGGGCCAACACCATCATTTTTTAGTTTCTTACTATTTATGTAGTTAAAAAATATTTTGGGATTCTTTTTACTTTCTCTGGCAATGAGTCTCTCTGTCTCAATCTTTGCTGCCTTGATTTGCTTTTTACAAATGTTATTTAATTTTCTGTATTTATTTAATGCTTCATCACTACCTACTTGCTTTAATTCCCTAAATGCTTTCTTTCTGTCACATATTGCACTTCTTACCGCTTTATTTAGCCATAGTGGTTTCCTCCTATTTCTAGCATGCTTATTCCCATAGGGTATATATTGTGCACAGGTCCTATTCAGGATGCTAATAAACATCTCCCATTTGTGTTGTGTACTTTTATGTCTCAGGACATCGTCCCAGTTTATTGCACTAAGATCATCTCTCAACCGTTGGAAATTTGCCTTCCTGAAGTTTAGTGTCCTTGTGGCCCCTCTACTACACGTCTTAGTAAAGGATACTTGAAAGCTTATTAAGTTATGATCACTATTACCCAAGTGACCTCCAACCCGTATATTTGATATGCGGTCTGGCCTGTTGGTTAATATTAGGTCCAGCAGTGCCCCCCTTCTTGTTGGGTCCTGAACCAGTTGTGAAAGGTAATTGTCTCTCATAGTTTTCAAAAACTTATTACCTTTGCTGGAACTGCAGGTTTCTGATCCCCAATGTATTTCAGGGTAGTTGAAGTCCCCCATAATAATGACTTCTCCCTGAGTCGCTGCTTCATCTATTTGCTTTATGAGGATATTCTCCTCCACTTCCATTATTGTTGGAGACTTATAACAAACCCCTATCAGTAATTTATTATTTTTTCCCCCTCCCCTTATCTCCACCCACAGAGACTCTACATTTCCATTAGATTCACCTATATTATCACGCAGGATGGGTTTTAAGGATGATTTTACGTATAAACATACACCTCCTCCTCGCCTATTTGTGCGGTCATTTCTGAACAGACAATAGCCCTGTAAATTAACAGCCCAGTCATGGCTCTCGTCCAGCCAAGTCTCCGAAATCCCCACCATGTCATAATTATTTTCCAACAAAATCAATTCTAATTCCTCCATTTTGTTGGTGAGGCTTCTGGCATTAGTGAACATGCACTTTATACATCTCTCTTTACCTCTCTTCCTTCCTACTAGATTGTCTGTTCTAACCCCACCCCCCATGCCACCCCCAATTTTATTACTTGTGCCCAGGTTACTGTTTACACTATCTTCCCCTCCTATACAATGAATACCCTCCCCCCCAATCCCTAGTTTAAAACACTCCTCCAACCTTCTAGCCATTTTCTCCCCCAGCACAGCTGCACCCTCCCCATTGAGGTGCAGCCCGTCCCTAGCATAGAACCTGTAGCCAACAGAGAAGTCGGCCCAGTTCTCCAGGAACCCAAACCCCTCCTTCCTACACCAATTCCTGAGCCACTTATTTATCTCCCTAATCTCCCGTTGCCTCTCTGGTGTGGCACGTGGTACAGGCAGTATTTCAGAGAATACTACCTTGGAGGTCCTTGCCTTAAGCTTGCAGCCTAATTCCCTGAAATCATCTTTAAGGACCTTCCACCTACCTCTATCTTTGTCATTTGTGCCAATGTGCACCATGACCGCTGGGTCCTCACCAGCCCCTCCCAGTAATCTGTCAACCCGATCAGCGATGTGCCGGACTCGAGCGCCAGGTAGGCAGCACACTGTTCGACGATCCCTGTCTTTGTGACAGATTGCCCTATCTATTCCCCTAATAATTGAGTCCCCCACTACCAGCACCTGTCTGGCCTGCCCTACTCTCCTGTTTTCCCCCTTACTGGAGCAGACACTCCTCTGGCTTTCAGAGGTCATGCCCTGCTGCAGCAGTGCTATCCCTGAACTTACACCCCCCTCATCTGCCAACATAGCAAATTTATTGGGGTGTGCCAGATCAGGGCTAGCCTCCCTGGCACCCTTCCCTCTACCCCGCCTTCTAACTGTCACCCAGCTAGCTACCTCACGGTCCTGCAGCTCCATACTACCATCCTCCCCCACATCTATCCCATTGAGCAGCTGTAGCATAGGTTCACCTTCTAACAGGACAATAACCTAAAACAAACTTCCAGAGATAAAATGGAATGTTTCAGATCAGGGGTGCCCAACTGGTGGCTCAGTAGCCATATGTGGCTCGCAAGCCTGTGATATGTGGCTTGCAACGGTCTTCCAGCTTGGACACAAGGTCAAGCACAGCTATGAAAAGCAGATCTCCATGTGGTGACCTGTGAGTAGCCCCTCACAGAAGAGCAGATATGGACAGGGATAATGTAGGAGCACCTAGATTTAGGTATACGGCCTCAGTGACATTTCTGTGTAAAAGCTTTGGCTGTCATTACACCGGTAATGGGTCTGCAGGTATCACTACTGGGGGTTATTTAGATATGGCTCACCGCCCTCTCAGAGCTGAATGTGGCTCTCAAGGTCTGAAAGGTTAGGGATCTCTGGCTTAGATCAAAGCATATTCATGTGTTTAAATAGTCCAGTCAAAGCCCAGATATATTGAAAATCTGCAGCAAGACTTCAAAATTGCTCTTCACATAGGCTCTTTATCCAATCTCACTGAGCTAGAGCTATTTTGCGAAGCAGAATGGGCAAACATTTTATCCTGTAGATGTGCAAAGCTGGTAAACACAATATCCCAAAAGACTTGCAGCAGTAATTGCAGTGAAAGGTGGTCCTATAAATGATTGACTCAGGGAACTGAATACAAATGCACATCACAATTTTCAGATTGATATTCCAATAAAATATATTTTAATGTATTGTAATGTGTAATGTGAAGAAATGTGGAAGAGATCACAGTGTATGAATACTATATCAAGGAATTGTATAGGGGCCTCCCAACTCTCCCCTAACAGATGATATCGGGTAATATAACGATTCGGCATGTCCAATTTTGGATTGACGCTCCTTTTATTTTGGCGAGGTAAAAACTCCTGAGATGTTTGGCAGAGGGTCTCACATAAAGAACACAGGAACGCTCGTCAGACTATCTGAAAGATATCTATTGAGTATTGGGCCCATCAGTGGCGGACCTTGTGCCAAGAGGGCCCTGGTTCAGGTTGGTGGGGAGCGGGGGGGGAAGTTTGCTAGTGGTTGTGGGGTTGGGGGTGCTAGTGGATGTCTATAGCTGCTGCATCTCCTACCTGCGCCAGGCCGCGCAGTCCTGGTAGCTGGGGCTGCAGAGGGGTGGAGGGGCGGGATCAGCTGAGGGAAGCAGGAAGCTTCCCTCAATTAACCCCCTCTCCTCTGACACAGGGATATGGGGGTCAGCTGGGGGCCCCCCTGCAGGCTTGAGGGCCCCCTAGCTGGTCGGGGCCCTGGTGCAGCTGAACCAGCTGCACCACGGTAGGTCCGCCCCTGGGGCCCATAGCCATAATGCTGTCTTAAGATAAACCTTTATAATTGCCTATAATTGGGTTACCTTTCGAATATTTTTCTGACGCTCTTCCCATGGTATAATCACTGTGCTTTCCAGACACATTTTTAAGCATGTCAGATTTATTTTTGGTAGTTGAGACTGATTTCAATCCTATCTATTGCCCGACTGAACATCCCAATTTTTTTCTTCACTTGTGCAGGCACCCAGAAATTTTGTAAACCTCTGACATAGTCATTAACTTTGGTTACCAAATCTAGTCTTGTTTTATATGTAGAAGTTTATTAAACATTTTTAATTTTTTTACAATTTGTAAAAATATAAGTCGATACATTTATAAATATAAATTGCTTGTAAGATAATGCTTGAAAAAAAATGTTATAACAGAATATGAGTTAATTTTATAAAAATTATATGAAATGGAATGTAAGTATGTGACAGCGGTATATAAAATACATCTGAACCAATAACGTAAGACTATTCACAAATAATCGGGATAAACAATCTTTTTAGCCTTATAAATAGCCAATAAGATTTGCAGCAAGAAGTAGGAATATATAATTTACAATTGCACTCAATATCTTGAGTTAAAATACCCTTTATATACATTATCTGTTGTGTAGGAGCGTCAGATGCTTGTTTGTTGACTGATTGCTATGTAGATGTGCATGTTCTTCCGATAGAAATAAGCCTAGAGTGGTAACAAGTGATAAGGCATGATGAAACCCAACATGCCCTTTCCCCAAACAACTGCTAACAGAAAGGTTTGCAGAACACATCAGATGGTCAGACAGTTCAGCTGAAATCAGTGTATTTGGTTAAATTTAAGGAGTTGCCCCATTTGGGACATTTCTGGCATATTGATAAGATAGTGTTGTATAGAGGTCTCACCGCTAGCCCATTAATCCAGTGTACAATACTTTGTAACAAATGTCTGCAAAATTTTTTACTTATGGGGTTGTCCGCTACTAGGATAATCCCTTTTGAATTGACATGTTTCCCGCAGTTAAAATAATAAACTTTGTACTCACCTCCCATGTGGTCACAGTTCCAGCGCTGTCGGTAACCACGACTCGGTGCTCAAGTGACATTGTGATGTTACACGAGCCCCGCATCTAATTACCTCCAGCTTGTCACCACATCTTCAGACATAGTTGCTATTACAGCGCTCACTTTCTGTTGATAGCTCCTATCAGAAGGCGGAGAGAAGGAAGCCGGCAGTGATTGGACGTGGGGCTCGCTTGACGTCACAATGTCACTTGAGCACCGAGCCATGGTTACCCACAGCGCTGGAACTGTGACCACACTGGAGGTGAGTACAGGGTTTAATATTTTAACTGGGGGAAACAAGTCGATTCAGAAGGGGCTGCTCACTACTAGGACAACCCCTTCAATATGTATCATTAGTGTTGCTACTTGGTCCAGAATCCATGTTAGAGACTTGCTGTACTTCAGCCTGAAAACTGCCACGATGTGAAATGTTTTAAGTATACGAGGAATTTAAACTGAAATGTACAGATATAATAAATTCTTATATATTTGTGGTCAATGTGCATTAACACTTCCACCCATGAACATGTAACTATTTACATGACACACATCTTCATTTTATCAGTGTACAGTATATACTAACATTTACACTAATTGTCAGTATAGTTCCAGTCTCAGAATCTCATTGCTTAAATATATGGTAGTTTACATTTGCTAATAAACTCCTTAATAAAAAATGATTTCAACATGAGCAGAAATGCCCCTATACTGGAGTTAAGTATATGCAGAGAATATAATCTGCGAATAGCAAACAGGTACTTGGTACTCGTAATGAGCAGTTGGCCATGTTAAGGATTGCTCAGATCCATATGCGCGCCTATATTTCGGCCTTCCACAATTGAACACCAAGGAATCCAAACAGATCAGATTTTATCCCCCAATGTGATAGAGCAATATGCCTGACTCGCAATGTAGCCATTAACACTTCTTATTCACCTGTCAGTTGCTTTAAGATTGTGTCTGATGATATATAGGAGTTAATAACTATATAGTTTTACAAGTTTACAATGTACAAAGACAAGTATATTCCATTCCAGCGTTAATCCTTATACGTAATACAGGTCCAGGCACAGTTTAGGAGTGGTATTAACCCCTTCGTGATATGGCCAGTTTTCATTTTTCCCTCCCCTTCTTGCCAGAGCCATAACTTTTTTATTGTTCTGTCCACATAAACTTTTTTGGTCTTGTCACTTGTGGGACAAGTTGTCTTAGTATACTGTAAATCGATGGAGAGAAATTGTGGGAAAAAAACACTATTCTTATTTTTTTTTGGAAATAGTTTTTATGATGTATATTTTGTGGTAAAAATAGCCTCACAATATGTTTCTCCTCATCGGAACGACTACCACTATACCAAATATGTCCAGTTTTTTTTATTATTTTAGTGGTGAAAAAAAATCAGACGTTTGCAAAAAAATGTGAGAGTTGCGTTGCCATTTTCCGTAAAGTTTTAGTTTTTGGTCAATAGAGCGGTATCATGGCTGATTTTTTATGGGGCAACGTGACATTTTTATTTATACCATTTTGGAAAAGATATGACGTTGTGATGGCTTGATAGAGCATACTGTGTGGTATTGCAGTGACCAGTGGCATAACTTGAAGCTCATGGGCCCCGATGTGAAAGCTTCAACAAGGCTACCAATTATTGCAAATCTTTTATAGCATTGGTCTTTTTTTTCTAGGTGAAAAGGACTTCTAGGGCTCCTACTTTAGGCTCCAGCACCCTTGTGTGATTGCACCCCCTGCATCTATTGTGGTTATGCCTCTGGCAGTGACCAAAAAATTAATTTTGGCGTTCTTGATGTTTGTTTACAGTATTTGCCGATTGTGTTAATTAGTTTTATATTTTGATAGATCTGACTTTTCTGAACCTAGCAATACCACATATGTGTATATTTTTATTATCTGTAGTTCGTAATGGGGCTAAACGTGGTTGATATGAACATTTGTTTTTTTATTTATTTTTTCATATTTAAAAAAAAAATTCTTTATGTATTAGTGTTTCTATTCGTCCTGACAGGGTACTTGAAACTCTGACCTCTGATCACTTGTGCTATACACAGCAAAGTCATAGCATTGAGGCATATTGTGAAAATCACAGTCTCCTCGGAAACCTGGCCTGCTATGACAAGCACGGAGGTCATCAGTAAGCCCCTAATGTCATTGCAACCCACGGGTGCTTAAAATGGCACCCCCATGTGGTGCATGTTAAAACCCGCTGTCAAGAGTAACAATTGTGAGCAGAGGCAGGTCCTGGCTGTAATACATAGCAATTACCTGCTAACTATGGGGCACGCTCACCCAGTGAGTCAGCTCCATACACCCGCTTCAATTTGCGCCATACATGTACGGTGAATGTCACAAAGGGGTTAATCAAAATAAAAGTGTTGCTGATTTTATAGACTGAACAAAATGTTTCTGTAGAGCCAATAGGGTAATACTGCAATACTTAATCTAACATATATCAACTTAGTAATATCATACAACGATATAAAGTAAAAACATTTTTGATAAGTGCTTCACCTATACTTATGGGGACTGAATACATTATGATTCAGTTATCATTAGAACTAAGAGTTGTGTACAAATTGAACTAAAAGTATGTTCCTTCTATCATGTCGTTACAGATATTTCCAGTTTATGTTAAATATATGTTCTACCTGTATATTTGTAATTAATACCAGGACAAAAGTGCAAGTATGTCGTATTAGGGCAGGGGTCTCCAACCTGTGGCTCGAGGGCCATGATGTGTGGCTTGTGGCTGTCTGCCTGCTTGGGGCATAAGCACTAGGTCTAGCAAACACCTATGAGGAGCAGCTCTCCAGATGGTGACGTTTGTGAATAGCTTCACACAGAAAAGCAGATCTGAATGCCAATTTACTGGGTAGGAGGAGATAAATATGGTAACCGTGATATAGGATGATATTGCCACTTAGATTGCTGCTTAAAGATGGATGTGATTGTGTTGGATGCGATTGTGAAGTAAAAAAATACTGAGTAGGGGTAAATTGGGCACCCCTGGATGCACGTAATACTGCCCATAAAGGAGGAAGCACAAGGTATTGGTGTAATTTCTGTGGGATCTTTGGCTGTCTTTATACCCTGCTCTGGGTTTCAGTACTGAGTGGGTTGCTGAATGTGGCTCGTGACCCTCTCTCAGAGCTGAATGTGGCAGGTGACCCTCTCTCAGAGCTGAATGTGGCAGGTGACCCTCTCTCAGAGCTGAATGTGGCAGGTGACTCCAGCTCAGAGTGGGCAGAGTATATCCTCTAAGAGTAAATGTGGCATGTGACCCTCTCTCAGAGCTGAATGTGGCAGTGACCCTCTCTCAGAGCTGAATATGGCATGATCCAGAGAGAGGGTCATGACCTCATTTCAGCTTGGAGGATGTGGCTCATGACCCTCTCTTAGAGCTGACTGTGGCTCGATGATCTCTCTCAGAGCTGAATGTGCTCATAACCCTCTCTCAGAGCATGATGTGTCTCATGACTCTCTCTCAGAGCTGATGTGGCTCATGACCCTCTCTCAGAGCTGAATGTGGCTCATGACCCTTTCTCAGACTGGATGTTCTCATGACCCTCTCTCAGAGCTGATGTGGCTCATGACCCTTCTCAGAGCTGGATGTATCTCATGACCCTCTTCTCAGAGCTGAATGTGGCTCATGACCCTCTTTCAGAGCTGATGTGGCTCATGACCCTCTTCAGAGCTGGAATGATCTCATGACCCTCTTTCAGAGCTGGATGTGTCTCATAACCCTCTCTCAGAGCGAATGTGTCTCATGACCCTCTTTCAGAGCTGACTGTGGCTCATGACCCTCTTCAGAGCTGGATGTGATCTCATGACCCTCTCTCAGAGCTGGATGTATCTCATGACCCTCTCTCAGAGCTGGATGAGCCTCTTCCAGAACTGAATGTCTTTGGTGTCTTGGTACAGGTTCCATCTAAATCTATATAGATCTATGTATAAGAGGCTTTACATCACAATAGGCTCCACAATAGTTTTTTTTTTTACTATGATAATGGGCTGTATTTATCATTACTGCCAAAATAAACATTTCTTTACAGATGAAGTGCATCCTGGGCTCCAAAGCAATATACCAACTAGATAGATATCATATAATATGTCTATATGTAAACATATGAAGAAGATGTTGCAAACATTTTTCTAAGCAGGATAAGTACTGGATATTTGTGGATTCTAATGGGTTAGGAATAACATACTATATAGATATTTCCTGATGTGTAGATTTATGGTGTATGACAATGGGAGAAATCTAGACGCTGATCGGGCAGCCACTTGTCCTTGGCTCCATTTATAGTGAATTATATAAAATGATGTCACCTGCCTTCATGTGTTTAACAGTAAGGGTTATATACTGAATGATAGGAAATATAAAGGTTATAGGTAATAAATAATGAGTGCTTCATAGGAGCACATATGTAGAGTAAATTCACAGATAACCATGCTTTGTACTTATTAATATGAACGAACATAAATCCTTACAAATGTCATAACATACATTCACATAACACATTTCCCACATGCTGATACATTCTATTCTTCATCTTCTATATTCCCTTCTTGCCTGGCCATTTATCGGTTGTATATTCACATATCTTCTTCTTTCCTGAAAACACATAAGATGCATTAGATTGAAATATGTACACAAGTTCACTCCCGCCTTGATTATTGCAACTCTCTATTAATTGGCCTTAACCTCACTAGACTTTCCCCTCTTCAGTCCATCCTTAATGCAGCAGCCAGGGTCACCTATCTAACTGTTACTCGGATGCTTCCTCTGTGTGCTAGTGATCTTCCGCTCTGTGCCAGTCATTCACTGGCTGGACAATAGAATTTTTTTTTTTTGTAGTCCAGCTGAATAGGACTGGATTTTTCTTTTCTTTTTATTTTTCAAAAGAAAGTAAAGTGCAGACAAAAGAAAAATTAACATGGTCGACATGACCCAGTCGATGCATTTGACTGCACTAAGCAGTCTACTCATGTCTTGCTCAAGTCATACTTTATACTTTATAGGATCCAATTCAAACTGCTTGTTCTCACCCTCTTCACTTTGCAGCACCTCCCTACCTCTCTACCCTCCTCTCTGTCTATCACCCCACCTATTCCCTTTGCTCTAGGAGTGACTTTAGAGTAACATCTGCACTAAACCTAACCTCCCATTCCCAGCTCCAAGACCTCTCCCGAGCTGCACTAATCCTCTGGAATGCTCTACCTCAAGAAATTAGGACTATCCACAACTTACATAGTTTTAGGTGCTCTCTAAAAACACATCTTTTCAGAGCGGCCTATCATTCTCCCTAATCAAAGTCATCTAGATATATGCTCAGGAAAGTAGTGGACAACCTAAGTGTCAAACTCCATTAGACCCAAAAGGTCTACACACATTGGCTGGTAGCCACTTACTCTACTCTCATCTATTCCACACTTTCTCAAGATGGCTGGACCATGATTGTAAATAAGCACCTGCTCTTTATGTCACCCCCACATTATTGTAGATTGTCAGCTCTTGCGAGCAGGGTCGTCATTATTTTTTTTTTTTTCTTTTTAATTAATTTTTTGCTTTTAATTATTGTATTTTCCACAACTGCACTTAGTGATGTGAATATATTACAATGCAGGGGCATGACTACATTTTAATGACTGCATGACTAAAGTGGATTGATGTGACTATTACAAGCTGGAGAACCACCCCGATTACTGTTTTGTGAAGGTACATCTAACTATCTAAAGTGCTTATTTATGATAAATACATGGATTATTTTTTAAAACCAGGTTAGTGATGCACAGTACATAATCTAAATAGCATTGGGGGCTGTTTAAAAACAAAAAATGACATGACAGGTTCCCTTTAAATCAACTCCTCCCCATTTTCAAGATAGCTGTGAGTGAATAGAAACATTTCTGTTTGTACCCAGAAGTAATTGGTGATTGCTATAATTCTATGCAATTCAATATATCCTGTGGGATAAACAGCCAGGATCCAAATTGATACACTTTCCTTAACCATTGTACTAAAAAAAGCTTCCAAAGCGGGGAAGATTTGTGCTGCTGATATATTTAGCTCATGGAGGATTGTCTAGACTTGATACAATTGTGTTTACGTCTCAGCTGTTAAAAGCATTGGATTTCTAGGTGAGTTTTCATCAACTAAAGTGTTTCTATTTAAAGAGGACCTGTCACCCCCCTGGTGCTATGCTAACTAAATGCCACACTGAAAGCAGCGTGTCTGCTGCATTCAGGGAAGGTGTCCCCCATGTCTCTCTAGCCCCCCTGTAAGTTGTTAAAAAGACTTTAGAAAGTGTACAGATAAGGAGTCCAGAGGGACTTACTCAGTAATGAGTCATCGCTGTTGTATGGTGTCCTCCCTGCCTCCAGCCCCCTCTTGTTCAGCCTCCCATATGTGTCATCGCTGTAGTATGGTGTCCTCCCCACCTCCAGCCCTCTCTTGTTCAGCCTCCCATATGTGTCATCGCTGTAGTATGGTGTCCTCCCCGCCTCCAGCCCTCTCTTGTTCAGCCTCCCATATGTGTCATCGCTGTAGTATGGTGTCCTCCCCGCCTCCAGCCCTCTCTTGTTCAGCCTTCTGTATGTGTTATTGCTGTTGTATGGTGTCCTCCCTGCCTCCAGCCCTCAGGAGGCTGAACAAGAGAGGGCTGGAGGTGGCACAGAGAGAGCTGGAGGCGGGGAGGACACAATACAACAGCGATGACTCATTACTGAGTAAGTCCCCCCAGACTCGTTATCTGTACACTTTATAAAGTCTTTTTAACAACTTACAGGGAGGGTAGAGACATGGGAACCCCTTCCCTGAATGCAGCAGACACGCAGACAGTGCTGCATTCAGTTAGCATAGCACCAGGGGGGTGACAGGTCCTCTTTAATGAAAATAAACAGAGATCTTGAAATAAATGAAGACTTGAAATGCACAAAATATTACAAAGTAAATCACAATAAAATGGAAAACCTCTTAACACAGCATTTACCTGTTTAATACATACAGACTGGACCAAGCGTTTTCTCTGCTTACATTCTGTCCAAACACAATCATGGAGTTTCTGTCTCTTCTCTTAATCTCTCCCTGTATGAGATCAGGCCTGGAAGAAAAAAAGTGCATTTTGTGATTAAATCTATAAACAGAAAACAGCACGGTGAGCGTGCAGTGTTATTACAGCGATGATGAGTGGTGATCGCACTTGTGTATCAGGATGTGTCAGAGCATCTGGAGGTGATGGACACAGTGGAAATATATATCCACAGTCATCACTGCTTATGATTCATACATAACACATTCCAATCTTAGCCACACGAATGCTTAGTGGAAAAACACATTCATGGTCTTTTTTACACATTGAACATTGGTTATAGTTTATTTAATACCTGCTTTATACTATTAAACTGATCTGATCCTTCAGAGGTATATATTTATTTAGAAAAAAGGGGTGCAGCACTGCCATAAAGCTCCTTATACATGCTAACAGAAAGAAGGCTGCAGCACTCCTGTTAGATGAAAGGATCAAGACTTTAACCCGGTCTTGGGTGTATATGGCGACGTTTCAGCCCCACATGGCTTTGTTGGAACCTGGGCCGGACTAAAGCCGTGTGGGACTGAAACGTCGCCACATGTACTCAAGGCCGGGTTAAAGTCTTGATCCTTTCATCTAACAACAGGAGTGCAGCAGCCTTCATTCTGCTAGCGTGTGTGTGTGTGTGTGTGTGTGTGTGTGTGTATATATATATATATATATATATATATATATATATATTACATTGAAATGTTGGATGAATAGGTGTTTCTCAGTCAGAAAATGACACCAAAAGATGAGATGCTGAGTGAAAGCTTGAGGTAGCAATAAAAACAGTCTGGAAGGAAGAACCGGAACATGAGGTGCCATGGCAAGACAAGCCACTGCATAGGATATACCATCAGCCGATAGTGGAGGTGGCTGACATGGAGAAATCCTATCAAATGGCTGGAGAAAGCTGAACTCCAGGACAACACAGAAGTACTAATCATAGCAGCACAAGAGCAGGAGCAAAGTACCAGATCCATAGAAGCAGGGATCTACTACACAAGTCAAGACCCAAGGTGCAGACTATGTAAGGAAAGCTCGGAAACCGTCCAACACATAGCAGCAAAATGCAAGCAGGGACAGCGCACACCAAACACCACAACCACGTGGTAGGAATTGTATACAGGAACATCTGTACAGCGTATGGGCTAAGTCCGGGTGGGAGACCCTAGAAAATTGTTGAAGAATGAAAGGGCTAAAATCTTGTGGGACTTTATGATCCAGACGGATAAGTAGATGTTGGCTAACCAACCAGATATCGTGAAACTAGACAAGAAGCAGAAGACAGCAATGATAACACAGGTCAACAAAAAAAATTTTTTTTTCTGGTGCCCAAAATATTTTAATGAATTTGGGGTATTTTTGGGGTGCTGATTCTGAATATGCTATCAGTTTTGCCAGATTGGCTCAAGTTTTTGAGATTTTTGGTATCTTATTTATAGCACTTGTTGGTAAATGCGACGTATCATCTCATTAATTTCTTTGGATTAGTACTTGAACTGAGCAGTTCTCAATATAGTTTTGTGTTAATTAGTGTTCTAAAAGTTTGTTCATAGCTTGGTTTTTGGCACTAACTTTATGTTGTTGTCTGTTGTCCAGTGAAAAGCATGAACTCATCAAGAAGAAGTTGTCTTAACGATCCAGACTCATTCTGTTACATTTGTGGTGAATATACACTGACAAAACATAGAAGAAACATAACAGACTTCGTTAAAAAAGTAGCAAAAAACGTCTTTTTTGTTACACATTTTACGAAAAATCTCAAAAACTTGAGCCAATCTGGCAAAACTGATGACATATTCAGAATCAGCACCCCAAAGTTACCCTAAATTCAATTAAATATCTTTGGCACCAAAAATGCTGTTGACCAGTGTAATAGATGTGGCAGTGCCAAATGATACTAATATTAGAAAGAAGGAATATGAGAAGCTGGAGAAATACCATGGCTTCAAAGAACTGGAGAGAATGTGGAGGGTGAAGGCAACAGTGATTCCAGTACTGATAGGAGACTCTGAGCAGTGACCCCTAAGATGGAAAAATGGCTGCAACAGATTCCTGGAGCAACATTTGAACTCTCTGTCCAGAAAAGCACAGTGCTGGGAACAACTAAGATCCTGCGCAGAACCCTCAAACTCCCAGGTCTCTTGTAGACAACCCGAGAATAAGGAAGGACCAAATAAAAAAAAATATTATATATAGAATATGTATACATGGTGGGCCATTTATATGGATGCACCTAAATAAAATGGTAATGGTTGGTGATATCAACTTCCTGTTTTTGGCACATTAGTTTATGGGTGGGGGAAACCTTTTTCAGATGGGTGGTGATCATGGTGGCCATGTTGAAGTCAGCCATTTTGGATCTAACTTTACTTTTTTCAATGGGAAGAGGGTCATGTGACACATCAAACTTATTGAGAATTTCATAAGAAAAACAATGGTTTGCTTGGTTTTAACTTTATTCTTTCATGAGTTATTTACAAGTTTATGACCACTTATAAAATGTGTTCACAGTTCTGCCCATTGTGTTGGATTGTCAATGCAACCCTCTTCTCTCACTCTTGATACACTGATAGTAACACCGCAGAAGAAATGCTAGCACAGGCTTCCAGTATCCGTTGTTTCAGATGCTGCACATCTCGTATCTTCACAGCATAGACAATTGCCTTCAGATGATTGATGAAGCAAACTTTCTTGTGAATGGTGAAGTTAACAAACAAATCACCGCTATTGGTCTGACACCCACAGTGGATAGATGCCTCCAAGACTGCTGGAACACAAAAATTAATAGCATGGTGTGGTATATGGGGTACAAAGATAGTGGGACCATTCTTCATCAATGGAAACCTCAATGCCACTGGATATCTGAATCATGTAGCAACTTCAGAAATTATGAAATTCTTAATAAGTTTGGTGTGTCACATGACCCTCTTCCCATTGAAAAAAAATAAAAGTTGGATCCAAAATGACCGCCATGGTCACCACCAACCTAGAAAACATTTTGCCTTCCAATATACTAATGTGCCACAAACAGGAATTTGATACCACCAACCATTCCCATTTAATTAGGTGCATCCATATAAATGGCCCACCCTGTGTATATATATATATTTTCTCACCTGTATAGGTCATCAGTGGTCATAGTAATACAAGTTAACAAACTTTTTAATTTGTTTAGAGAAAAACCTTCTATGTTTACATCCACCAGGTTGATCATTCCCTTGGCTCCAGCCATCCATTACCTCTACCTGCTTTTTTCATGCATTGTCTTAAATGCAGATACATATAGAAGCTAGGCGATCTTCAATCACCAATTTAGATGGCCTGATCGTACAATGCTTGTTTACTAGTCTATTTACATAGGTCAATAATAACTGATGGGAAGAAAACGATTGTTAACAAGTTGGTTTTGTCCCATACATTAATATGTTATCAGCGAGAAACTACCTGTTCTCATTGCCATATGCTGTCTATAATGATCATGGCTTAATGGCATAACTGATCATCATTTCCGCATTCTTCGGTTGATCCATGGCCTTTTTACCCGAGCCAGTAATTGTGAACATGCAATTTTACGACATCTTGTTCATTGATTCTTGGCTCATCTCAAAACACCAGACAGTAAAATATCTGAAGCCCTGTGCCCACGCTGGTGTGTTTACTGCACATTTCCATGGTGTAAAGTCAATGTGACTTTCTGTGTGCTGTGCCTACACCTGCACTTTTAGCACAGCGTCTCAGGTGCAGATTTTTACGTATCAGTAGCATGTCAATTATTATATGGCATTATTCAGCTGTAGAAGTCACTACTTCCTGGTATTGGCTCGAGGAGTACGCAAGTAGCGTACCCAGCTGTCAAAACCAATGTACATTGCGGCCAGCGTCTGGAACCTGAAATCTGACACAATTTTTGAGCTCTGCCGTATTTAGGAGTTTCATTTCTTACGCAAGATTTGACAGCCTTCTACGCTGTCTGTGTAGGGAAACTGCGAAATCTGACAGTACTATTTGGCCCTGCCGTCTAAAGGGAGCTGACCGTGCACATCGTTCCCCTACCCAGACAAGGTAAAAGGCTGTCAAATCTTGTATAAGGAATAAAACCTATTGCATGTCCAGCTCCTTGTAGACGGCAGGGCTCAAAAAATAGTGTTGAATATCAGATTCCAGGCACGGGCCGACACGTACATACTTACGCTTGTTTTGACAGCCAGATACGCTGTTTGCCTACTCCTCAGAGCTAAAAACCAAGAAGTAATTTTATGCATGCAGAATTTTATGCACCAATTAAGCAGCAAAAACGCAATATGTTTTTGCTGCGTAAATCTGCAAAAAGAAGACGCAGATTTGATACAGAAAATTCTGCATCACTATTTGACCAGAAGCACATAAACCCTTAAGGAATTCAGCATCAGATGATTAATAAGCAATGCACTGTACATACAATAAGGAGAGGAAGGGCAGCATAGCTGAGCCATGGCGGGTCAACCCTTACATTACATTGAGGGAAAGTATTTTTATTAAAAATATATCAGAAAGATGATTTATTTTCATAGCTAATACTAAAAAGTAGTGGAAACTGACATCTCATTCTGATAAATGTATGTCACGTTCCTATTTGCAAGTGGAACGATAATAAATTGCCAATATGATATATCCAAAAAAGCAATAATGGATAAAACTGCACATGGCTCTTCTCTTCTTGGTCTTTGACAATGAGGTCAAAAAAGCAATTCAATTGTTAATAAAGGAAGTTCAGAGAATATGCTGTAGTCTGGGTTTTCTTTCGTTTCAAACAATAGAAGGAAATTCGAAGGTTGACAACAGATGGTAATGTGACAGCATGGGCTTATTTGAAGAATATGTATATATATAGGGTATTTCCTTTGAGCTTTTGAACAAAAAAGTAACCTCTGGTTTCCCCATTATTTCTGCTGTATGAATTATGATCCCAGAGGAATCACACACCCTCGAAACTCTGAATTACTAGGAATGTGAAGCTCCATTATTAAGCCCAACACTCAGTACAATGGTTAATGGTAAATACAACGAACAATACGGAGTAGGAAAAACACAAGTGAGAAGAATCTAATCTATGTCATTGGTGTTTTGAGTTCAGGACATTTTTTACAGGTTCAGGCTCTGTAAATTGTAAGTACACTCACCTACATATTATATTAGGTCTTATTAGTTATTCAAGTTATACAACTCGCCTAACAGAACTGTAAAGGCTGCAGACCATCAATGGCCGCTGACGGCCTGCAGCGTTAACATGACATAAAGAAGAGAGCCGGAGACACAGGACTCATAAGTGGAGGAACAGTGGTCTGGAAGGTAAGTATACTTTTTGCTCCTACCGGTATTGTATGAAGTACTCTGGGGGCATTCACATGGGGTTGTCCATTAGAAGACAAACCCTTTAAACTGGATCTGTCAACTCACTATGCTGCCCTATACAGCCATAGTCTTCATAAGCCAAAATGACACCCAGAAATGTTGTCCTATGCTTATTAGGAATGCTGAAAAAAATAAACCTGACATTTTATAAGGTGGGGAACCCTGGGAGAGGTGGAGGAGCACCCAAATCATGAAGATAGTGAGATATTCTTTCCACACTTCTAGTAGTGAAATGACATATTTTTTGTGTCACCTGGCGATTTTCCGTTTTTCTCTCCCCTTCTTCCAAGAGCCATAACATTTTTATTGTTCCATCAATATAGACATATGATGGCTTGTTTTTTTTTGGGACAAGTTGTACTTTCAGATGAAATAATTTATTTTGCCATATAGTGTATAGGGAAATGGGAAATAAATTCCAAGTTCGGTAAAATTGCAAAAAAAAAGTGCAATTACACGTTTGTATTTTGGGTTTATTATTCACCATGTTCATTATATAAGTTCAAAAAGACAGGCAGCACTCCAACTTCAGTTGTTAAAAGACAGCTTTAATCAAGCCATATGATACAACGTTTCAACCTTGTGGTTTTCATCAGGCATCCTGAAGTTGGAGTGCTGCCTGTCTTTTTGGACTTTTATCTTGCTGTAGTTGAGCCCTGCATACGGGAAGTATTTGCACCCATCTATTTGGAACTGTAATGTGCTGATTCTGATTTTTTCTTTCATGTTCATTATATGCTAAATCTGACGTGTCGGTATAATGCCTTGGGTCGATATGAGTTCGTAGATACCAAATGTATATATTTTACTGTTATCTAAGTGGTGAAAAAAATTCAGAAATTTTTAAAGAAAAAGAATTGCGCTTTTACGCCACATTCCGTGACCCTCAGCATTTAAATTTTTTGGGATCTGGGGTTGTGTGACTGCCTATTTTTTGCAGCTTCAGCTGACGTTTCTAATTATACCATTTTTCGGTGGATGGGTTGTTTTGATTGCTCGTTATTGCATTTTATTGCAATGTTGCAGCAACCAAAAAAACATAATTGCAGCATTTGGACTTTTTTTCCATTACGTAGTTGAGGCTGGCTTCGCACCACGGTGTGATCCGATCCGGGGCTGTCAGGCATGAACCTGACAGCCCCGGCCGGATCAGCACACAGAGCCGGAGGGCCAAATGTGCCCTCCGGTCCTGTGTGCAGCCGGATGGCTGTAATTGCAGCAGCAGCTGCTAATTTTTCAAGACCGCGGCTAGCATGGAGCTAGCCGCGGTCCTGAAACAACAGCGGCGTGCAGCCATCGGTATCCGGTTCCCGAATTCGCCCAGACCGGGGCAATCCAGCCCCATAGGCTCCCATGTTTGGGAGAACTAGATTGCCCCTGATCCGGGAGAATCCGGGACAATCCAGGCGGATCCGGGATGATCCGGCTATTTGGGGAGATTTTTCTCCCCGGACACAAAAACGTTGCAAGCAACATTTTTGTGTCCAGGGAGAATAATCCGAATTCTCCCGGATTCATGCAGAGAGATGAAACCGGATGGCAGAGAGCTGCCATCAGGCTCCATCCGGCCCCATAGGATACTATGGGGCCATAAATCGGTCCGGGGCTGTCTGGTTTACACCGGACAGCCCCGGACCGGATCACACCGTGGTGTGAAGCCAGCCTTACAGATCTGATTCATTGATTTTATATTTTGATAGATTGGGCATTTCTGAATGCGGTGATACCAAATCAGTGTATATTTTTTAAAATTTTTTAATAGATATAATTTCAGTGGGGCAAACGGGGGGTGATTTGAAATTTTAAGTTTTTATTTTTTTTTATATATATATTATCACAAACTTTATTTTTTTTAATTGCTTTACTTTGCCCACTAGAAGGCATCAGCATTCCACTGTCTGATTGCTTCTCTTATGGAGAAATGATCACTCCCTGCTGGTGACGTCACTGGGTCATCGCTGTCAGGAAATTATTCAAGACAGCTTCCGAGGTTATCAGATGACTCCAAGATGTCCAGGTAACAGCTGATCGCTTCGTGGGACCTCCAATCCCAGTGGAGAACAGCACAATCACCGCAGCAGTGCTATGGATCATGCTGTCAAGTTATTTACAGCGTGATCCAAAGGGCTAACACCACCCTGATGTGAGATGTGTTAGCTACACATCTCAGTTGATCAGATAAGCTGAGATGTGTGTCGGAGGATGTCAGCTCAGCACGTGAGCTCGCATCAGGGGGCAGCACACGGCCAAAATACGTATATATATTTCCTTGGTCGTGAAGGGGTTAATCTAACAGGTCCACTTTAAAGCCATACCCATCGTCATTAAATGTAGACTCTACTAGGTATTGCACTGCCAAATCAAAAATTACTGACATGGATTAATAAAAAGCAAAAATGTGTTTAGATTATGGGGTCACACCCTCTGCTGTGCACCATTCCCCCACTGGTCTTGGGTGTCATTGTTCTATGTTAGCAGGTTCCTACTCGCCCATACAAATGGAGGTTTTTAAATCCAAACAGAGGCTGCGACTGAGTGTAGGGACCCAGTAAAAGAGACACGCCTCAACGTGGCTACTGGGAAGTTATCAATATGGCCATATTGATAAGCCAAATGATTCATTTTTTCATGTCTCCTTACCTATAATATTCTATATGTTCTATATTCTATTACACGTCTTAGTATTTCAGAGTGCCTCTGTTTTTTTGTCACAATGAAAATGGTATTAAACATTAGCCCCTATCAATATAAGGGGAGTACAATGATGAATTTACCTGTAGAGTTGGGGGCAGGATCTTTTTAGTGACGCTGAAGATAAGCCAAGTTTATTTTGGTTCTTATTTTTGGTCTTCTTGAGGAGATCTCTGACTCTGCCCCATGGGTGGAGATCAAGCTAAAAAAAACAAGAATAGAGATATGATAGAACATACACAAGCCACATACAGTAGAACCCCAATACTGCTCCATAGCCATGACCCTGTGACCCTCTAAGACTAATATTATAATGGATGAGGCCTATTTATTCAGTATCTGATGACATGAGACCAGGTCTCACACTTACAATCAGAAACACAGTTTCAGTTCCATCTTACGACTGGACGGTCAGATGTTAATAAAACAGGCTTTGTTATTTTTGCTTCACACATTCTGATAAAACTTATTTTACCCTGGGTGTAATAATATATTTCCCACTCTGGAGTATTGTCATTTTGCTGGAAGCTATTTTCCTTTGCTATATTGGAGTTATCCAGTGCTAACAAGCCAATCCTGCCAGAGAACTCACGCCGTGTAGAAAAGCAAATAATGAAGTGCAGGTTAAGGCTTGTAGAGGAACACTTGAGGAATGTCTGAGCATCCATTAGGGAAGCAGACACCTTATAGTCTGAAAAGCATGGCTGCTGATTACTGTCTGTATGATCACACTTTTAAGAGCCAGACTCACACCTGGTATTTTCATCAGAAAATCTTTATTACCCTTACATTAATTAGTCTTGCCTCAGACTGACGTGAAAGGCGTCTGGCAAGGGAGCAGATGACTTAAGAAGAACACCAGATGACTGCTGCAAGGAAGATCAGCCACTACGTATATTAAATATGATATTTTATTATTTATAGATTACCTGTTGTTTAAATTTTATTTAATAAATCAACAGTGCACATGAAATTAAGCAACTTTGTAATATATCTTATTAGACAAATGTGCTTCTTTCTCTGTCAGAATTGATCAGTCATTATCAAAATCCTCAATTCTGAGGTAAAATCTGTATTCAGTTTAGGGCCGCTTTACACACATCAACTTCTGAGACCAACTTCTGAACAGATCTCTGGTTGCAGTGAAATCATGGACACATTGTTACATTTGTACACAGCCAGAAAATGGAGCAATGTGTCCATGATTTCACTGCAACCAGAGATCTTTTCAGAAGTCGGTCACAGAAGTTGGTGTGTGTAAAGCGGCCCTTAGACTTTCCCTTTACTGAGATAGATTGAATCTGTTAATGATGAGATTCTATGATGATGGGAGGAGAGAGTAACTTTAGGCAGAGCCCCACCTCCTCCTTCCTCCTCTGGTCATCATAAAATGTCACCAGTAACAGATTCAATCTCCTATCTCAGTAATGGGAAAGTCTTTGTGGCGCCCTGCTCACACAGGTAGCCACAGACTTCTCTAATGCACAGCTGGGTTTCCACAGCAGGTACCTACTACATGCAACATCTTCCACCCCGGCACAGCAGGGCAAGATCCCCTATAAATACTGCTGCTGGGGGAGGAGTTAGTCAGAGTTTGCAGACACAAGGAGAGGTGCGAAGACGTCTTGGTGGTCGGTGCCGCCATTAGGCCTGAACCAATGACCCGGAGTGGCCCTTCTACGTCCCACAAGCCTAAGTGGGGACAGAAGGCGAGGAGCAGATAGCCCAGAGGGAGTGAGGAACTTGAGGAAGTTCACCCAAAGAAGTACCGGACATCGGGGATCCGCACCTGTGGGATACTCCAGGATCACAGAAAACCCTGTCACTCCGTGGAGGGTAAAGCCACCCGGTTTCCCTGTGGGTCAAGAGAGGGAGCCAGATACAGCAGTGCATCACTACAGTGATCAGAGAGGGTAACCCGGAGACCGCACAGGAGGAGAGACAGACATCAGAGTCAGGAAGAGAGAGGAGGCAAGTCTGGCTGCATGCAGGCTGTGCCTCGATCAGCTACACAGAAGAACAGAGGAGGCCTTATACCTACTTGCTGTGGGGACCCACAGTGCAACCTGGTCACCTGTCAGTGCCTTGGACAACTTTACCTGCTTACCATCAGTAAAAGGTAAAAGAGACTTACAGTGTGCGTGTGCCATTCCTCTCCGTTCCCAGTGCCCCTCATAGACTGCTCCAGCACTCCTCATCCCAGCTGCAGCTCCAATACAAGCTTCCCCTTCTCACTACACTGCCCCGGAGGTCCAGTCCTACCTGTGGAGGACTTTACCAACTCAGCCGCGATACCATCTACCTTCGGCGGACTGTGGCGGTGCTGGTGAACCATCACCAGAAACTACAAGTGGCGTCACGTCAAACTGTATATAATCCCCTGTAAATATTACCCCCCTTTTTTGGAAGATAGGCCCAGGACACGGGGTCAGGCGCAGCCACCACTCCCCGTGACAGCAGGAGCGTTAACCCTTGCAGCCTGGAACCCGAGTACCCCAAAGCCTGGGCTCGACATCTTCAGTGAATACAGATTGTATCTGTTACTGATGAGATTCTCTGATGATGGAAGAGGGAGGAGCTAGAGGCAGAGGAGGACCTAGAAGCAGAGCCCCACCCCCTCCTCCCTCTTCTTTCTACATAAAATCTCATCAGTAACATCTTCCATCTCATATCTCAGTAATGGGAAAGTCTTTACTGAATACAGATTTTGGAAATTTTGATAATGACCGATCAATTCTGGCAGAGAAAGAAAATTTGTCCGATAAGATATATTACAAAGTTGCAGGTTTTCTTGTGAACTATTCATTTATAAAATAAGATTAAAATGACGGTTACACTGTAAGAGGACCTGGATGTAGCCATGTGACCACTGGTTTCCCTATTTACATAGAAGGCACACTACTTGTGACACCCCAAAAAGGCTCCTGCACCCACTGATTTTAAGTTCATATGGCATCTTTTAGATATTTTCATTAAAGGGATGTGTACTGATTCAATGAATTTTTATTGAAATTACAACAACAAAATTAAGCTGAATGGACAATTGTAGAATTTGTTTGAAAAGGGTACATTAATCAATAGACAAATGAACATTGTACAAAATCCAAAGTATTATCATTGTAAAGATAAAATAGGGAGGGGGACAAGAGGCGCAATAGTGCCCTATCACTAGTGACACTTATATACAGTGGTGGTGCTGTGAAGCTGCTCACCTGGTCCAGTTGTGATCCCCACAACTGGTTTGAAGGCGTTTTTGGAAACGATGTTCCACCTGCTGCAGGACCTCCACCCACCACTGGATAGTGGTATGTATCAAAGAAATGATGTGAGTGCTGGTGTCTCACGGTCCGCGCTGCTTCAGGGTTAAATAAACTCACCAAAGAGTCAAATCGATTTCCATCCTTTTATTCCTCCTCTCTATTACGCGTTTCGGCGCCTATCCTGGCACCTTCATCAGGGATATTACATCAGACAGTGGCAGTGGGGTTTTTATAGCCCCAAACTTACAAAAAACAGGGTGTTGTCTGTGTACCTGTGATGTCATTTGCATCATCCAAAATGGAAGGATCTCCTCATTTTCCCACTCTTTTTATAAAAAGCTTAACAAATCTCCAAAATCACTGAGTATAATGCATATTCCATTCATAAAAAGATGCCTTCAATGTCCCTATGCATTATTTTTAACTTTTTTTATCAGGGACATTGAAGGCATCTTTTTATGAATGGAATATGCATTATTCTCAGTGATTTTGGAGATTTGTTAAGCTTTTTATAAAAAGAGTGGGAAAATTAGGAGATCCTCCCATTTTGGATGATGCAAATGACATCACAGGTACACAGACAACACCCTGTTTTTTGTAAGTTTGGGGCTATAAAAACCCCACTGCCACTGTCTGATGTAATATCCCTGTTGAAGGTGCCAGGATAGGCGCCGAAACGCGTAGGAGAGAGGAGGAATAAAAGGATGGAAATCGATTTGGCTCTTTGGTGAGTTTATTTAACCCTGAAGCAGCGCGGACCGTGAGACAACAGCACTCCCATCATTTCTTTAAAGTATTATCATTGTCAACAGATTTCAACATGGAAAAAGAAAAAAAGGGATCTGTACTGAGTCACCTTGTTCTTACAAAATAAAGATTTGCAGTTTTGCACTTGCGGCGGACTAAAAAAACTGCTGCTAGCATCGTTTTTTGTCCATTGACGCAAGTGCTGGATTAGCCGGATCTCGTACTGTTCAGCCGTACTGATTAGCCGGATCTATGTACTGTTACTTAATATAGTCGGAACCGCATGTGCCGCACAAGTCCCATAAGGAATGAATTAGGCTGAACGCAGTCTTGCCTCAAGTGTTCAGACATCCGGCAGGTCAGGCAAAACTGCTGGATCTGCCACAAATGCCCAGAAACCCTGATGTGAAAGCAGCTTGAACTTCTAATAACGGGATTCAGAGATCTGTTTTACAGCAGCTACGTGTACCAAAGAAAACAAAATTTAGGGTTTATTCATATATTCCTTTGTTAAAAGAGTTTTTTGAACAGGTTATGGGATCTGTGCAGATATCACTCTACAGGGAGGGGGAGGAGTTAGCTGTGACTATCACTTATTGTAAATGGCTGATCCTGGGTTACCTTTCCACGATCTTTCTGTAGGATTTGATATATGCTGTGAGGGCATTGAAACATTGCAAAATGCTTTTACACTCACAGCCAGAAGTCTGTGCGGCAGTAAACACTATCCATCGAGGGTCATTACAAGAGTGCATGAGCCCTACATTATCCAATATTACTGAATACATGCCTGTTCTGAAACCCTACTGAGGATTCAGAAGACTTTATATGGATTATATTATAATGTAATATTCTTAAAATATACAACATAATATAAACATCTTGGTTCATGAAACATATTAAAACCATTCGGGAAAGTCACTTCAAAGGCTATTTGTTCAGCTGCATGTTGTTTTATGCCGAAGTTTAGTTGGAGCACCACATGATGTTATATACTGTATATACTGTTACTTAATATAGTCTTCCCTGTTATCATCTGCCAAGTAATTTAAAGGTATTTCATAATCCAAAATACTGGTTTTATTAGTGAGTGGTAGGAAGTTGTACTGTAAAAATGAAAATCTCTACAGTATGGCTTCATACTTCATCTTCACCTAATTAGAAACTTATGGTTGGCAGTGTCTGGATGCAGAACCAGATGCATTAGGTATTTATGTGATACTGCAATAATATAGTTTCTATAGTTAGATATTAAAGCGCTACTTCCAACTTGTACATTTACGGCGCATCCAAAGAATTCCCATACGCATGCGCAGTTCACCATTTATTTGTATGGGAATTCTGACCATCTCCCCACTTACATGACAAGACTCTAAACATGCAATTCCCATTTGTGGTTCCACATCTACTATATATTTATGGCGTATCCTGAGGATATGCTATAAATGTGCGAGATATTAATATCCCTTTAGAGCAACACAGTGCAGCACGGACACAAATCAACATGTATAAGCAAATAAAGGAAAGAGATGGCAGACCTTTTTTATATCTTGTTCTGATTGTGTAAAGGCGTCATTGTAATTCCTGTCCCACGTTTGCTTACTTTCTTTGTCATCACACTTCAATTTAGTAAATGGTTTCCTCACTCCCAATATGGAAGGACTCCTACAGCCGTCTGTCTGGGCAAGATTTCCTAAAACAAGTCGTAAAGGTGACATGGAAGAATTACAACACAAAGAAGAAAAGGTTAACTTAACCATTGACTTCAATCAAGTTTTTAGTAAATATTAGTAAGCTTTTATGCATGCCCCTATAATAATGTTAATTGATGCTGGTCCCAAATCCCCCATCAAACATTCGTACCAAGGGCTCAGTTTATGTTTGGCTATAGCCATAGGGTTGTGCAAACTCGTGGACTGTATTGACCTTATCCACAGTTCAGATTGCCCTCAGTTAAGCGCTTCTGTCACTTGGTTTGAGCAAACAGTTAGGTCTAATGGTGGGTTTACACGCCGCGATATCGGCGTCCAACTCCGACCCAACTCCGACAAAAAGTCACGTGGGTCGCGAGTTGGAGCCGATATCGTTGGCGCGTTGTACGGTTTGAGCGTACAACGCGATGCTGGAACGATGCCAAAACGATATCGGAGTTGAATAGCCGAGCTATTCAACTCCCCGATATCGCATGGCCGTTGTAGCAGCATCGCAGCGTGTGACAGCCCAACTCCGATCTGTACGCTGACGCTACCCATTAACTCCCATGTTAAATGGTCGTTACTGGGTTGGTGGGCGTACACATCGGAGGGACGTTGTTTCCCGATATCGCAGCGTGTAAACCGCCGATGCGATATTGGGAAAAGGGCTGAAAAAATGCGCGCTCCCGCGCCGTTGCCTCCGATATCGCCGCGATATCGGGACGTGTAACCCCACCATTAGGACCACAGTAGAATGCATCAAAAAATGATTTGGAAGTTTAATTACCCTCTATACTTTCAAATTAAATTTTATCAACGTGTTTCTCAACTAATATACCCTACTGGCAACCAAGGCAATGATTCAGATATAGACACAGTTACCCAATAGTGTTGACTCTGGTTAATTTCATTAAAGAGAATGTTTCAGCAGGTTTTTGATACCTCATCTGAAAGTAACATAATGTAGTTAATCACAGAAGGGGGTGTGTTTGACTGCCATGCACATGACAACAAAGTCCTGTAATGGTAATCACAGGGTAATAAAGCCTTTAGTTTACATAAATAATAGCAGGCATACTGATAAGGGACTCACAGTTGCTTTTTGTTTGTTGTGTTCAATCTCTTTTTATAGTTACCAGTAGCAATGACATTTCAAAATCAAAGCATTACAAGATGAATGAAGATTAACAAAACTCAGTAACAGTATGAATCATAAGAAAAATGACACAAATAAATTAAGGAGAGAGGATCCAACACAGAATCGCACCCTGGCAATCCGCTCATGGAAACCCCAAAGAACAAGTCATAATGTTTGCGGATAAAGGAGAGAGAAGAAGAGAAAGAAAGGAATAGAAGGGAAGGAAGGGAGAGAGGGGAAGAAAGGATGGAGATAGGAAAATGGGGGAGAGAGAAGGGGGAAGGAAGGGTGGAGAGACATAAGGGGGAGGATGGAGACATCAGGAGGAAACCTCTACCTTGATAACAACGTAAATAAAGTCCAACCAGTCTAAGTGGACTAAAGGGTTCTCACTTTCTCACACCTATGTGAAGAGATCTGAAAACCTAGGTGTATCCCGGAATAAGATCCATTCACCCCACACGTGACGTCAATTTATCGGCGTGACCTGAGCAATCAGCCGAGAGTTCCTCCATCCTACAGATCTTGACCATTTTAGAATACCACTCCGAGATAGAGGTGTATGAGGACTCTTCCAATACTTGGGATGATCGCCCTAGTGCCATCAGACAATAATGAGGATATATTTCTTGTGGAATTTAAGGGAGTTAGGAAAGATAGACAGTAAAGCCATTTCGGGGCTCCCCACCAGATCTCTACCCGTTATGATGTTATTGTTTTCAAACATTTTTTGATCTTTTTTTTTTAATCTTTTCACAGCTCAACCAAATGTGAAGCATAGCACCAACCTCAGATCAACAACGCCAGCATACCTCGGGGACTGATGGAAAGATCCTGTGCAACCTGCATGGTGACAGGTGCCATCTTGTCAAGATTTTATTTTTTTTCCTGCGCTGCAAGATTGCCGCAAATTTGTGAGTGAAAATAAAACTTTTTTCCCAGTCGGCCTCATGGATGGCCCTACCCAGTTTCTTTTGCTATGCCCCTTGAAAGCCAAAGCGCCGCTGGCAGCCCCCTCCAATCAGTATCCTATATATTGTTGAGATTGCGTGATCTGGGGGAGCATCCTGCATGACCAGCTCCTCGAGATGACCAGGATCAAATCGGACAGAGTGTCCCGACTCTCCGACAGAGAGGAAAGACCAAAGCTGGACGTATTCCAGCCATCTCAACCTCCCGGATGTGGAACTAGGTTGCAGGGCACTAAATGCATGAAATTCTTTATTTTCAAGTATCTGCCTCAATCAAGTGCCTCCAAAGGTCCACCTGCCAAAACTAGGAGGAAAAGCAGGATTAAAAATAGAGGGGACCAATCCCGTCCTTTCCAGAGGTTTACCAAAAACACTTTGCCATATTCTCAGGATTCCCTCTAAGTTCAGGAGGGGACCCATGTGTTGCACATCTTTCAGGAATGGAAGATGTATTAGGGGAATAGATTAACCCCTCCTACTCCACTGAAACCCATTGCTTAGCCTACTCCTTGAACTGTCAATTGAGGAGACGAGTGGCGGACAAAGCATGGAAATATTTAAGGTTAGGGAGGCTTGCGTTCCCCGCGGCTTTGGCATAGTGAGAGTATTTATCCCAATTACTTGGCTTAATTTTGCCCAGATGAAATGGGTCAACTCAGATTGCAACTTATTAAAAAAGTTAGGTGGGGGAGACACTGGGATAGTCTGAAATAAATACAGGAATGTGGCAAGATGTCCATCTTTACTACATTCATCCTGCCAAACCGGGACAGTATGAGCCCCTTTTATGAATTGAGGTCTCTAGCTGTGAGAGCCTCTAGGGTGCATTTTTGTTTTTTAACCCCTACAGCATGCTCTCCTCAGCCTACATAGCAAAAACCTGCCGACAGATTCCCTTTAATGAGTTAGTAATTGATGCTAAGAAATGTAACAGAGATGTGATTTCACCGTGTGTTGACATTCTGATGTACCTCTCCGGTACCAGTGTAGTAAAGCATGCCTCAGGTAACACACTGCTGTTTTCACACAATAGAAAGCTCATCCTTCATACTATTGTTCTGTGGAGTTTTATCAGGGTGTGTTAAAACAGACACATTGAGATAAGAAACCAACCTTTGTAGCCAAACTTTTCAGAGTTAATACCAATTTCTGGGATCATGAAGAGGTCAGATTGGTTTCCACTTTGTACAAACATACTATGCGGCCGGTTCCTCCTTACAGGAAAAGGCTTCTTAGACTCCTGGTACGGATTGAGGAAAATATTCGCTGCTCCACAGGAGCAATGCTGTCCAGCGTACTCCTACACCAACAGGAGAAAGGAGTCATGCAATGTTACATCTCAAGCTTTCCAGTAAGTGCGGTGATATCCTATGCCCACATTGCTGACATTCCAAAACTAAGCCCCTTCTAATGGAATTCCTGGATCCTGATTTACCATTTTTTATTTGGTCTTTGGGTAAACAGGGGTTGTCATTGGTTAGTTGATAAATTGATTACTTAAACACATGTCACTTTAAATATGATTGTATTTCAGGTTAAATCAATTCTGTACTTAAAGGTATCCGATCGATACTTCTAGTAAATGCAAAATGAGAATAGTTTATATATAGATCTAAATATTTTAGATCACTGGCAATTAATGCATTTTCAGTGAAACACAAAATGTTACCAATATCTGTTAATTGTGACGCTGACCGTACATATGAGCGAACTTTGAGATGAAAGCTCGTTATAGCTACATGTATCTCTCCCGACTCCTCCAAGCATATGAGTACTCAGATCGGCCAAGTAGTTTGTGTTTTCATGGGGGAAAGAGTAAAAAGACACTGACACACCTTGCAGCATCTAAAGGTGCTTTCACATCAGAGGTTTTCGCCGATCGCGGCAGTTGCGGTGAAAAAACCGCAACTGCCGCGATTACCGCATAACCGCTGCACTTGCGGCACAGTTGCGGCAAACCCCATACAATGTCTATGTGGGCTTGCGGCAGGTGCGGCAAGTGCGGTATCGGCACTTGCGGCAGGTGCAGCCGCGAAAAAAACGCGGCTGGCCCCGGTTTTTTTCGCGGCCGCACCTGCCGCAAGTGCCGAAACCGCACTTGCCACATCTGCCGCACACTTACCGCAAGCCCCATAGACATTGCATGGGGCTTGCCGCAACTGTGCCGCAACTGTACCGCAAGTGCAGCGGTTATACAGTAATCGCGGCAGTTGCGTTTTTTTCACCGCAACTGCCGCGATCGGCGAAAACTGCTGATGTGAAAGCACCTTTACACCCCTAAAGCTAAAGGATTGGGTGTTGAAATTCCAACTGTTCAATCTTTCTCTCTCCTGCCATTATTGGGAGGACCACAGACATATCAGGTGCTTGTTTCATTTAACAGAGGTTTGGTTAATATGTATGGGTGTTTTTTGTCTTAATTTGCAAAACGTAAAGATATGTCTATGTGAATATTCAATAACCAAGACCACATACACACGTTCCATTAGCTACAGCTTGACACCACATGAGCCAGTTCATATACAGTTACACACTTTATACAACCATGTGTTCTGAATTGATTGCAGCTATTTCGGGCTTGTTATCAGTTGCACAATATGGAATTTGTGGCTGTATGGAGTAAGCAGAAACTAGCGGCATACAAAATAATATACCATATATGGTTCTATATTTTAGGCAGTATCATATTTTGTGCACTTGTGGTCCTGGAGGCCTTGCACTTACATGAGATACAATACAACTACTAATATAAAAATAATCACATAATTTTATTGAGATTTGTGATGGAAATGGTGCAGTGTTGCAAATCACTTCTGATTTAAAGGGAATTTGTCAGAAGAAATAATTTATTTGTGCAGGTAGCTCTTTCAAAGAAAAGTCCAGTAAATACCTTTAGATGGCCAGTCTATTCCTCCATAACTGAGAAACCAATATTTGAATTGATATGTAAATGAGGCTGAAGAGCTCTTTGTAGATCTGAAGCCTCTGTCTCAGCAGCTTTATTCCCTGTTTAGCTTAGCCTCCTCTTGCTGACAGATTCCCTTTAAGAAGTCAATATTGTACTGCAATATTTGAGTGGAGGGCTGCTCTGTCCCTGCTATCTCACCGCATAGAATTAAAGAAATGTAAAGTTGGAAGGGACCTCCTGGGTCATCTGGTCCAACCCCCTGCTCAAAGCAGGATTCATTAAATCATCCCAGACAGATAGCTGTCCATCCTGAGTTTGTAAACTTCCATTAAAGGAGAACTCTGGTGGCAGCCTTTACCAGGGACAATTCGCAGAACCTTGGATAATGAATGGCTGTTTCTCTACAATTTGGTTGTGCCTAACTACAGTATAAGGCCGGTTTCACATAACGGTTATGTGGATCTGGGGCTGTCTGGTGTGAACCGGACAGCCCCGGATCCGATTTTGGCCCCATAGTATTCATATGGGGCCGGATGGAGCCGGATGGCAGCTATATGCCATCAGGTTTCCATCTGTCTGGGAGGATCCGGGAGTATTCTGATTTTTCTCCTGGATACAAAAATGTTGCAAGCAACAAAAAAATCGGAACAAATCGGATCCTCTCAGATCCGTCGCCCCCTAAACATGTGGGTCTATGGTGCTGGATCGCGCCGCATCTGACATAAAATCGGATTTGGGACCCGGATGCTGGGTGCTGGAGTTTAGCAACGAGCGCTGCTAAACATCAGCACCTGGAACTGTCCCCTGCTGAGCTTTCAGGACCACCGGCTAGCTCCTTGCTAGCCGTGATCTTGAAATTTCAGCAGCTGTGGCTGCGATCAGAGGCTTCTGACTGCAAACCGGACCGGAGGTTCTGTTTGCAAATCGGGTCTGGGGTTGTCCGGTTTACATCGAACAGCCCCGGATTGGATCACACCGCGTGTGAAGCCGGCCTTACTCACAATATGTGACTCAATTCACTACAGGCCATCTACGGTAGATAGTACAGTAGACTTCTTTTACGCTTCTTACCTCTTTCATTTGTTTCACTCTATCTTCTTTTTGTAATGAAAAGATTTGCTTCTGCAGTTTCAGATTATGTTCCTGAAGCTGTCCTATTTTTTCTATTAGTTGACAAATGTGTTCCAAATATCCCAGACCTGATCCGAGTACTTTCGTTGCTCCCTGATTAACCTGCAAAATAATTTCAAGAAGAAATTTCAAGTTTTTTTAAAAAAACAAAAACAGACTAAATAGGATACAAGTTATAGAAGGTACAGTTAGGGCCAGAAATATTTGGACAGTGACACAATTTTGGCGAGTTGGGCTCTGCATGCCACCACATTGGATTTGAAATGAAACCTCTACAACAGAATTCAAGTGCAGATTGTAACGTTTAATTTGAAGGGTTGAACAAAAATATCTGATAGAAAATGTAGGAATTGTACACATTTCTTTACAAACACTCCACATTTTAGGAGGTCAAAAGTAATTGGACAAATAAACATAACCCAAACAAAATATTTTTATTTTCAATATTTTGTTGCGAATCCTTTGGAGGCCATCACTGCCTTAAGTCTGGAACCCATGGACATCACCAAACGCTGGGTTTCCTCCTTCTTAATGCTTTGCCAGGCCTTTACAGCCGCAGCCTTCAGGTCTTGCTTGTTTGTGGGTCTTTCCGTCTTAAGTCTGGATTTCAGCAAGTGAAATGCAGCTCAATTGGGTTAAGATCTGGTGATTGACTTGGCCATTGCAGAATGTTCCACTTTTTTGCACTCATGAACTCCTGGGTAGCTTTGGCTGTATGCTTCGGGTCATTGTCCATCTGTACTATGAAGCGCCGTCCAATCAACTTTGCAGCATTTGGCTGAATCTGAGCTGAAAGTATATCCCGGTACACTTCAGAATTCATCCGGCTACTCTTGTCTGCTGTTATGTCATCAATAAACACAAGTGACCCAGTGCCATTGAAAGCCATGCATGCCCATGCCATCACGTTGCCTCCACCATGATTTACAGAGGATGTGGTGTGCCTTGGATCATGTGCCGTTCCCTTTCTTCTCCAAACTTTTTTCTTCCCATCATTCTGGTACAGGTTGATCTTTGTCTCATCTGTCCATAGAATACTTTTCCAGAACTGAGCTGGCTTCTTGAGGTGTTTTTCAGCAAATTTAACTCTGGCCTGTCTATTTTTGGAATTGATGAGTGGTTTGCATCTAGATGTGAACCCTTTGTATTTACTGTCATGGAGTCTTCTCTTTACTGTTGACTTAGAGACAGATACACCTACTTCACTGAGAGTGTTCTGGACTTCAGTTGATGTTGTGAACGGGTTCTTCTTCACCAAATAAAGTATGCGGCGATCATCCACCACTGTTGTCATCCGTGGACGCCCAGGCCTTTTAGAGTTCCCAAGCTCACCAGTCAATTCCTTTTTTCTCAGAATGTACCCAACTGTTGATTTTGCTACTCCAAGCATGTCTGCTATCTCTCTGATGGATTTTTTCTTTTTTTTCAGCCTCAGGATGTTCTGCTTCACCTCAATTGAGAGTTCCTTTGACCGCATGTTGTCTGGTCACAGCAACAGCTTCCAAATGCAAAACCACACACCTGGAATCCACCCCTGACCTTTTAACTACTTCATTGATTACAGGTTAACGAGGGAGACTCCTTCAGAGCTAATTGCAGCCCTTAGAGTCCATTGTCCAATTACTTTTGGTCCCTTGAAAAAGAGGAGGCAATGCATTACAGAGCTATGATTCCTAAACCCTTTCTCCGATTTGGATGTAGAAACTGTCATATTGCAGCTGGGAGTGTGCACTTTCAGCCCATATTATATATATAATTGTATTTCTGAACATGTTTTTGTAAACAGCTAAAATAACAAAACTTGTGTCACTGTCCAAATATTTCTGGCCCTAACTGTATATTCATCTTTGCTTTATATTGGTTTGGAGTAGCTGTTACAGTTGTGGTAAATATATTCTTATATTCTTTTTCCTCCATTTATTTTTTCTATCCTGTTCCCCCAATGCTTTCTCAAAGGGTTGATCCTATGATTACATACTATTTTATATTGTATATTTTTGGATTATGCAAATAGAGTCTGTGGAGCCTCGTTTAGGAGTCTCAACACAGGACTAGCCAGATCTTCCTCTAGTGAAGGGCCTAGCCATGATAACCACCATATTAAGTGGCCCTTTGAGTCAATATCCAGCTCTTTACAAGCTTAAAGATATGACAATGGGCAATGGGCCTAGGAATTCACTGTGTTGAGCGCTTTAGCCGGCTGCCCGCAGTGTTTTCTTGAATTGTTCTCCCTGAGATCAGTGAATACTTTGTTTTGTTGGTCTACTAGGCATTGCTCCCACCTAGCCAGAATCCTACTCCACACTGATGAGGGGCATCACCCCGAAACAGCTGTCTGTGGATGGATACCTGGCCTTGGTATTCCCTTGTCATATCTTTAAGCTTGTAAAGAGCTGGATATTGACTCAAAGGGCCACTTAATATGGTGGTTATCTTGGCTAGGTCCTTCACTAGAGGAAGATCTGGCTAGTCCTGTGTTGAGACTCCTAAACGAGGCTCCACAGACTCTATTTGCATATTCAAAATTCCCAGGGGCAATGGGCCTAGGAATTCACTGTGTTGAGCGCTTTAGCCGGTTGCCCGCAGTGTTTTCTTGAACTGTTCTCCCTGAGATCAGTGAATACTATATTTTTGGATTAGGCATCGCCACACAATTAAAGAAAAAAGAACGGCTCTACCTGTGACCAATCATTTCTCTAGTCCTCATCACACCATAATGGATATGAAATTTCTCGTATAGAAAGGCCATTTCAAATCCCAAAGAGACAGGAGAATCTTAGAATACAAACTGATGATGAACTTTGACACATTCAGAGCAGGAATGAATGTATCGCAAGGATTTATGTTTTTACATCAATTGAAGAATCTTCAAATCCAGGAGCAGACCAGTAATGAAAGGACAATAATACAATCATGCTTCTTATCTTTGAATGCTGATACTTGCTGCCCTAACTGCTATTTTTCCCCCTCCCAACACTGACCACTATGTTCTGCTTCACCTTACCTGTCTTGTGTACTGCATTATCCAATCATCCAGTTGTGCTCAAACGTTTACATACCCCGGCAGAGTTTTTGCTTTCTTGACCTTTTTCCAGAGAATATGAATGATAACACAAAAACATTTATTCCACTCATGGTTAGTGGTTGGGTGAAGCCATTTATTGTCAAAACTACTGAGTTTTCTCTTTTTAAACTATAATGACAATGAAATATTTCCAAATGACTGATAAAAAGTTCACATACCCTGGTGATTTTGTCCTGATAACATGCACAGACGTTGTCACAAATGGAATGGCTAATAAAGGCAACATCTTCAACTGTGACCTATTTGCTTTTAATTAGTATGTGTGCATAAAAGCTGACTGAGTTTCTGGGATCCAAGCCGACTTTTGCATCTTTCATCCAGCCACTGACGTTTCTGGATTTTGAGTCATGGGAAAGCAAAAGAATTGTAACGAATCTACGGGAAAACATAGTTGAACTGTATAAAACAGGAAAGGTATACAAAAAGATATCCAAAGAATTGATAATGCCAGTCAGCAGTCTTCAAACTGTGATTAACAAATGGAAAATCAGGAGCTCTGTAAAAACCAAGCCACGATCAGGTGGACCAACAAAATTACAGCTACAACTGCCAGGAAAATTGTTCGAGATGCAAAGAAAAACCCACAAATAACATCAGCTGAAATACAGAACTCACTGAAAACTAGCAGTGTGGTTGTTTCAAGATGCACAATAAGGAGGCACTTGAAGAAAAATGGGCTGCATGGTCAATTCACCAGAAGAAAGCCATTACTGCACAAATGCCACAAAGTATCTCAATTACAATATGCCAAACAGCACAGAGACAAACCTCCAAACTTCTGGAACAAGGTAATTTGGAGTGATGAGACCAAAATGTAACTTTTTGACCACAACCATAAACCTTACCTTTGAGAGGTGTCTACAAGGCCTATGATGAAAGGAACACCATTCCTACTGTAAAGCACAGAGGTGGATCACTGATGCTGTGGGGATGTGTGAGCTACAAAGGCACAGGAAACTTGGTCAAAGTTGAAGGAAAGATGAATTCTAGAGGCAAATTTGCACTCATCAGCCTGGAAGCTGTGCATGGGATGTATTTGGACGTTCCAACATGACAGTCCAAAAGGCCAAGTTGACCTGTCATTCGCTACAACAGAACAAGGTGAAGGTTCTGGAGTGGCCATCTCAGTCTCCTGACCTCAATATCATTGAGCCACTCTGGGGAGAACTCAAGCGCTCAGTTCATGCAAGAAAGCCCAGGAATTTACAGGAACTGGGGTTTTTTTGCCAAAAAGAATGTGCAGCTTTACCATCTGGGAAAATAAAGAGACTCATCCACAACAACAAAAAAATACTTCAAGCTGTTATTGATGTTAGAGGAGGCAATACATGGTATTAAGAATTTGGGTATGTGAACTTTTGATCAGGGTCATTTGGATGTTTTTGGTTGTCATTATAATTTAAAAAGAGAAAACCAGTAGTTGACAATAAATGGCTTCACCCAACCACTAACCATGAGTGGAAAAAAGTTTTTGTGTTATCATTCATATTCTGAGAAAAAATATTCAAGCCTTTAAAAGGATTGTTCAAGTTTAAAAGTTATTCCATATCCACAGGAAATGATATAACTTTTTGATCATTGGGGGTCTGACTAACATGCACCCACTGATCCCAAGAACCAGGGCTCTTCGAATTCTGGCTGAATGGAGCAGATGTTGATCATGCACTCTACCATTCATTCTAATAGAAGCATCAAAGATCGGCCAAGTGCAGCTATACGCAATCTCCAATGCTGCTCATGGAAAATGAATAGCGCTGTATTGCACATGATGGAACTCCTCAGAGCCTCAGTTTATGGCAGCCGAAGCTCCAGGATCAAAAAGTTACCCCCTATCCTTTGGATAGGAGATAATGTTTAAACTTAAGAGCAAGCCTTTAATTTAAAGATTACTTCTCAAAAGTGACAACAGGAAATTGCAATTAATAATTCCCAATACAGCTTACTATGTAAGGCAAATCAAAGGGACAAGCAAAGCACCACTACATAAACAGGCAGATTTATCTTTTAATGAACCTAGAAAAGTAGCTCACAATCTCAGTAGGAGCCGTAATAACGATCATCCTTTGTGAAAAGTAATCACTTGTAACTAAGGGCACGTTGAGATGAGCCGACTGCGGGCATTAAATGACTGCCGATCGGCAGCACATCACCTGTTTAGACAAGATGAGGTGCTGCCAAGAACAATAATTGTTATACTGGAATGAACAATTTAATCATTAATGGTACCTTTACACGCCGCTACGGAAGGTTAGAAACCACCGGGTGTCTCACGTGCACGTTTCAACAGTCCCTAACGGTCCTGATACCACATTTACACGCCGCTACAAGGTGCTCCACAGTAGGTTTTTTTGATCCCTGGAAGCACCGACGGGTGCCCCAGGTTACATTCTGTAGAGCACCTTCCCTGATTTACACGCCGCTACCACAAGGGAATATGGGAGGACCTGGGGCAGCAGGGACAACACATAGGCGTGCCAGAGTTGTGGATTACGAGACGCTCGTACGCTGATTGGACAATGCAATAACATCATGATTGGCCAGGCAGCGCAGGAGGCTGGCTAATACATGATGCTATTGCAATTGTGTAGTGTGACTGGTCAGCTCCTTAAATATGCCGCCCTATGCAGGGACAACCAATCGTAACGCAGGAGCTTCCACCAATGATTGCTGATGGGGCGCGGTATCCCAGAGGCTGTGTCACGCCCCAGGGAGTTCACTAGGTGTTGAAAATATCTTCCTGTTCCTCGATTACACGCCGCTACCATAGGGTTTATACCTACTTGCACGGCTGGGAAACAGGTGTCGACAGAGACCGGTGGCAACAACCTGAATTACATGCCGCTACCTCGCGGTGTTTTGACGGTACAAGGTACAATTGTCTCCGACACCCGGTGGTTTCTAACCTTCCGTAGCGGCGTGTAAAGGTACCATAATAATGTGATTGCCTTCATATAAACACAAGCGTTCTTATGAACACTTGATTCCGATTATTAGCTTGTCTAAATGACTCTAGACATTTTACCAACTTTTTCATGCTGACTTGGACACATGATATAATAGTGGCTGCAGAATAAAATGCATTTATTTATTTTCATTTTGCCCCTCAGTTGCAGAGATAATAGCAGTCAAAGTATTTGACATATAATGAATTAGTTTTTAAATCCAAGTGGGTGTTTTCAGAGAGTTTTTACTGGGGGCTCTGCTTTTTCCCATTAGTGTTGCTGCCTGATTATGATTGGTCAGCATCATACAGGGAGAAGAAGTGCACACCCCAGTGAAAAGTCTGATAACAATCGGTTGGACTCAACAAAAGTTTCATTTCAGAAAGGTGGAATAAAAAAAAGTCTTATATTACTATGCAGCCACCATTACATTGTGTGTTCAGTTCAGCATGAAATATGTGGTTAAGGTCTTGTAACATTGGAAGATTTTAAGCATCTCAAGGGAAGGAAGTTATCTACATGGGGGCAAATTCATTACATTTAAAGAGGTTTTTTCCAGGTTGAAGTTCACTTAAAGTAATGTCCTTCACATTATCATCATTTAGCTACCTGTCATACAATCGAGGGACACGAAAAAAGGAAAAACCATTCTAGTGTCTTCAAGAATCAAATTATTTTCCTTTTTGTGCAGGAAATGTTTACCCTTCACACTCAACTAAGTATAACAACAAGGTGATTCGGTAAGCTATCAGAGGAGGAAAGGATCACTACATTTAACTACGGTAGATAAAGAGTGTTAGAAGGTTACATCAACAGAAGATGTGTAATGATGCATAGCAAGACTGACCTAATGGCGACATTCTGGGAAGAAGCAAGATTTACGGTATGTCTGTGATGTAGGTATAAATGTTGATTGCTCTCAGTGGGATGTAGATCAAACACACTATATTTGTCAGCATTACCTATCTACTGCTAACAGATAGTAATCCCCAGGCCAAGATATTCTATTCATCTGTCAATACATTTTTTTAAAGCATATTTAATGAAGAACCCTTTGATGGCTCTTCTCTGGAGCCATAGCTTCAGGCCCATCAAGGATAAAATCTGCAAGAACCTGACAAAGATTTTGGTATTACTAATTATTCTAGCGCCATTTATTCCATGGTGCTGTACATGTGACAAATTGGTATACATAGACAAGTACAATAATTATGAGCAATACAAGGCACAGACAGGTACAGGAGGAGAGAACACCCTGCACGTGAGGGCTCAGTCTACAAGGGATGGCTGAGGATATAGTAAGTGAGGAGAGAGGACCCTGCCGTGAGTGCTCGCAGTCTACATGGGATGGAGGAGGATATATTAGGTGAGGAGAGAGGACCCTGCCTGCGTGGGCTCACAGTCAACAAGGAATAGGTAAGGATACAGTAGGTGAGGAGAGAGAACCCTGCCTGCAAGGGCTCACACTCTACCAAGGATGGGTGAGGCTACAATAGGTGATGAGAGAGGCCCTGCCCACAAGGGCTCACAGTCTACAAGGGATGGATGAGGATACAGTAGGTCAGGGGAGAGGACCCTGCACACGAGGGCTCACAGTCTACAAGGGATGGATGAGGATACAGTAGGTGAGGAGAGAGGACCCTGCCTGCGAGGGCTCACAGTCAACAAGGAATAGGTAAGGATACAGTAGGTGAGGCGAGAGAACCCTGCCTGCAAGGGCTCTCACTCTACCAAGGATGGGTGAGGCTACAGTAGGTGAGAGGACCCTGCCCACAAGGGTTCACAGTCTACAAGGGATGGATGAGGATACAATAGGAGAGGGTAGAGGTGGTTGTGCAGTGGTTTCCTGGAAAAGCAGCAGTTTAGTGGACAGGGAGTCACTGCAGGTTGTAGGCTTCTCAGTACAGAGAAAACACATGCGTTCATACAGACATTTACACACCACTGTTTTATTTATCAATCTTACTTGATTTAAAAATTAAGAGCTTTTAAAGAGCTGAACAGAGGAAGATTTTGCGTTAGATGTGACAGCACTGACACTCCAATTTTTCGTGACTGAACTCCATTTTGTTGAAGCCTAGGTCATTACAGTGTTCACCTGTTGGTAAGGCTTAGTGGGCTTGTAGGGTTTGATTCAGATAATTGGGTAACCAGTTGAATTTGCTGCAAGCCCAATTTATAGTAAGTTTAAGTTATTATTATTTCTAAATTCCTCAGTAATATGTCATTTCCGTAAAATGTACCCAACAATTATAATTAAAGGAAAAAGAATTGTGCATTTTCTTCCTAAAGTATTTACTGTATAAATTCCATGGTTTCCTGACAAATGCCCACAAAGAAATATGCCCACAGGCAGCCTTAACACCTAACCCCTAAACCTGACCTCAACCCAAACCCTGTGGGCATCTTTCTTTTGGGAACTTTTCTGTTCACCAAATCGCGTATAGTAACTAAAAATACAATGTACACCATGAGAATGATCTAAGATAATTACTAGAAAGTCTTCAGCATCAAAACATGCCTCATACGTGAGAATACAGCATGATGTGAATGACCAGTGCCATCATCACTTTTTGTTTCATTGACTGAATGTACATTAGTGTTTTACTTGGTGCCGGTGCCAATGTCATCACTTTGAAAAAAAATAACCATCGGATTCGTGGAAACAATCTCATTTCTTTTACACTCTTCATCTCCATCTACAAAAGCAGGAAGTGAACTCAAAGCTTTCCCATAACAAACGCAATATTAGGGAAATGCCAAACCAATGACTTTCCGTTCCCCTTATTATGTGTGGACTATGCGAAGAGCAAATGTTCAACAATAATTCCGCCCGGAGCATATGATGAATGCACATGATTTCCAATGAGGTTTTACCTTGTAGAGTTACACAATTTCCGTTCTGAGTGTAGAAGTATATCGTAATGTTCCTATTTTATCTTGCCATCATAACAATCATCTTCCCCGCACTTATTTATTGGGTTCATGTAGAACAAAGACCGTAGGAAATATTCCGTAATGACCGCATACAAAAATGTCCCCTGAATTTATGGCTCTATAATAAAATGAGCACTATATATTGATTCTTGTAGACTCATGGATTTTCTGGATAGTTAGATTATGAAGTCATGCTATCTGACTAAATGCAAAGAGTATACTATATATGTTACAATTTTTGTTTTTAATATTTTATTGAGAGCTCTTTTACACATTCAATTTTTGTACATGTGTTATCTGTATTTTTACAAATATATCACAGACCTATTACATTTATATGCCTTTTCACAAAAATGCATCATGCACACTGAAAAGACACTGACCATTCTTCATGCATGGAAAAAAACTGTAAAATTGGCTGTAACAAAATGTTGGCTGAGAAAAACAAATTCAAGGTATTTCAGCTTGAGAGACGCTTCTTAAAGAGGACCTGTCACCCCCCTGTACTATGCTAACTGAATGACAGCACTGTCTGCGTGTCTGCTGCATTCAGGGAAGGGGTCCCCCATGTCTCTAGCCCCCTGTAAGCTGTTAAAAAGACTTTATAAAGTGTACAGATTAGGAATCAAGAGGGACTTACTCAGTAATGAGTCATCACTGTTGTATGGTGTCCTCCCCACCTCCAGCTCTCTCTGTGCCACCTCCAGCCCCTCTCTTGTTCAGCTTCCTTTATGTGTCTGCCCTCCTCCCCGCTCATGTGCCTCATCATCTTAATTGATACAGAGCGAGCAATGTTTTGGAGCTGGTCCCGGCAGCTGAGAATCCTCCTGCCGGTGATGTGAGCACCAGATCCTGCCCTGCTGTATAATACAGTATAATCTGGAGCAATGCGGGATCTGGCGCTGACATCACCGGCAGGAGGGTTTTCAGCTGCTGGGACCAGTTCCAAAACATTCCCGCTCTGCGCCTGCGTCAATTAGGATGATGAGGCGCATAAGCGGGGATTAGGGCAGACACATAATTGAGGCTGAACAAGAGAGGGCTGGAGGTGGCACAGAGAGGGCTGGAGGCGGGGAGAACACCAGCAACGGTGATGACTCATTACTGAGTAAGTCCCTCCGTACTCCATATCTCTAAACTTTATAAAGTCTTTTTAACAGCTTACACGGAGGCTACAGACATGGTAGACCCCTTCCCTGAATGCAGCAGACACTATGCATTCAGTTTTAATAGCACCAGGGGGGGACAGGTCCTCTTTAAACAAACATAAGATCCAAAATTGTTCACTAAACTATTCATTGATTTAAAAGATATCAAATATTCTTCAGTCATTAGGCACACAGTCAGGATTACCGTCAATTGCTAGAGCTAGCTACTGGTATGTGCCGGTTAGATTCTCATTTGTTTCTCTCACTAGAGCATATGGAATCTGCATACATGACTGCCAGATTTATCTGGTAATTGAGGGGAAGTCTGACAGAGTGCATAACGGAGAGTGACAGAATTTGCTAACCTGCCATCACATAGTGTGACTGCAAGGGATTGAGAGAAGTGCATGGGAATCTAGTCAGAATGTGACTGCCAGTATACAGAGTACTATTTTGCCCTAGTGCAAAACTATAACAGGGTCCCCAATTACTACATGTTTCTTATAGTATTTGTCTTTTCAAGTGAGCCAAAGGGACCTTTTGGGATCTCCTAGGATGAATGCGACTACAACTCCAGTACCAACTATAGTTAACAGACCCTTTGGGGCAACTAACAGTAGCTTGTCTCTATTTTCTTATTGAGATAACCATGAATACCTTAATGTACTGCTATATACCTGGAACCTCACTGTAAAGAATCTCATGTTAGATACCGAAGCATTACCACAGGGGGTTTCTTGTTAGGTTCGGTGTATAATATATTTATGTTGTAAAGTTTCATGTTGTATAGATTATCCCCAATCTGGGTAAATGTAAGTATTCTAAAAGAATATATAATAACTCTTGATCTTATATCCAATGTCATTTTGGTCGCTGATGTATCTTATCTACACCTTGTTTCCACATGCCTGACTTCCACTAGGAAAGCTGCCTATTGCTACTGCAATCTCCTGAGGACATGCAGCTGGCAGAACAGATGGACATTTTTGCCTTAGGTCAATAAATAGAGATGTCTTTGAAGTGAAAAAAGCACATAAACTACATGTAACATGACTGGATTAAAGTGATATTTTTTCGCCTCCTAGAAAGAAGACATAACCTTTTGTTACATGAGTGACGTTAAATTGTCTGGTCCATTATCCAGATCATTCACTTCAAGGCATCTCCATGTTCCAACCTATGCTTATCTAAGCAGAACATTACCAGGGAGAGATGAGGAAAACTTAACTCTCTGGTTACTTTCTATGATGTCTTTGTGAACCTCAAGTAACAAACTATTAGGTAAAGGAAAGTTCATTGCATGATTTACATACAACCGTAATGCTACAAGTACTAAGACGCACACTGTAAATTCACGAAAGAGAAAATATTCAGAAAGTCATATATCCTGTTGAATGTAAAGTGAGTTTTAGGAGTAATGGGGTACTCCCCACGCTTGGATATGCCATCACTACTGAGACCTCTGCCGAACCTGAGTCTGTGGCATTTATTAAAGCTGTGTCCCCTCTATAGTATTTTATAGCCACAAACTGTTCGTGGAGCTGTCAAATAGGGTTTGCGGCAGTTTCCTGCTCAGTTACCCCCTCAATCCGCTGGAGTCCCATTGGAGTCAACATATAGCAATCCTTCCTTCAGAATCCTGGACTCTCACAGGCTGTTGTGAGTGTGGAGCTTACTTTAAAGTTTAGAATCTGGATTTATGTGTCTACTCACCTAGGATGTCCTTGCTATATCCTGTTGTGTAGTCTATATGATGCATATTTCCCCTAATTTTGTCAACATTTCCATTTCCTAGATTTATAACTTCCTAAATGATTATTTGTCTAGTGTTTGTCGTGTAAATTTAGTGTGGAGCCCACTGGGACGGGGGTACTCGGTGCCTGACCGGGGTACTGCTAGGGGCTGTCACGGCGGTCCTGGTCCGGACCATGTCCCGGGCCCGCACAATAAAATGGGGGTTATTTATAGGGGATTTGTCACTCGTGACGCCACCCACTATATGCGGCCAGTAATGGGGCCGCCGCTGCTGCAGAACCTCCGGGGATGATGGGATAGCAGCCTGGATAGAATAGTTCCTGTGGGCAGAACTGGGTTCCCTGGGGCAGTGGTAGTAGTAGTGAAAGTCAGTGATGGTAATTGTAGGCTGTGCAGGAGAAAGGGGTGATGTGGAGATGGCTCCTGACGGGGCTAGATGGAGAACTGACAGCTTTTCATACCTGAAATCAGACACAGACAACGTAGCAGGGTTCACCCGGGTTTACTGTTCTTATCCTTCAGTCAAACAGGCACGGTACAATACAATTCTTTACAGCTTTGCCATATTGAATCCGGTATATTGAACCCACTGCAGCCAGGTTATCTTTCCTAGACTCCTCTGTCTTTCTATGTGTCCTTTCAGGCTATTTCTCAGTGTTTTCTCCTCAAAGTGGATTGAGGAGCGGCAGCTCGGTCCCTTTTGGCAGCTTCCCCCTTTAATTCTTTAGGCGGTAAGCCGGGTCCTATCTATGCTGCTGTGCTCCCCAATCTTATGGTGGGAATATAGATCTGGAATCTGTATTCCCCGTCAGGTTGTCTGGGGCACCGGGTATATCGTCAGTCCCCTTCAGAGCTGACACTCTGCTTTCAGCCAAAGCACAGGTATCCCTGTTTCTCAAGAGATTACCGGGTCCCTTTCCTTTCTGTGTAACTTCTTGGTATAATCAGGGAAACTTTCTTATCAGTCAGTTGCTGGTCTTCACTACTTTTCTGGACCTGATGGTACTGGTCTTGTCTTGACTGCTCGGCACCTGCCTACTCCCTTATATACCCATCCGTTACCATGACTACGCTCCATCCACTCATATCTAGCCTATTACCCCTTGTCTGCCTAGAGTCCCAGACTCAGGGTTAGGTCCCCATGCAGTGGATATGTGTGCGAGGTGTTTGTTAAATAAACTGTCTACCCTCCTACCTGGCTGCAGGTAGGAGGCGCCACCCTGGACGCAGGGGCGCCACACTAGTGTAGGAAAAGATATACCATAGCTTTTTATAAAGGACAGTGTGGGGCGTTGGAGACAACTTATGGAGATGTTATACATAAAAAAATATAAAATCATCTAACCTTATAACTTCATTATGTCTGATAGGTTTTAGATGGAGTTCAATTTTTCACACATGAGCCACAGGCAAAATAATATTTTCCACAGCACGGTGTCAGGTATAGCGGCTTGCATTATTTCACATAAAGCAAGAGTGGTGCCACATCTAAGACAATTCCTCTTGGGCAGTGGTGTAACTTGAAGCTCAGAGGCCCCAATATGAAAGCGCCAATGGGGTCCCCAATTATTGTAAATCTTTAATAGCATTAGTCTCTTTCTATAGGCCAAATTAAATTTTGGAATCCCCATGCTCTAAGTCGTGTGTGCGAGAGCAACCCCTGCACCTGTTGTAGTTACGGCCCTGGCCTTGGGGCTGTCAGACACCCTAAAGCTGGACATTAGATGGCTGTTGGCTGGATGATGTTTTCTCTGACTGCCATCTTGACTGACTTTCCCATAGATAGTAGTGCTTGCTTGGCTGAGCGCATCTGTGTTGGAGAACCATGCAATTGGCGGTCTGAAATCGGATATGTGTCATCAACATCTCCCCCAACTATTGGTCGGCCACATCTGTATACACATTAGACTGGTGGCTGAATCTGTCAATGTCGGAGGGTTCGGGCGACAGAAGTCTAATGTGCCTAGAGGCCTTACAGTTTCATTCTTGCAAGCAATCCAAATATATTTGCTCCCTCTTCCATCCTGAGATAAGCAGCCTATTAAAAAGCCTATTCCCTCATGCTTAGAAATTACAATGTACTCCCTTCCATGATTAACAAGACAAGCAGAAGTTATAAATCATGACTATATATACGGTAGGTCATATAAGCATCACAAAAAATATGGAGACTTGGCAACCAAAGGGTCACAAAGAACCAGAGTCCTACCAATGAAAATAGCCATACTGTTACTATGATTGGACATGTAAATTGTGAGCCCTATTGTGGACAAGGTGAGCAGAATATGGTGTTATTAAAGCACAGGAAATCCATAATAATGAATACATAATGCCAAGCTTTACGGGTCATGGTCTGCAAAGACATTTTTGACTACTTTGTTACTTTGACCTTAAAGATGCGAATAGCAGATAAACCGGTGAAAGAGTCACAAATCCTCTGTTATAGTTCCTCGGACTGGACCAGCAGGTTGGATGGAATTTGAGTTATGGTCTTTTGTGTATATTATTTTTTCAGCATCACTGAGCCACAAAGAAATAAGAAGGCAAATATAGAACAGGCTCTAAACCATTGTTTTAGATTGTCTAGAAATGTCAGGTCTTTTCTATCTGTATAATTGGATTTCACCCTAAAATCTTTGTAAAGTAAATAATCTGAAACTTTAAAAAAAATAACAAAATAACGTTTTGTCAATTTCACTTAAATGTGTAATATCACCTGAAGTAATGCTGATGTCCCTTAAATAACAAAAATGACGTCAAAATAAGAAAAATAAAATTTCCCCTTGAAAATCACAGACTTGCGTAGGACCCAATTCCCTGAGGAATGTGCAGGCATTGTCTACGTGGTGAACTTCTTTTAAAAACATCCCATGATCAGAAATAGAGTCCGCTGCTGGGAACAACTTCACAGCATGGTTTTCCTTTTCTTGATCTTGGCTTCCTCTACTTTGAGACTCAGGATGTGCGAGACAATCCTGATCTTCTTACTGCCTTTTGGCTGGAATTATCAGACCAGATGAGAGACAAGTAACCACATACGCTTTCATTTTTATGTTAGGACGTTCTAGTAAATCTTATTTAATCATTTTGAAATGCGAAGCAAATACATTTAAAGAGCTATTAAATCAGTGGTATGCAAAACATACTTAAAGGGAAGCTGTCACCCCCTTTGGGCATTTTATACTGTGCCCACCAGGTTACACATCATGTAAATGGAGTTCTAGTAACCCCTGTATGTGCCCAGACTGACCCCACATACCGGTGATATGAATTTATATTCTGTCCAGAGCTAGAGGGTAAAAGTCTCGCCGCCCCTCTATGCTGCAAATCCCGCCCTGCATGGTTTAAATTTCCCACCCCTTCTCTAGCCGGCGCTTGAGTGACAGCAGCACTCAAGCGGTTGTCTGCGGTCCATAGAACAGTGCTGAAGTCTCGCGGGACTTCACAAATCTCGCAAGGCTTTGGCAGTGACAGTGGCACCCGTACCTGTGCAGTGGAGTGGGTGTCCGTGCATAGTGCGGAAATTTCGTGAGAGTTCAGCACTGTTCTATAGAGCTTAGACACCCGCTCCACTGCTCCGGCGTGGGTGCCACTGTCAGTGCCAAAGTCTTGCGAGATTTGTGAAGTCTTGTGAGACTTCAGCACTGTTCTATGGACCGTAGACAACCGTTCCATTCCGCCGGCGCGAGTTGCCGCTGACAAACGCCGCCCAGAGGAGGGGTGGGAAATTTGAGCCATGCAGGGTGGGATTTGCAGCACAAAGGGGCGCCAAGACGTTTACCCACCATGACCAAATAGCAGCCTCCATGACTCAATAGGAGGCCAGCTCTGGACAGGATATAAGTTCATATCACAGGTATGTGGGGTCAGTCTGGGCACATACAGGGGTTACTAGAAGCCCATTTACATGATGTGTACCCTGGTGGGGTGACAGGTTCCCTTTAATGGCATATATAATAATACATATATACAGTAATAACATTTATATATACACACAGAGCATTTACTTTTGAAATTGTGATTCTTTTAAACTGGTTGGTAATTGACATACCTGTGTTCATGACAACTGCCATTCCCTATTATCGCCCCAAACCATGCAGGTGATTTCTCCAAGAACAAGCAACACAAGGATTAATGACAACATACAAAGTCATCATTATTGGCAGCACGTCACCCAGTGTGAACACAGGATATGCTGCCAATAATGTCATATTGTAATGCCCACCTTTTATTTAAAATATGCTCTGGAGGCAAAATCTTAACGAGATCAGTGTCTGACCCAATGATTTTACAGTTAATCTACTTATTTAAGGGAATCTGTCAGCAGGTTTTTGCTACCTTATCTGACAGCAGCAAAATGTAGGCAAAGAAACCCTAAATCCAACAATGTATTACATAGACAACTGGCTGTAGCCATTTTGACACAAACAAAGCATTTAGTTTCAGAATCATAGCAGAGCTGGGAGAGTTGCCCCCTCCCACACCAGGCTCTCAGTAGATATTGTACATTGACAGTGAGGTGTGTCAGACTGCTGTGCGCATGACATTTTAGCCCTATAATGGTAATCACAGGGTAATAAAACCTTTATTATAAGTAAATACCGTATATACTCGCGTATGAGCCGAGTTTTTCAGCCCAAAAATTGAGTACCCCCCTCGGCTTATACGCGAGTCAGTGCGGGGGCTGCTGTATACAGCGGTATACAGCAGCCCCCGCATCCCCAGTAATGCAGGGCCCCCCCTCATGCTCCGGTCACCTGTAAAGCAAGTTATACTTATCAGTGCCCGCTGCCGTCCGCGCCCGCCGCTGCCGACATGCGATCCTCCATCTTCATTCATCTTCTTCCTGCTTCTGTGCGCGTCGCAGGCAATGACGTCATTACCGGCGACGCGCACAGGAAACAGGAAGAAGATGCATGAAGACGGAGGATCGGGATGTCGGCAGATGCGGGCGCGGACGGCAGCGGGCACTGATAAGTATAATTTGCTTTACAGGAGACCGGAGCATGAGGGGGGGCCCTGCATTACTGGGGCTGCCTGTATACTACCACTGGGGCTGCTGTATATAGGGGCCCTGCATTACTGGGGCTGCAATACCACTGGGGCTGCTGTATATAGGGGCCCTGCATTACTGGGGCTGCAATACCACTGGGGCTGCTGTATATAGGGGCTGCAATACCACTGGGGCTGCAATACCACTGGGGCTGCTGTATATAGGGGCTGCAATACCACTGGGGCTGCAATACCACTGGGGCTGCTGTATATAGGGGCTGCTGTATACACCACTGGGGCTGCAATACCACTGGGGCTGCTGTATATAGGGGCTGCAATACCACTGGGGCTGCTGTATATAGGGGCTGCAATACCACTGGGGCTGCAATACCACTGGGGCTGCTGTATTTGGGGCTGCTGTATACACCTCTGGGGCTGCATATACCTCTGGGGCTGCATATACCTCTGGGGCTGCTGTATACTACCACTGGGGCTGCTGCTGTATACTACCACTGGGGAGGCTACTGTATACTACCACTGGGGAGGCTGCTGTATACCTCACTGCTGGGGGTTGTATACCTGTGCTGGAGTCCACCCTCGGCTTATACGCGAGTCAATAGATTTTCCCAGGTTTTGGGGGCAAAAGTAGGGGGGTCGGCTTACACACGGGTCGGCTTATACACGAGTATATACGGTAATAGCACAGAGCCTGATCACAGAGGCACAATTGATTTTTGTTTTTTAAACCTTACAACATGCTGTTCTCATCTTACATAGCAATAACCTGCTGACAGATTCCCTTTAAGAAAAATGTGGATTACATTGCAATAAGACATCTAATCACAAATATCAAGGTATCATTTTATTCAGCTTCCTTTCACATACATGCTCATTTAGATAGCATAGGAGGGTTAATCCTTCTGACAGATTATTATTATTTATTTATATAGCGCCATAATATTCTATGGCGCTTTACATGCTAAGAGGGCAGACTAGGACAAGTAACATAGTAACAATACAAGTAACAGATTCATTTTAAGAATATTTGTTCATGGTAACTTTTCAGTGTAGATGCTCCCTCTCATTGACAGCCACTGTGCTCCATTCATACTTTGTCTCTAGTTCAGTTCCAGATTAAATGCTTCACTATTTTATAGGAACGGCTTAACAACACAAGTCGTTACATCCATCCAGTTGCATCTATGTCCTATCTTATATGATATAACAGGCAATGTGTCCCATCTATGTTAAATTCATATCTATTATCAGTCAGCCAACTAAAAGGGAACCTGTCATGTAAAAAAATGCTTTTAAACTGCATATATGGGGTTAGTCTGCAATTCAACAGCATTCTAAAGCTCTGTGGCTGTGGCGCCTATGAGGGTCCAGTCACCACAGAGGTACTACACCTCAGCCAGAGGTGTGGTACTCTACTCTCGGGTAAGGAGGGGACACTACTTGGAGGGCCCCATCTCAGGCTGGAGGGGAACAAGGAAGAGGGTGTGGGTGGAGGAAGTAGATAGGGGAGCACACCAGGAAGTATTGAAGTGAGTGCTGACAACGTAGAGGACGTAAAGAACGTGACGATGTGAGAACGTGCAGAACAGTCGAGAAGTTAGGCAGTTGGTGACAGGATTCTGTCACGAGTGGAAGGACTGAGAGAGAGTTGTCCAGGAGACCGAAGCAGGTTGGAGTTTGTCCCAGGACAAAGAAAGATGAAGACGGACGGTGGAGTGAGGGGCTCTAGAGACACTGAAGGGCTCCCAGGGGTATGGGAAGTGAGGAATCCACCCGTGGCGCCCGTATCCATGCCGGCCATGATCAGAGTCAGAGTGGACCAGCCAAAGACTAGTGGAGTGTAGGACTCAGCTAGCTAACCGTAGGCTGCGGTATCTTCAAGTGTAGAAGCCAAAGTCACACTTAATCACTGAAAAGGCAGGAGCATAGGGTCAAGGGGACTGAGAGGACAATGCCCGACAGGACCCGTGGCTGCTGGATTGGGACACTGACTGTGAGGCGCAGGGCAGGAGGGCGAGAGTTAACGCAGTGAGACGACCCGGGAAGGTACACCATAAGGGGGTCCCGGTAAAGTGAACCTAAGTTATCTGAGAGTTGACTGGATCCTTGACCCTGAGGACACAGCACCCGACTGGTTGTTGAAAACCTGGAAAACTGTGAGAACTGTGAGTGAAACATGAAAACGGCACACTACTGTGTCTTCAAATAATTACTGCATCACCTGCCCTGCACTACATTGATAACATCAGCTAATAGACTTTATAACTGCCCTGGGGCCATGCTCTACCCGTAGAGAGCAATAACAACTCTGCTGGGCCACTAACTGCCCCAGTGGATCTGAACCACAGCGTCGGCCATCCATCTAATTGCCGAAAACCACAGGTGGCATCACAAATTAATTCCCCATATAAACGTTTCCCCATTTTTTATGATATGACCAGGGTCACAGAGCCGGGTCACGCCACCGTGACATTCCCTAAAAGAACTGTATGGCCCGGTTCAGAGTACCCCATTGCCCTGGTGTTAGGGCATGTCATGGCCACCGCACTAAAAGCCGGCTACTGGGAAGAAATTAACTGTATTCCTCCCAGCAGCCTTGGGCTTACATTCATAGAAGCAAGGCTGGCGCAGTTGGAGTCAGCGCTCAATACACCGTGATCAGCAGCTGTAACCACGTCTCATGACTGACTGACAGCCGGCTCAGTACTGATGCAATGCGGGGCCGACTGACATTCAAGGTATGGCTATGACTGAAAGCTCTAGGCTGCCAGGAAGAATAAAGCTGATTTCCTCCCAGTAGCAGGGCTTCTAGCATGACAGCTGCACATCTTTAGAATGCTATTAACCTGGAGCTTCACCCCATATGTACAGGTTTATAGTATTTTTTGACATGACAGGTTCATTTTAAGTGAATCAAATTTCAATGGGAACCATGCGATGCTCTGCTAACAGGTCGCCTTTATAATGATAAAAGGGGATATATGTTAATCTACTTTTCATCTTACTTTATTTAGATGTATCCTAACATTATATTATCCATAAAATTATGCAATGTATCTACAGTAAAGATATAATGCTCCTTGTACATCTGACATATTGCTCTAACATTGAGTCTCAGTGAAATACCAGTAAGCTGTTTTTTTTCCCACACAGGAAATGAAGGTTTTAGTATATGAGCTCCACAAATAAAGATGTACAAATACAAATTGGGTGTTGAGTAAGTTACCGTACTCCCCATGGCTTTTCTTTTTACTAAACCAGATGATAGCCTGAGGCAGAGTTCAATACTTTAATTTAATTTCCAATAAAATATGATTTATTACATTCTCTACAATTTCTGGATTATGTTTTTGGAGTCTTGGACAGGATCTCATCACATAAATACAATGTGATCAATGATGGCTGTCACTTTTAAGGTGTCTATATGCCAATATTACTAGGACTTGCTAACAATGTAATGTGGATGTGGATGTGGGCTTCCCAACACTTCCCCAAATGATGATGTTGGGAGAAATAAGGATTGGTCATCCTGAATCTCAATTTTTGATCCTTTTGATCTCAGGGAAAGTAGACCACCACTACAGGTCTGTGTCAGCATTACACTTCCGTCTCCATATTTTAAACATTTACTGTGGCGACCACAAGTTTTGCATTTTTTTTAAAAGTGTGATTACTTCTGGTGTTGTGATGCCGTTTTCCTGGTGATTTTAGTTAACCGGAAGCAAATGATTCTCAGCTGTAATGATGAAAATTGAGTTTGACATTGCTTTATCCCTTTATGTGTTAGTTTTCCACGTTTGCTGGGCCAAATGTTTTGTATATTTAGTCATGGGTAGTCTAATTTTGCCTAAAAAATGTTTTCTTTTTTTGTGTGTTTTTCAGTTAAACTATGGCAAAGACAAAGCCAAGTTCACACCAGATGTTAGGAAGCTTATTATTATGAGAGTGAAGTCAAGCAAAAGCCAAAAAGAGGTGGCTATGGAATTCAACTGTTCTCACAGTCAAGTGTCAAATGAACTAAGAATATGGGGTCAGGCTGCATTCACACACAGTGTATTTGTGAGGATGCGCTCTCGGTGCAGTTTTGCACCAAAAGCGCATCCTCACAGATCGAAGCATTCTGCGTGTGAACAGGCCTGCGCTTCTCCTCTGCATTTCATTCTTACCTCGCTGCACTCCCTCAGTGACCGCCACTGTCTTCTGAGACCTCGGCGGCCCGCAGCAAACGGTGGACTCTAAGACCTGGAAGCACCATGTGACCGGTGACGTTGCCCGGTCACATGCTGCTGTTTAAGGTCCTGCGCCAGGTCTCATGGTGCCGGTGTGAGGACCGATCATTGTGGGAGTGTGGCTAGGTATGTAAAAAGCGCACTGAAAAAGCGCAAACAATTCACTTGTTCATTCTTTATATGGATGCGCTTTGCAGCGCAATAAGACGGAACATGTGAACAGAGCTGCGTTCACGGCATTTACGCAGCTCTAAAAAGCGCTCTGCTTGATAGCGCTGCATAAATGCAAAAAATATGCACCGTGTGAATGTAGCCTCAAACTGACTCACCAAACTGTGGTGCGACGGCTAAGAGCAGTAGGGTTGAGTTCCAGTCAAGAAGCCTTTCATCTTTGCAAAGAACCGGAAGGTCCAAATTGAGTTTGCCAAAGAACACAGCCAATGGAAAGAGACATATAGGTCTAGAGTGTTGTGGTGAGATGAATTCAAGTTCAATCTGTGTGGTAATGAGCACAATATAGACCACCCAATTGGAAAGCGTAATGATGTAAGATACCAAACACCTACAGTGAAACATGGTTATTTCAATGTCATGGTTTGGGGCTGCATCTGCCTTTGGCTCTCTGCATAGAATTTATGGAAATATGAATGCTACCATGTATAAGGATATACTGAAGAATGCAATGCTGCCATTTGGTAAAACCAAAGTAGAAAGGGGCTGAAAATTCCAGCAAGACAATGATCCTAAGCACACATACAAATTAGTAAAAAATTGGTTAGCAAAGAAAAATGTTCACCTGCTGCAATGGCCAAGCCAGTCACCTGATGTAAACCCTATAGAGACCCTTTGGAGCAAATGGAGCAAAATCCCTCAAGATGTCTTGAATGGCTTCAATGTCCAGTCGGTGTATTGCTGTTATTTAAAAGAGCTTATGCTACAAAATACTAAGTTATGGCATTGTAAACAATGAATTACTCTATATGTTCTAATCTATAAATAGTATATGCAAAACTTTTGGCAGTCAGTTTTCTTTAATTAAATAACCACACCTATATTCAAATGCATTTTGGTTAACCTCCCTAGTAGTGATGGGCGAATCCTAAATTACTCGGAATCGCTTGACTCTAGCGAGTCCGAGCACAGGACTCGCTACTCGTTGCGGGTCTAGCGAGTCCAATGTTAATGAATGGGGAAGCGAGTAATAGCGAGTAGTGTGAGATTTACAAATCGCAGATGTGTCTCGGAAGCTTCAGCCTGAAGCAATCCTAGTTTTGTCATTTATTTGCATTGGACTCGTTTACTTTGCAACTGTAATCGCTGGGAAACTCGCACAGATAAGAGTCCTGTCTCCTCTGTGCTGGCTGCCAGCTCCAGGGTCCTAGAGCCCGCCTGCTGCCTGATGTAGCAGAGCTGAGATTGTTCTCAGTCTGCTCATTCCCTGTGTACAGACATGAATGTCTGTGCACAGAGATGATGTAGCAGAGCTCAGATTGTTCTCAGTCTGCTCATTCCCTGTGCATAGACATCTATATCTATGCACACGGGATGTAGCAGAGAGGACATCGCGTTTTGGACTGCGTCGGACGGAAGAGGATTTTTTTAATTAAAGATGGAGTCCCTAATGGCTTTTTTTTTTATTTCTAATAAAAAATTTTCTTTGTGTTGTGTTTTTTTTTAAAACAATTTAATAGAAATTCATGGCGGTCATGTCTAATATTGGCGTGACCGCCATAAATTTCGGGCTTAGGGCCAGCTGATAATACAAAGCTGGCCCTAACCTCTTTATTACACAGCGTGCCACCGCCACCAGGGCCGCTGGAAGAGCGGGGTTCAGCGCCAGAGGATGGCGCTTCAATGAACGCGCCATCTTCTGGGGCGGCTGCGGGCTGCAATTTGCAGCGGGGGGTGCCCAGAAAGCTTGGGCATCCCTGCGCTGCGGATTCCAGCCCCCAGCTGCTTAGCTGTACCTGGCTAGACATAGAAATTGCGCGGAGCCCCACGCATTTTTTTTAAATTATTTCATGAAATTCTGAGATTCTGACTCTGACTCTGAGACTCTGACTCTGAAATTCATGAAATAATAAAAAAAAAATGCGTGGGGCTCCGCGCAATTTCTATGTCTAGCCAGGTACAGCTAAGCAGTTGGGGGCTGGAATCCGCAGCGCAGGGATGCCCAAGCTTTCTGGGCACCCCCCGCTGCAAATTGCAGCCCGCAGCCGCCCCAGAGGATGGCGCGTTCATTGAAGCGCCATCCTCTGGCGCTGAACCCCGCTCTTCCAGCGGCCCTGGTGGCGGTAGCACGCTGGGTAATAAAGGGGTTAATACCAGCTTTGTTATACAAGCTGGTATTAAGCCCGAGATTCTTAATGTTAGGCCACGTTTGACCTAGCCACTAAGAATCTCCAATAAAGGGTTAAAAAAACACAACACAGAGAAAATTTTTTATTTGAAATAAAAAAAAAAGCCATTAGGGACTCCATCTTTAATTAAAAAAATCCTCTTCCGTCCGACGTAGTCCAAAACGCGACGTCCTCTCTGCTATATCCCCTGTGCATAGATAGATGTCTATGCACAGGGAATGAGCAGACTGAGAACAATCTCAGCACTGCTACATCATCTCTGTGAGCAGGCGGGCTCTAGGACCCTGGAGCTGGCAGCCTGCACAGAGAAGACAGCTGGACTCGGCTCGCAATGTAACAGCAGTTATTTGCGAGTTTCCCTGCTATCACTGGCACAGTAGCCGAGTCTAATGCAAACAATGGCAATCCTAGTTTTGTCAGCGTTTCTGACAAAACTAGGATTGATATTGATTTGCATTGGACTCGTGCGAGTAATCACTGGGAAACTCGCAGAGTACCGAGTCCTGCGAGTCCCTTACTACTCGCCGAGTAACGAGTCCTAGCGAGTAGATTCGCCCATCCCTACTCCCTAGCAGTATTCTTGAGTGTGACTCGGGGCTAACTTTCACTGCCAGAAGCGGTAACCCCGAGTCACACTAGGGTTAGGGTTAGGGCTAAGGTTAGGGTTAGGGCTAAGGCTAGGGTTAGGGCTAGGGTTAGGGCTAAGGCTAGGGTTAGGGCTAGGGTTAGGGCTAAGGCTAGGGTCAGGGTTAGGGCCCTGGTGCAGCTGAACCAGCTGCACCACTGTAGGTCCGCCCCTGACGCTCGGAACAGCGGAGTCTCCTTACCTTCTCCTGGTGATCCAGCGATGTCACCGCTGTAATTGCCAGTGAAAGCCCCTTCGGATGCCTCCATATGACTTCCTGGTTCCGTCTCTGTGAGCCGCAGCGGCTCATTGGAAGCGGAACTGGGCGGGAAATAAAAAAGTCTAAAATTTCGCCCATAATAAAAAAGTATAAAATTTCTGCCCATAAAAGAAATTTTTTACCAAAAAAATAGTACCACATTTAGTACAAAATTCCTGACATAACCATACCGCCAGGGAGGTTAAATTAAGGTCTTGCATGATGGCAAGTAATGCATTTTGCATTGATCACCAGGAAAATACGGTAGCATCACAACAACTAGACAGAAGGAATCACACGTGATAAAAATGCTGAACTTTCGGTCACCACTGTATGTTTGGGTGATCTAACCGAGGATTCATGTATATGAGGGGGTTTCGGCCTCTATGTTATGTCTAATAGTTTCAGTAAAGAACTTCAGCTCTCCTCTTCTGCATGGAAATTTTATAAAGGTGGATCCTCTTCAAGAAGTAGAGAGGGCCTAATATCTTTATGCCATATGACAAACTTGTCAAAAAGTCCCTTTATGTTCCTCTTCCATTCTCTCTACTTGCTTCTTTCTTGTCTTTTGTTCTTTACATTCAACAGTTTGTGTTTTACTGATTTTATACATCTTTACATTGCATCTATAATGTAATAATATATGTCTATGCCTGAAATACGTGATCTGCAGTGAGTAATCTCTTTGTGTAACACAGTACACATATCACCCAATCCTTTAAGACTGTTTAATTTTCATTTCAATGTTTACAATGTTCTAGGAAGATTGATGTCGTTTTAACTGAATGTTTAACAAAGCGCAATATCTCTGATCACAATTTTCTTTTTCTTCTGAAGATAAATTACATGATTGCTTTTAAAGCCCGGCGATGATACAGGTTGAACAGAAAACAACAGTCTGTCAGCGCAGAGGATAAACCTGAGCTTCTGAAGTATAGAAGCAGCAGGAGCTGGAGCCGGGCCAGGCTGCGTATAAAGCCTCATTCAACAAAGATGCCTTTATTGGACTGAAACATAAATAATTTAATCAATGTCCAACCTGTGTTGAAAAATGTAGCGCTCTGTACGATGCAAAAGCTGCAGGGCAGGACAAAGCTATTGCATTCTTCTTGGACTGCAAGGACATTGAAATCATCTTTAAATATGATAGAATGAGAGTTCTGTGTCCTATGTCCAGCGTATCTGTCCTGTGTGGCCTCCAATGACTGCTAATCACTGTATGTAAAGGGCCACGTAGAGAGAAGGAATGCTGCAAGAACAGTTGGGTCGAAGGAACAATGATGTGTGGCCTAATGATTAGAAGTCAGAGCTCTTACAAGCAACATACAAAGGACCAAGGAACCTTTCCTGCTGCTTAATCCCTTTGGTTCTACAGCATTTTGCCATTGAATGATCAGAGCCGGCTAATATGTATTCTCTTGTATTATATATGAGTCAATATTGGCTTAAGCGGATTCCTTACAATGTAATCAAACACTATTCATATGTCCATTGGTATTTTAATGTAGAATGTACAGTGTCAGAGGCGTGAGTAATGTTCACATTATTACATCTGAAATAAGAATAAAACTCCATTCATACACATTGTGCCTTTGGTCACTCCATTTGGCCTCTGTTGGGCTTCTATATATCAGCATTTTTTTTTTGATCATATAAGAAAGGACAAGAGACATCACTTTCCTATCCATTGGGCCAACAAATAAATATATACTACGTGGTATAATTTTTTTCACATGTAGTCAATTATACTTTAAGCATTATACATGTAGAAATCCTCCGGATGTCTAGACAGTGTATTTTTCGACAACATACATTACTAAAGGCCACGTTACACACCCAGATATATTGGTCACAGATCTCTGGTTGCAGTGAAATCATGCACACATTGGTCCATTGTATACAGCCACGAAATGGAACAATGTGTCCATGATTTCACTGCAACCAGAGATCTGCAAACAATATCTGAACAGATATCTGTGTGTGTAACATGGCCTTAACACGATCTATAATACTTGGGGGAGTTCACAATATGTAGTACGTACTTGGAAGCTTTGAAATCTTCAGGAAACCCATTACTGAGGTTCATGTGCCTCCATATATTAGTGCCACATTATATAATATATATATATTATATTAATTATTATTATTTTTATTTTAAGTTTAACCCTTTTGTACTTTAAGCTCTGAAATGAATGGCTTGTTATTACAAGGGGTTGTTGGCACTAACATGTTGATGACCTATAAGCAGAATAGGTTACCAATAGTAGATCGGTAGTAGTGCAACGTCTGGCATCTACACAGATAAGCTGATGTCTGCTAGGACAGTAGCTGGATGTAAACATTGACTGGAGCTGGAACAAAACATAAGTGAATGGGAGATAACATGTAGAACAATGTCCCCGCGATATCGCTCAATGTCGCGTCACAGATTTTCGTCGCTGAACGAATGTGAAAGTGACGCAGGAGGAATGAAATGTGACCAAGCGTGCAATATGACCGACGCGATCGCAGGTGGATTATGTCGCTCATCTTGCGCAGCACTTTATACTATTTAAGTCAGCGCTATAATCGGCTGGTCAAAATGGAAATCATCATCGCTGAGTTTAGGTGTCACACGCGCGATATCCACACTCAGGTCGTTATGAGCGATGAGCGAAGCGGGGTTGAACGTTGGCAGTGGAAACCCCTAAAGCAGTGCAGCAATCAGCGACATAATCGCTTATTGCAACTCGCTGTTGGTCATCCACCTTCAATGTCGCTCCCTACGTCATTTTAGTCGCTTGAGCGACTGAAATAATTACCGTCGACGTATCGCTGGTGAAATTGACAGCGATATCTGACACGTGTGACATTTCCCCATTAGGCCAACCACTAAACGCTGCACGAGTGAATATCCAGCTACATTACATGTTTAATATCCAGCCAACACAGCTGTTAACAGTCTGATCAGTGCTGGTGTGCCACTTATCAGATCCCTACTGACATAACTCCATCTGGATGCCTTGGATCGCTCACGACAATCGCTGGTTTATCGCTGACATTCAATTACCTCTGGCACAACGATAAATCCGACGTCGATTGAAAAGCAGCTGATGCGACTTAAGACTACATGTCCCAGCATGCACTGCGAGGCCGGGTGCACAGCAAGCCAATGTGTAACCAGGGTACACATCGGGAACTAAGCACAGCGCTGTCTAGTTACCCACTTTGTACCCTAGTTACCAGCCTGTAAGTGGGAGAAGGCTGGTAACCAAGGTACACAGTGGGTAACTAGGCAGAGCTGTGCTTAGTTATTCGATAGTGTATTAGTTACCAGCCTTCTCCTGCTTACCCAGCGATGTGGAGGTCGGCTCTCTGGTCCATGGTCGCTGAGGAGATCTGCCTGTTTGACAGCTCCCCAGCGACCACACAGCGATGTTCCAGCGATTCTGGTCGTTGTCGGGATCACGGGAACATCGCTGTGTGTGAAGTAACCCTTAACCTGAAAGTTTATTTTCCTCATTACATAGAGGTCAATTAAATAGTCAATACAATCTTCTACACCAATTTCATTCTCATCACTACCTTCTTTACCAAGTTCTTCTTGTCTTTAAATTGCTTTGCATCTGAAAGAAATGTTTAGGTCATGTCTATAGTTACTCTTGCACTTGTTTTCATGTGGCCCACAGTGGGTGAGGAAGATGCACTAACGACCTATGGCTAGGTGATCAATATACAAAGACCCCCATACACATCAGACTTAAACGGCGGCCGGAGCCGCTGATATCGGCATATTCGCCCGAAGGTCTAATATAAATGGGGGCCATCCAACTCTCCTCTGACACCATCCAGTTTACAACTCCCAAACTTTTTTAGCAGAGTGATCCTTTTGTATTGAGGAACTGGAGCGATAGCTGTTAATCATAAGATTTCCAAACCATTTTTCCTTAATACTGGAAAAAGCATTTTAACCCCTTCATCACCTGGTGATTTTTGTTTTTCATTTTTTTATGTTTCCATCAATACAGACATATGAAGGCTTGATTTTTGCGAGACGAATTGTACTTTAATTTGCAATCATTTATTTTACCATAAAGTGTACAGGAAAATGGGAAACAAATTCCAAGTGCAGTGAAATTGCAAAAAAAGTGCAATTAAACGCTTGTTGTTTGTGTTTTTTAGTCGCCATGATCACAATATGGTAAAACTGACATGACGTGTGATTCCTCAGGTCGGTACGAGTTCGTAGATACCAAACATGTATACCTTTACTGGTATCTAAGTGGTGAAAAAAAAATTCAGACGTTTGAAAAAAAAAAGAATCGCACTTTTTGCGCCATGTTCTGCGACCCTTAGCGTCCTCATTTTTTGAGATCTGAGGCTGTGTGATGGCTTATTTTTTGCGGCTTGAGCTGACATTTCTAATGATACCATTTTCAGGTGGATGTGCTTTTGATCTGATCAGATTTTGTCTTATACCAGCCTGAAGAAGAGACCTGAGTGGTCTCCAGAGCTGCTATTTATTACTATCTTTTCAGTTAGTCATTAAAAGATATTAACCACTGAGGACTTTCAGATTCCAATATTTTTTTACTACTGTCCATACTCATGGATAACTGAAAACTGAGCGTTCATTCAGATGTCTCACAATAACTCCTTCACATATGAATATATAACTCAGAAAAACTGACAATCATCATCTCAGATGTGGGTCAGAATAAAAAACTGATGCCTAAAAATAGTGACATGTCACCAAGATCAATATATTACAGGGTAAATTATAAAAACTAGGCTTACCTATAAAAAAATCAAATCCCAAACGACTTATCATAAAAGGTAGAGTCGCTGTCCTTTTTCTTTACTTGGTTTCATTAAAAAAAACCTGGGTCAAATGTGTTATCATAAAGGAAAACATATATAAATACAAATATCAGATTTCAGCCACTGTTGTTCCAGTGTTACGTACAAGAAGAAAATAGTGTAGATTTGATGAGCCTCCATGGCGTCCTTTAATCTACAATAGACATACATGTAAAATGTCCTCATGGCATCTAGGTTTACATGAAGATCCTATCAACTGCTGTTTAACAACTCAAATACCATAGGGGTAGACCTGCAAGTGTCTTGGACCTTTGGAGAAGCGGGATCCAGCCTTGATCAAGCTTTGGTGCTGGGTAGCAAGAACCTACACAGAACTCTCCTCTCCAGAACACTGTACAGGGGAAGCAAACATCAGACCTTCTTGTCGTGGGTGGAAAGTCCAGCATCATAATGACAATGCTATTGGCCACTTCTCTTTAATATATACACCACTATTTTGGCTGTATATAGAATAAAAATGAACATGTTTAAGAAGATTGAATTGCCTTTGTAGTGAATACAACTTTGGCTTTACTACAGCAAACAAGGATTGAGTAACAGGTTTAGTAGGGCCGTTAAATAAGCTCCGTTACCGCAAAGTTCTGCCATTTTAGTGGTTTGGATGTTACACTTACTTGGGCAACTCAAATATTATTCTTTGTCAGAAAGACATTATTTGTCAGATGTCCAGAACGCATGCAATAGAACTACCTGTCAATGATTAACTACTATCAGCTGCTGTATTGTTGGCCAGCCTCTCCCTACTAGCAAATGTCAGGGAAAATTTTCATTGCTTCTTATAAAATTATACACAAGGGATGATTGTGGTTGAGTGTTTTTCCCCTAAAATGACTATTTTGATTATATTTGTAACACGATCTAGATATTTCCTGGTGTATAGTGAATACCCCTAATCAACAAGTGATCAGATATTGTATCGCAATAAGAGCGCTTAAGCATAAGTGCATGTCATTGTTTGCATGACTAATCATATAAGAGGTGGTATGTTGAGCGGACACATACATGTAATGTATATTATCAAAATCCTAAGCCCAGTCAGCCATCTGATGTGTATGAGGGTCTACCGATTTTCCCTGACAGCAGATGTTGAGTTAGATCAGTCCAAGTCCAGTATGCGTGTAAGGGCTGGGAAAAATAGCTACTGGCCAACAGTTATCAATGTGATGTCAAGCTTTACAGTACTTAACATTGGAAATTTTGGTTCCTATCCTTCTACAAAACCATAACTTTTATGGTTATCTTATAGGAAACAAGATCCTTCTTAGAGCCACAAAGTCCAGCTGGTAAGATGTCTCTTTTAGATCTCTTGAACATAATTGTAATACTTTTCCCTATGACATCCCAATGAAAAACATTGTATCCAGACCATTTCCAGCCTCAATGTATTCCTGTCACATTATCGTACAAGTGTCCTACTGTCAGAGAAACAGTCTTACCTCACTAAGCCTGCAACATTCATCCATATATTCGTCAAGGCTGTCACTTGTTGGACATCTTTTTAATTGATGCAAATTCTCAATATCATCAAAAGTGTCTTTGTAAAAGTCATCCATAGCTTTGGTTTCCTCCTCCATTGTAGAAGAAAGCTCTGTGTTAAACAAAGCAATGGCTGAAGGTTCATGTTCCTCACTACATGGAGGTAAATCTAGCTCATCCTCTTGGCAGTCAATAAAATCTTCTACGCTATTTTCATTCTCGTCACCATCTTCTTTACCAAGGTCCGTGTGGTCCTTAAATTGCTCTACGTTTGAAAGGAAGTATGGGTCACATCTACAGTTGCTCCTCCATTACTTATTTCCATGTGACCCACAGTGGGTGATGATGATGCACTAAGGACGCCAGAATCACAGGAGGAATCCCGGCTATGCATCACAAAACTCTTCAGACCCTTTGGGAGTGGAAGGTGAGTTCGCTCCACTCGGCATCTCAACACCAGAATCCTCGGACTCGAACTTGTACAATCTCTTAAATTGCTGCAGAGGGTCACGCACTGGCAATTCACATATATTGTCTTCTTTAGCTGGAACATCAGATGGACAATCTGAAGCTGCATCTGTGTGATCAAACCGATCTCCGTTCAAACTGTGAGCACTTATAGAGTCATTCTCATAATCATTTACTAGTTTTTTCATGTGGGTCAGCACTACCTCCCCTTCAGACGAGACACTTTTCTTCCCTGTGGAAACAAAAAAGTTGTAAAATAATGAAACACACGGTAAAACAATACACAGAGAATTGGTTTGTGGATCTTCCTGTTTTTGTTACTTCTCAGCCAATTAATTTAATACAATATAATTAGAATTATCTAACAATTTACGGTAGTTTGTATGAACATACGTGCTGCCATATAAAATGGCTTATGTATGATAGGGTTTTCCAGTTTCCAAATTTTAACCATTTTACCTCCTGAAAAATATTAAAATTATCATTATTCACCCTTCCAACAGTCTCTGTTACTATCTACTTTGGCATAATCAATGACCTCAAGGATTGGGTGCAGTGGCTATGTGGTCCAGTTGGGACATCATCACTATAGCCATGTCAACATAGACATGATGGGAGCTGCAGAGAGGCAGTTCTGGTATGGGAGGGCATAGGTGCTAATGATTGTTATGAACATATAAAACACACAAAAAGAGTAATGCGTGGCTGCAGCCAAATAGTCCCTGTACAGACTTATAATCCTAGCCACTAAACTAATAGCATCACTTCAGACCAGGCACCCTAAATGGCCATGGACGGGTTTCTCAGACCTCTTGAGGAACCAGAGTGGAGGCGGCAAAGCACTGCCTTCAACGGTAGATGAAGGAGTGCCGTAATAAACAGAAATAAGGTACAAGTAAGGTGAAAGCATAAAGGGGCAAATAAGGAAAACACAAAGACAACAACAGACACTCAATTGGTGTTTTCTTCCAAGGAAAATCACATATATGAGGAGCTGGAGATCCCAGGAACAAGTCCACATAGAACTATAGCCAGCAAGGAAATGCAGTGAAGGGAGAACATATATATCCCCCGAAGCTGTGATAGGACAAACCAAAACAGGACAATGAAAAACACCTGATGAGGATAAAGTCTAGAAAGAACAAACAAAGGTAATAGACAGTAACTGTCAGCATTAGGACTAATGTGAAAAAGACCATAGCCAAACAGACAGGGAAATTGCTCACAGAACAATTGATCACTGGATCGAATCCTAAACTAAGGTATGACAATAATTTTCTTAATTTAATAGGAGTTAAGCCTTTGGAGTATTCTAATTTGAAACAGGAAAACCCTTTGAATGTACAAGCAGTATTTTGATCAATGATCATCCTGATGTTTTTTTCTCTTTGCCGAAGAAAGAAGTCAGATATGGAAAGGGTTATTTGATATCTGCCGTTAGAATGGAAAGACATTGATTCAGTCCTGCCAGTTTTGATAATAGCATTGCTACAAAACTGCAGTGTGTGAACAATGTTTAGAATTGTTTCTATGGAACGACTTGAGTGTTATGACATACAGAATATCCACATGCTAGTAAAGAACGAGAAATTACCATCAGAAAATTGTCACAGCGAAAGCATATTACAAAATGATAATAGTTTACAAAATGCTCCTCTTTTCCTTTGGATTTTTCTATGAAATAACAGGTTTTGATACAAGAGGAAACTTTACCAAATGTATTGAGCACGTTCTCTTTTCTGGAGTTTTACTGGAGTCCAAGAAAACAGTGTTATAAATTGTCTGAAAACTGAAATGTGTCAGACATTCATTCTCTTCACTAAGATGTTGAATTTCTTCATACATTCAGAGTAAATCCAACACACTCCTGCTGATCTTAAGAAATAATTCACAAGTAATATTCCAAGTCACATGAACATCTGACCTTGTTTCTATTGTGTGAGGATGCTGGTAGGAAGCATTTAGTAATGAAAACTGTACTTTTCAAGCTATTATTGAATTAGTGGTTTAGTTCAGTAGTTTTATGGCACAGTATTAATAGTGGGCCAGATCAAAATATCCCACACACTACACTGATGAGGGGCAGTTACCCCAAAACGCAGCATCTGTAGTTTGGGGTTCTGATCTGGCACAAATACCTAGTCATATTTAAAGGCTTGTCAGAAAGCGACTATGACTTTGAGGACCTACCTAAAGGTGGCTCTGGAGTTCATCCACTTTCTTACTGACGTATTAATGGCAGTTACATAGGTCTTACTACGATTGCTGGCAAAAAAGACATCTGAAAGAACGATTCATCAAACTGTAAAGGTACCTTTACACACCACCACTGTGGCTAGCAACAGGTATCCACCGCACGTGCATGCGCACGTTTTTAATGGTGGATACCGATCACCGATGCCGCATATACGCGCCGCCATTACGTGCTCCACTGAAGGCATCTTTGTTCCCCGGAAGTACTGACGGGTGCCGCGGCTTACTTCCTGTGGAATACCTTCGCTACTTCACACGCCGCTACCACAAAGGAATATGGGCGTACACATTTCTCGCCGTAGGTACATAGGCGTGACAGAGTTGTGTGTTCCGTGATGCACAAGCGTTGATTGGACAACGCAATAGAGTCGTGATTGGCCAGCCTTCGCAGGAAGGCTGGCTAATACATGACGCCATTGCAATTGTGGACTGTGAATGGATAGCTCTTTAAATATGGCGCCCTATGAAGGGACAACCAATCGTAACACAGGAGCCTCCACCAATGTTCGCTGATGGGGCATGGTATCCATGAAGCCGTTGCACGCCCCTGGGAATTCGTAGGCCACGCAAATACCTTGCCTGCGCCCCGTTTACACGCCACTACCATTGCAATTGTGCCTTCCTGTTTTTGAGCACGGCTCAGCAACAGGTATTCGAAGGAACTGCAAGACACCGGGAGGAACTGCCCTATTTACACGCCGCCATTTCGTGGCAACAGGCACAATTGTCCCCAGTGCCCGGCAGTTGCTGCCTTCCTGTGGTAGCGTGTAAAGGTACCTTTAGGTTACCGTTACACGGTGCCACCTCGCTGCCAATGTCGGCGGGGAATCACAAGAGCGCGCATCCCCACCAACATCGCCGGTGAGCTGTCACACGTAGCAACTCGCCGGCGAACTCGCTGGCAAGTAGCGGCGGCGACCACTTGCTGGGTTGCCCAGCAACCCACTGACCGGTAACCCGCAATGTTAAACATTGCGGGTCGCCGCATTGTACAGGGCGATCAGGCCTGATCGCCCTGTTCAGATCGCCAGGTTTCACAACAATGCTGTAAAACCTGGTGATCATTCTGAGGCGATTTTTCGCCATAGAATCGCCCTGCTACACTGGGCGACTCGCCGGCGATGGTGCCACGATTAGGCCACGCCCCTGCATCGTCGGCACAATCGCCGGCGAGGTGGCACTGTGTAACGGCCCCTAAGAGAAATCTGGAGTAATACTATGGCGGGTTCGGCTGGTAATAGTCATTTTCTCAAGGGTCACATAACAGATTATGACTGTTGTCTTAGGCTGAACCAATAGGTTGAAATTAATTCTGCCCAATATTAATATTAACATATTAATTACAATTGTTATTTTAATATTATCATTAATATTGAGCAGAATTAAGTATGTTAACATTTATCAATATACCTTAGGAGCTCGCAAACAGCACCCTATATACAGATTTTACCCTACACAGCCCCATACATACAGTGTGAGCCCCCACACAGCCCCATACATACAGTACGAGCCCCCACAAAGCCCCATACTGACAGTATTAGCCCCTACATAGCCCCCTATATACAGTATGAGTCCCCACATAGTCCCCTATGTACAGTATGAGCCTCCACAAAGCCTCCTATATACAGTATGAACCCTCACATAGTATCCCAATTACAGAATGAGCCCTCTTAAAGACTCATAAATACAGAATGAACCCACACATATCCCCCCCCATATACATGCAAAACATCCCATACACATGATGCTCGCCATAGCAAATGCAAAGTAATGACGTCTTCACATCTGCTGTCTTTCACACTGGTAGAGGAAGGAGACGGACACTTTTTCCAGCTTTCGGCTGTCTTGGTCCACAGACTGAAGAGGAACAGCCAGAGGGCCGAAAGTGACCTGGTCTAATGTGTAGATGCAGAGCATTAGATTAAACTTTTAACACACGTGATTGTTGCACAGTTAAAGTTGGCTATAGGGTAAAGAATTAAATACAATTGTTTTTATAGCACATATAACAGAAAACAGCAATCATTTCACAATCTAAACAAAACAAGAGAGACATTAAGTTGGGGCTGTTTGGGGACAGGTTGTTTTTTTTACCTAATGAAAGAGAGGTATGTAATTCATGTGTTTGCACTTGTATTGATGCTTCCTTATTAAAGTGTTTGCATAGTGTTCAATGTGCGCAGTATGATTGCCGATATGGATAAGAACATTACTGCACATCTGATGAGTCCATTTATGTTCAACCATGATTCCACAAAATGTAAAGAAACCAAGAATGCCATCATTAGGAAATCTCTCATGGTCATATTTTATGTACAACAGTACACAGATCAGAAGTTTAAAGTTAGTGATGAGCCAGTGTAATCGTTACTATTCACTATTTGCACGAATAGTACAGTGGTCACGATACGTGTTACTTGTTGAGTATGGCTGGTGCTCGTGAGTGATGTGTCCATTGTTATTATTGCGACACAAATTCACAGCTCCCTTCAGTGCACAAAGTGAGCTGACACCTCAGGGAGAGCAGATTGAATGTTAGGATCTCTCTGGGTGGAACAGCAAGGTGTTTTAGGCATTGAAATCGTAAAAAAGCTCACCCTCCCGCCCTGTCCCGTAAAGACTCGTTTTATATTTGGAAGTGTGTGGGCGTAGCCTATCACTAATTGACTAACATTAGCTATTCAGATGAATATGCGAGTATTAAAAACTACTCGTTACGAGTATAGCAAGTGCAAATATTTCGCTACTAGCTCATCAATATGTAAAGTAAAACTTTTTCTATTTCAGTTGAAAACATTAATTTGGAATTAATGCCAGAATACCTTTGCTATAAAATTTAAAGTAATCTAAATGAGTACATTTTCATATCTACATAGCACAAGCTACACTGTACATATCTAATAAACCAGACATTCAGCGTCTCCCTCTCTCATGCCACCTCCTCACCTCATCCCCTGTTGGTTTTCCCCAAGGTTCAATTCTAGACTCCTATTCTTCTCTATCTATACCATCGACCAGGGAAAGCTCATAGAGCCCCTCGGTTTTCAGTATCATCTCTACACTGATGACACGTAGATCTACCTCCCTGGACCTGATATCACCTTCTTACCAACCAAAATCCCACAATGTCTATCTGTTATTTGACTTTCTTTGCTGCCTGATTTCTAAAACAGAACGTGTACAAAACAGAATTCATCATCTTTCCCTCATCTCACTATACCATACCACCAGACTTTTCCATCAAAGTCAATGGCTTCTCACTTTCCCCAGTCCCACATGCTTGCTGCCTCAGGAGTATTCCTTGACCCCGCACTATCTTTCAAGCCACATATCCAAGCCCTTGCCACCTCCTGCCACTCAAAAATATCTCCCAGATCCGTACATTCCTTGACCTAGAAACTGCAAAAACAATTGTGCATCCCCTCATCATCTCCCCCTCAACTACTACAACCTCCTACTCTCTAGCCTCCTCTCTAGCATTCTTGCACCCCTCCAATCTACTCTAAACTCTACTGCCTGACTAATTCATGTCTCCCCGCTATTCCCCAGACTCTCCTCTCTGCTGAGCCCTTCACTGGCTTCCCATTACCCAGAGACTATAGTTCAAAACCCTAACCTCCACATACAAAGCTGTCCACAACTGTCCCATCCATCATCTGTGACATGGTCTCCAGGTACTTACCTACACGTAACCTGCTATCCTCTCAAGATCTCCTTCTCTATTCCCGTCTTATGTCTTCTTACCACAACCACATACAATATTTCTCCTGTGCATCTCCCACACTCTGGAACTCTCTGCCCCAACATAAAAGACTCTTGCCTACCGGGGACACTTCAAAAGGAACCTGAAGAGCCACCTCTACCAACAAGCCTATAACTTGCAGTGAACCTCAGTCCACTAAACCACCGGACAACCAGCTCTACCCTCTCCTAATGTATCCTCACCAATCCCTTGTTGACTGTGAACCCTCACGGGTTGGGTCCTGTACCTGTGTGTGCTTTGTATTGCTCACAATTATTGTACTTGTCTACATATGACTCTTTTTCACATGTAAAGTGCCATGGAATAAATGGCGCTATAATAAATAATAATAATAATACTTCTAAATCCTTAATTGCAGTCAAGCATGCGGGATTACATGTGCCCCTGTATGTATCAATATAATGACAGGCTTTATTGTAAGTAATTGATTGACTGAGATTCATGAATGATAAATGACTAAAAGGAAGTTCATTAATGAACAGGAACATCTCTGGCTTAGATGAATAATGTGAGCATTGTCCTCCTATCCCCTGAAGAAAATGCCATTTGTATAGTACATCCACTGCAGTGCACAATTACGTAATTCTGCAAGGTGTATTATTTATGTTTGCAAAATTTAGCATCCTGTTTATCGGCTACAGCAATGATGGGGTAAGAAGCCAGAAAAATCACAAGCAAAAAACAACAGCTTTCTCCCTTACTACAAGCAAGCTATGTGGCAGTGCGCACATGCCAAGGTTTAAGTAACTTTAGTTGTTTTATCTTCCATGGATATTATAATCATTATAGTGATGAGTGGGCACTACTATACTCATAATAAGCAGTTGGATACTCGGATGGGAGCAACTCGAGCAAGTGCCCAAGAATAGTGGAAATCAATGAGGAATGCAAGCATTTTTTAGGAAGACTTTCCAGAAAAATGTTTGAGTTCCCCATTGACTTCCATTGCACTAGGGTGCTTGAGTTGCGCCCATTCAAGCATCCAACTGCTCGTTACGAGTACTGAGCACCTGAGCATAGTAGTGCCCATTCATCACATGTTATAATTACCATATTTTTCAGATTATAAAAGGCACTTTTGTTCCCCCAAATTTTGGGTGAAAGTGGGGGGTGCGTTTTATAATCCGAATCTACACGTACTGTAGGGAAGGGGGGGGTGCCGCTATGGAGTGGTGTCTGGGGGCTGGATCAGGCTGCAGAGGCCTCATGTAATATGCACTGCCCCCACTGTCCATCCTGGTGCTGAAGCCGCATTGAGATGTGGACAGGGGAGCGGCACATATTACATGTTCCTGCACTCATCCCCCCATCCTGGATATGTCCCCCGTCACTCTTGCCCCCCTGCTGGCACACACATATAAATAACAAACGCTTTTAACTCACTATCTGCCGCTGGCTCTGTCACTCCCAGCTCCTGGATGTTTCTCTCCTGTTTCTGCACCAATCGATCATGTGACCGGGGCCACAGTGATGTTATCACTGTGCTGTCCCAATCACATGATCGCATGTCGGAACACAGGAAGAGACACTGAGGAGCTGAGAGCGACAGAGCCAGCGGCGGATAGTGAAGCAGGGCGGGTACTAAAAGCAGGGGGCATATAGAGCGATGGGGGGGGGCATGTCCAGAATGGGGGAGGCTTATGCGCCAGCACAGGGGGGCTATATTTGTCAGCACAGGGGGCTATATGTGCCAATACAGGGGAATATGTGCCAGCACAGGGGGGCATATGTGCTAGCACAGGGGGTCTATATGTGCCAGCCAGGAACTATATGGGCCAGGGCATAGAGCACGGCTATATGTGCCAGCACAGGGGGGCTATATGTGCCAGCACAGGGGAACTATATGTGCCAGCACAGGGGTCTATATTGCTCAGAGGGGGTTATATACTGAGACCTATTAGCATATCAGGATATATTGACGGGGTATAATATATAACGGAGACGACATATACATGATTTGTAAGATGGACACTGGTATCATAAGACAGACCCCATTTAACATAAAAAAATTATTTTTTTTCTCTTTTCGTTCACCAAATTTGGGGTGTGTCTTATAATCAGGTGCGTATTATAAAGCAAAAAATACAATATAATATGAATCTGAGTTGAACGTTAGTTTATTGTCAACAGGCTGATGAAAACTAAAACATGCAACATATATAAAAATATATTATATATGCATATTCAAATGATTAATTCTTTACAGTTTAATGCATGAAATACATGAAATACATTTAGTGCATTTAGTACATGAAATCTAAATAATTACATTATAGTAAATTTCCAGCTGAAATTAGATTGCAAGATTTTTACACATTGTCCTTACAAGGGACCATAATTTTAGTAAGTAGGATGTGAAAGACAAATGTGCTTGCTCTGCTGTTCATGGAACATTGGATTCAGGGAAGTTCTGATAACTGATCTATAAACCTTATTCTTCCCACAGCTGTCCTGGTGTAGTTACGTAGGCATTCACTATTCTAGTGATCTATTGAAAACCTGTTGGTCAGTTCCACCAATTTAACATTGATCATCTAACCCATGAATAAATGTAAAGGCCCCGTCTTACACTACGATATCGGTAACGATATCGTTAAGGCGTCACGGGTTTTCAGTTGTTCTAACGACATCGTTCAGTGTGAAACGTACAAACGATCAACGATATTCGAGCAGATCATTGATGGGAGGTTTGTGAACCGGACCTTAAACCAAACGATGAGCATCCGTTCAACCTGCAGCATCGGAGTGTGTGACACCGCGATAACGATGTCGTTAACGACCTCGCCTATTCAGAACTGAAGGACGTAGGCGAACTAACGACCGCAAGTATCGTTCGCTTGTCGCGGAATAGATGCTGCGTCATTAACGAGATCTGTACGTGTGGTACTTCACTAGTGATCATTGATCTAGCGGTCTAGATCAAGTCGCATTGTTGGTCGGTTCGCTGACACATTGAAGTGTGAGACAGGGCCTTTAAAGAGAATCTGTCACCAGGGTTTTACAACTCATTCTGAGAGCAGCATAATATAAAGACAGAGACCCTGATTGCAGTGATGTTTCACTTACTGAGCTGTTAGCTGTCAATTTGATAAAGGAATAATACACAACATATTATAAGGTCAAATTAAAGTTTGAAACCATTTCCATTAATCTTGCTCTTCTAGTCACTGTGAGAAAGTGGTGCTTATTCCCAAAGCCACCACAAGGTCCTCCAATCTAGCCTGTGGGTGACCACAGATCATATCTAGTACTTCACCTACCACGTGGAAATTATAGATGCTAAGGTGGTAAAACAACCAGACCTGCTCTATTATAAATGATGCCAAGCTCAATATTTTTCTGTTTGTAGAGCCTGTAGGAACAGAAGCCACATACTTCCTTCCACAAAGCATTACATCTCAATGCCCATTCACAGAGAGTCTTACTCCTAAACAAATGGAAGTAGAAGTCCTGTCAATAGGAGAAGGATGAGGTGATGAAAGAGACAAAAAAGGAAGGGTCAGGGACAGAAAGGCAATGACAGCCAGGAAGAGTGAAATGCAACATTGTTTACCATTCTTTCACAATATTGTCACTTTTATTACCCACTCATTTGACTTTCAGTATAATTAATCACATCATTCTTATCTGCTTAGGCTGCTTTCACATAACGATTTTAGCATTTCCGATGCTGTCCGATGAAAATCGGACAGCATCGGACCGATTTTCGGACCCCATGTATGCCTATGGGCATCGGACCGAATCGGATGTGCACTAAATGCCATCCGATCTGGTCCGATCCGAATCTGTCTGATTTTTTTATCGGTGCAAAAATCGGAGCTTGCTCCGATTTTTGCACCGAAAATAAAATCTGACAGATTCGGATCGGACCAGATCGGATGGCATTTAGTGCACATCCGATCCGACCCGATCAACTTAACATGGGGCCCTATGGAGAAGGGTCCGAGGAAACATCTCATGTCTCCTCGGACCGATTTTAGTGTACTGAGCATGCTCAGTACACTAAAATCGCTCCAAAAGTGAATGAATGGGTTAATTAAAAATAAAAAAATCTATGCTCACCTGTCCACGAGGCCCCCGACGTCTCCCGGCATCTCCGGTGTCTCCAGGTATCTTGCCGTCTGTGCTGATAAGACCTGCCGTGATGTCACAATCACATGACTGCCAGGAACCAATAGCCGGCAGTCATGTGATTGTGACATCACGAGAGGTCCTGGCAGCACTGAGACAGAACAGCAAGGCACCGGAGACGCGCGGGACCGTGCAGGAGTCGTGGACAGGTGAGAAAGGAGAGGAGGAGAGGGGAGGACAAGAGGAGGAGGACGCATAGGAGGACCGGGGGCCAAGAGGGGAGACACAGGGGATGAGAGGACCGGGGGCCAAGAGGGGAGACACAGGACCGGGGGCCAAGAGGGGAGACACAGGACCGGGGGCCAAGAGGGGAGACACAGGGGATAAGAGGAAAGGACCGGGGGCCAAGAGGGGAGACACAGGGGATAAGAGGAAAGGACCGGGGCCAAGAGGGGAGGACCGGGCGATAAGAGGAGAGGACAGGGGGCCAAGAGGGGAGACACAGGACCGGGAGCCAAGAGGGGAGGACCGGGGGCCAAGAGGGGAGACACAGGGGATAAGAGGAGAGGACCGGGGGAGAGACTGACAGCTCTCAGGGAGCGATCTGACAGGAGGGCGGACATCCTATTTTCTGTCGGAATCGGATGCCTATTTGGCACCCGATTCCAGGCATTAGAAGAATCCGATGCTGTCCGATTTATATCGGACAGCATCGGATTTTACAAAATCGTAGTGTGAAAGTAGCCTTAAGTGACTATTATACAGGGACTTCAGTCATGTGATTAATACTACACAAAATGACGTTATTGTGTAACTATAATTATTGTTTTTTATTAATCACTGTACACCTGAAAAAAAATATATATTATAATATATTATATATATATATATATATATATATATATATATATATACATATATATATATATTATATTAAGATTCATAGATTAGCCAATACAATGATGAAAACAACCCCCACGTCTCATCCCCTCTCATCTTTCTCCTGCTGTGTTGTGCTCTCATGTTTCAGAACAGCGTGATGACGTCAGTAGTGCACTTCACTGTACTGAGATGTGCTGTGCACAGGCAGGCTGCTCGTGCAGAGACCAGATCTGCAGGGGAGCCAAGGGAGGTTAGTACTTATTTATTTAATCAATCAATCAGTGAGTACATGGACGCTGCTTATATTATATGAGGAATATAGAGCCTGTATATGGAGGACTATGGAGGCTGCATTATATTATATGGAGGACTATGGAGGCTGCATTATATTATATGGAGGCTGTATTATATTATATGGCAGACTATGTGGGCTGCATTTTTAATACATGGAGGAATATGGCGGGTGCATTATAATATATAGAGGACTATGAGGAAGCATTATACTATATGGAGGACTGTGTGAGGCCTACTACTATATGGTGACTATGAGGTGCATTATACACTATGGAGGACTATGGAGGTGCATTATACTATATGGAGGACTATGTGGCTCATTATACTACATGAAGGACTATGGGAGGTGCATTATACTATATGGAGGACTATGTGGAGCCCATTGCTATATGGAGGACTACAGGGTGCATTATACTACATGGAAGGCTATTGGTGTCCATAATAATATTTGGAGGGCTGTAGGGCAGCCTTTATACTTTATTGGAGGCCTATTATGCTGTATGCAAGCAATTAAACAGTATGGAGGTTTATGTGGGGTCCATCATACTGTGTGGGTGCCGCCATTATACTATTTGGAGGATAGTGGGAGCCATTATACTGTATGCAGGCCTATTATACAGCATGGATGGCTGTGTGTGGGGTCATAGTTGGCAATTATGATGTGATGGGGTCACCATTCATTGCCAGGGTAGTTGATGGGGGTACAGTAGGGTCATCATACTGTACCTGTGGAGAATTAATTGTGGGGGTACAATACAGTGTTTGTGGGGCACTTTTGTTGGCATCATACCTATGGCTGCAATGAATGGAGAATCTAGGGCTTCAATTAGAGCAAAATTACTTGGTAAAGGCAGCAAAGTTGTGAGATTTGCTTTTTTGTGACCCCATTGAATATTTATACTATTATTTTTTCTGGAGGGGGAACAGTTAGAAATTCTGCTATAGACTCCATTATTTCTATGTAACAGGGTCTCTGTTCATCAATAGCAATTGTAAGACAGAAGGAAGGAGATACCACTTTTCTTCTCTTGGAGTATTTCACACTGTGTCTTTTTTGCACCACTAATTGCAAGGATAGCAATGCAAAAAAATAAAAAATAATAAAGTGTTCAAAATAAAGAGCATATGCATTCCTATGTAATACCACTTGCTGGTCATGTGTTCAGGCATTTAAACTTATATTTAAAATGCTTGGTCTCTCAAAAGACGACAATAATTTACAAGAAATAACGTCCAATCTAAAGGGATTTAGGGCAGTGAAGACAGTGCCTTACAGGTTCTGGGATGCTAGTGAAATCATACTTTTTACTTTAATGAATTACATGTATGATTGCAGAGAAAAGAGTTATAAAGTCATGCCAAAGAGGGAGGAGATGAACTCAGTGGGCAGCAAAGTGTCACTATGTGAGGCTGTTTTCTTTTATTACTCCCCTGTGCGCTCTAAGGCAAACCCTCCCCCTCCCTCCCTATCACTACCATAAATGCCAGGCACATGACATCTCGATTGCTCATATGGCAATGTCAGGAGTCCTATGTGCCCGAGCTCATCACTCGCTCCCCCCTCGCCTGCGTCTCCTGCTTCCCTGGCTTCTCACTGCTTCTTTTGTATTTGATCACATGATCATAAGCAGAAGACCCGCCCCCTCCAGTCTCTGTGCATCCCGGTCTCCTCTCCTCACAGTCACACACAGTGGTCACAAGTAGGAGGAGATGGGACAGAAACCTGTGATAATAATGACAAGATCTGTCCCAGTCTCCTCTCCTGCTTGTGACCACGGTTGTGTGAGGAGATCTAAGGCACTTCCTTATCCTCACATGAAATGCATCCTATGATTCCATATATTCATATGGCATGTAAGCGTCCATGGTGCAGGAGTTCACTCGCTCCCGGCGCCTGCGCCTGCGCTGGGCTCCAAATGTCCTTTGGTCACTATCAAACAAAGACTAACTAGTTAAAATTTGCAATCATTGGGGCCTCGTTGGAGCATTGCTAATTGGGGCCCTGGGCCTGAAGTTACGCCACTGATATTAAAAGTGGACACCACTGATCACACCAGAATAAGATCACAGACACATGAAGAATGGAGAGAAAATATGCATACACTGAAACAAATAGAAGTAAAAACAATTGAAGGTTAAATACCACATGTCCGTTACACTTCCTCTACTACACACCTTTAGCCTTTTAACAATATGTAAGCTTTTAGTATACATATAAACCTAAATACAGTTTGCAATATTCTTAAAAGCAGTACTATCACTAACTCAGCTAATACAAATCTACAGGTAAATGGCTCCAAAGATCAAGGAACAAGAAAAAAGTGTTGGTCACCTGTCTCACTCCAGTTAAAGGTTTATATTTATACCTAAGCTGCAATGCCCTGCACATGTGGTAAGCCACATACCTAATCAGGAGAACTATACTACATTTCTAATTGGAGATATTTACTAATATTATTATTATTACACCAACTACATATTGGAGTAGGATCTTGGAAATCTTTAAATCCCATTATAAAAGCCAATAATTGTGAACAAGCATTTCTAGGAACACTTGTTTCCTAATTATGGTCCTGTCCAACAGGCCAGGTAACTACCCAATGAACAAAAAAATGCATGTTTGTCAGGTGAGATGATTTTTAAGCCAGTATAAAAGTCATAAAGCTTGGCAGCATATTGTTCTTTATAAACTGGTGACCATTCATTGGCCTCTATGTAGCTGATCAGCAGTGGTTTAGCTGCTGTTTTTAGCCAGTTAATTTGGGCCCTTAGGTTAATGAATTAAGAGGACCCAATTATCCAAGTTTATTTCTTAATATAAGGCACAGTGTATGGCTATGCCAATTACAGCACATCCGAGAACGGTTGAGTACTTGGGAATGTTAAGGTACCATTACACGAGGCAACGTTGCTGTGATGTTGCCGGCAACTTCACTGGGAGCAGCATGTTTTTGGCACTTTTACAAGATTGTCTTGTAGATGTCACACAGGGGGGTATCATAGGCAAATCACTACGATGTTGAAAGCAACTTTGTTCGCTGGATATGAGCAACCCAGCGAGTGATCCTTATCAATGTAGTGAGTAGGGGAAGTTGCTTTCAACATCACTATTGCGGTGTCACACAGAGCGATGCTAGCAGATTGCCTGAGCAACATCACCAGGTCTCAGAACATCTTCATAAACCTGGCAACTCCACTCAAGCAACTTATCGCAGCAAAATCGCCCTGTCACACGTAGCAACGCACTAGCGATCTTCAAGGCAACAGTGATGCCTACGTCACTTTTGGGCGATGCTGCCGCGTGTAACTGGTACCTTAAAAGCATTCTTGACTTTATCAATGTCACAATGGAACTCAAACCGGATCTGGTGCAAGTGTCAATGCTTTATCCAATGTAGCACTTGTTTTTTTAGTTTTAGGCCATGTGAAACGATTCAACAACAATCAGAGTTACATGAAATGGTCACTTGGCTATGGTGATGCGGCAAGGTGTCTTTCCTGCATTAGAATTCGGTTCATCATCACCTTTTGTACTGACACACTTACACACCTTAGCAATGTATAGATCATCCTGTGTGGAATTTAGAGGCAAACCCCTTGCACATCTTAAGGTGTCTAGCCTGATAAGATGTTATGGGCATGTTAAGACTGGAGTAAAGAAGATTAAAGGCTAACATGTCAATAATGTTTACAATTGTAAAGGAAATAGCATTACAAGTTGTATTTTGGGAGGAAACATCCCTGTGTTATCTCACTTATTCTTGCTCTGATCTTTAACGTGATTTAGGTTTGTTTAAAGGATTTCATCAGATCATTTTTTTAATTTGAGGCTTCAGACAAAAGATTGGTTTTAGGAGTTTATGGTTTATGATTAGGCTGAGATAAGATAATTTATGGGAGGTAGTCTGTCATTAAAGCGTTTCCAGTCCTGTTTAGACAGATGTTCTATGGTGTCGGATGTACATCATTTGCAAAATGGCACCTTGCTGTTTCCCAATCCCTTTGATCAGGCTAGCTGTAAAAATCATATAATTATGTTTATGTAAGCTAACCTGTCTGTGTTTATTTCAATGATAATTTCCCTCTAATTCATAAAAACGACATATTTTACAATAATACATAATGGAAAGAGATTTTCTGCTATAGCCAAATTATTTGTATGTTAGATTAAATAATTTTGTGTTAACAAAGGTTACCTCTACCATCTGTATTTTACTATAATATGTTGGTTCTGATTTGTTATATTTTGTATGATGATGAACCTGAGTCTTTATTTAAAGGGGTTGTCCAGTCTAAACTGATAATTATGCAGTCATTCTATGTCACTACAGAATTATCAATCCTTGCAGCACTCAGTGCAGGCGCTGGGAGGATTGATAATTCTGTAGTGACATAGGATTTGCTGTTTCTAAGCCGGGAGCGACTTGCTGTATGCAGCATGCAAATTCCCGAATTCTGGCCTGAAACCCCGACTAGTGGTCGGGCCTCGTTCAATACAAGTGTATGGAGCAAGGCCACGCCCACTAGACAGTGCTCCCACTACTTGGATACACTCACTCTATACACTTGTATAGAGCGATGCTGCGACCACTAGCGACGGGAACTAAATTTTTACTATGTTATAGGAAGCAACGGGTTTAGAAAAGACATTGTGTCTGATCATGGGCTACAACTGGTATTACAGTTCAGCACCATTCATTTGAAAGGGAATGAGGTAAAGATTACACACAGCCCATGGACACACATGGGAGCTCTTTCTAGAAAACAAAAAGTGGATATTTTTTTTGTACACTTGATAATACCTTAAATGGCAATTGTACTGTACTTTCAACAAGTTATATTTCAAGCAAATATAAGAAACTTTGTATATATCCTATAATAATAATAATATTTATTCACTTATTATAGCGCTATTAATTCCATAGCACTTTACATACATGAGTAATGCTGTCTCTCTTGGAGCTCACAATCTAAACATCCTATCAGTATGTCTTTACAATGTGGGATGAAACCGGAGTGCCCGGAGGAAACCACGCAAACACGGGGAGAACATACAAACTCCTTGCAGATGTTGTCCTTAGTGTCCTTGGTGGGAATTGAACCCAGGACCTCAAGACCCCAGCGCTGCAAGGGCTGCAGTGCTAACCACTTGAGCCACCGTTATCAGAATAATCTGTTTCTTTCTACCCTTACTAGCCACCTTGTCATGTCTATGGAGTTTACAGGGTATGTATGAAGATTAGAATTAACTCCTATCCAGAGGATAGGGGATAACTTTACAATTGCTAGGTGTTCGACTGCTGCGACACTTACCGATCAAGAGGACAAGGCTTGCCCCGTCTGAATGGAGTAGAGGCCAAGCATACATGCCTCCGCTCCTTTTTTTCTCAGTGGGATTGCCAGGGATAGCCGAGCACTGCCATAATAAAATGTTGTTCATCGATAACTTTGGTTTTAAAGGGAACCTGTCACGTGGAAAATTTCTATTAACCTGCAGATATGGGGTTAATCTGCAGGTTAATAGTTTTCTGAACCCGGCCGGTGCCTGTACATTAAACCCTACTGTTGGGGGAAGATGAACTTTAATCCTCCGACAGTGTTACGGTTTCAGTTATGGAGGCGGCGCTTGGTCTAATTCAGTCACTGCTGTGTATGTGGAGAAAGATGGCTATAACTGCCCCCTGTACTGACTGACAGCCATTCAGCATTAGAGGAGATTGTCAGTCAGTGTGGGGGAAGCGGTAATAGCTGCTGCTGTCCAAGCACAGATCAGTGACTGAACCAGCGCCGCCTCCATGACTGAAGCCAGAACGCTGTCGGGAGGATTAAAGATCATTTTCTCCCAGCAACAAGGTGTAATGTGCAGGCACTGGGTAGGTTCAGGATGTTATTAACCTGCAGATTAACCCTATATCTGCAGGTGAATAGCATTTTCCCACATGACAGGTTCTATTTAAATACTTTTAAAGCATTGGATTTGTACTTCAATGCACTAAAGATACACTGGAAAAAAGGTGCATGACATAATACTGAAAAACGTTTTGAGTTCAAACTAAACTGAAATCATAGATTTTTCAGAGTATAACAAAATTTTATGGTCAATCAGTTCAAAAGTAATTGACACTTGTATTTCAGCCATGTCAGCTGCTGTGATTGTAGTATAGCTGAACCAACCAACAAGCTACATTTTTTGTCGAGATGCACAAAGCTGCTAGACGAGAAACATATAAGTACAGAAACATATGGTACAAATACATAGATGTGACTGCGAAACAGATCCACGGCCAAATACATATAAGGCACAGACTTCTCCATAGATTCTACATTATGTGGAAGTCAACCCAAATTCTGAAATTGCAAAGTCTTCCTTTTTTTTAACTATTCATTCATAACGAACAGCAGTGTTCTCCTTTACCTACAAGTTTTTTGGCAAGTGATAAAAAAAACAATCACTTTTTTTTGTCAAGTCAGTCTCTCATAGCCATCATTTCCAAAAATGTACTGTATATGAGAGTCACTGTTGTTTTTAATTCAATAAAAAGATATTAACACCAAGACCATTCTTCTTCCAGATATGCATGTTGCAGTTTAGACTATAGGTTTGTGTTTCTTCAGACACTTGGTTATACCATGCCTGATGAAGAGACATAAGTAGTCTCGAGAGCTTGCTGCTTTGTAACATAATTGCCTTATTATTGTTAGTCATTAAAAGTTATCAGAACAACAATACAATGATTATTATTTTGCTTCTCCCACTGAGAGTTTGGACTATGTGATGGTGCGATGTGGCCGTCACTTTCCCTATATTTGGGTCTTGTATTTTGTTTATCCCAATGGATTTGGACTATGTGATGGTGCGATGTGGCCGTCACTTTCCCTATATTTGGGTCTTGTATTTTGTTTATCCCAATGGATTTGGACTATGTGATGGTGCAATGTGGCCATCACTTTCCCTATGTTTGGGTCTTGTATTTTGTTTATCCCAATGAATTTGGACTATGTGATGGTGCGATGTGGCCGTCACTTTCCCTATGTTTAGGTCTTGTATTTTGTTTATCCCAATGGATTTGGACTATGTGATGGTGCGATGTGGCCGTCACTTTCCCTATATTTGGGTCTTGTATTTTGTTTATCCCAATGGATTTGGACTATGTGATGGTGCGATGTGGCCGTCACTTTCCCTATATCTGGGTCTTGTATTTTGTTTATCCCAATGGATTTGGACTATGTGATGGTGCGATGTGGCCGTCACTTTCCCTATGTTTAGGTCTTGTATTTTGTTTATCCCAATGGATTTGGACTATGTGATGGTGCGATGTGGCCGTCACTTTCCCTATATTTGGGTCTTGTATTTTGTTTATCCCAATGGATTTGGACTATGTGATGGTGCAATGTGGCCATCACTTTCCCTATGTTTGGGTCTTCTATTTTGTTTATCCCAATGGATTTGGACAATGTGATGGTGCGATGTGGCCGTCACTTTCCCTATGTTTGGGTCTTGTATTTTGTTTATCCCAATGGATTTGGACTATGTGATGGTGCGATGTGGCCGTCACTTTCCCTATGTTTGGGTCTTGTATTTTGTTTATCCCAATGGATTTGGACTATGTGATGGTGCGATGTGGCTGTCACTTTCCCCATGTTTGGGTCTTGTATTTTGTTTATCCCACTGAATCTGGACTATGTGATGGTGCGATGTGGCCGTCACTTTCCCTATGTTTGGGTCTTCTATTTTGTTTATCCCAATGGATTTGGACTATGTGATGGTGCGATGTGGCCGTCACTTTCCCTATGTTTGGGTCTTGTATTTTGTTTATCCCAATGGATTTGGACAATGTGATGGTGCGATGTGGCCGTCACTTTCCCTATATTTGGGTCTTGTATTTTGTTTATCCCAATGGATTTGGACTATGTGATGGTGCGATGTGGCCGTCACTTTCCCTATATTTGGGTGTTCTGTAATTTTGGAATTGCTTTCGTAAAAAATCCAAACACCTTCTTAAAGGATGAAGAATAAAAAGTGTGCCAAATAATATGCAATTAGACTCGTGTTCCCCTTATGGTAACAACAGATGATAGAGGTAGCAGCAGTGACCCCTAAGAGCTGACAGTCTGTCTACTGCCTCTAATAGACCCTAGAAGAACACATGGACTCCAGCAGTCGTAGATGTATTACTATTTCTATTATAGTCAAATTATACCAATTCTATCTTCTTAATATTTAGTAGATTTATTATGGATTTGTATAGATAATAAAAAGCATAGAAGTCATAAATACCTCTTTTCCAATGTGGCAAGATAGAAAAGGATTTGTGCCAGTTGAACATTGTCCCCTCTGACAAGCAGATAGTCGCAGTTTGCTGCACTTGTGTCTCTCCAGAAAGTTGTGACTTGGATCTAATGCTGTGGAATCCTCTTTGCTTAATTCAAGGATATAAAGTAATCGGCTTCTCGCTCAGTATCCATGATAGTCAGCATTGCTGAGGTCCCTGATTGTGATATGTACAGCCACTTATCTCAGGAGAACCAGCTTCCAGCTGGAGAGGGAACTGGAGACTGGATTCTTGTCTCTGCCACAGAGGAAACTGAGCTAAAAGCTCAATCAGTGCTGGCTCTTTCAGAGGCTGTTCTGTAGGTGGCTCCCAGCCAGGAGGGACTGAAAAAAAGGGAGCAGCCCTGAGGAATGTATCTCCCTTGGTTGATAAGCCAAGATGACTGGATGACTCTAAATTACCTCTGTTAGGGGAGCACCCCTTAAAATGCCTGAGATATTACACAACCATCGTATCCAGTATAATACAACAACAATATTCAGTGGAGTAACGGGAGCAATGAGATGTAAATCTACAGTACGAGAGCTCACGAGTAAATATTATTATACCGGAGTATTGATCTATGTTTTATGATTTATGTTTTGTGAACTTACTTGCTTTGTATACGAGTCACTTTTATTTTCTATATTTAATTCAATAAAAATGAACCTGATTTAAAATATTATTTTACAGAATTTGGTACCAACAAGTTTTTAGTTCATTTTTTTGAACCAGGAAACAGCATCAGTTTATGATTTTTGCATTACATGATTTTATATCAGTGCTACTTATTTACTAACTTTCCTCACCAACATTCATTATGTTGCAGAAAATGAGCCAGAATATTAAGTACCGGTAAGTCAGGGGCGGACCGTCACCCCCGGGGGCCCTGGTGCAGGAGAGGACCGAGGGGGCGGGGCTACTGGCCGTCGGCGTGGCCCAGGGGGGGAGGGGTGCCGCTGGCTGTCGGCGCTGCCCGGGAAGGGGGGGTGGGTGCTGCTGGGAGCAGCAGGGAGCCACAGGCGCGATGCTCTCCTACCTGGGAGCCGCGCCGGATGTATGATAGGGGCTGGAGGAGCAGAGGAGAGGAGGGGCGGGATCAGGCAGGGGAAGCAGGAAGCTCTCTGCTTCCCTTGCCTGACCTTCCTCTCCTTTGACGGCGGCTTGCGGGGGTCGGCTGGGGGCCCCCCTCCAGGCTTGAAGGGGCCCCCAGCCGGTCGGGGCCCTGGTGCAGCTGCACCAGCTGCACCAGTGTAGTTCCGCCCCTGCGGTAAGTGAAAGTTAAAATTACATTTCACTTGGACTTTGCTATTGTTACCTATTCCACTGTGGGAAAAGAACATTTCGGGTCAATTTTACACTATAAAGTTGACATCACACAGTGTTTTCTTTGTTTTTTTTTAAAAGTTCAGCTTTTAAATACATTTTCCCCACATTTTAATTTTTCAATTAAAATTCTGCAAGAAGATATTTTAAGGGAAATACTAAACGCAAAACAAACACTGCATTTTTATAGCTTTTTTCACTTTAAGGTTAGGCTAGCTTCACATCACGGTTTTGTTCCTGTCCGTGGGATCCTGTTTTTTGCAGGACCCCACGGACAGGAATGGACAGGCCCGGATTGTAAACTCCGGATGCCATTTCTTTGTCTGGATCCGGGATTTTGAGGCATCCGGACACAGAAAGAGCTGGGGGGAGCCGAGCTCCCCCCCGCTGTTACTTTCACTTTAGCAGTGTATCTACATACACTGCTAAAGTGAAATTAAATAAAGTAATGGTTAAAAATAAAAAAATAAATGTTCACCTGTCCGCCGAGTGTCCTGTGGTGCATCCACCTCCAATGCCTAAAGGACCTTAATCAGCTGACCAGGAAGGGGTGGGGCAACCCGATCAGCTGATGTGTCACATGACGCATCAGCACGGTTTAAATCGTTCGCTGATCGTTTTTGGTGGGTGGGTAGATAATTTAAACTGCGCTGTTGCGGTCATGTGACCCATCATGCAGATGCGGATGATAGTCGAAGGTCATTTGTAGAACGTACAGAATGGATGGAGTGATAGATAGAGATGAGAGAGGAGATGTATGGAGATGCTGCACTGTGAAGAGCTTTGTGGGTGAGAACAAGAAGTTTCAAACGGAAACTGTAGTGTATGGGCAGCCAGTGCAATGACTGCCACAGAGCGGAGACATTTGAGTAACGATTGGCCAAGTAGGTGATCCTGGCTGCTGCATTAAGGATGGACTGGAGTGGGAAAAGTTTAGAGAGGGGGAGGCTGAATTAATATAGAATTGCAGTAGTCAAGGCGGGAATAGATTAGGGCCATGGTGAGGGATTTTGTTGTTTCCATGGTGAGAAAGGGGCAGACTCTAGAAATGTTCTTCAGGTGAAAGCAACAAGAGCAGAGATTGTATATAGGAGGTGAAGGAGAGATCAGTGTCAAACATAACACCCAGACAGTGAGTCTGCTGCCTAGGTGTTATCATGGCGCCGCACAGAGAGAGAGATATCAGATTTAAGGAGGTTAGTGGAGGGCGGGAGTAGAAGAAGTTCAGTTTTGGAAATGTTGAGTTTCAGGTATAGAGTGGAAATGATATTGGAAACTGCAGCTAGACAGTCATTGGTGTTCTGTAATATAGCAGGGATAAGGTCAGGGGCTGAAGTGTATAATTGTGTGTCATCAGCACAAAGAGGATACTGGAAGCCAAATCTGCTGATGGTCTGTCCAATCGGGGTCATGTAGAGAGAGAAGAGAAGAGGACCAAGGACTGAACCCTGAGGGACCCCAATAGTGAGAGGAAAAGGGGAGGAAGTGGAGCCAGCGGATGTTGTCTATTTTCTCCATAAAGTAAGAAGCCAGATCATCAACACGGAGGTCATCGATAGGGGCCTGCACTTTAGAACTGAGGAGAGAGTGAAAGGTGTCAAAGAGGTTTTTTTTTTGATTGTTGGATAGTGAGGAGACCAGGGTGGTGAAGTAGGGTTGTTTGGCAAGGTGAAGGGAAGAGTTGTAGGTTTTTAGCATGAATTTATAATGGATAAAGTTTTCTGATGAGTGAGTTTTCCTCCATAGGCATTCAGCACTCCTAGAGCATCTCTGGAGGAATCGAGTTTGCGATGTGAGCCAAGGCTGTTTTATTCTATGTATAATCAAGGTAAGAAAACACGGCAACTCACCACAAGCGGAGATCTTCAATGCTTTAATCCATGAAATTCACATACACAGACAGTAGCAGGGAGGGGGAGTGCTGAGACTTGGTGACGGTTCCCCGTTCGCAGCGGCCTCGCTGCTTCTACGGACCAACTAGTCTGAGGGTGAGGGGTGCTACTTGGTCCAGGGTGCTTCTGAGAGTGTCCTTATAGTGAGTCACAGCCAGATCAGGACAGGAGAAGGAGGAGATTGGGGACAGTGATAACAGTAAAGAATCTGTGAGTGTATGAGGGTTAATGGCCTGTAGATTTCTGGATGAGTGATAGGTAGGAGTGTGCTGGGGTGCGCGAGGAATTGTGAGTGTGAAGAAGAGAATGTTCTGGTCAGAGAGGGGAAGAGGTGAATTATCTAAGGAGGAGGTTGAGCAGAGCCAGGCAAACCCTAGGTCAAGGAAGTTACCATCCTTGTGTGTCTCAGAGGTTGAGAGCTGTGAGAGGCCAAGAGGTGGTTAGAGATAGGAGCTGTGCTACAGATGAAGAGATGGGGCTGTTTATGGGGATGTTAAAGTCTCCCAGAATAAGGGTTGGTAATTCTGAGAACATGAAGTGCGGTAGCCACACTGAAAAATGATCAAGTAACTGGATGGGTGACTCTGGGAGGCGGTATATAGCCGCTACTCTGAGGGGGAGGGGATGGAAGATCCTAATTGTGTGGACCTCAGAAGAAGAGAATGAGAGTGATGGAGCTGGGGGATGAAATGGAAAGTACATTGTGGGGACAGGAGTAAGCCAACTCCACCACCATGTCTGTTCCCAGGTCCGCCATGAGAAATAGCAGCAAGGGAAGCAGTGTCTGAGTCCTGGATCCAGGTTTCAGTGAGGGCCAGGAGGTTAAGAGAGTTAGTACGGAGGTAATAGTGAATGAAGGGAAGCTTGTTGCATACAGACCGTGGAATCCAGAGCGCGCAATTAAAAGAGGAAGATGAAGGTGTGGTGGTGTGGCGCCCCTGCGACCAGGGTGGCCACAGGTAGGAACTGCAGCCAGACAGAAAGGAGACATTTTGTGTAGCAAACACCTCCACAGCACACACACTCATTAGAGCACGACACCCAACTCGGAGCCCGGGACTCTAGGCGGGCAAGGGGTGGTGGGGTTTAGAGGGAAGTGGGTGGGAAGGTAGGTCATGTGGCAGACCAGTACAAAAGGGGGAACAAGGAGGAGTTAGATAGTAGGCCAGTGGGTGCCGAGAAGCCAAGACCAGGAGTAGGCCGGAGTAGGCTGAGAAACAAAAACAGAAAGACACTTTCCCGGAGGGATAGGGCTCCCTGGAGACACAGAATCCACAGAGACACCGTTCCACGGAGAGAAAGCTCGTCCATAGCCGGCAGCCCAAGGGAAAGTGAGGACAGAGACCGGACCGGTGCCACCGGGTCCGGGGAGTACAGCAGCACTGACCGATGACAGGTGGGACAGGTTTCCCTTATTGTACCAGTATAGTCACACGGGTCGGGAAGAGCCCGGTAATCCCTTGAAAGACACAGTTACCCAAGGCTAGGCTGGGACCAGAGTGGAGGCTCTGAGGGGGACTGCAGCTATACGCCGGCTCCCCAGACAAACCGACGGGGAACACTGATTCCAAGTCAGGGTTCCCACTACGCGGATTGGAGACTCAGCAACATTATAGGACCCGGCTTGCTGCCCATACACATAGGGGGAAGCCACACAGAGGGACCGAGTTGCAGTCATACAATCCACAAGGAAGAGCAGAGAAGGAAGAACAAGCCTGAAAGGTTAAAGAAAGTGTGAAGGGTCTCAGAGAGGTAGCCTGGCTGCAGAGTGTCCAGAGTGGACTGTGAATAAGAACTGTAGTGTTGGAACTGTTTGAACTGAAGAACGTGTCAGTAAAACCTGGTGAACCCTGCTCCAGTCTCTCGTCTATGATTCCAGGTATACAGAACTTTTATTACACCTTTAGCCCCTGTCAGGAGCAGCCCCGACCCATGGCGGGCTCATCCTCCTTGCTGCAGCATCCATCCATCCTCCTGACAGAAGTAGACTGCAGCGGTGGTCCCCTCATTGACCACAACCCGTGGGTGGCGTCACAACAACGAATTCCCATGCAAATATCCCTTTTACTTTGGGCTTGGGACACAGTCCGGACCAAAGACCGCCGTGATATCCCCAGCAGTACCCGGTCCTGTACCGAGTACCCCGCGACAATGGGCTCCACACAGGTAATGTTAATAAGGTTAGTAGGGTTTCTCTGTGACGTGGGGAAGGGGTTGAAGTTGGCAGAGGGCAAACCAGGGTTGGGAGAGATATCGCCTGACAAGAACAGCAGCAAAAAGAGAAAGAGCAAATAGTTTTTGGATGTAGAACATGGTTTATTATGCAAAACTTTGGAATATGACGGGCTAAGATTCTTTAATAAACTGAAGATAGCATGTGAGCTGTACATAGGGTAGGGAAGGAGAGAGGGGCTGATGTAAATGAATGGTGATGGAGCGGTGAAAGTGGGTGGCAAGAGCACATAGGAAGCAAACAGTGAAATAAAAGACATGGTAAAGTGAAAAGAGTTTTACACATTGTTTTCAGTGGCCCTCTATGTCATTACCTTTCAGTCTATCCAATCAATTCCTGATCCCATTTCGTATCTTGACTTTTTATAAGACACTTCTGTGAGGCACATCTGAAGCAGACACAGGCTGAACTCTGGTGTTTCTGTAATTTTCATAGAAGTTAATGGTTATTATGCAAACAGTGCACTTCATTGAGCATTGCTGTTTCTATAACTTGGCAGTTACAGGTGGAGTGGAATTATTTCTATTTTAGCCATGAAAAACTGAGATGGAAGAAACCTTTCATGATAATTATTTTTAAACAGCAGCATGGTGTGTATAAGATGTTTTGATTGTGTGATTTTATGAGCATTTTGGGATGCACATGACTATTGTGGGCAAAGCAGGCGACACAGAGGGGTACTGCACCCATAAAAGCGGTGAAGATACTCCAGCTGCAAGTAGATTTCAGGCTGATGGGTGGAACCTACACACAAGAAACCCCACACTAGATCACATGGTGGGAGGTACCCGGAACGGAATAAACCACTTCCAGGGGGAGAAAGAGGTTTTTTTGCCTCCAAGGAGGTATTTGGCTGGAGGCCTTTTGGTCTTCAGGTCTTAGCCTCGGCAGTCAGCCAGGCAGTGAGCCTGAGGGAGCAAAGAGGGTCTCTCAGCTGAGGACCCAGGAAAGGCTAAGAAAGATCCCAGGCACAGACTGCCAGCCTGGGGGAAGAGAGGGACTTCAGAGAGTCCAACCCCGGCAGCTTACCGGGCACCGGAGCCCGCACCTGTGGAATCCTCCAAGGACCACAGAAAATCCGGCAATCTGAGGGTATATATATATACTGCTCAGACTCTCAAGCAACCAGAAGAGGGTACCAGGATCGCCTGAAGGTTCGGCGGTCCAGGAGAAGGTAACCTGACTGGAGCGAGAAGAGTGAGAGACAGCAGGAGGCCAGATCCACTTTATGGGTCAACTTCACACAAACTACTGGGAAGCAGGGAAGGATTGAAGAGAAAAGGCACACGCTGGGGTTCCATCCAGCTACCGAGATCCGCTTGCAGCCACCCGTTAGCTACTTGCCGTTTGACATCTTACTGCACTCAACTGTAACAATTGCTGATAAAGTTCCAGTAAAGTACCCGGAGTGAAGTGACTTCGACTCTGCTGCATCTTCTTTCCTATGAACTTATTCCTTTCTCAGGATCGCTGCCCCGGAGGTCCCAGTCCTGCCTGCGGAGGACTACATAATTTCAGCCGCAATACCACCGAACTCCGGCGGATTGTGGCGGCACTGGTGCTACTTCACCAGGAACTGCAGGTGGCGTCATGACAATAAACTCTGTAAATAGTCCCCTGTATATATTAACCCCTTTTTTCGGAGAATAGTCCCTCGAGACACGGGATCAGGCACGGCCGCCATTCCCCGTGACACAGTTAACCCCTTTTGCCTCTTGATACCCGAGTACCCCACACCCTGGGGCGACACACTATCTAAATTCTTAACTCCTTAACGGAGTTGTCTACTACTTAGATTCCTCAGTTACAATATTCCCATATGTGGGATAAAAACACCTTATACTGTTCTACTGTCCACTGTTCCAGTCACGTCGACGCCTGGTCTCCCAGGGCTTGCTTGACATAATGTCAGGTGAGCCCTGCTGCCAATCAGTAGCCACTAATAAAAGATTCAATCATCATAGATGCAGTAAATATTTAGCCTGTCGGCTCACTATAATGTGATATGTTTGGCAGGAAAGCAGGTGCAGTATTAGGTGGGACCGGACACAGCTCAGCAGGCGTAATATCAAAGTCAGCAGCAGGAACCACATTGGGAGAATTAGGTGATTCATCCCTGGAAAAAGCTTTGATAAAAGTAGACTGCCATCACAGATGTCAACACTGTGTCCTTCTTCGTTTTGCTGTTGCATTGCCCATTTTGTTTTGAGCCATGGTCAGGAACAGGAAAGTTGTAATTGGACTTGGAGCTTGGTCAATTATTTCCTTTTGTACATTTAGACACTTAAGACTTTGTGAGACAGCAGGGATGTGAACTTCATCTAATCCTATGCATTTCTCCATAGAGATTTCTACATACTAACTTGTATTACAATGTGGAATCTTGGAAATTAATATGGTTATAAGTTGCAAGAGATAATAATGACTGCAGCACATTATTCTGTGCAAACTGCACTTCTCTGCTGCTAAATCATGGCAAAAACATTCTCATTTCAGCTGCATTTCCTCAGGGAGACATTATCTTCCTGGAGGAACGTGTTATATTCCACATGTGCTGTACAGTATTCGTTGCTGACTCATCCAAATCTCAACTAAAGGAGATAAAGCAGACAAGAATATTCAATGTGAAGGAAGCCATGCTAGGAATGTAAGAAGACACATAAGCATGTCTGAAAAGAAAAAGATATTCTGATCGATCAAACAAATTGTGATTACCACTGGTCAGAACGCTCAAAGCATATTATACAGTGCACACACCACGGAGACGCTGGTAGGTGGAACGTCTTTTATGGGGTTGTTCGACTGTGATTTTTTTTTCTTTCAGGCACGGAAGGTTTTAAAATAATAGATGAATATATTATCTTCCAGTGTTGACTCCGGGGTGTATGCTCCATTTGGAAGTCACAAAACTGCTGCAGCCTGTGACTGACCGCAGCAGACAGATGACTAGAAATGCACATCAAGAGAAACATTAGAGTAAGGTCGGGGTTCCACTTGTGAGAGCGATGTGTGGCGCTCCACAACGAGTGCGTCACAGGAGGGTATTGCAGCCATAAATGCAGCAGCAATATTCTCTGACCCAGCAGTCATACGGTTAACTCAGAGATCCATACCCTACATGCATCACCTAGCATAGAGGGCCAATCAGGTCCTGGTGGGCGGAGTGTAAGGGTAGTGTGTAGTGGAAAGTTTAGTACAATCATTGAGAAGAGTCTGGAAGTTGTAACAGCAACGTAGAAGACCTTCTGCAGATTCCCAGCTCTGCAACTCAGGAGAGGGGGCTCGCACAGTCCCGTGCGGCCCCCTGGCCACCTCTTACCGGCCATCTCCCTACCGTCACCCGATTGAGCACCATTATCCCCGGTGCATTACCAACCGAACTACGGGCGTCAACATGCAGGTCCAAAACCATTCCGTGACCATCTACAGCCGGTTTGCTGGTACCGAAGCTAGCAGCAGTTCAGCTCTGCTATGCGAACCAGAGGAGTGGAGGGTCTGCTTTACAGGAGCACCCCACCATCGCCAAATCCAGTCGTCTAACCAGCGGTGTACCCACCAAGGGACCCAAGGCTCCCCAAAGCATCCGGAACGTATACCCCGGATAGGGCATTCAAGCAGCCTCCCTGTACCCGACCTGGTATTCCTGGGCGACAACGGCACAGTACTTAGATAGAATGGAGGAACACCGCGGATCTCTGAGGGACACCTATCACTGCTGAGTCCACCCGGTCTGCTACCTACAAACTGTATGCCATGTACTGCTTGACTGGTTACAGTAAAGAACCCGTTACAGAGACTTACAGTGTCCGTGCTTCCTTATGAACTGCTTATCCGCATGCTAAGTTAACCGCAGCTGCCTCACAACATCTTGCGCAGCTCCTGGCTCCGGGGATCACCGCTCCGCCTGTGGGGAGGTTCCATCTTGCTGCATTCCATCCCCCGGAGGCCCCCGCAGCGTCGGTAAAGTTACCGAATCTCTCATAGGTGGCGTCACAACAAATTAACCCTTTAATCTGTTCCACAAGACGTCTTCACTTTTTGATCTGCACCACCGGGCCCCACTACCGGCAGGCGCGGTCCACCCGTGACAAGGAGGAGGAAGCTAACACCTGTCTAAACCGGAGTCCCGGCCGCGGTGAGTCAGATGTGAGAGACTCGTGCGTGTTTTGCATCATCATCACCCGGCTCTCTGGATAGAAGCATGCAGCTGATATGTATTTATATGCATCTTCACGCTCCTGTCCGCAGGTCAGGCAGTTGTGCCAGGTGATGTGAGACATGCCCAAGACTCTCACATTGCTCTCGCAAGTAGAACCCTGGCCTAACATAGTCACCAATATTCTAATCATTACACCCTAATGTGTATGGGGATCACCTGAGAGTTTCCTAACACATGATGTCAGGAAAGAGAAGGATCCAGCCTGCTAAATTCAGAGGCTGATCCTTTTGCTATCCCACTATCCTCTGCCATGGGGCATTAATAGGGGACATAGAGAACACAGGAGCACCTTTTGCATAAGGGGAGTCAGGAAGATTGATTAGCGCGATCGCTAACAATATCGCTCACATCGCTGGTAGCTGTCACACAGACAGACTCACCAGCGATGTGGACCAGCGAGATCGCTGGTAACTATGGTACACATCGGGTTACTAGGCGCCGCGCGGCGCTTAGTAACCCGACGTTTACCATAGATACCATCTCCCAGCATAGGCTTGCCGCTGAGATGGATCATCGTGACACCCAGTGAGGCAGATTGATCAAGCGTTTATCGCTTGATATGAGCTCCGGCTCACCAATCTGCGATCTAACGATCAAGCGATTTTACATTGTAAAATCGCTTGATTTCACGCAGCGATGCACAAACGATATCGCTTAAGCGATCAAAAAGCAGATCGCTTAAGCGATATCGTGCTTTAAATTGATGCGTGTGACGCCCGCTTAAATCGTATGAGAGACCTTTGGCATTTAACTCTTTCCCAATATATGATGTACAGGTGTGTCATATTTTGCAGGTGCTTCCCGCAAATTAATGTACCTGTAAGTCAAGGCAGTCATGCAGGCACAAAAGCTGTGCCCATGTGATCAGCGCTGAGAGCTCTGCTTAAGTAATAGCTGAGCTACCGGACATCACCCCTGGCTGTTTAACCCCCTAAATGATGCGATCAAAAGTGATCGCAGTATTTAGGAGACTGGGAGAGTGCGCTCCAACTCCCACCCAATGAGCACCCTTGCGATGTAATCGTGTTCTCCCACACTTTGATGCGAGCTCACGTTGTGGACCATATCATCTCCTGCACATCTCAGCTGATGTCATTAGCTGAGATGTGTGTCTAAAGGCCTAGTTACACGGTACGATATCGTGAATGATATCGCTCAAACATCACGGGTTTGGAGTCGTTGAAACGGCATCATTAGTACGTCGTTGCATGTGACACCGAGATACGACTACGATAAATCCATGAATCACTGATCGCATGTTCTCAAATCAGACGATCGGCGTTCAGCCAACCTGCTGTATCGTTGTGTGTGACACCGCGATAACGATGTCGTTAATGACTTCCCTATTCACAACAGTGAACAAGTATCGTTTGCTGGGTTGTGCGAACGATAGCTGTTTGCTACATCGTTGGTGCGTCGTTAACGATATCTAGACAAGTGACATCTCACCAACGATCTCAAAAAGATGTCCTAACGACCGTGCTCCCGTGAGATCGTTGGTGAGATCTTAACGACATTGAAGAGTGTAACGGTACCTTTACAGCGGCAATCAGATTCCTGATCTGATCACAGCTGTTAACTCTTTGGATTACTTTGTCATTCATTGATAGCGTGATCCAAAGCCCAGCGCTGTTCCCCATCATGATCAGAGATCCATTAAGCGATCACGGATCTCAATCTGTCACCTGCAGATCCTGTACTGACCCCGAAAGCTGTCTGGGATTACTTCCTGTGGATGGCTGGCAAAGCACCAGCATCCTCAGACAGTGATCACTATCCCTATGTACTGAAGGGCTGCAGCTCTTCAGTACATAGGGCAAGCGATTGGACTGTACAGTACTGACGGCCCTCTACTGGCCAGTGTAAAATAAAGAAAAAAAAAATGTTTTTGAAAATATGAAAAAAAAACACAAAAGTTCAAATCAACCCCCTCTTACCCCACTGAAAATAAAACTATTGAAAAATTTTAAAAATTACAAATATTTGGTATCTCCGCGTTTAGAATTGCCCGATCTATTAAAATATAAAATCAATTAATCAGGTCATAAACTGCATAACGGAAAAAAAAGGCAAAACACAAAAATTATGTTTTTTTAGTCACTGCAACATTGCAATAAAAAGGAATAACGGGCAATCAAAACAGCATATCTACCCTAAATGGTCAAGACGCAAAAAATAAGCCACAACACAGTCCCAGATCCCGAAACATGAGAACGCTACAGGTCAATTCTTTTTCTTTAAAAATTTCTGCATTTTTTTTCACCAATTAGATAACAGTAAAGGTATACATGTTTGGTATGTACAAACTTGTCCCGACCCAACGCATCATAACAACATGTCAGTTTTATCATATAGTGAACATGATGAATAAAAAACTCAAAAGACAAATGTGTAATTGCACTTTTTTTGCAATTTCAAGGCACTTGGAATTTTTTTCCCATTTTCCTATACACTATATGGTAAAATAAATGATTTCATCTAAGTCCCACAAGAACATGCCCTCATATTTCTATGTCTATATACATGGAAAAAAAAGTTATGGCTCTTGGAAGAAGGGGAGGGAAAAATTAAAAACCGAAAATCGCACGGGGGTGAAGGGGTTAAAGTGTATTTGATTTTGAAAATACTGTGCCCACAGTGCTGTTTAATGTGGTCCATTTTTGCTGCAGAAATTGGATGTGCTCAAAAACTAGCATGCTAATTTCCATGCACGTGTTTGGGCTGCGTTTCCCTATTGACTTAATTCTAACCCCCCAAAAAAAGCATCCCAAATGGAATTGGTATTCAAACAGTCAATTTGTGATGCTTTTTTACTGCAATTTCCAGAACAAAAATACTCACCATATCTTTCTTCCATGCATCGGCAGGACCTGCGCGAGATGACTTACAGAACCTGCTCATGTAACTCAGGCTGAGTCACATGGTGCAAGGTCCTGGAAGTACTGTATCGCCAGGTCCCGCTGATGCCTGAAAGGAAGAAATCACCAGAGCTTACCTGGGATTGCTGGGGAGCGTGAGAAAGTTTGTGTGTGTCTGTCTGTCTGTGTCCCCTTATTTGTGCTGCATTGTACGCAATACATTATTACAGGTTTTTTTTACACAGCTGCATTTGTGTAGCTTAAAAACACACATTAAAAATACAGCACAAATGTCCAGAGGGGCTCCAAAATTCAAATATTGCTCCTTCCCTTCTGAACCCTGCCGTGCGCCCAAACAGTGGTTTTCCAGCTCATATGGGGGTTTTCGGTTTTTCAAATTTTATGGTCCACTTTCTAATGTTACCCTTGTGAAAATGAAAAAAATTAGGGTTAAAGCAACATATTTCTGGAAATAATTTTTTTCAATTTTCACAGCTCAACATAATAATAAAGTTCTGTGAAGAACCTGTGACTCACCACACCTCTAGATACATTTCTTGAGGGCTGTAGTTTCTAACATGGGGTCACTTTTGGGGGGTTTCCACTATTAAGGCACATCAGGGGCTCTGCAAATGCAGCATGGCTCCGCTATCTATTCCAGACAATTTTATGTTCCAAAAGTCAAATGGCGCTCTTTTCCTTCCGAACCCTGCTGTGCGCCCAAACAGTAGTTTCCACCAAATATGAGGTATCCAATAGCAGCTATATTGTAAGCTATTATAGTATGTACACCCCACAATCAGTGATATCTTGTTTACAAGCAAGCCTTTTTCTTTTTGTCCTTCTAATGTTTTGTACCATTTTAGCTATATTACCTTATTTTTATTATAAATATAAAAATCACTATTTTTACGTACCTTGGGGCCTTGACGGTCTGAATCATCCAGATCGCACCAAGCAGGTGAGCCGAAAATATTTTTTGTCTCTTTTGTTAGAAGCAAGAGACCATGTAAAATCTGTAGTAACAATTACAATTTACAACTCTAATGTCCCTATTGTGGAAGACTGTTTTGGGGGGTTTGTTAGGCACCAGGCAAGGGTGCGACTGCTACCCCTGCACCATCTCTATCTACGCCACTTGTAATGTAGTATTTGGATAAAGAAAATACAAGTTCCCTTCTTTATCAAATATGTTTTTGTTCTGGATGCTTAAGAGTTGAGTTCCCATTAAATAAGGAGTGTCTCATATCTTGAACTCTATAACCCTTGAAATATTTGTGTTTTAAGTATTTCCTAGACTTCCAAACACTGAGCTGTGACAAGTGATTGAATCAAGTATTAGGCTGGATTTATATACAACATTTTCCAGATTTTTTATGTTTTGTGTACTAAGTGATACATGATAAGAAATACTTTGTTAAAAATGCTTAAAATTAATGGCTTATTTTCCAAATAGCTAAGAGTGTAACTGCCTGTGGACCACCCAATGTCTAAAAATGTCAGTCCGAGCTGTACAATGACATGCTTGCAGCTGCACAGAGAATATACAGGTGCAAGAGCAGGGAATCAGCTGTCACAATGTGACCTAAAATAGCATGAAAAAAGTAACAAAACAAAATTAAGGTGGAAGAACATTCTGGTTCTTCTTGTCATCTAAATATTAAAGTGTTTTTTGCAATTTTATGATGACATACATAAACAAGTAGCATATTTTTCAAATTATAAGACACACTTTTTTTTCCCCCCGAATTGGGAGGGATATGGGGGGGATGTTTTATAATCCAAATCTTGTTTTTTTTCCTTTTACTTAACATGGGGGGGTTACGGTGGTGGAGCAGAAGTGCAGGAGGCAGGGTCCACGGAGGGTCTGGGTAGTAGGACAAGGGCTTGGGCCTGGAGCTGGGGGTGTGTCCTGGAGATGTGCGCTGGCACTCTGGAAGTTCTGGGCAGTAGTGGCAGAGTTGCAGCTTGCCAATGCCTGCAGGAAATCGGAAAATGGTAGCCGCCAGCGCATATCGCCGCAACACCCCCCAGCTCCAGGTCTGCAGCCTTGTCCTACTGCCCACATCCTCCATGGACCCTGCCTTCTGCACCTTCGCTCTACCACCGCAACTTCCCCTCTGGTAAGTCATGGTGGATTCAGGTTGGGGGGCCATATGCAAGGATGGGCGATATATATACCAGGATGGGGCCATATATACAGTACTGATTGTAAGACAGGCACTGGTATTATAAGACGGACCCCATTTAACATAAAAAAAATTCTCTTTAACTCCTTGCCGACACAGGATGTTGTACAACGTCCTGGGCCGGTAAGGGGGCTTTGATGTGAGCTCCGGCGCGGCGCTCACATCAAAGCTCTGACATCTCAGCTGATATCATCAGCTGAGGTGTCGGGGTAACAGCGCCGATCGGATCCAGGATCCGATCGGCGCTGTTAAACTCTTGGATCCCGCCATCAATCTCTGACAGCGGGATCCAAGGCAGCCGCGGTGGGGAACACGCTGTTCCCCGCCTGCTCCGTGACAGCCCAGGGTCCTGGCTAGACCCCGGATACTGTCAGAGCGCAGTTTCCTGTTGTGGTTGGCAGGCGCTGCCAACCACAGCAGGTCCGCGATTCTGGGAGATACAGATGAGCTGCAGCTCATCTGTATCTCCCAGAAGTGATCGGACTGTGCAGCAGGGTACCTCTCTAAGGGGCAGTGTAAAACTAAGAATTAATAAAAAAATAAAGTTTTTAAAAACCTGTAAAAAAAATATATATAAAAGATCAAATCGCCCCCCTTTTCCCACAATCACAATAAAAGTATTAAAAAAATTAAAAAAATACACGTTTGGTATCGCCCCGTTCAGAATCGTCCGATCTATCATGTCATTAAATCCGTTAATGAGAGCCATAAACTCCGTAACGGAAAAAATGGTCCAAACGCCAAAATTCCGCTATTTTTGGTTGCCGCAACATTCCTATAAAATGCAATAACGGGGGATCAAAACTGCGGATCCCCCAAAAATGGTATCATTAGAAACCTTAGCTCAAGGCGCAAAAAATAAACTGTCACCCAGCCCCAGATCCCAAAAAAATAAGAACGCTATGGGTCGCAGAACATGGCGCAAAAAGTCCATTTTATTTTTTTTTTCAAACTTCAGAATTTTTTTTCACCACCTAGATACCAGTAAAGGTATACATGTTGGGTGTCTACAAACTCATACCGAATCGAGGCATCACCCCGTCATGTCGGTTTTACCATATAGTGAACATGGCGACTAAAATAACCAAAAACAAACGTGTTATTGCAATTTCATTGCATTTAGAATTTTTTTTGCAATTTCCCTGTACACTATATGGTAAAATAAATGATTGCATATGAAAATACATCTTGTCCCGCAAAAAGCAAGCCGTCATATGTCTATATTGACGGAAAAATAAACATGTTATGGCTCTTGGAAGCAGGGGAGCAAAAAACGAAAATGAAAAATTCCAAAGTCATGAAGGGGTTACCGTCACCAAATTTAGGGGTGTTTCTTATAATCCAGTGTGTCTTATAAAGCGAAAAATACGGTAGTTTTGCTCTTTTAGTAAAATGAAGTACCGTATATACTCGCGTATAAGCCGAGTTTTTCAGCCCAAAAATTGCTGAATCGCGATGGCGGCGGGACAGCTGCAGCGGATGGATAAGTATACTAATCTATTCCTTTACAGGATTGCGGCGGGGGGCCTGTATATAGATGGGGGGGCCTGTATATACCTCTGGGGCATATATATGTGGGGCTGCTGTATACTACCACTGGGGCTATATTTACCTGTGGGGCTGCTGTATACTACCACTGGGGCTATATTTACCTGTGGGGCTGCTGTATACTACCACTGGGGCTATATTTACCTGTGGGGCTGCTGTATACTACCACTGGGGCTATATTTACCTGTGGGGCTGCTGTATACTACCACTGGGGCTGTATTTACCTGTGGGGCTGCTGTATACTACCACTGGGGCTCTATATACCTGTGGGGCTGCTGTATACTACCACTGGGGCTGTATTTACCTGTGGGGCTGCTGTATACTACCACTGGGGCTCTATATACCTGTGGGGCTGCTGTATACTACCACTGGGGCTGTTTATACCTGTGGGGCTGCTGTATACTACCACTGGGGCTGTATATACCTCTGGGGCTGCTGTATACTACACTGGGGCTGTATATACCTCTGGGGCTGCTGTATACTACCACTGGGGCTGTATATACCTCTGGGGCTGCTGTATACTACCACTGGGGCTGTATATACCTCTGGGGCTGCTGTATACTACCACTGGGGCTGTATATACCTGTGGGGCTGCTGTATACTACCACTGGGGCTGTATATACCTGTGGGGCTGCTGTATACTACCACTGGGGCTGTATATACCTCTGGGGCTGCTGTATACTACACTGGGGCTGTATATACCTCTGGGGCTGCTGTATACTACCACTGGGGCTGTATATACCTCTGGGGCTGCTGTATACTACCACTGGGGCTGTATATACCTCTGGGGCTGCTGGATACTATCACTGGGGCTGCTGTATACTACCACTGGGGCTGCTGTATATACCTCTGGGGCTGCTGTATACCACACTGTTGAGGGCTGTATACCTGTGCTGGGGTCCACCCTCGGCTTATACACGAGTCAATAGGTTTTTCCAGATTTTTGGGGCAAAAGTAGGGGGGTCGGCTTATACACGGGTCGGCTTATACACGAGTATATACGGTAGTTTTTCACATTAATTAAAAGTTCACATTAATGAAATAGGTGTTTGGCATCTCTTTTTTCTCTTAGTACAATTTTTCCACTGCCACTTTGTAGTACAAATTTGATTGATTGTCAGCACAACTGGGAATAGTAGACAGGCCAAATACGGTAAATGCAGCACAAACAGCATATTAGGAAACTAAACTACTTCCTGTAAAGCAATCGCATTTGTTCCAACCAGCATATCATCCTTTAGTCTACGTCATCAATATAACAATATCTAAGGTACTTCTATGAGGAACTTAAAATGGCATCACTTTGGGGAAAACTGGGGAAAAAACAACTGTGTTTTTTTTAATTTATGTTCACAATCTTGTAATACCTGACTGCTCAAATTGGACTTAGAACAACAAACTGCTCTAGTGCTTCAGTTAGAAAGAATCAGGCTCCAGCTCCACAGCCAGTGCAGAGACCAGTATCACAAACAAACTGCACTATTTGGATACTTACAAAGCACAAAGTGAGCAAGTCTGTAGGACCGTGTTCACACCACTGAAAAAACTAGACCACAGAAAATAACAGTATAACAAACATGTAGAAATACTCTGCTATAATAGGTAATAATAAAAAGCAAGTGCTAATAAAAAGTGTTAATAACAGGGTACTTTTTTTTGCAAAAAATGTACGAAGCTGTTCTACCGCTGTCAAGGTGATCGATATCAGAATGGTCCCTAATCTACCTTATTTAAAACCTGATCCTATGTACCTCATGGATGCAGGATGCAGAAGGGCCAGAGTCCAATATGGACACAGTGCAGCAGACGGTACTTTATGTGTTTGGCTCAATAAGGAAGGGGTGGGGCACTCCCTATCTTGCATAACAAGAGACTAAATGGATACTTGGATACTTACAACTGAGCCAAAGCACAAAGTGAACAGGTCTGTAGGACAGAGGATGTGGGCAGTGGGACAAGGCTTTTGGCCCGGAGCTAAGGGTGTATCCTGGTGATGTGTGCTCGCAGCTGCCATTTTCTGGCTTCCTGGACGCATTGGCGAGCTGAGACTCTGCCTCTACTGCCCAGGACTTACAAAAAATGACTGCAGATCACTTTCTGCACACGCGCCACCTCTGTGGCCATTTTCTGGAAGTTCTGGGCGGTAGACGCAGAGTCACAGCTTGCCAATGCCCGCAGAAAATCAGAAAATGGTAGCCGCCAGCGCATATCACCGCAACACACCTCCAGCTCTGGGTTTGCAGCCTTGTCCTACTGCCCACATCCTCCATGGACCCTGCCTTCTGCCTCGTTGCCTTTTACACCTGTGCTCCACCACCATCGCAACTTCCTCCTGGTAAGCCATGGTGGGCTCAGGATGGGGGTGGCCATCTACAAGGGTGGGCAACATATATACCAAAATGGAGATCATAAATACCAGCAGGATGGGGACATATATACTGATTGTAAGACAGGCACTGGCATTTTAAGATGGACCCCATTTAACATTAAAAAATTCTCTTGAACATCACCAAATTTGATGGTGCATCTTAAAATCCAGTGAGTCTTATAAAGCAAAAAATATGGTAGTTTTGCTCTTTTAGTAAAATTAAGTCATTTTTTTCACATTACCGTAATTAAAATTTCACATTAATAAAATAGGTGTTTGACATCTTTTATTTCTCTTAGTACAATTTTTCTGCTGCCACTTTGTAGTACAAATTTGATTGATTCTCAGCACAACAGTAAATAGTAGTCAGGCCAAGTACGGTAAATGCAGCACAAACAGAATATTTGGGAAACTACACTACTTCTCGTAGGACAATCACGTTTGTTCTAACCAGCATATCATCCTTTAGTTTATCTCATCAATATAACAATATCTAAGGTAACTCTATGAGGAACTTAAAATGGCATCACTTTAGGGAAAACTGGGGAAAAAAGAACTGTTCTTTGTTTGATTTTCGGTATGTTCACATTGTTATAATACCTGACTGCTCAAGTTGGAATTCGAACAACAAACTTCTCTAGTTGGTATAACTCTTATTGATATACACTGAATTTGGAAAATATGCAAAGTAAGTCGGAAAAATCTTTACGCATTTTGACTTCTTGTAGTTTTCTTGCTGTGGTTGCAGTATTCCTGGGGCTGCAATGCAACTACATTCACTTGTATTGCACTGCCATGTAGCAGTGACACTTAGCAAACTTTGGTCACAGGATAGGTGTCATGGCCAAAGTTGCCCTGTAGCCCCAGCGAACTATGTAAAGGAGTATTAAAAAGAATGTTACTGAAGCATACATTAAAGAGGATCAGCCATCATACTTCACAAATTGTATGCATTATTAGATAGATGTCTTAAGGCCACGTCACACGTAACAATATCGTTGCTGTTAGCGTTCAAAAGTCACATGTTCTTTGACGCTTGAACGATGTCGAAACGACATCATTGCATGTGACACGACAAACGATGAACGATCAGTCGGCTGATTGTTCATTGTTTAATTTGAGGTCCTGTCCTCAAATCAATCGCTGGTCGTCCGGTGGACATGCAACATCGCTGCGTGTGACATCGGGAGACGACCGATAAGCCAGCTCCCAGCGCCTCTCACAAGCGCTGGGTGCTGGTATCCAATGTAAACTGCGGGTAACTAGACAGCGCGCTCTGCCTAGATACCCGATGTATACCTTAGTTACCAGCCTTCTCCGCTCACCGGCTGGTATCCAAGGTACACAGCGGGTAACTAGGGACCCTAGTTACCCGCAGTTTACCTTGGAGACCAGCCTGCTCCCGCTTACCGCAGCCTGGCAGTGGGAGCAAGACATCGTGGAAACGATATTTAAATCGTTTCCACAATGTCTCTGGTCCATTGATTGCTGGTGAGTCTGCCTGTGTGACAGCTCACCAGCGATCTGAACGATATTGTTAGCGATCGCACGTGCATGTGATCGCTAACAATATCGTTCTTCAAATTGATGCGTGTGACGGCATCTTTAGACACAGTCAAGCTGATGGACTTACTTTGAAAATCCAGGTTGGAATGAGTCCAGTTAGATCCATAAAATCTGAATGTTAGAAAAATACAGCTATCCTGACATGGATTTTCACAGTATGTAAACCAGCCTCATCAGGTCTAAGATATCTAATATATAAAAGCCGAAGGCACTTCCCTCACTTTGTCCGCACTTCCGTCACTTTGTCCGGAGATCAGTGACGTCAGCGGAGCGCTACACCCGTTCAGGGTGAGCCAAGATGGCGGCCGTAAGCGGGCGCGGGACACACACACACACACACCTATACTTACCACCGGCCCTGCGTCCGCCGCCTGGATCCTCAGTCGACATGTCACCGCCCCCGAACTACTGGATCCAATATGGCGTCCGGGAAGTCTCACGAGACTTCCTGGACGCCATATTGGATCCAGTCGTCCGACGGTGACATACTTTGTCCAAGATGGCATCCGGGAAGTCTTGCGAGACTTTCCGTACACCATATTGGATTCAGTCGTCCGGGGGTGGGGACATGTCGACTGAGGATCCAGGCGACGGGGAAGACGCACGGCCGGTGGTAAGTATAGCACAGTGTTTGTGTGTGTATGTGTGTGTGTGTGTGTACCACTCTGCCCACGGCGCTGCGCTGACCACTCTGCCCACGGCGATGCGCTGACCACTCTGCCCACGGCTCTGCACTGACCACTCTACCCACGGCGCTGTGCTGACCACTCTGCCCACGGCACTGCGCTGACCACTCTGCCCACGGCAATGCGCTGACCACTCTGCCCACGGCTCTGCGCTGACCACTCAGCCCATGGCGCTGCTCTGACCACTCTATCCACGGCGCTGCGCTGACCACTCTGCCCATGGCACTGCGCTGACCACTCTGGCCACGGCACTGCGCTGACCAATCTGCCCACGGCTCTGCGCTGACCACTCAGCCCATGGCGCTGCTCTGACCACTCTATCCACGGCGCTGCGCTGACCACTCTGCCCATGGCACTGCGCTGACCACTCTGCCCACGGCACTGCGCTGACCGTGCTGACCACTTTCACCGCACTCACTGCTAACCACTGAGCCACCGCGCAGTGCTAACCACTGAGCCGCCTGTATGCACACAATTAATTTCACCGCACTCCCATAACTATTAGTAAATAAACTATATATGGATTCTAGACTACCCGATTCTTTAGAATCGGGCCGCCATCTAGTCTATTTAATAATTGATGTAGTTTCTTTTGTGAAATCTGGCAACAGATCTGCTTTAACTTTTCAGTTAAAGAGGTTGTCCACTACTTTCACATTGATGACCTATCCTAAGTAGAGATCATCAATGTCTAATCCGCCGGGGTCCGACACCCAGCACAAGCACCAGTCAGTTGTTCTCGGCAGCAGGTGGCCTGAAATGCCCAGTTCCAGAGCTGCCCCGTTTTCTGATAGTGGAAATGGCCAGGTACTGCACATCTGCCTAAGGGCCACGTCACACACACAGATATCTGGGCAGATATTGTTCGCAGATCTCTGGTTGCAGTGAAATCATGGACACATTGTACCATTTGTATACAGCCACAAAATGGAACAATGTGTCCATGATTTCACTGCAACCAGAGATCTGTGAACAATATCTGCACAATTATCTGTGTGTGTGACGTGGCCCTAATATTAATTTGAATAGGAGGCAGATGGGCAGTTTATGGGAACAGCCACTATCAGAAGAAGGAGCAGCTGTGGAACTGAGCATTTCCGGATGCCGCTAGCACTGAAAACAGCTGACCGGCGGGGGTTCTGGGTGTCGGACGCCGGCATATCAGACATTGATGATCTCTACTTAGGATTGGTCATCAATGTGAAAGTAGTGCACAACTTCTTTAATGACAAGTTCTGTTAAGTGCTAGAATTAAGGCGCAGTCACACATAACAATATTGTTAGAGAGATTGTTGTAACTGTGACGTTACAACGATCTCTCCAGCGATGTCGTTATATGTGACACTTAGCAGCGATCAGGCCCCTGCTGTGAGGTCGCTGATCACTGCAAAGTGCTGTAGGTAATTTTTTGATCGTTGGTTTCCCGCTGGTCAGCACGCATCGCTGCGAGTAACAGCGAGAGACCAGCGATCAGTGACCTCACTGGCTCGTAACTATGGTACACACCGGGTATCTAGGCAGTACGCGCTGCCTGGATACACGCTGTTTATCATAGTTACCAGCGTCCTCCCTGCTAACAGGCAGCGCTATAAGCAGGGAGGACGCTGACATCGCCTTCAGCGATGTGGGAGGTGGCTCCCATGGCCCTGATCGCTGGTGAGATCTGCCAGTTTGACAGCTCCCCAGCGACCAGGTAACGACGCTCCAGCGATCCTGGCAGGTCGTTATCGCTGTCAGGATCGCTGGAGCTGTCATTATGTGTGACAGGGCCTTTAGATTGGTTGGTGCCGTGTTCAGTACTTCTGTTGGCACTCCCTCTTTCACCATTCAATGCCAAAAAAATGTATTTACACAAAGCTCAAATAGATTCCTAATGAAAAGTATGCTATCCGTAAACTCGGGGATAAAGCCGCTGGATGCAGTGCAGTGGCCTTTCCTGATTTCTTTTTCCAAACAAGATGTATCTCAAGAGGTCATAAAATAAATCTTTTTATGAATACACTGATGACTGCTTGGTGTCATTTTCCCTATATGTACAAGCATAATGTCAATGATGATTGACATATGGTAACACACATTTGTCAATTCATTCATGGGTTTCTAGGAGAAATAACAGGAACAACACAATGCCAGGTACTGTTATTTCATGAGTTATGCAATTAATTACAAAAACAAAAAGTCAGGAGAAATAGTTGGTCCTCCATAAGCAATCATTGCTGTTTTATAAATACACAAATTCAGATCAGTAAACTGTTGAAGACAGCTAAAGAATCAACTGCCAAGTGCTTTTGATGTCACTTATGTCCAATGTATATGGCAGAAATTGTCAAGAACCACAGGTTTCTAGTCCTAGTTCATAACCGGTTTGTCTAGGTATGGCAGGTCACTGCTGAAAAACCCCTTTAATCTTTGCTATCTTTGCAGGAAAGTGGATCATGGCTTCCTCATACACTTAAAAATATTTGCACCTGCTGTCTAGATCTTTCAATAGAATGAACTTAGTATGTCTATGCCGATGTTTATGGTGGAACTGAAGGAACACACTGAGAAAATGTAAATGAATGTACGATATAGAACCTCTGGGATAGAGGACGACTGGAAAGAAGACATCGTTCTTTTCTGTTATTTGCAAAATGCAGTATAACCAAGCTTGGCAAATTTATGTGGCAAGTAGCTGTAAAATATGTGCAGGAGAAATACCTGCTTCTTGAAGGATTGTGCAAGGCAGCAGATCAAAGCTTGCATCCATCATCAAAGACAGTTCTGCGTTTCTGCCAAACAGCAATGGGTTTTGATACTCTCATAGAAATATCATCGAGACCTTGCTCAATAGCCTGAAGAGCCCATTATCCTGGCAGGAAGTTCAAGATTATTATATTAGAGGGTATCAATATCAGAATTATTGAGAAAAATAAAAAAACAAGACTAATAAGAAATTAAAATATATATTATATAAAGATAATAGTTGAATTAACTCTATGATCCTTGAATAGCTGTTGTACATTGTATGTACAGACATATATTAACACTACTTCCGGTACTCCCAGTAGATTCCTGGTAAAATGTGAGACATGTGGAGTCCAAGAAGTGTAAGGCTATGTGCACACATTGAGTATTTATACAGAGTAGAAAATGAAGGATAGTCGCTCACCAGAACTCATCCAAAATTCTTTATTCCATCGTATCATAAAAAACAGTGGCAGTACAGCGCTATGTAATGCAGGGGGGCCCGCCTCTACGCCCCCCTGAATTGCCATCGGTTTTTATGATACTCCCAATGGAATAAAGAATTTTGGATGAGTTCTGCTGAGTGCTCCTCCTTCATTTTCTACTGTGTATGAAAGTTATCTATGCTGCTCTGAGGGTGCACCGCAAGCTCCTAATTCCCAGGACACCCAGCGTTACTGAAGTGTAAGCCTGCGATTATTCGGTTCATTGTGGTGCCCGGAACCTTATTGCAACAGACATTGAATATTTATAGCTGACGAGATGGAGGCCCATTGCTATTGCATTGAGACACTATAACATGTTTTTTTGAGGGTCCATTACACGTTATAACGTGTTTTTTGAAGGTCTGTGACACGCAATAATGTGTTTTTTGAGCTCCATGACATGCTATAACGTGTTGTTTTGAGCTCCATGACACGCTATAACATCTTTTATTAAAGGTCCGTGACACGCTATGACGTGTTTTTTTGAGCTGAGTGACACGCTATAATGTGCTGTTTTGAGGTTCGTGACATGCTTTAACATGTTTTTTTGAGGTCTGTGACTCGCTATAATATACTGTTTTGAGGTTCGTACGCGCTTTAACATGTTGTTTAATAATTTTTTTTAATTCTAGTTTTTACCGAAGCTCACAAATTTAAAGGCTGCCGACGCGACACAGTGTTGAGTAATGCTGTGTTTGACAGCTGCTGTGACGCAGTTCATAAGTTTAACAGCCTGCCGGAGATAAATTAAATGTGCATGCACAAACCCAAGGAGCAGTCATCTGCCTGTACAAAGATGGCTGTTGTCACATTAACTGCGCAAACACCGAAGAGCGAAGGCGCAGTTAATGTGACTGCCATCATCTGCCTCTACAAACATGGATTTACTGCACCTGCACATTGGCTTCGCACAGGCACAGTAAATCATTTTGCGGCATCTGATCCCGGCGGCGGATGTAAGGTGTGTGCGTGGTGAATGTGTGGCAGGTATACGGTGGTGTCCCACTGGTGGTACCAGACAAGGGGTTGCCATATTGGGACATACATCACTTGGGTGTCCCAATATGGTTTCCGATGTGCTTCCAGTAGGCATGAAGCGCCCCCAGACCGTGGGGTACTTAGGAACTGGATCGCTGCTGCTGTCACTGTGGAGTCACGGGGGTCGTGACATGGTCCTGTGGCCTGGGTGTCAGTTGAAAAAGGGAAATATGTACAGGGGAGGTTGTCACGACGCCACCCGTGGTGTGTGGCTAAGGAAGGCCATCGCTGCTGCTGAACCTCCGGAGATGATGGGTAGCAGCTGACGGCTCTCCATGGGTAAAGCCAATCCCCGGGGCAAGGTAAATTGTTTATGTGTGGGATGATGGACGACGGGTACAAGTAACAGGCAGACTCACAGTTTTGTAGTTTTTTTCAGTCGTTTACTGGGGCAAATGGTAAAATCTGCCCATGGAGTCTTGAGAGAAACCTGGGGTTATTCTCACCCGGCCGGGTCGTTTGCTCCCTTACTGCGCTTGTACTTTGGCTACTGCATTTGCGTAAGCTAGGCTGCCGGCCCTGTCTTTTCCTGCGAGGTGCCGGTATGACAGGCAACTCGTGTCCTTTCCTCTACCCTGTTTCCGGGTGTCAGTGCCTCTGAACTCTCTACATTGCTGTGTCTCTGGTACAGTGTAGCTGGAGAATTTGGTATCCCCACTTTCCAGTGTTGACTGCCGGGACGCGAGAGCCTGCACAGTCTCAGTCTCCGGTGTCCGTTCTTTGCGCTTTTCCTCTGGGGGGAGCATGGAGTTGCTCAGCCTCCCAGGTCTCGCTTCTCCTTTCCTCAGACCTAGCCTTGGGCCTGGTAATCGTCAGTGGACCCTGAGATGAGCTTAGCACTTCTCCTTTACACTCAGGTCCTCTTCACAGTCCTCCCAGGAACTGAACTCTTCACAGCCCTCTTTGGAACTGCACTAACTTGCTCCTCCCCAGGCCAGAATATATAGGGGAGCTCAATCTGAACCCGGGCTTGGTCTCCCCCTTCTGGCCTGGAGGTGTTGGTGTTGTGTGTGTGTTGCCTGTTGAGAATACCCTTTTGTTGTTCTCTGGTGACATCACCATCTGGGGGCAGTGATGACACTGTGACACTTTGACCCAGGGGTGCCACAGGCACAGTGGATTGTGGAATTCGACCTCATGCAGATTGAAGTGGATGACATATGCCACTAGGTGAGTATTATAATAGATGTTTCTGTACTAAAAACCAGAGTGTTTGCTGGAAAAATGCAGTAAAAAATACGAAAGATTTTCATGCATTTTGAATGGGTAAAAACACTGAAAGAATTGACATGCTGCAGATTTTAAAACTCTTTGATGGTAAAAGTAAGCAGAGATTTCAGTAATTTTATTCATTTTGCAACATATTTTAACATTCAAAAAAGCACAGAAAAAAGTGACAAAAACACTGCATGTGACTGCATCAGTTGCCAAGTATCCCAACTAAGCAAAAAGCTTTTGGCTGTCACTAATATAGGAAACAACTGTCAAAACGTCAATAAAAAAATGAGTACATTGTATAATTTTATAATAATGATTGATACAATTTCTCATAGATAGTGTTGGATGTCTATAATTAAAATTGTAAATTCTATCTTTTTCTTCTTTTACTTTTTACTCTGATGTTCTTTTATTTTGACTTGTTTGTTACAATAAATTATTATATTGTCAGCTATTAATTAATCTGTTGAATGGACTGCCTAATATTTTCAGATGTCAGCTACAGAGACGTCTTGAAAGAGGCAATGGCAGGACGTTGAATTATTGAAGCTGAACTTACGCAAAGTTATGTCCTGATTAATGTGCTTTTGTATACATGTATTTATTGATTCAAATTTGATTTAATGTTATTCAAATGTTTTGGATTGTATGTTTATCTCATTTTCAATAAAAAGATAATTGAAAGAAAGAAAGAATAAACTACAAGCTTCTAAAATATTATGATGAAATGGAAATTTATGAGCACAAAAAAACCCTTCATCGGTTTAACAATACTTTCCTGGTGAGCATGAACTACATGTTCAAGACGTCCTAAAGGAAATAATAGGAAATGCCATTATTGTCTATATTGTGACTTACTTCCATAGGAAGCTGTGATTCCAGGGAAAAAAATGTATGAGGTCAGGAATACAATGTCCTTTTCGGGGCAACAAAAGGAAATGGGACTCAGTCATATGAAAATACGTGCAATACTTTCAAGGTTGGTGGAATTACCTAATGACACAATATAACTATACTACCATTCAAACATTTGGGGTCACCCAGACTATTTTGTGTTTTCCATGAAAACTCATACTTTTATTTAACAAATGTGTTGCAAACTGAATAGAAAATATAGTCCAGACATTGACAAGGTTAGAAATAATGATTTTTATTTGAAATAATAATTTTCTCCTTCAAACTTTGCTTTCGTCAAAGAATACTCCCTTTGCAGCAATTCCATCATTGCAGACCTTTGGCTTCTAGTTGTTAATTTCCTGAGGTAATCTTGAGAAATGTCACGCGATGCTTCCTGAAGCCGCTCCCACAAGTTGGATTGGCTTGATGGGCACTTTTTGCGTACCAAACGGTCAAGCTCCTCCCACAACAGTTCAATGGGGTTGAGTTCTGGTAACTGCACTGGCCACTCCATTACAGATAGAATACCACCTGCTGGCTTCTTCCTGAATAGTTCATGCATAATTTGGAGGTGTGCTTTGGGTCATTGTCCTGTTGTAGGATGAAATTGGCTCCAATCAAGCGCTGTACACAGGGTATGGCATGGCGTTGCAAAATGGAGTGATAGCCTTCCTTATTCAAAATCACTTTTACCTTGAACAAATCACTTTACCAGCACCAAAGTAAACCCAGACCATCACATTACCTCCGCCATGCTTGACTGATGGCATGAGGCACTCTTCTACCATCTTTTCAGTTGTTCTGCATCTCACAAATGTTCTTTTGTGTGATCCAAACACCTCAAACTTTGATTCGTCTGTCCATAAAACGTTTTTCCAATCTTCTATGTCCAATGTCTGTGTTCTTTTGCCCATATTAATATTTTCCTTTTATTAGGTAGTCACAGATATGGCTTTTTCTTTGCCACCCTGCCCTGAAGGCCAGCATCCCGGAGTCGCCTCTTCACTATAGATGTTGACACTGGCGTTTTGCGGGTACTATTTAATGAAGCTGCCAGTTGAGGAGCTGTGAGGCGTCGATTTCTCAAACTAGAGACTCTAATGTACTTGTCTTGATGATCAGTTGTGCAGTGGGGCCTCCCGCTTCTCTTTCTACTCTGGTTAGAACCGGTTTGTGCTCCCCTCTGAAGGGAGTAATACACATCGTTGTAGGAAATCTTCAGTTTCTTGAGAATTTCTCGCATGGAATAGCCTTCATTTCTAAAAACAGGAATAGACTGTCGAGTTTGACATGAAAGTTCTCTTTTTCTGGCCATTTTGAGAGTTTCATAGAACAAACAAATGTAATGTTCCAGATTCTAAACTAGCTCAAAGGAAGATCAATTTTATAGCTTCTCTAATCAGCCAAACTGTTTTTACCTGTGCTAACATACTTGTACGAGGGTTTTCTAAACATCCATTAGCCTTCTTACACAGTTAGCAAAACACAATGTACCATTAAAACAATGGACTGGTGGTTGTTGGAAATTGGCCTCTATACACCTATGTAGATCTTAGATCTTGCATTAAAAACCAGACGTTTGCAGTGTATTTCTGATTCATTAAATGTTAGCTTCATTGAAAATAAATGTGCTTTTTTTTTAAAAAAAAATAAGGAAATGTATAAATGACCCCAAACCTTTGAACGATAGTGTGTGTATACTTTAGCTGGTTTCACTACTAGCATGGTAAAATATATAAAAAAGTTATGATTACATTTTTTGAAGCACAAAACTATTTTAAAACAAAAAATGAGAATCAGACAGTGCCCTTAAATATTAACATGCAGTATCTTTTCCTAGCACAAACAATTATATAATCTATCGGCAATTGAAATGACTATATAAGCTCATCCCTCTATTAAATTGTAGATAGATGTAGGCCAATACGATCAGTCATATGTGTATGTTAATATCAATAGGAGAGACAATAAGCCTGAACTTTCTTCTCTACCCAACACCTGCTGTCGGAGATGACCAATTTGGCAGCGTAATCGAGTCTTCTAGTTAAAATATGTTATTCCTAATCTATAGGAAAGGTGATAATTTATTGATCAGTAATGGTTTAAGCGCTGGAACCCGCACCGATCAGTAGAAAAAGGAATTTTTATTCCCAACAGGGCTTTTTTCCATTGAGCATCCAACCTGCTTTTCCATTCACTAAATGGCAAAGCAGTTGGTTACCCAACCACCGATCTAGCATTCTCTATGGGGGTGCAGGAAAAAATAGAGTGCAGAACTCAGCAGCCCAATTGGGAATGAATATAGCATGTGCACTGCCACTCCATGGCAGTGGGGATAAAAGTTCCCTGTTCTACCAATGGAAAGGGTCCCAGCAGTCAGACACCCACCTATCAACAAGTTACCGCCTATCCTCAGGAAAGGTGAAAGTTGTTTTTACTAGTCAACTCCTTCAATGAGGACCTTTCAGCAATTTTTACATACCAAACTGGACACTTTAAGATTTGAATAAAGCTTATTTTTCTATGGCCATTGTGGAGATGTTTGCTTTTAATGCTTATATATGCTAATTATCCCTAAAACCAAGGGGACATTAATAGAGATTCTTCCATGGAGGCGTCCTCTTCCCCTGCATAATGTTGATCAGTCATAAGCAGACTCCATCATACAGCAAAAAGAAGAGAAAATGCCCCCAGAAAAGCTTAGAACCAGCTTTTTGTTATGTGAGGCGGGCTCACATAGTGGATCCTCTAAGCCTGCTGCTCTGGGTCGACATGCGAGTGCTGATGCAGCAGCTAGGCAGAGCAGGCACAAAAAATGCAAAAGTAACAGTTTAAGGCCCCTTTCACATCAGCGTTTTTCAGGCAGATTTACCGCACCTGCTGCCTAATGGCCACTTGCAGCAAGGCCCATGCATTGTCTATAAGGCTTGCGGCAGGTGCAGCAAGTGCGGTATTACCACAATACGGCACTTGCAGCAGTTGCGGCCACCAAAAAAAACGCTCCTGACCGAAAACCAATGATCCGGGGATCAGATGAAGCTGGAGGAAAGATAAGGTGCATTGATAGGATCTTACTCAGTATAGATAGAAATATAAAGCGAGTAAAAATTGCTCATGTGGCGCCCCTGCGGACCGGTGGCCACAGAGTAGTACAGCAGCTGGGATGGTGAGCCATCCACCCCAAACCAAACACCCAACACGCCCCTGAATCCCTAGACCTAGGACTTTATGCCACTGGTTCGATGGACAGGGAACCGGCCCTGTAATAATGGTTGGCTGCTTTATGCCCCGACCACAGATTAACTGGTGAGGTGAAGGGTCTCTATGTCTGGAACCTACTGACCATCACACCGAAGGAAAGGCCTTAGATTCTGTAGGACTATGGTCCCAAAGGGAGGATACCCAGTCCTTCGGAGGTCGATGGTAATGCGGCTGAGATGGCAAAGCTCCCTACAGGTGGAGCGGGGCCTCTGGGGCAGCGTAGTATAAAGGGGCAGCTTGGAGTGGAACGCTAGGTCGAGGTAGGGAGTGATGGAGCAGTCTATAAGGGGCACCGGGAGCGGAGAAGAATGATGCACACACACTGTAGAAGTCTCTTTTACCTTTTACTGGTGGTATGAGCAGGTAAATATGTCCAGGGCACTATCGATTGACCAGGTGAACAGTGGGTCCCCACAGCAAGTGGGTATAAGGCCTCTTCTGTTTCCCTACGGTTTCTGAAGCCCTGTCTGCTTGCAGCCAGACTGGCCTCCTCACTTCTTCTGTCCTCTCTCCCTCCTCCTGCAAGGTTACCCTCTTTGATCACTGCTTTGTGATATCTCACTGCAGTGTCTGGCTCCCTCTCTTTGGGTACGAAGGGGGGATTGGGTGACTGAAGTCTCCACAGTGTGACGGGGTTTTCAGTAGCCTTGAAGTAATCATACAGGTGCAGATCCCCGAAGTCTGGTACGTCTCTGGGTGAACTTCCACTAGTTCCTCGCTCCCTTGTCTCTGCTCTTTGCCTTCTGTCCCCACTCCTAGGCTTGCTGGACGACAGAAGGCCACTCCGTGTCACTGGTTCGGGCCTAACCGCGACACCGATCACCAGGACGTCTTCGCAGATCTCCTAGCATCTGCACACTCTTACTAACTCCTCCTCCAGCAGCAGTATTTATAGGGGATCTCACCTAAAGTCAGTGAGTATAGCTGCCCCTACTGTGCCGGGGTGGAAGGTGTTGCATGTAGTAGGTACCTGCTGTGGAAACCCAGCTGTGCTTTAGGGAAGTCAGTGGCTACCTGCGTGAGCAGGGTGCCACAAGGGCAGAATTGAGTGTGATTACAACGCAGCTGTATAATAGAAAAATCCCCACAGCGTTTCCACAGCGGTCCCTTGCTCCACTCTATATGCGGTATGCAGACCAGTACTGCCACTATTTTGTATTGCACGGTGGTCCCATAGGAAGCTGGGTACCTTATACATGGGTTTTATATAGGCTATTTGGCCCCTATGTTTTATATCTAGGTAGGCTTAGGTGATCTTTAGGGCATAGTGCAATATTATTGGGTAAATATTTGTATTGGATAGCGTATCTTTATGTGGAACTGGGACTGTGCAATGTTTTGATCTCCCTGTATGTGTTTTCCTGTTTATAAGTCCAATATTGATAATAAAATTTGACTAAGCAACATTGTATCCTCTTTTCTGTATGTCATTGTTTTTTTTTTCTGTTTAGGTGTTAATGATGGCTTTTGTTTAGCTTTTCTGTAGGTAAACTTTGCAAGCAACGTTTTTGTGTCTGGGAGGAAAATCCGAATTCACCCGGAACCTCCCGGACAGATGGTAACTGGATTGCACATAACCCATAGGGCCCCTTTACAAGCAGCTACATTTCTAAGGTGGCTACAGGTAACTTACTGGTTGCAGTGAAATCATGGAGACATGGTTCTATCTTGTTGCCAGCCTCGGACTGCTCTGGCGGGTAACCGGGCAAAACTCATGGGAGGCCCTCAGGTCTAGAGGCCCCGCCCACCTAGCCCCGCCTCTCATTACCCCCTGCTGTGGCTCGCTTGTGCACTCACAGCCGCTGTGCCGGGCGGCCACCGCCGTAAAAGCAGCACCAGCCAGAGAGAGGAGAAAGAACAGTAAGGTTTCACAGGCTGGCTGCTGCTGCCTGCAGCACAGCCTATGTGAGCCAGCGTCGCCACCGAGCACTCTCTCTGACCCAAAGTACTGATAGGCAGGAGGGGCGGGACTTATCCAGAGGGGCCGCCCACTGGTGGGCTGCGTGGGCCACCCGCTCCTCCAGCCGCAAGTCTGCTACTGCCGCCGAGCGGCCGCGACATTAAAGGGGCGGAGCCACGGACGTGAAGGGGGCGGGGCTAATTTACCAAAGCAGGGCCCCACTTTGACCAATCAGGATCCATAGGTCACTAACTTCATCGTATTCCAGTTCCCTCCCTGAGCCGATCATGTGACCTCTGATGCCTCCCCTCTATGTGACATCATGACAGGACCTGCTATTTGTGAGTTACTCCATGTCTGTCTTTCTTTCTTTCTTTCTTTCTTTCTTTCTTTCTTTCTTTCTTTCTTTCTTTCTTTCTTTCTTTCTTTCTTTCTTTTTCTTTCTTTCTTTTTCTTTCTCTGTGTGTCTGTCTCTAAAGAACACTAAACTTTATATACAGGTCCACACTACGTGCTGTATTAGTGTTCCTATATACTGTATGTAGTGTGGACCAGTATATACAGTATAGTGCTGTGTATACAGGATTTACACCAGCACTCTCTGATGTGCATAGAGTCCGCAGTCTGTACTGTCCACACAGCGGCCAGTCTGCAGTGTGCACGCAGCGGCCAGTCTGCAGTGTGCACGCAGCGGCCAGTCTGCAGTGTGCACGCAGCGGCCAGTCTGCAGTGTGCACGCAGCGGTCAGTCTGCAGTGTGCACGCAGCGGCCAGTCTGCAGTGTGCACGCAGCGGTCAGTCTGCAGTGTGCACGCAGCGGCCAGTCTGCAGTGTGCACGCAGCGGCCATTCTGCAGCGGCTAGTCTGCATGGTGCACGCAGCGGTCAGTCTGCAGTGTCCACACAGCGGCCAGTCTGCAGTGTGCACACAGCGGCCAGTCTGCAGTGTGCACGCAGCGGCCAGTCTGCAGTGTGCACGCAGCGGCCAGTCTGCAGTGTGCACGCAGCGGTCAGTCTGCAGTGTGCACGCAGCGGCCAGTCTGCAGTGTGCACGCAGCGGTCAGTCTGCAGTGTGCACGCAGCGGCCAGTCTGCAGTGTGCACGCAGCGGCCATTCTGCAGCGGCTAGTCTGCATGGTGCACGCAGCGTGCACGCAGCGGTCAGTCTGCAGTGTGCACGCAGCGGCCAGTCTGCAGTGTGCACACAGCGGCCAGTCTGCAGTGTGCACGCAGCGGCCAGTCTTCAGTGTGCACGCAGCGGCCAGTCTGCAGTGTGCACGCAGCGGCTAGTCTGCATGGTGCACGCAGCGTGCACGCAGCGGCCAGTCTGCACGGTGCACGCAGCGGCCAGTCTGCACGGTGCACGCAGCGGCCAGTTTGCACTGTGCACAGCGGCCAGTCTGCAGTGTGCACGCAGCGGCAAGTCTGCAGTGTGCACGCAGCGGCCAGTCTGCAGTGTGCATGCAGCGGTCAGTCTGCAGTGTGCACGCAGCGGCCAGTCTGCAGTGTGCACGCAGCGGCCATTCTGCAGTGTGCACGCAACGGCCAGTCTGCAGTGTGCACGCAGCGGCCAGTCTGCAGTGTGCACGCAGCGGCCAGTCTGCACGGTGCATGCAGCGGCCAGTCTGCAGTGTGCACGCAGCGGTCAGTCTGCAGTGTCCACACAGCGGCCAGTCTGCAGTGTGCACGCAGCGGCCAGTCTGCAGTGTGCACGCAGCGGTCAGTCTGCAGTGTGCATGCAGCAGTCAGTCTGCAGTGTGCACGCAGCGGTCATTCTGCAGTGTGCACGCAGCGGCCAGTGTGCAGTGTGCACGCAGCGGGCAAAGTGCACGCAGCGACCAGTCTGCACGGTGCACGCAGCGGCCAGTCTGCAGTGTGCACGCAGCGGCCAGTCTGCAGTGTGCACGCAGCGGCCAGTCTGCAGTGTGCACGCAGCGTCCAGTCTGCAGTGTGCACGCAGCGGTCAGTCTGCAGTGTGCACGCAGCGGCCAGTCTGCAGTGTGCACGCAGCGGCCAGTCTGCAGTGTGCACGCAGCGGCCAGTCTGCAGTGTGCACGCAGCGGTTAGTCTGCAGTGTGCACGCAGCGGCCAGTGTGCAGTGTGCACGCAGCGGGCAAAGTGCACGCAGTGACCAGTCTGCACTGCGCACACAGCGGCCAGTGTGCCGTGCGTACACAGTGGGCAGCCTGCAATGTGCACACAACGGGCAGTCTGCCTGCAGTCTGCAATGTGCATATAGTGGGCAGTTTGTAATGTTTACGGCCCACAGTCTGTAATGTGTATACTGCCCTCAGTCTGTAATGTGTATACTACCCAGGAGCTGCAGAGGAAGAAGCTGCCGGGTTCCAGGTGCCAGCGAGCGGGAGACTGGGAGCCGCAGAGGAAGAAGCTGCCTGGTGCCGGCGAGTGGGAGACCGAGAGTCACAGAGGAAGAAGCTGCCTGGTGCCAGAGACCGGGAGCCGCAGAGGATGAAGCTTCCTGGTGCCGAAGATCGGGAGCTGCAGAGGAAGAAGCTGCCTGGTGCCGGGTTCCTGGTGCCGATGACCGAGAGACCGAGCGCTGCAGAGCAAGAAGCTGCCGGGATCCGGGATCAGGAACGTGGAGTCAGGTACGGCGCTGTTACAGCCAAAGATAGTAGCCTGGGGGGGACAGAGTGGGATAGATGGATGGTGTGGCCTGGAGGAGGGGGCAGACTAGGATGGATGTGTGGGGGGCATTATGGATAAGTGGAGAGAACGTAATGGATGGATAGTGGGGCGGCATAGAAAAGGGGGGAGAACGGGATGGATGAATGGATAGGGGCGGCATAGAAAGGGGGAGTAGCTGGATTGATGGATGGGGGCAGGCATGGAAAAAGGGGGAGAAAATGGATGGATGGGGAGAAGGTACATGGATGGATGGGGGATGGGGGAGAAGCTACATGGAATGTGGGGGGGAGAAGCTACATGGAATGTGGGGAAGAAGCTACATGGAACATGGGACAGGGGAGAAGCTACATGGATGACGGATGGGGAGAGGCCGCGTGGAACAAGGGAGGGGAGAGGCTGCGTGGTGCATAGAAGGGGAGAGGCTGCGTGGAACATGGGAGGTGAGAGGCTGCATATAACCTGGAAGGGGGATGGTGGGGAAGGATGCGCTGCATGAGACATATTGGGGGAGGATAAGCAACATGGGATTCAGGGGAATGGGGGTGAGGATGAGCTCTATGCAACATATGGATGTAAGATGAGCTGCATGGGACATATCGGGGGTGAACAGTATGGGACATGTGGGAAAAGGATGAGCAGTATGGGACATGTGGAAGGAGTATGAACAGTATGGGACATTTAATTGCATACACATTTATATAAGGAACGTACTGCTCTGGTGATGTAGTGACGGTGGTTCTGATTATGTATTATTGTATTGCTGATGGTTCTGGTTATGTACTGACAGGGGTTATAGTAATGTATTATTGTATTGATAGGTTTTCTGATGATGTATTGATTGTTTTTGGTGATGTATTACTGTATTGACAATGGTTCTGGTTACGTACTGACAGTGGTTCTGGTGAGGTATTATTGTATTGACAGTGGTTCTAGTGATATGTAATTGTTTTGACGGTGGTTCTGATGATGTAGTCATGTGGATGCTGTAATCTTTACAGGGAACCTGACCCCTAAAAATCACCCCCCATCCTGTTAATTAATTATAATTAATTATTAATACCTGTCCCTGCATCATCATTATGCTATTCTACCTATCCCTTTGTGTAAAAATTGTGTGGTTTGAAACTTTCAAAAAGTGATTTTGATGCCTCTACAACTACGGCTTCTTGTCTCCTGAGAAGTCGCACAGGGCGTTCCCTGTGACTTCTTTTCGCAGCCTTTAGTGCTTGTATTCACGCCCCGATGGGCGTGATAAACCATTTGAATCCTCCTCGCCCTCCTCCATGGGCGGATCAGCCGGTATGATGCTAATCGCGTAATTTCAGGCGCTGCTGACGTCGATACACCCTTTCGGTGTATCGACAGACCTCAAGCTGCGCATTGCGCATGCATGAGGTATACTTTACGGCAGCTCATGTGATGAGCTGCGGTAAAGTACACCTCACGCATGCGCAATACTTACATCATTACCAGCCGCTGCATTTTAAAGGCCTTTCCCACGAACAAGGTTAATTTAAAGTTCATCTTAATAATAAGTAGACCCTGTAATGATAATAATTTCCACAATTGGATGTGTTTAAAAGAAAATGTTCCTGGGCTGAGATAAACTTATATATGTGTCCCTGCTGTGTACTGTGTAATGGATGTGTCTGACCGTACAGTGATTCTCTCGACACAGGAACATTATTTTTAAACACCTCAAATTATGGAAATTATTATTCCAAAATCTATTGATTAAAATGAACTTTAAAATTAATTTTGTTTATGGGAAAACCCCTTTAATAATTGGGATATAAGTCCCACATTCTTCTGATGATACGGTTTCCACAGGTCGGATTCCACCAATAAATAAGTGATCACCTATTGAACCTGTGGATCACTGATAACTTGTTTTCACCAAAGAATCTCTTTAATACAAAGTACAATAATTGTACATCGCAGTTCTGCTGAGCGCAGAGTGATGTGCAGGAGCCGCCAATATAATGGGTATAATAACAGCTACCAGGTATTTACATATAGCTGAAGGGTGGGTGGGCCCCTGAAATCAATTTCCCTGGTGGGCCCCAGACACCCCAGTCCGACCCTGCTTGTTGCTGTGTACAAATGGAATCATCTCTCCATGATTTCACTGCAACCAGTAAGTTACCTGTAGCCACCCTAGAAATGTAGCCGCGTGTAAAGGTACCCATAGGGCTGCATTACCGCGGTGTGAAGCCGACCTTAGATGCAGACTAATGAGCAGATATAATTTGATGCAGGCGTTGGTTTTGGGAATAAAAATGTATAGGGAGATTCCATAATTTCTTCCTCAGAATTGAGTGATTCGATAATTTTTTCTCTCTGCTTGGTCTGAAAAAAGGTACCCTTAGGGTACCTTTACACGCAGCAACTTTTCTAGGAGTTTCACTGGCAACTTGCTGGTTGCAGTGAAATCAGGCACACATTGTTCTATCTTGTTGTGGTGTACAACTGGAACAATGTCTCCATGATTTCACTGCAACCAGTAAGTTGCCAGTGAAATTCCTAGAAAAGTTGCCGCGTGTAATGGTACCTTAACTGACTACCACATTTGTAATCTTGATTTCTTTTAGTGTTTCTTAAAGCCATAAAGTTGCCATTTGAAATGACTTTAGTTTTGCGCCATGTCTGTGATCTGCTTTTTTTCTACAACATTAAACAACTGAATGAACATCCTCCGAGCCAGGTGATTACATAATTTTTGCCAGGGGTTGTATCAAAATGAAGTGGACTTAGATAGGCATATGGCATCTTCTTCATGACTGCACCGCAGTCACAAACGAATGGACATAACAAGTTAAAACTTGCACAGCAGTGACTGGGCAGATAGCGGACCTTGTATGGAAAGTTATGAGAAGACAATGTAGCCATCAGAAGTGTTAATATAACGCAAATGCGGAAACCTTTTGACTCACGCTTGTGTTTTTGTCAGATCACTTTGTTCACTAAATTGCACCACGGCTAATAGGGTCCTTGTACAAGGGCAGATTGTCTGCCCCACATGCACTGATCAACAATGTGGCAAACTATTTGGAGCTTGTTCAGCTCCACTGACATGGGGCGATCATCAGCACTTTATGGCTGAGGATTATTTCTTTTCATACAGTTTCACAATTATTGGCAGCACATCCATGTTTATACAAGACAATGCGCTGCCAACCAACAATGATTTTAATATCTGCAGAAATAAAACAAAATTCCGTCCAACAATCCAACAACTTAAAATGCGTTGTTTGATGAGCAGACACTCACACCACTGCTCATGAATGAACGTTTCTATGAAGACAGTTATTAGCTTTGTACTGCCATGTTCTTGGAGCCTTGAGTGTTTTATTCTTCCTAACAGAGCTGTATGAAAACTTTTTTCGTAGGATAAGTTGATATTTTATTTGTAGTATTTTAGGATATATGTGAATTTTTTATTGCTTTTTATTTTATCTTTTTGGGAGGAGGCAGGGGAATGAAAAGCGGCAGTTCTGCCAAACATACTACAGCGATACCTCTTGTTTTGTTAACATTGGTTATCGTCGATTTTGGTTTTCTTCAATTTTTTTCAGCTATAAATGTGTCTCTATTTTTGTCGCTGCTAATTTTGCAATAAAAAATGGTGATCCATATGATTCCCCTTCCAAAAGATAATATGCACACCCCTTTCTACACTACCATGTGCTGAAAAGGGTGTTTATAAAAATTAAATACCAAGTTAAATGTTTACTCTTTACATTTTCCTTTCATATTCATTTTATAGTCATTTCTGAGTGTTTCTAGTATTAACCACTGTCTTTATTCTTTATAAGTTTTTTTTTTTGTATGTATTTTGGAGCGTCTAAAATGAATTACGGTAATTGATTTTACATTTTTCCTATGGAAATTGTTGCCTCGGATTTTGTCTGTTTCAGTTTTCATCAATAGTTTTGGGATGGATTATCGACCAAAACCGAGGTATCATTGTATATGGCTATGCTGTTACCGTGCTTTACCTTACATGTTACTATCTTACATAAAGTGAGGTTTGTATAGCCAGGATTGTTACAAACGTGGGAAAACCAATTATGAGGGTAGGTTTTTTACTGCATAAAAAATGGGTGAGGAAAAAAGGATCAACATGTCATATATCTGCCATGGATCTGACCAGCGATATATCCCTACAGTTTTAGGCAGTTAATTTAAAAAAAAAATTTTTTTTTCATTTTTTAACTGTACTTTGCAATTGCACTGTGTCATGTCCTCCCTTTATCAAATAACTGAGCTGCCACACATACTAAAGACTGCAGCATCTAAACAGTTAAAGTACTTAAATCTCATAAGTACATTTGTTAGCAACCGCAAAATTATTACGACAGACATATCCACTTCAATGCAAGAGATAGTATCTGCTCGTTATAGATATTTCCATCGTTCATTGTTAAAGAGCCAATTCTGCATTCCTGTATTAGGATATTTGGCTTATTAATAACTTGTTTGGAATAGGGAATGTTTTTATAAACCTAACACGAGATAACTTGTCAGATGCCTTATGAAACAGTAGGGTGTACAGCTGCCTGTAATGTATTAGTATGGGTGTGCAGATCAGATACACTGCTTTGATAAAGTATTCATACCCCGTGAACACTTTTTCATATTACAGTCACAATCTACTATATAATTGCCGTAGGCATTTTGGTGTCGGACCCCGACAACGTGCCGTGGATATGTCACACTCTGTGACGTCATCACGGCGAAGCATTGGCCGCGTAGCGGCCATTGCGAGCCGCTGACGTCACCACGCACGAGCAATGGCCGCGAAGCGGCCATTGCGAGTCGGTGGCCGAAAATAGAACCAGAGGCTCGGCCACAAATTTAGCGATGTACCGCTGAGGTAGCGCGAGCAATGGCCGCGAGGCCATTGCGAGTCGCTACCTCAGCCGCCCTGTGCCCCTGTGCCTCAGTGCCTCAGTGTGCTCCTGTGCCTCCCGCTCCGAAGCAGCTGCTGTCAGCACATGCTGACACAGTGCTCCGGAGCGTGTGCCCCTGTGATCCCGCTCCGGAGCAGCTGCTGTCAGCACATGCTGACACAGTGCTCCGGAGCCTGTGCCTCTGTGCCCCAGTGCCCCTGTGCCCAAGTGCCCCTGTGCCCCTGTCACCCGCTCCGGAGCAGCTGCTGTCAGCACATGGTGACACAGTGCTCCGGAGCCTGTGCCCCTGTGCCCCTGTGCCCCAGTGCCCCTGTGCCCCTGTGCCTCTGTGCCCCTGTGCCCCTGTGCCTCTGTGCCCCTGTGCCCCATTGCCCTGTGGATTACCGCAACCGCGCCGCATATTAACTCGCTGGCTCAGTGCGAGCACTTGCGGCGCGGTTGCGGTAAAACCCATAAGGATTACCGCAACCGCGCCGCATTGCGAGTCGCTGGCTGAGTGCGAGCACTTGCGGCGCGGTTGCGGTAAAACCCATAAGGATTACCGCAATTGCGCCGCAAGTGCCAGTTGCCATAGAAAGTATAGGGGGACTTGCGGCAGGTGCGGCAAGTGCGGTTTTGCCGCACCTGCCGCAAGTCCCCCTATACTTTGTATGGGGATTACCGCAACCGCACCGCAGATGCGGTTTTTTAATAAAATAACATAATTTTAATACAAAAAAAGTCACTTAAAATAAAAAATAATAAATAAATTTAATAATAATAAAAATCGTCAAAAAAAAAAAAAATAAATAATAAAATAAAAAAAAAATTACATTAAGATATTAATTACATTAATTTATTAAAATATAAGTATTGGACCCCCCCAAAAGTATTGGACCCCCCCAAAAAAAGTATGTGACCCCCCCAAAAAAAGTATGTGACCCCCCAAAAAAAGTATGTGACCCCCCAAAAAAAGTATGTGACCCCCCAAAAAAAGTATGTGACCCCCCAAAAAAGTATGTGACCCCCAAAAAAAGTATGTGACCCCCCAAAAAAATTATGTGACCCCCAAAAAAAGTATGTGACCCCCCAAAAAAAGTATGTGACCCCCCCAAAAAAATATGTGACCCCCCCAATAAAGTATGTGACCCCCCAAAAAAAGTATGTGACCCCCCCAATAAAGTATGTGACCCCCCAAAAAAAATATCTGACCCCCCAAAAAAGTATGTGACCCCAAAAAAAAGTATGTGACCCCCCCAAAAAAGTATGTGACCCCCCAAAAAAAGTATGTGACCCCCCAAAAAAAGTATGTGACCCCCCCAATAAAGTATGTGACCCCCCAAAAAAAGTATGTGACCCCCCCAAAAAGTATGTGACCCCCAAAAAAATTATGTGACCCCCCAAAAAAATTATGTGACCCCCAAAAAAAGTATGTGACCCCCCAAAAAAAGTATGTGACCCCCCAAAAAAAGTATGTGACCCCCCCAAAAAAAATATGTGACCCCCCCAATAAAGTATGTGACCCCCAAAAAAAGTATGTGACCCCCCCCAATAAAGTATGTGACCCCCAAAAAAAATATCTGACCCCCCCAAAAAAGTATGTGACCCCCAAAAAAAAGTATGTGACCCCCAAAAAAAGTATGTGACCCCCCAAAAAAAGTATGGGACCCCCCACAAAAAGTATGTGACCCCCCCAAAAAAGTATGTGACCCCCCAAAAAAGTATGTGACCCCCCAAAAAAGTATGTGACCCACCCAAAAAAAGTATGTGACCCCCCAAAAAAGTATGTGACCCCCCAAAAAAAGTATGTGACCCCCCAAAAAAAGTATGTGACCCCCCCAATAAAGTATGTGACCCCCCAAAAAAAGTATGTGACCCCCAAAAAAAAGTATGTGACCCCCAAAAAAGTATGTGACCCCCCAAAAAAAGTATGTGACCCCCCCAAAAAAGTATGTGACCCCCCCAAAAAAGTATGTGACCCCTCAAAAAAGTATCTGACCCCCCAAAAAAAGTATGTGACCCCCCAAAAACTATTCACACCCCCCCGAAAAGTCCTCACACCAGCTATAACTACTATAATCAAATTAATGCACATTCTAGACACCCGATGCATTTGCATCGGGCTCACAGCTAGTCTTACTATATTTTGTGTATTATAAAATGTGCCGGATTACCAAGCGCACACCAAATTCAGAGGAAGAAATTAAGAATAATTTTTTTTTCTCTATAATTTAAAAAAGGCTGTCTATCCTATAATTCAAGTTCTGTTTTAAAAGCAGTGTAGCTTACCGGGGGAGGGTGGGAGCAGTGGTGGTTCAGCGGGAGTCACAGGAGGAAGGGTCACAGTGGTGGGGGGGGTCAGCGGTGGGGCAATGCTGTGGGGGAACTCGATGCTGTGCAGATTGGGTGTCCGGGAGGCGCTCGCTGGATGCCAATAATCTCCCAACAGTTGACGCTATGGGCAAAAGGAAAATAGCCACGGAGGCAGGGCACGCGCAAACTGAGATCTCAGCTGACCATGATTTCAATCTGTGCATGCGCTGCCTTTGCAGCCATTTTCCAAAAGTTCATCGTATCCGAAGCAGATGGAAGTCCCGACTGTCCGAGATCTCCATTTGTGCCTGGGCTGCACCTACAAGCGTTTTAATTTTGCCCATCACATCAACTGCCAGAAAAGTAATGGTGCCCAGTGAGTGCCTGCTGGGACACCGCTTCCACATAGCATCGGGCCCCCCGAAGCATTGCTCCACCATGCCACCACTGCAACTCTGTCTCCTGTGACCTCGCTCCACCACAAACATTCCCCCAGTAAGTTGCTATTCTATATTTAGATTATAAAACGCACCCCCATTTTCCCCCCAATTTGGGGGGGAAGTTCATCTTAACCAAAAAATATGGTAAATGTTTTTTTTGGAAATTATACGTGATAGACAAACACAAATTAGCAAGCATTTGTGAAGTGGAAGGAAACCATACATTGTTTTCTAAATATTTGAAAGATATAAATCTGAAAAATTTAATTTTCATTTGTATACAGCTCTCTGTAGTCTGATACCCCTAAATAAAATCCTGAGTGACCATTTGCCCCTAGAAATCACTTAATTAGTAAATTGAGTCAACAAGTCTATAATTTGTCTGTATAACTACAGCTGTTCTGTGAAGGTCTCAGAGGTTTGTTTGAGAAAAGTAGGGATCAACCAGCATCATAAAAACCAAGGAACACACCAGACAAGTCAGGGACAAAGTTGTGGAGAAGGGTAAAACACGAAGTTATAAACAAATAGTCCAATCTCTGAACATTTCTTGGAGTACTGTTCAAGCCATCATTCAAAAGTGTGACGAGTTTGGCAGAACTGGAAACCTACCAAGACATGGTCATCCACCAAAATCGACATGACAAGTGACACACCCCAGGGTTATGTGGACTCAGGTATCTGGGCCCTCAGCTGCAGTTGGGATGTCACTGGTGGCCTGCCCGGACCCGTGGCCCTGGTGGTCAGCTTAAAAAGGGGAAATTGAAATAGGAATAGTTTGTCGTGACGCCATCTGAAGATTCTGGTGATGGGACACCAGCGCCGCTTCAGACCTTCGGAGGGCGATGGTACTGCAGCTTTGATGGAACATCTCCCTGCAGGTGGAGCTGGGCCTCCGGAGCAGGAGTGCACCGAGGATGTAGATGCAGTCTGTAAAAGTAGGTTATCAGCAATGCAGTAATAGAACAAACACACGGAGACTCTGTCACTCTACCCGAGTACATTACTGGAACAGTTCTGATGACAATGCAGTTCACAGTGGAAAACAGTCTTTTTGTGAGGTAGCCGGCCAGTTAGTCAGAGCGGGCTGCAAGGTCTCTCGGAGTCTCCCGTGGTATGCCTTCTCTTGACTATCCCAGGTCCTGCTGCTGATTCCTGTCCTTGCACTACCCTCTTACTACCAGGCCTGTTGGGGTGCTGATGAGTTCCCATGCTTCCCAGCTCTTTAAGAAGGGGGGCTCGACCTTTAGGTGGGCAATCCTGGTGTGGCGGTGCGGTATGGACAGGATGTCAGGGCCGATAGACTGACCCACGACGTCCGGTATTGGCAGATCAGGGGCTAGACTCCCTGCACCGCGTCCTCGGAGCCGGCTCCCCGTGGTGGACCAGGGTTCCCCCCGGAGTATGGGCGCTCCAGTATGGGGGTTCCATCTCTCTCTTCCTGGGCTGCCTTTTCTTCTCTCAGGCCCCCTCTCTCGGAGACCCCTTCTCTCTCTCAGGGCTCCCTTTCCTTCTTCTCCTCAGGGCAAAACTCCCTGTTTTTCTACCTCCCTCCTTCCCTAACTCTCCCCCCAGGGACTGGGCTCCAACCATTTGCCTAGGCTCGAGTGTGGGAGTGCCGTGATGGGAGCCTCCTACAAACCTTGCATTCCTACTGTGACAGGGATAACCGCACACTCTTTTATGGGTGCAGTACCCCAACTGTGACACCTGACCAGTGGGGCGCCACACAAGCAAGGAAAGTACTAATTAGAAAAGGAGCCAAGAGGCTCATGGTCACTTTAGAGGAGTTGCAGGAACTGCAGAGATTCACAGCTCATGAGGCAAAATTTGTCCACAGGACAACTACTAGTCATATGCTTCAAAAATCTGGCCTTTGTGAAAGAGTGGCAAGAAAAAATCATCTTTGAAAACAAACCATAGGAAGTCCCATTTGCAGTTTGAAAATAGTCATGCAAGAGACACAGCTAACATGTGGAAGAACGTGCTCTGATCAGATGAGACAAAAGTAAAACATTTTGAGCTAAATGCAACGTGCTATGTATGTAAAAAACTAACACTGCATATCACCTTGAAAACCACCATCCACACCGTCAAACATGGTGGTAGCAGCATCATACTATGGGGAGGCATTTCTTCAGCAGAGACAGAGAAGTTGGTTAGAGTTGATGGGAAGATGAATGGAGCTTAATGCACGGAAATGCTGGAAGAAAACCTGTGAGACAAGACTGGGGCATAGGTTCGCCAATTGTACAACTGTCTGCATAAAAACAAACACATCACAGACGGAGACTGCATAGCATACATAAAAGCCAGGTATTTTACTATGGAGCAGGACCCCTGTGTAAGGACAGTATATGGGTCCATTGCAGTCCAGTAGCTCATTCTAATGCACAATTACACCTGCTTAGGAGTTAGTAATGGCCTTTAGATGTTTGGCCCCTGTGCAGCTGGATAGGTTGCACCACTGAATTCTCCACCCCCTGCTATGGAGCTATTATTCCTTGTCTATATATTACACATGTATGGTTTTCCTTATATTATTTAAACTTACAACTGCAGTTTCAGTATATATTTGTTCAGGATACTTCATACAGTACATATTTTCCTCAGTAGTGCTAAAAAGCACTGTCTTCTATGCATTATGAAATGTCTTGAAAAAGGTAAGAGAAGATGCTAAACGTACCAAACGTATTACAGATATTCACCATGGTCAATGCAAAATACAGGTAGAAATATATACCAGATATAAGGTAGTAAATGCCTAATATTACTGATTGTCCTCTACTAACCTCCCTAAATCTGACATCTCCCTCTCGGCACCACGATAACACCTAGGCAGCAGGCTCGATGTCTGGGTGTTATGTTTGACGCTGATCTCTCCTTCACCTCCTACATACAGTCTCTCACCCACTCTTGTCTCTTGCATCTGAAAAACATCTCCAGAATTTGCCCCTTCCTCACCATGGGATCAACTAAAACCCTCACCGTGGACCTGATCCATTTCCGCCTTGATTACTGTAATTCTTTATTAGTTGGCCTCCCCCTCAGTAAGCTTTCCCCTCTCCAGTCTATCCTTAATGCAGTAGCCAGGGTCACCTATCCAGATATCAGTTACTCAGATGCCTCCGCTCTGTGCCACTCATTGCATTGGCTACCCATACATTATAGGATCCAATTCAAATAGCATGTTCTCACCCACAAAGCTCTTCACATTGTGGCACCTCCCGTCCCTACCTCTCTACCCTCATCTCTGTCTATCACCTCACCCATCCCCTTCGCTCTGGAAGTGACTTTAGACTAAGGCTAAGTTCACATCACGATTTTGTGCCTGTCCGTGGGATCCGTGTTGAAAGGAGGATCCCACGGACAGGCACGGATCCACACGGATCCCTGCACTCGGATGGCAAATAGCCATCCGATCCGAGTCTGTGCAGGATCCGTGTGGATCCTCTTCTCCCTGTCTGTCCCTGCTTCTTCTCTATCTGTCCCTCCTCTATCTCTGCTCTATCTGTTCATTATGCTCCCCCTGTCCTCCCCCCTCGTCCTCCCCCCTGTGCTCTCCCCTCCGAAATGTAAATAAAATAAAAAAATCCTCTCTGAGGAAACTTTACATTCCGGCGACTGCAGGACTGTGACAGTGTCTTCTGCTGGGCGAAGGACCTGTGGTGATGTCAGAGTCAGTCACCTGATGTGTCAGGTGACCGACTCTGACATCAGGAGAGGTCCTTCACCCAGCAGAAGACACTGTCACAGTCCTGCAGTCGCCGGAATGTAAAGTTTCCTCAGAGAGGATTTTTTTATTTTATTTACATTCCGGAGGGGAGAGCACAGGGGGGAAGACGAGGGGGGAGGACAGGGGGAGCATAATGAACAGATAGAGCAGAGATAGAGGAGGGACAGATAAAGAAGAAGCAGGGACAGACAGGGACAGATAGGGTTAATTATGTACTGAGCACTGCCTCTGGGCATGCTCAGTACATAAAACACGGAGCTGACATCGGATCTGAGCTCAGCTCGGATCCGATGTCCATAGGCTCCTATACTATCGGGGCTCGGATCAGCTCTGATCCGAGGCTGTCCGATTTCATTCTCGGACACTCTCGGACACAAAAACGCAGCATGCTGCATTTTTGTGCCCGTGATGAAATCTGACAGGAACGGACAGGATCGGATGGTGCCAAACTCGGATGTCAAAAGGCACACATCCAATCCGAGCCCCATAGGAACACATTGGAGCCGATTTTGGATCCGAGTGTATCCGTTTTGAAACGGATACACTCGGAAGCTCCAAAATCGTGATGTGAACCCGGCCTAACATCTGCATTACCATTAATTAACATTAATCTGAAACTCCCATTCCTAACTCCAAGACTTCTTCTTAGGCCGGCTTCAGACTGCGTGTCTGATCCGATCCGTAGCTGTCCGCTTGAAGCAGACAGCCGCGGACCGGATCAGCACACAGGACTGGGGGCTATTATGCCCTCCGATCCTGTGTGCAGCCGCACGCAGTTCCTGCTGCTAATAGGTGAGGACCGCGGGTGCCGCGGTCCTGACCTGTCAGCTGGTTCAGCTGCGTGCGGCTGCACACAGGATCGGAGGGCATAATAGCCCCCGGTCCTGTGTGCTGATCCGGTCCGCGGCTGTCTGCTTCAAGCGGACAGCTACGGATCGGATCAGACACGCAGTCTGAAGCCGGCCTTAGCTGCACCAATCTTCTGGAATGCACTACCTCTAGAAATTATGACCATCCACAACTTACACATATTCAGGTGCTCCCTAAAAACACATCTTTTTAGGGCAGCCTATCATTCTCCCTAATCATAGTCATTTAGACATAGGGTATTCACTATTGCTCTGAACATAATTTCTTAAATTGCACCAGACCCAAGAGCTCTACACAGATTGACTGGTGGCCACTTATGCAGCTTTTATCTACTCCCTATACCCTCACATTGGCTGGACCATCATTGTAAATAAGCCCCTGTACTTTATGTCACCCCCACCTCATTGTTAGATTGTAAGCTTTTACAAGCTGGGTCGTCATTATTTTTGCTTAATTATTGTACTTTCTTATAATTGATTCTCATAACTCTTTGTATATGAACATGTGAATTGTTGGCGCTACATAAATAAAGATTATTATTATTGTCACTTCAGTGAGGAAGTAGACAAACTGTAATGCCACCTAATAAAAGTTGCAATCCTTGTATTCATAATCGACTCTTTAACAAGCCTTTTAATATGATTTAGGATTTGTGCCAGATCAGAATCCCAAACTTAGGTGCTGCTTTTTGGGGTGATTGTCCCTCATTAGTGCAGTGTGTGGGAATTCTGATCTGGCTGTATGAGAGGCTAATGGCGGGTTTACACGTTGCAATATCGTAGTACGATTTCAATGAAAAGTCACGTGGTTCGATCGTTGGACCCGATATCGTTCCTGCGTTGTATGGTTTGAACGTCCAATACGATGCAGGAACGATGTCAATGCGATATCGGGGATTGAATGAGCATGCTATTCATTGCCCCGATATTGAAGGGAGATTGGAGCCGGATCATGCTGTGTAAACGCACAACTACGATGCGATTTGAAACGTCACCCATTCACTCCCATATTAAAGGATCGTTTCTGGGTTGGGGGGCGTAGACATCGCACGGATGTTGTATTCCGATATCGCAGCGTGTAAACATCCAATGCGATGCGGGATAAACGTGCACTAATTGCGCGCTCCCGCGCCATTGAGTTGCGATATCGCAACGATATTGAAGCGTGTAAACCCACCTTAAGACGAGGTCTGGGGAACAGCTTATTCTACTTGTGGGGAGCATTCTGCCTGCCGGACTGACTGAGTTGAACAAATATCCTATGCCATACTTACAGGGAACCTGTCATGTAAAAAAAAAAAACACTATTAATCTGCAAGATATGGGGTTAATGTGCAGGTTAGTAGTGTTCCAAAAACTGCCAGGACACTGCACTGAAAGTCCAGCTACTGTGAGGAAATAAAGGCCACTTTACACACACAGATATCTGTATCCAACTTCTGAACAGATCTCTGGTTGCAGTGAAATCATGGACACATTGCTCCATTTTGTGGCTGTGTACAATGGAACAATGTGTCCATGATTTCACTGCAACCAAAGATCTGTTCAGAAGTTGGATACAGATATCTGTGTGTGTAAAGTGGCCTTGATCTTTATGACTGCAGGGACCCAACCACCTCCACTCCCATGAATGACGCGACACCAATTTCATCATAAACACAGCTTTATTTAGGAGAGATAACGCAAAACTCTCATCTTTTACTGTGGCATAAACAAGGTCGCAGCTCAAAACCAGGCAAATGATTTGCCTACCAAGCAGGGCGTAGGGAGAGTTTCTGCCACCGGCCGTCCGGCGCAGGTTTCTTTACCACCAAAAACACCACCCATTCCGCTGCTACGACTTAAATAACATAACATCAGGGAGTGAGGGCGGGCAAACGGTCCGGGTCCTCCAGAGAGAGAGAGGCCCGTGCTCACATAGCATGGGCCTATATACCCAGGGGGCGGGGACCGGCCAGGAAATGATGAAATTCCACAGCGTCACATGGGAGACCTCTTCAAGACCAGGGGAGGGGCCCAGCAGTCAGGTGGCAGCAGCTCAATGATGGCTGCAGTGCCCCTCAGACTGCAGGGACCCAACCACCTCCACTCCCATGAATGACGCGACACCAATTTCATCATAAACAAGCTTTATTTAGGAGAGATAACGCAAAACTCTCATCTTTTACTGTGGCATAAACAAGGTCGCAGCTCAAAACCAGGCAAATGATTTGCCTACCAAGCAGGGTGTAGGAAGAGTTTCTGCCACCGTCCGTCCGGCGCAGGTTTCTTTACCACCAAAAACACCACCCATTCCGGCAAGGAGAAGCGCGGCACAGCCAAGCTGCGACCCCCCACCACCGAGCTGAAGCTTGATCCACACCATCTTGCAGGCCAGTGAAAATCCTCCCGGGTCGGGAGTCAGCGCAATAAGCTGTCCAGTAACCAAAAACCACTTTCGCGAAACCAACACAGAAACATCCATCTGAAAAGAAAAAACTGTTAGAAAATCATCGTATCCATGTCTGAAAGCCACCTCTCAGATCCCAAACCGACCGTCCTTCTCATGTTTGTTACCTTCAACTACATGCATTACCTACTTGCATGCTTCCCTGTACCTATGCACATACATACCCATTGCTAACAGATCATCCTCCCTTTGCTTCCTCTTTTTCTCGTTTTTATATATACCAATTACCTTATTCATCAAACCATTCCCATATATACCAATATTTCATTAAATCACACCAATTCCTCTTCGTTTTCTTCTCTCTCGTTGTATAGATATATATACGCCCATATATGTACCCCTTATATGCACATATACACACTCTTTTTTTTTTTATTTTTTTTTATTACTGCTACAAATAACCTTAAAAACTGCACACGTCCAAACCTATAATCCTTTGGCGACTCCAATGCTTCTAAACCCCTTTTTCTCATCTATGCAAATATCCATAATCAATTATTTAATTATCAATACACATTATATACACATATGCATATACACACATACATATATATATATACGTACATACACACGCACATACGCATATATACACATACATGCATATATACGTACATACATACACATACATACACATACATGCATATATACGTACATACATACACATATATACATAACACATCCCCCTATCTACACACATACCCATAAATATATATGCATATACATATACATACACACCTACATCCATATATACACCCTTATGTAAATACACATCCAAAAACGTACGTGCTCCAGTACATATAAATACAACGTAAGTATACACACCTATCCATATACATATAAAACAAACTGCAAAGTAATGTACCTGAAAAAGAAAAACCTCAACTTATACATTTACATATCCTCCACTTATCAATTGTCATCCATACTGTAGCTTAAGGCATACCAGGCCATTCAGACTGCTAAGAACTGCCCAGATGACCGCCGCAGTCCGCTTCCAGGATAACTTAATGTGCTAGTGTCCAACAGTAAACTGAAAAAACCAACACCTGTGAACTGGTCCGAGTGCATGAGTGTGCAAAACAAATCAGCGGAAAATCAAACAGTTAGTACACCACACTGAGTGACCCCGAATCTGGGAAACGGTATCCTCAACATTGTTATGACCGTACATATATATTTTAACGTAGGTGTATCCGTCCTTGCCCTCGAGGCCCCACCTTAACAGATATAAATACCAAATGGGCACCAAACTGACCATATACATAGCCATGTAATCATAACAGGTCACTCTCAAGCATCGCAGCCCATTAGTCTGCGTTCACCTGGCAGTTATGTGTGTCCACATACCCGACTCGCTGTATTGTAACACTGAAATTAATTAAAGAAAACATGGGTGGTACCTGGTCATTCACCAGCATCCCCGACAGGCTTCTGTGATTATACAAGTCCGCCTTTTTTTTTTTTTTTTTTTTAAGGAGTGACCACAAAATTGAAATTAACTTCCTGAAGGTAAAACCCAGTCAGCCTGACCCTGCATGGACTGAGGGACAATTGACTGATAAAATGCACTTTGTTAGAATCTGTAACCCCTAAAACAACATGGTATACATTAACCAAAAACTAAATTTTAAGTGTATGAAACAAATGTGAGTGGGGACTGAACAGTCGAGCAGCCAGCCTCGCCCCAAGGTACCGTATGTGCTGCCATTGAAAAAACTACCTTACCGCCAAACAGTTGGACGGAAAACAAAATTACTGACATATTGTGTACCATCTGTAACCTTGTCTCGCGTCTATATATTTATCGCAAATGGTACGTCTGCTTGATACGTACAGGGGATGTAATAAACAATAAACAAAATTCTGCCATGTGTCTTGGAAATAACGCCACAGAGATCTGCGCTGCCAGGAAGTCGGGACTCTCGCGCAAACTCCACTGCCAAACCACTCTGAACAGCACTAACCATTAAAAGAGAAAGTGTCGGAATAACAAAATTGCACATCAAATCACCCGGTCTCCTACCCCTGCTGTGTAGGAAAAGAAAAAACTGCTCTGGAGAAAGATGTCCGCACAAAACGTAAATAAATCTGCATGTGCCAGAAACCACGAACAGCCCACAATACACTCCAAGGACAACTCCTCTCTTTTCTGTATTACCTACAAATATATATATACGTTGTACACACGCATAGCTGTGTGTGCCTTTGCTACCTGTTACTAGGCTTACCACAAGCTCAAATCCACAAGTCAATAATATCTACATAGTTCCAGTTATATGTATGTAATTTTATTTTATTTTTATTTTTTTTTTTTAAATACAGCTGACAGAAATATTCTGCTAACCGTAAAACCGTTGACCGCCATGGTGAGCTGATATTAAGCAGAGTTCAGGCCGCCCTTCTATTTCAAAAACATAGCCGTTCTACTGAAGACAAAAACACTATCACCTACCCTAATTGCGAAAGGTACAGAAGCACATTTCCAATGCAAATAACAGAACCGTGCATTGGGTGCCTTCTGCAACGTGTCTACCCCGGCAAGACGGGACGTAAGGATGGTCATGCTATTTACCTTACACACTGTACTGCCAAAGCATCGCCGGCACCATCCTCTGTAGCAGCAGAACTCTGGAGGACCCTGGGTGCAGTATAACTCATGTGACGTGTCTATTTTATTATTCTATTTATTTATTCAATCAGCATAAAAAGAGGTAAAACGTTTTTACCGTGATAGCCATGACGACGGAAAAACAACTAAAATTGGAGACCCATACTGTGGCTGACCCCATACATCCAGAATATGTATCGTTAAGTGAGCTGAAGGGGCTATAGTGTCGAAAGCTTTGCTGTGCATTTTTTATTATTTATTTTCTGAAAATCCAACTTTTCGGCTGGCCATCAAAAGGCTGAGACCCACGAGGGCTCCCGGACTCCGATACCCCATATATGATGTCTATAAATACATGCACGCCTATACACCTACTTGTACGGTCCAGCCACACATAGGTGAGTCCTGGAAGAACACAGTGGGGGAAACCTTCCTAGTGTCTAATCAAAATAGCAAAATGCAGAAATTAAGTTGCGGGAGGTGGTGAAATCAGAAGTGTCACATTGCCTGTTAAATGAAAATAACATATACCTTCTACATTGTCCCTGATTCCATACCAACCCCAAACGCAGTAAGCAGATACTCACACGTTGAATCCTGGTTGCTTGACTCAACAACAGACTTCGGGTTTAGGACCTGGCCACATTGAAGTACCCATTCTGGAACACGAGAATGGTGCCGCCTGCGGAGTTTGAAGATGTACTTCGCGGTTAGACACCTTTGTGAAGGATCCAGCACCTGCAACAAAGGAAACAAACAACCAGCCCAATTTCCCTGAACAGTAAAATTATGTCAGGGGGTTGCTGGTTCATAGGGGATGTCGTCAGCAACACCCGGGATCTTGTACGGGGTTAAAAACCACGTCTTGGCGTGTGCAAATAAAATTGGTAAGGTGAATATAGAGAGGAGGGGTCTGCCTTCGATCCTACTTGTCCCTCTACGTAGGCTAAAAGAAGGGGGAGGGGGCTGTGTTTGAAAAAATTTTCTGGGCAAAAAACACATAGGTAAAATGTACACATGTATAAACTGCTACTGTGTGTGCCTGTCACCCAAAACCCCTGTCAGGCTGTGGCTGTGTAAACTATGCCCCAAGTATTCCCAGGGGTTAATCCTCCGTGTGCTGTGATAATGTGACCAAGTGTACAAGGAAGAAAGTGAGAAGGTGGGGAAGGTTGGGGGGTGTGAGTACGAGACTCCGCCGTCGGTCCTGAGTTGGGATTTGGGTCGTACTGGTGCAGGTAGAAGGCCACCTGTCCATTTCCCACTATGTGTGTAATCTGAACCTCGGCACCATAAGTGTTGATGCACTGTGTCTGCTACCCCCCCAGTGCCCCAGAGGATTAACCCATTGAGGATTGTAATCCTCTGTAGTTAGCCTTTCTGTGATAATAGTGTTGTGGCATGCACTCTCACCTTCTCCCTCCCCCCTCAACCATTTCCCCTGCTGGCTCCCTGTGACTGTAACTGCTGAGGGAAGGGGTTAGCTATCGGTTCCCGCATCCGGGGGCCCGAGGGAGAGGGACAATTCTAAGTGAATACACAGAAAAAAAAAACCCACTGCAGGAGCGCTCTTTTCCCACTACAACCCGCCGCTGCGATTTGAAAATGACGGGTGGGCGTTCCCCGGTCCTCAAAGCGTGCGCATGAAACTGCGCCCGCTCCTATGAAAATCAAGTGGCGGGCTCAAGGCACCGGCGGTCGGGTAACTTTGCTAGGTGACCGACCGCCAGCCGTCAGCTTGAGCTTCAGCAGGGAGTGAGCCACTGACAGCTAAATGTGCTGTAATACCAGCCCTCCCTGCTGAGCCGCTCTCTCACCGCCCGAAGCGGGTGCATAGTACCGCGGCAGCCCAAACGGTCCGGGTCCTCCAGAGAGAGAGAGGCCCGTGCTGACATAGCATGGGCCTATATACCCAGGGGGCGGGGACCGGCCAGGAAATGATGAAATTCCACAGCGTCACATGGGAGACCTCTTCAAGACCAGGGGAGGGGCCCAGCAGTCAGGTGGCAGCAGCTCAATGATGGCTGCAGTGCCCCTCATTCTCCCAGCAGCCTTGGCCTTTCAGTCACAGAGGTGGGTCCGGCATGATTGCAGTCACTGCTCAGTACATAGTGATCAGCGGCTGTAACTTCTCCCTGACACTGACTGAGGCTAGGGTCACACCTGCAGTTGGGCTTGCCTTACAGATCCTGATCCAGTATAGAGCATTAAAAATGCTCAAAACCGCATCTGGATCCGCAGCCATAGGCTGCAATAGAAAAACCGGATTGCACTATTTGCAATCCGGTTACCGAATCCGGTTTTGGAGCCTGCGGGAAAAATCATGCAGGCTGCGTCTATTGTGCCGTTTCCAAAACCGGATCTGGTCTTTTTATAATGGGAGTCTATGGGAACCGGATCTGGTACCGCAAGATCTGGATGCGGTTTTTAAAATTGCAAAAACCCACATTCCAAAACCGGATGTATTAATGCATACAGATCCGGAATGAGGGTTGCAATTTTACTATCAAATGATAGTATGAAGGCACATGGTAAAACCACATCCAGTAATGGATGCGGTTACCGTATTGTGCCTTTTAAGTGTGACCCTAGCCTGACAGTCGGCTCTGCAGTGTATCAGTACAGGGCTGGCTGTCAGTCAGTGCCAAGTGTGGTTACAGCTGCAGATCTCTACATACCGAGCAGTGATTGAACCTGCTCTGGACAACACCCCGCCCTCCCCACAGTGCATTTAAATACATTGTTGAACTATGTCTTCTATCTTAGCTTCTATGAGAACCCTGAAAAAATAGAAGTAAAAAACACAGATTTGTTTTTAATTGCAGAATTCCATTCTTTCTACCAATAAAAAAAAACACATTAAGGGTAGGTACACACTGGGCGGGTTAGGGTCAGTTTAGGTGTGTAAACCGCCGGTCGGTTTACATAAATTTCATGTAAATTTATGTTAATCCAAACCGGCGTTTGGATTAACATTGAAACCTATGTAAACCGACACCCGGTGTCCATACACTGGCGGTTTACACATGCTCATCCGTTGCTAACCCGCTGGGTTCCCAGTGGGTTAGCAAAGAATGAGCATGTTCTATAATCCGGCCGGTTCTGCAGCGGCTGCAAGCAGAATCATGTACTGCTTCCAGCCGCCGCAGAACCGCCGCCGCTAACCCGCTGGCCACCCGCCCGGCACCCGCCCGGCACCCGCCGCACATACCCGCCAGGATGCCGGTGGCTTCCTGGCGGGTCCGCCCAGCCGCTGCCGACCAACTCGCCGGCCAGTCTGCACATACCCTTAAACAGCTGCATCAAATCTGTGCCAAAACTGCATTAGGAAAGATGCATAAAAAACATCTAGTAAATACTAATAAAAAATAATAACAGTAACAATCAGAGCAGATTGCTATTCCATTTTTTGGTGTGGATTTCAGCAGAAAAAAACTATTTAAACAGGCAGTTGTTGCACATGGGAACATGTCTTTAGGGTGTGTTAATAATAATATTCACTTATATAGCACTGTTAATTCCAAGCACTTTACACACAATCAGCAATACTGACCCCATTCACAATTTAATGTCTCTATCATCAGTATGTCTTTTGGAGGGTTGGAGGACACCCACACAAACACAGGGAGAACATACAAACTCCTTGCAGATGTTGTCCTTGGTGGGATTTGAACCCAGCACTACAGAGTTGCAAGACTGCAGTGCTAAGGCCGGCTTCACACCACGGTTGTATGGATCCGGGGCTGTCCGATGTCTGTGCAGCGTTTTTGTGTCTGGGTCAAAAAGTTACACAAAAGTGGATCCTCTCGGATCCAGCGTGATCCGGCACCCAATAACATGGGAGTCTATGGGTGCCGGATTTGACAGAAAATGTGTCCGGTACACAGACGCCGGGTGCTGAAGCTCAGTGCCGGCTGGTGCTGAACTTCAGCTCTGTGGAGAGCTCCCGGCTGAGATTTCAGGACCACGGCTAGCTCCACGCAAGCTGTGACCCTGACATCTCAGCAAGGGACAGCTCCAGCAGCCGCGGACTGCCGATTCCGGCAGAAAACAAGGCTGGAGGGGATACTTGCCCTCCGGTTCTGTTTGTCCGGGGCTGTCAGGCTGTGTCTGGTGCTTCCCGCAAAACACCGGACACAGCCTGACACCCCAAAACCGTGGTGTGAAGCCGTCTGACCACTGAGCCACCATACAGTGCTAACCACTGAGCCACAATTTACATGCAGTGGGTTTTTTAATGCATTCATTTGTGCAAGAAAATCTCAAGCTATGGCCAGAAAACTGTAGCGTTAATTACGTACATTTTGGGATTTTTTTTTGGTGCTAAGCCATTTTCATCTTAATGGAGAAAAACTGCATTAAAACGCTGAAAAGATTGACATACTGCATTTTCTAACAGACTACAGGTCAAAAACGCAATACTAATAAAAAAAGGAAAACTGTAAAATATATTTTAGCAATCTAATTTTGCTGTTACTGTAAAACTTTGCATTTTTCTGCTCACAAAATGCACGTAAAACTGCATAACAAATTATATGTGTGAACAATCCCTAATTATGTGTTCCCTAAGGGTACCGTTACACGTCGCAACATTACGTGCAATTTCACTTGCAATTTGCTGGTTGCAGTGAAATCATGGACACATTGTTCCATTTGTGCACGGCAACAAAATAGAACAATGTGTCCATGATTTCACTGCAACCAGCAAATTGCCAGTGAAATTGCTAGCAATATGGCCGCGTGTGACGGTATCCTAACACTATTGCTACATTTGTATGCAAATGTGATTCAACCAAGAATTTAATCTGCTCTGCGATTCTGTCAGCAGTTTTCCATCTGCCATTTAAGCTATGTTCACACAGGGCATTTTTGCTGCATTTTTTACCTCAGTTTTTTCCTTGGTTTTATGTTAATTTAAACCTGCGTTTTTGATTCCCAGCAAAACCTATGTGATTCAAGGAAAAGCTGTCCTCACACATTGGTTTAATTTCCTTGCAGCTGCACAGGTTTTGCTGGGTTTTTGAATCAATGAGTATTTCGATTGTTTTCCACATTTATGCAGCGTTCTATGGTAAAAACGCATCAAAAATGCAGCAAAAACATGGTAAAAACACAGCAAACCTGCAGCACAAAATGCAGCAAATCTCCTTCTAAGAAATCAGGAATTCCTACAAACCCCTAAGGTTTGGCTGCGTTTTTGTTGCAGCAAAAAACAACGTGTCCAGACACATAGCCTTACAGTATCTGGTATTCTGCCTATTCGGTCCACAGAGGGCCTTCTACCCTTCTCAAAGGAGCAAAAATACAATGTACAAAAGGTTCACTAAGGTAAAGCTACATGTTCAGGAAACCTGTGAACAGAATCAGGGCTTAGTTTGAACACAATAACATCTGTAAAGGAATTGCTGAATATAGCATATATTCCCACTGAAGGACAAGGTGCCCCCTGCAGCTGGACATTATTAATAACCTGCTCTCTGTCATTTGGCTTCTATCCAGGAGGTCACAGAACATCAACAACTCAAAGGAGAAGCCTGTGTGTGCAGGTTTCCAAAATTATGACTTAAAGCAAGAATAAAGTGTAATGCAAAGGAATTTGTTTAGAGAGCGTTATCTTATAGGATAATTTAAACACTTATGAGTCCACGGTCATAAATCAAGTGCATACTCCCAGCTTTGGTAAGAATCTCTCTGACAAAACACTGAAGCAGTGACACACCTTACAGCAGAGCATTTCCAGATAAAATTCCTGGTGAGAATACGGGAAAACCCTTCAGCAAGTCTTAGGCTGGCTTCACATTTGCGTATGGGAAGGCAGCGTATTGCTGCGTTCCCATACGCAGTCAAACGCATGCGCACTGCGTTCCTATGTTTAACATAGGAACGCATGGTGCCTGCGTTTGCTGCGTTCGGGTGCGGATGCGGACGATATCTGCTGCTTCCGGTGTCCAGCATCCGCACCCGGGACGCAGCCAGTTGGGTTTTTTTGTGCGTTTGGGGACCTTGGACAATCAGCAAGCGTCCCCAAGCGTACAAAAAATGCATTGTCTTCAATGGGTCCGCAGTGTCCTCTGCATGACACCGCAGGAGAACGCTGCGGACCCATTGAAAAATCTCCCGGTGGCCGCCGGTGATGTCACAGGAGCTCACCGACGGCCACCGGGAGATCAGCTGAGGCTCTGCTGTCCTCCTTCTCCCCGCCGCCTGTAATCTCCTAGCGATGTCGGCGGGGAGAACAGCTGATCTGAGAGCTGTTTGAATCTTCCCGCGCCGACATCTCCTCTCAGTGTCGGCGCGGGAAGATTCAAACAGCTCTCACATCAGCTGTTCTCCCCGCCGACATGTCCCGGAGCTTACCGGCGGCCGGGGGGGGCGGAGATCTCCGGCGCTGATCTCCGCCCCCGGCCCGCCCCCGGACAGCGCCGATTGGCTGCCGGGCTCCCTAGTGATGTGTCCGCAGGCGGACATTATCCGCTGCGGACACATCAAAGTGTCCCTGCTTTTGACAGCGTTTGTGTCTGCATGCCATCAGCATGCAGACACAAACGCTAATGTGAAGCCAGCCTTAGAGCCCCTCTTTCTTGTGTGTTTGACTGATAACAGTTCCCCGCTTATCAGCTCAGGCTCAATGGCTATATTCGCAGAAATGCTCTCGCCACTGGATTCCTTAGCACCTAAAGAGAAGGGGCTATTTATATAAATGCCTATTGTATGAGAATAGTAAAACAATGAGCCCCATGATGGGAAGGTCATGTGGCACCCCAGTGGTCTGGTTGCCACTGTGACTTTGCCTCCTTCACCGGGGGTACCGTCATGCTTGGAAGCAGGAGTGGGTAACCACCAGCATTCATACACCAAACCTGACTCCAGGCCTGAAAGGGGAGCTCTACACCCGACTTCAGGGGAGCTGCCCTGTTTCCGGCATGGAGGAGGGGTCAGTGAGAACGTTTGAGGAGAGAGAGAGGAGAATACGTAGGAGAACAAGCTCTGGGGAGTGGAGCTGCGAATGAGCTCCCCCCTGAGAGGTGCTACAGAGGACGCCAGAGTCCTGGGTTGTGCAGGAACTGTACGACCCGACAACTGAATCTTTAGGACAGGAGATTGCAAGTCTCTTGGCCGCACCAAAGACCCGGTGGCACAACAGCATAGCGAGAGCCTGGAGCCTCAACCAGCCCGGCGGTACTTGTGATAGCCTTGTGCTGTCTGCCATACGGGGCAAAGGCAAGAAAGCAGGAAGAGGGCCGCAGGATAGCTCACAGGCTGCTAGGACCACAAACTGAGAGTGCAGCAGGAAGGCCTCCAAACTCACCTGGCGAGGTGGATCCCTAATGCTTCCAGGCTGACCTGACCCTTCTAAATCCTGGTAAACAGTGCCCCGGACTGCACCACGTCTGCCAAGTAAAGGTAAAGAAACTGCAATCTTTGTTTCTTCCAGTTATGTTCGGCGTGCTCTGTGCTGCACCCCAACTATAACTACCGTCATCTCTATAGACTATCGCACCAACCCTGGGGCCCCGCTCTACCTGTGGGGAGAATACCATCCTGGCTCCCGCAGCCCCAAAGTTCCAAATTAGCAGCGTCGGCCATCCCTGGCCAAGTACCACAGGTGGCATCACGAAAAGACTTCTAAACCCCCTGTAAATAACCCCTTCACTGCACGGCCAGGGACACGGCCACCGTGACCTCCCCGAAAGCCAGCCAGCCTGGTTACCGAGTACCCTCCGTCCCTTGTAGCCATTGTATTTGGCATCACAAACAGGATTTCGGAACCCCAATACCACCAGGTCCTGTGTGCCATAGACTGTGTTGAACTGCGTAAATTTCCGCCATTACCCCGCCACACAGCGCGTGGGAAATAGACGGGGCATGTCGTCATGGGGGACGCTGCAAGTAAGAGCGCGAACAGAAAGCCTGCCCCACACTCTGACCTCAGAGGGCGGGAAACAGGAGGCCCCGACCCGGAACCCCTGGATAAGCGATCCATTCCGTCTGTCGGGCAGCCGCCTGTTAATCTATCGATATCCAGAACAAAGACTTAGAACCTGGCTAAGGTTAACTAGTGGGGGAGGAAAATGCCTAACCTAGGCGAAGCTCCAGCAGAGGGCGCAGCCACAGCCCCTATAATGCCCCTATCAATGCCGTACATCCCAGGAGCGGCCTGGTTACTGCAATATCCCGGAGAGTCACATACCCTCAATGACTTCAAAGAGAGACTGCATAGCCTGTTTGAAGTGTACCCCTTGTCCGAGGGCCAGAAGGTCAGCATCCTCATCGGTCAGTTAACTGGTGCGGCCCAGAGGGAAGTAAAGTCCTGGCTGGATGCTGATAAAAGAACAGTTAAGCACATCCTGGCAAAGCTGAAAAACACCTGTGATACCCGCACAACGGCAGAAATAAAAATGAGGCTTTTCAGCTGTAAACAAAGGGTGCAGGACAGTGTAAGATACTATACCCTCAACCTTCAGGAGGCACTGTGGACCATTAAACAGGTTGACCCCAACAGTGTGCAGGAGAAGGACAGACTGTTAACAAAGCAGTTCATTGAGGGGCTCCTGTCCAACACGCATAGGACACAGCTGCGCATTATGGCCCTACAAAATCCCGATATAAACTTGCTCAATTCAAGGATCGGGCCATCCATGTGCTGCGAGAAACCACCCCTAGTGGCACAGCGCCCCCAGGCACCCAGCAATAATGTACCACCAGAAAGCAGCGTCCTTCCCCAAGGCACCTGTCGAGGCCGATGCACAGACACTAAGTAATGACACTTCTGCAGATTTATGCCTCCAGGTCCAGGAGTTAACTAAAAGTGTGGCTGCGTTAACAAAAACAGTGCAGCCCCTACTAATGTCTCCACCAACCGAGAAGAACCAGCTGGCCTGCAGTCCAGATGACCTCCTGTGGCGGCGAAAGAGTAGGATCCCACCGACCAGAGGGAAAGAGACTGACCGCTATGACTTGACTGGACAGCCCATCTGCCGCTGCTGCCACAAGGTGGGGGACATCGCAAGGTTCTGTCCTTTAAACAAGCAGCCCCTGGAGCAGAGGGCCAACCCCCAGGAGTAAGGCGACCTGGTCCACATAATTGGCGGGACAAGTACGTAGGGGGACGACCGATCAATCCTGTCGTGCTTGATGGCATCCTACTGGACACTGGCTCCCAGATGACAATGATGGCATATATCTTTTATAAGCGATGCTGGGCTGACTATGACATTACCCATAGGCTTGATGATGACTTGACTATAATCGCCAGTAATGGTCAACCATTGCCTCAGGTGGGGTATAAAGAGATGACCATTAAGGTGGGGCGAATAGAGCTTAAATCCCAGGGTTTGATTATAGTAGACATTGATCTGCAAGAGTGTAATCCCATGATCACCTTAGGTACTAATGTGATTGAGAATTGTCTTGAAGAGATTACAGCAGGTAGCCAAAACCGCCAGTTTCGGACAACAGCGAGTACTACACAAAGAGATAAAAGCCGTAATCAAGAGACAACAGGTAGAATTGTCCGGTGGAGAAGTTGGCAGTGCAAGGGTGAGTGATCCATTCCCCTTTGTAATACCTCCCAAAAAAAAATGCTAATATGGTGTTGAGCTGCTATAGATATCAGAGGTCAAGATTACCAGGCCCTGGTTGAACCCGTGTACTCTGACAGCAGGCCAACTATCCAGACAGTTAGAGGGGTAGTGGATGTCAGAAAGGAGAGAGTACCTATCCGTATATTAAATTGTGGGGAAAAAGAGGTCAACCTGCCCAGGTACGCCCCAGTAGCCAAGCTATTTAAGGCCCCGTTACACGCTGCAATATTGCTAACAATATTGATGCAATGTCACCGGTTTTGTGACGTTGCAGCGACGTCGAAACGTTGCGTGTGACATTTGCCAACGACCAAAGATGAGGTCGTTTATCATTGGTAACTGACCAGGACCATTTTTTGATCGTTGGCCTCCCGCTGGGCGGCCAGCATCGGCGTGTGTGACAGAAGAGAGACCATCGATCAATGACCTCCCAGCGCCGCACAGCACACGCTGGGAGCTGGTAACCAGGGTAAACATCGGGTAACTAAGCGCAGTGCTCTGCTTAGTTACCCGATGTTTACCCTTGATACCAGTATTCTTACTGGTCGCTGATCGCTTTTGAGTCTGCCTGTGTGACATCTCACCAGCGATCAGATAAAGATGTCCCCGTGACCGTCATCGTTGGTTAGATGTTCCAGAGGTTAATGGAGTGTTGCTTCAGGCACAAGAACTTCGAGATGGTACTGCTATACCTGGATGACGTCATCATCTACTTCTGAACCTACAAGGACCACCTGAAGCACCTGGCCGAGGTGTTCGAGGCCTCATCCAACTTTGGTCTCAAGGTGAAGCTGTCTAAAAGTCATTTCTTAAAACCCAAGGTACAGTACCTAGGCCATGTGGTAAGGGCAGAAGGTGACACGCCCACTCTAGGGCCGTGGGTACTCGTTACAGGGCAAGTTCTTACGGTTCTTTTTGGGGAATGTCAAGGTGGCCACCTGCCTCCGTGACAGTGTCAATTAAAAGTTCAGATGACAGGGGAATAAAGGAAAAGGGGAATTCATGGCACCACCTGTGGTATGCGGCTAGGATGGCCGCCGCTGCTTTAGAACCTCTGGGGGCTATGAACGGCAGCTTGGATGGTTTCGCTCCCCGCAGGTGGAGCGCGGTCCCCAGGGCAGCTGGAAGGAGGATTCAATTCGTACCTTGGCAGATGTTCACTAGGTCATCAGTACCCCGGAGTCTCATGTGGCCTCTGCGGCCGGTAGTCGCCGCTAAAGAAAGTCTCACACACCATAGCCGGAGTTCAGATTAGGTAAAAAGTATAGGTGACACTGTAGCTGGTATAGATGAGGTATTGTAGGCAATATACTGTCTATACCTCTGTTGCAGCTAGGAAATCCCTAAAAAGCCCTGTGTGATGGTTCTTAAAAAAATATTTCAATCTTAATGAATATAGTATGTACAGTCATAAGAAAATGTTTGGGCACCCCTCTTAATCTTACTCATTTTTTTTGCTTAAAATTGTTTTTTTGCAACAGCTATTTCAGAGTGATATATGTAATAACTGATGGACACAGTAATATTTCAGGATTGAAATGAGGTTTATTGCACTTACCAAAAATGTGAAATATGCATTATTTTAAAATTTGACAAGTGCAAAAGTATGGGCACCTCAACAGAAAAGTGACATTAATATTTAGTAGATCCACCTTTTGCTAAAATAACAGCCTCTAGTTGCTTCCTGTAGCTGTTAATGAGTTCCTGGATCCAGGATGAAGGTATTTTTGACCATTCCTCTTTACAAAACAATTCCAGTTCAGTTAAGTTTGATGGTCGCCGAGCATGGACAGCCCCCTTCAAAACATCCCACAGTTGTTCAATGATGTTCAGGTCTGGGGACTGGGAAGGCCAATCCAGAACATTGTAATTGTTCCTCTGCATGAATGCCTGAGTAGATTTGTAGCGGTGTTTTGGATCATTGTCTTGCTGAAAAATCCATCCCCGGCGTAACTTCAACTTTGACACTGATTCTTGAACATTATTCTCAAGAATTTGCTGATACTGAGTGGAATCCATGCGACCCTCAACTTTAACAAGATTCCCAGTGCCATCATTGGCCACACAGCCCAAAGCATGATGGACCCTCCCCCAAATTTGACAGTGGGTAGCAGGTGTTTTTCTTGAAATGCTGTGTTTTGTGGCGCCATGCATAACACCTTGTTGTCTGACCCAACAACTCAATCTTTGTTTCATCAGTCCACAGGACCTTCTTCCAAAATGAAACTGGCTTGTCCAAATATGCTTTTGCATACCTCAGGCGACTCTGTTTGTGGCGTGCATGCAGAAACGGCTTCTTTCGCATCACTCTCCCATACAGCTTCTCTTTGTGGAGTGTGCAGCTGTATTGTTGACCGATGCACAGTGACACCATCTGCAGCAAGATGATGCTGCAGGTCTTTGTAGGTGGTCTGTGGATTGTTCTTGACTGATCTCACCATTCTTCTCCTCTGCCTTTCTGATATTTTTGTTGGCCTGCCACTTCTGGCCTTTACAAGAACTGTCCCTGTGGTCTTCCATTTCCTTACTATGTTCCTCACAGTAGAAACTGACAGGTTAAATCTCTGAGACAACTTTTTGTATCCTTCCCCTGAACAACTATGTTGAACAATCTTTTTTTTTCAGATCATTTGAGAGCTGTTTTGAGGAGCCCATGATGCCACTCCTCAGAGAAGATGCAACTAGGAGAACAACTTGGACACCTGAAATAGCTTTTCTCATGATTGTATACACCGGGCTATGAAGTACAAAGCTTTAATGAGGTTACCAAACCAATTTAGTGCTTCAGTAAGTCAGTAACAAGTAGTTAGGAGTATTCAAATTATGAAAATCAGAAGGCTGCCCATACTTTTGCACCTGTCAAATTTTGAAATAATGCATATTTCACATTTTTGGTTAGTGCAATAAACCTCATTTCAATCCTGAAATATTACTGTGTCCATCAGTTATTACATATATCACATTGAAATAGCTGTTGCAAAAACCCAATTTTAAACAAAAAAAAAATGAGTAAGATTAAGAGCGGTGCCCAAACTTTTTCATATGACTGTATATAGCGTTGGGATACAGTGCAACTGTTATGGTCCACCAATAATGACCAAACTTAGTGCTAATAAAAAAAACTTTTAATAAATACTAATGAAATTACATCACACTATAGATGAAAAAATAATTAAATAAAAGTGAAGATAAAAATAAAAGTAAAAGTATAACAAGGTCCTAATATGGGACATTGCTGAGGTAGTACGTCCAATTAAAATTAGGAAACAAATTTAGTTGCTGAGAAATGTCTTGATGCTGGATATTGTTTCCTAATTTTAATTGGATATACTACCTCAGCAAAGTCCCATATTAGGACCTTGTTATACTTTTAGTTTTATCTTCACTTTTATTTTATTATTTTTTCATCAATAGTGTGATGTAATTTCATTAGTATTTATTAAAAGTTTTTTATTAGCACTAAGTTTGGTCATTATTTAATAAATCTTGGTGGACCATAACAGTTGCACTGTATCCCAACGCTATATACATAGCTGGAGTTCGGTTACTTTTACTCAGTAGTTTCAGCATGGCCGCCGGGTGCTTCCATTTGTCCAACCTCCAGTTCAGAGTTGTCTCCAGAACTGGGATGGTACAATCGAACCTCTGTTGGTGTTCCTGTGTCTCTCTCACTTTTTGGGTGTCTCTTTCTCTGGTGGTCCCTCAGCGCAATAAGCTAGTTTCTCTTCTGGGGCGAGCGTGATACCACTCTGCCCCCCAGGCTCTCAGCGCCTGTGCACACAGAGCACAGGTACCAACAGCTTAGTTGTACCCCTCCCGTGCACTGCTCCCTAGTTTGGCTGCCTTCTCCAAGGTGTGTCGGGCGTTCGGCCACAGCTCCCGTAAGGAACTTGGGGCCTCCGGTTCAATGGTTCGGGCATACAGCTTCCACGCAGTGTTCAGGTCCTGGTCCCTGTGTCGTCCACCAGCATCTCTGAACCCTTGCCAGATACGGGCGTACAGAGATCTACTTCTCACCCCGTATCCCATGGGCTCTGTTATTCCTCCTCACCCGTTGGTCGTTCCCTCCCGGGGCGAGCATGACAGTGCTCCAGCCCACGGGAGTCAACACCTCCTCCTTCTCGTCTCCTAACACTCCTTTCCTCTGTTTTTCTCACACTGCTTCTGAATTTTCCTGCACTTCACTTTTCCCTCCTGGCTACACTTGGGTCCTCCCTCTGGATGCACCTACCGTCCCGGGGTCCATAAGTGTTGTGTTTGTGTGCGTGTGAAGCTCAACTGTGCCGTCCCAGCCCCTGGAGAGCAGAGGCACTACTCTCCCTCTAATGGAGGAGTGCAGTACCTCTGGTGGCAGCCTACCCAGTGGGGTGCCACATTCCCCCTTGGCAAGGGTTAGCTTGTCCCCGAGCAACTCGGTAACCCAGACACTCACAAAAATTTTTTATTTAATAACAATAACATTACTTGCTTTTCTTCCCTCACGGGAGGCACTTATACTTGAACTTTGCAGACAGTCTAGTCCTTCGGGGACGTCATAAAGAAAAATCAAAAATACAAATGTTCATAAAAGCAAGGTTATAAAAAGTGGTCATTAAAAACAAAAACACAGTCTTGTTGAGCCGCATCCCCTACCGGGGTTCAAAACCAGTTTTGTAGTCAAAGTTCTACGCCCGAGCATACGGTGATCATGACGTGTTAACTATATAAACACTTTACAATTCGCATTGTTACAATTTCCCGGTATCTAACTGACCATTTGCATACACTATTTACAAACTTCAACATTCTATCTACTATTTACACTGGCTTTCTACGTCTTAATTCAAGGCTAAGGGCCGCTTGCCTGCAAACCGTCCTTCCTTCTCGAAAGTCCAGCTGGCTCTGCGTAAGGGTTTCGAGGCTGCAGCATCTTGTACACGCACAATGCGTACCAGCCTTGCTGTCCCATTTACCGGGTGTAGCCGACCTCTTGTCTGGGGCGGAGGTCCCGTCCGGGGTGTCCCTTTGGGAGATGCGACTCAACGTCTCTTCTGCTGATGAAAACCTCTTGTTCCAAGCTGTACTCTACCTCCATGACAGCCCATACTGAGGTCTCCCTCCATGACAGACAGGACAGCTCCTCCTCAGCTCTCCCTCCAGGACAGCCCAAAACAGTGGCTCCCTGTTCTGCAGTAGAGGCGGTGCCGTCTCTTACCCATCTGCACCCTGATCCCCTTCCATAGTAACCAGATGTTTACCATGGATACAGCCACACAGGAAGCCCCAGGAACTGCGCTTTAGCAGAACATACAGGAAAAAAGGAGGGTGGTGGTCTCACTAGTTCCGCCAATTACTTCCTCTGACTCAGGACACAGATAAGAGATGGCAGCTGTGGGTGACCCCCGGGAACAGGCCAGGGCAGCCTCTCCTCAGCTCTCCCTCCATGACAGACAGGGCAGCCCTTTATCAGCTCTCCCTCCATGAAAGCCCGTCCTGAGGTCTCCCTCCATGACAGACAGGACAGCTCCCCCTCAGCTCTCCCTCCATGATAGACAGGACAGCCCCTCCTCATCTCTCCCTCCATGACAGCCCACCACAGCGGCTCCCTGTCCTGCAGTAGAGGCGGTGCTGTCTCTTACCCATCTGCTCCCTGATCCCCTTCAATTCGCCATCTTCCTTCCCCTCAGTGTTGCAGCTCTGTCTCTCTCAGGGCCCATGATCCGAGGGACACAAGCTCCAGGGCTTGTTACACCATCATCACTGCGATATTACAGCAGGAGTAAGGAGAACTGTGGTGTCCTTGCATTGATGAATAGGAAGAAGAGCGCAAAATATGATTCCCAATACATATAGATATACCATATATGTTAAACTTAATAAAAAAGGTGGGCTTGTCGTTCTCTCCAGAGATCGGACGCGGCCGCCGACTCGAAATCTGGCTGAGGCCGCCCTGCCACTCACAGGTTTCATGAAACACTAATTGCAATGCCTCTGGTACCCTTTAGAGCACATATATCATTCACACATTACATAATATCACGCTGTGGGATATTTCAGTCATTATCATTTGTTTTCTGTGCATCTGCGGAACCAACCCAGCTTGGAGTCAAACACTACTTGCTGCGCTTGTAGGGCCAACGCTCTGCTTGATGAGCCACCGACTTACCCCGGCTACATACTGATTCCATTTACTTATCAGCTCACAGCGGCTGATGCAATCATACAGATACATTGGATTTTACTGTTATGTACGATTATTTTTATTAGAGAAATAAAGAGAAAAATTAAAAATAAAACAAAATAATAATTTTTATTATGAATTTCCCCTGTACTTGAACCCAGAACCTTCAGTTCAGTAAACATGGTGGAATTGAGAATTTTTCTATATTAAATCTATAAAAAATGTAATAATAATGCAGGGCAGGGAGGGGTTTGGGTGGAGTTTGCAGTGAGTGTAATTACTTGCAGTAATAGAAGCAGGAAAGGAAGTTGTCGATTAACCCCCTCACCACCAGGCGATTTTCCGTTTTTCATTTTTTCCTTCCCTTCTAATAGTCATAACTTTGTTATTTTTCCTTCAATATAGACATATGAGGACTTTTTTTGCAGGTCGAGATGTATTTTTGAATGAAATCATTTATTTTACCATATAGTGTAAAAACTGGGAAAGAAAATCCAAGTGCAGTTGCAGTGCAATTGCAAAAAAAGTGCAATTATACATTTGTTTTTTGCGTTTTTTACTCACTATGTTCACTATATGGTAAAACTGATTTGTTGGTATGATGCGTCGAGTCGGTACAAGTTTGTAGATACCAAACACGTGTACTTATACTGTAACATATGTGGTGAAAATTCTGGAGTATTTAAAGAAAAAGAATTGCGTTTTTGCAGCATTTTCAGCTACTCTCAACATTCTAACTTTTCGGAATATGGGGTTGTGTGACGGCTTATCTTTTGTGGTTTGAGCTGACGTTTCTAATTATACCATTTGTGGGTGGATGTGCTGTTTTGATCGCCCATTATTGCATTTTATTGTAATGTTGCGACTACTAAAAAAATTTAATTTTGGCATTTGGACTTTTTTCCTTTACGCATTGATTTTATACCATATTTTGATAGATTGGTCATTTCTGAATGTAGCGATACAAAGTACATGCATTTTTTTTAAATAGTTTTATTTCCAATGGGACAAAAGAAGGGTGATTTCAACTTTTGTGTTTTTTTTTCATATTTTTTTAAACTTTTATTTTCTCTTTAGTTTACTTGGATCGTGGAGGAATATGAGGCTCAAGGGGTTAATAAAGATGGAGTCCCTAAATGTCATTGTGTTTTTATTTCTAATAAAATGTTTTTTTCTGTGTGTTGTGTCTTCTTTACTATTTATTTGAGATTCTTAATGGCCAGGGCTAAGGCTAGGGTAACACCTGGGGGGTGACCCACGTTTAATGGATGCGCTAAACGCTGAGCCAAGTCTGCATTAACGGCTAGCGTAAATGTGGCACCCCAGGGGTTAATGTGCCACAGGAACATCAACACGGGTTCACTCCCCACACAACACCTGACACTGCACTATCACCTCTGGGCCAGAAGGGGGAGCTAAAGCAGCTCCCTTATATATTCTGGGTCAAGAGTAAGTAGTTCAGTTCAGTTCCTGGGAGAACTGAGGAAGAGAGACTGTAGTGTAAAGAGGCTTCTTCAGGCTTCTCTACAGTCTGCTGCTCGATTCCAGTACTGGCCAGGGTCTGAGGGAAGGAGCACAAGAAACAGAGGGACACATCTGGGAGACTGAGTGACTTCACAACTTGCCCCGGAGGAGCGCACAGACCAGATACCGGATGCGAAACTGTGACTGACACACGTGTAGGTTGTAGATCTACACTGTACCTCAGCGAAGCAACACGGCGGGGTCAGAAGTACACGAAAATACTCAAGTTGCCTAGCAAAGGGGGTACCTGTGAGGAGAGACAATGCCAGCAGCTCAGCTAAAGCAGCAGCAGGGCCACACACACAGCACAGCAGTGGGAAGCTGAGGACCCGGACAGGGTGGGAGCAACACGACCCCGGTACAGACTCCGTGGACAATACTCTGCTACCAACATCTGCAGTAAAGTCTTGGAAACTTCAAAACTGTGAGTGTGTGATCCTTGTATTCAAGCCCTACTTTCCCTCACAAGCAGCCACCGTCTCCGCTATCATCCCTATCCTGCAACATCTATAGCATCCATCATAGACTTTAACTATCACTGCCCCGGGGAACCAGGCTCTACCTGTGGAGAGCTGTTCATCCCCGGAGGTTCTGCAGCAGCGGTGGTTACCCTGACCACAACCCGTGGGTGGCGTCACGACAAACTCCATATTTGAATATCGGCCCAGCCCACCGTGTCCTGATTTGTAGTATAATCCGCCTTATTGGTGCAGGTCCCCAGCCACAGTCTTAGTTTCAGTGACTGAGGGCTTTTGCCTGAAACATGTTGAGACAATAATCGAACCACTATGATATTTTAATCTTGCTTAATCAAGATGAATATTTTTATCAATACGGGACTCGCCACTATATCCTTTATATTTAGGCTGATATTAATCTATTGTGTTTGGGGGCCTAACCTCGTACCAATTTTATCAACTATAGGATCTGCCTTATACGTCAGAAGTCTGTATGTATTATTATTATTTATTTATACAGCACCATTAATTCCATGGCAATGTATATGAGAAAGGGTTACATACAAAATTATATATATATATAGTTTACAGTAAACAAATTTACAATGACAGACTGGTACAGAGGGGAGAGGACCCTGCCCTTGCGGACTTACATTCTATGGGATAATGGGGAGGAGACAGAAGGTCGGGGATGTTGCAGCTCTGATGGTGGTGAGGCGGCAGCTCTGGTGGTGGTGAGGCGGCAGAATGGTCAAGAATGTACAAATCTAGTAAGACTGTGGTTTGGGTTACAAAAAGGGAATAAATAGGCTAATAACCCCAACTTTAACAAAAAAAATCTGCTTATCTTGCAGTTTCTGGTGGAGCGGCATCAATAAAATGTCAACAAATGATAAGATGAGACTGATGTAATAAACTTTGTCACCTTAATCAGATAATATATCTGCAAGGTTCAAAAAGAGACTAAAATGCACAGCACTATGGTTAAACATTAACTGACTACATGAGGCAGCATTAATAAAACATGAGAGCATATAGCAGGTCTTAAAACATTACTTCTCACCTACATTCTCTTAATGTGCAGAATGCGTGCCAACATTTGGCTATATTTACCTGCATCACATGGTGTCGAGAGCGGATCTTGTAGTGTTTTCTACAACATTATTCAAGGACATCGTTATGACTGGAGGAGAAGGTTTCTGCATCAAAAGGTCGCATCACACAAACCTAAGAATTTTAGTAAGGATATGGACAATACCCATGAGGAAAGTTCTAAGATTCCTTAGAAATGCTGCCAGAAGCTGTGTCTAGCTGTTCTTCTGCAGCAGTCATAGCAGCCAAAGATGGTCTACTAACAGTGCTAGAGGTCCATGTCATGAAAGGGTTAAATATTTCTAAGAATGCAGTACCATTAATTCCTTAACCCCCAAGCCTATTTTCACCTTCCTGACCAAGCCATTTTTTTTCAATTCTGACCATGTCATTTTATGGGCTAAAAACTTTCGAAACCTTCAATATATCCCAGAGTTTCTGAGACTGTTTCTTCGTGACATGTTGTACTTCATATTAGTTGGAAAAAATATGACCAAAAAATGTGAAAGTTTTGCAATTTTAAAGCTTTGAATTTTTATGTCTTTAAACAAGATAGTTATATCACACAAAATAGTTAATAAAAAAGGTTTGCCACTTTCCATCAGCGCCTTCTTTTTTATAGACGTTTGAAGAGTTAAAAATGTATCAGCAATTTTTCAACTTTTTTTGGAGGCCACATCACATTTCTAGCGACTTTGAGAGGCCTCTTTGACAGAAAATACCCAAAAGTGACTACATTTTAAAAACTACACACCTCAAATGCTCAAAACCATATTCTTCCCAAAAACTAATGTGGAAGGAATTTTTTTTTACTTTTTGCCACAAAAATATTGCTTTAGCCTCAAAGTTTGCATTTTCACAAGGATGATAGGAAAAAAAGGACCATACAATTTGTTGTACAGTTACCCATGAGTACATAATTCATAAGTTGTGGGAAACTTCTATTTTGGGGGCTTGGCAGGGCTTGGAAAGGAGGGAGCATCATTAGATGTTTGGACTACAAAATGGTCTGAAAAAGAAAGCGGACACCATGTTGTGTTGCAAAGCCCCTGATGTGCCTAAACAGTGGAAACCTCGCAAAGTGATCCAATTTTGGAAACTACACCCCTCATAGAATTTATCTGGAGGTGTGGTGAGTACCTTGAACCTGCAGGTACTTCGCAGTATTTTATAACCGTGAACATAATAAATCACATTTTTCCAACAAAAATGTTAGTTTAGCTCCAAATTTTGCATTTTCATAAGGGTAACTGGAAAAACTGGACCATACAATTTGCTCTTGATTACACCAGTGCTCCATATGTAGTGGAAAACTACTGTTTGGGCACATAGCAGGGCTCGCGAGGGAAAGAGCACCATGACTAGTGAAGGGCATACTGGGCTGGAATAGATAGCGAGTGCCATGTCGTGTTTGCAGAGCCCCTGCTAAACCTACAAAGTGGAAACCCTCAACAAGTGACCCCATTTGTGAACTACACTTGTGGCACCCTGCCCTTACAGGTAGCCACAGAACCACCTAAGGCATTTCCGCAACAGGTACCCTTACACATCTAACACCTTCCACCCCTGACCTGTAGGGGGAGTTCCACTTGTTGCCCTTAAGCAAGATTCCCTATAAATACCGGTGCTGGGGGAGGAGTTAGTTAGTCTGTGCAGTACGAAGTAGTAGTGTGAACACCATCTGGTGAACGGTACTACGTTAGCCCCGTACCAGAGATCAGCCTAGCCAGTGTGAGGGCCCGAGAGTGAGGGTTGTAGGCAAGGCAAAAGACAAGTTAAAGAGCAGATGCAGAGGAGCCATACCAGTTCACCCCAGGAAGCAACCCAAACACCAGAGTCCATGTCTGCAGGAGAGCATTAAGCCCAGCAGAAAACACGGTTCATCGAGAAGACTCCAGTCTCCCAGACACCTGTAGTGCAACCAACCCGAGAGCCAAAAACCGCAGGAGAAGTAATAGCGGTAGCCACCAAAAGGTTCTCAACACTACAATAAGGGAGAGAGAGACACAGAGGAGGCCAGGCCTAGTTCTACATGGGTCAGGGACTTCATCAAGGAGAAAGAGACAAGGAGGCCAACAAATCACTCACTGTGGAAATCCCGAAGTGCTTCCCGACCACCCGGAGTGTACCCTGGACAGTGCCGACCATAACATCACTTAAGGTACCGTCACACGCGGCAATATTGTTTGCAATTTCACTGGCAATTTGCTCGTTGCAGTGAAATCATGGACACAGTGCTCTATTTTGTTGCCGTGTACAAATGGAACAATGTGTCCATGGTTTCACAGTAACCAGCAAATTGCCAGTGAAATTGCAAGCAATATTGCCGCGTGTGACGGTATCTTAAAGGTACAGAAACGACTCCTAGTGTGTGTGTCAGTCATTTCAGCCCTGGTCCTGTCAAGCCCAGAGACTGTAGCATCAGCCCGGCTACCGAGCCACCTCCCTGTGCAAATTTCCCATCACTGCATCACTGCCACTGGGACCCCTCGCTTCACCTATGGGGAGCGTTGTCATCTGGTTGCCAGTCCATCATCCCCGGAGGTCTGCAGCAGCGCCGCTGCCTTCATCAGACAGGTGGCGTCAGGAGACGTTATTCTTTTTCTTTTATTTTTATTCCCCAACTTTTTAGGGACCACCAGGCAGGCCACCCGTGATATCCCCCTTACAACAACCGCCCAGGTACAGAGCCCAGACGGCCTTAGTGTGAGTCACACCACTCAATTAATTTCTTTTAAAGGTGCATTGTGCACCTTGAACCCACAGGTTCTTCACAGAATTTTATAATGTAGAGCTGTGAAAATGAAAAAAAGGCATTTTTTCCCCACAAACAGGTTGCTTTTACCTCTAAATTTTCACCTTTTCAAGGGTAAAATAGACCATACAATTCATTGTAAAACTTCTTCTGTGTTCACCAATACTTCAAATGTGATCTAAGACTACTTTTGAGGCACATTGAAAAGCTAGGAAGAAGCGCCCTATTAGATTGCAGATTTTACTGGAATGCTTTTGTGTGCCATTTTACATTGGCAGAACCCCTAATATGCCAGAAAAACAGATGTGGCGCCCCACGTAGTCAGGTATCACAGAGGGGTATTAAAACAGGTGTAATTGCCCCAGCTGGTGGACCCTAGGTTGATGGGTGGGCCCCATTCCTGGAGTCCCACATTAGCATAGTGGTGAGAGGTTACCCAGAAAGGGAGATATATTCACCTCCAGGGGGGATCAAGAGCGGTTAGTTGGAGGAGGAGGAGAGGAGTAGGCACAGCTGGAAAGAGTGTGGGACGAGGCGGAAGGGTTACCTGGACGGTTTCAAGCTGATCCGGAGGGAAGGAGAAAGAGGGTCTTGAGGAGATCCTGAAAGACGGTGCCCAAAGAGCAGAGTCAAGGCCCTAGAGAGCAAGGGAGAACCGCAGCATGGAGCGACCATACTCCAGGGGACTCTCCAGTCCACCACGGGAATGCCGGGCCTGAGGATCCAGCCAAAGTCTATCTTTGCAGTCGGCAACCGGCTGCTGTGGCTAGTTTATCAGCTGCAGCACCCTGCCAGACGGAGTGATCTGCCTGCTTCCTCACCTCGAGGGAGAGGACCCCCAATACTGCCTACACAGAGCCATTGGGTATAGACTTATCTTAGGCGGGGAAGAAAGGACACGGGTTCGTCAACTCAGGTACATCACGGGTCCCACCACACCACCTGGGATCCACTTGCAGCCACCCGTTGAGCTACCTGTTATTCTAACATCAAATGCTGAACTGTGGACTTTGTATGTTGATGCTAATGGTTTACAGTAAATTACCCGGGAGAAAGTGACTTTGCCTGTGTGTGGTTTTCTCCATCAACCTGCTTGTTTTCAGGAACGCTGCCCTGGAGGACCAGCTCTACCTGTAGGGAACTTTGCCATCTCAGCCGCACTACCATCTACCTCCGGCGGACTGTGGTGGTGCTGGTGACCCATCACCAGGTACTACAGGTGGCGTCACATGATAGACTCTTATTCCCTGTAAATACACCCCTTTTTGAAGTGTCACCCAGGCCATGGACTCAGGCGCTGCCACCTGTGACACGTCCCCACGAAAGCACCCACCGAGCCTGATACCCGAGTACCCCAGGGCCTGGGCTTGACATATCTTTCTGGCATCACGAACAGGATCTCGTGCCCAGTATTACCGGATACTGTGCGCCTTGAACATTTGAACCGTGCTTAAAACAAACTTTTTCCGCCATTGCTTGGCACCAAAAATGGGTTCCCGCCATCACTGCAGGAGGACCCAAGATGGCACCGTAGCCATGTACTAAACACCATGTGCAGGCCCGGGGGTGTGCCTCAGCCCCTAGAAGATGGAGGGCCAAGGCGGAGGCACCAAAAAGTGTGACCACCCCGATTGCCATCAATCAATCAGGGGGGCGGCCCACAAGAAGTTCTCCGGGAGTGGCTGCCAATAAAGAGACAAATCGGAAGAGACGGACAGAACGACCAAGGCTCCTTCATACCTGGCAGCATGGCGGCACCCCGTTTGAGAGATACCGTGCGCGAGGTCGAGGAGCAGGCCAGAATCGCGCAGAGACCCGGCAACGGCGTTCTCTTAACACTAGAGGGGGATTCTGACTACTGGAGGGACGCGTTGGATGACTCCGCCAGGACATGGAACAAGCCCTGACGTGGGTGTGCAGAAGGTGGAGCGCTGAGGGGCCTGTGAGCTGAGAACCATGAGAGAAAGCCGAAAAGCGCGAGAGGCAGCGGTAGCAGTGCAGGCAGTTGTGGAGTACCGTGCCTTGTTGCCACCTGTACCCCCACCCGTCCAAACCCGGGACACGGGGGTCCAGACTGAACCCTCGGAAACACCACGGTCCCGTACCAGCAGCTATCTCCGGCTGGAGACAGCGCGGACGTCACCTACAGAGCCAGACATCGTCTTTAAAGCTGAGGAGGATGAGACTGACTTCGAGGAACTGGAAGACATAGAAGGAGCCTCAGGAGGGAGCACCCCAGAAGCTGCGTGGTGGACCGCATGGCAGCGGCAGCAGCGAGGTACCCCCACCATCGTGAGCTCAGCGGAGACAAGAGCGTCGTCCAGAGTTCCAACCGGCAACTCACCACCACCGGAGTACCAGTTGTCATTAAATCAGAGAGACCAAGTTGCAAGACAACGACGCAGAGAGGAGTGGTTCCAAAAAGAGCAAGCTACCCGGTGACTTCGTGATGAAGCAAGGTCACAGCCCCCGCTTTCATTGGAGTTGCGCCGACAGGGAACCGTTATGTCTGTTTACCATGATGAAGGATGGGGATTCCTCAGAGAACCCGGACTTCAGAAGGACATATTTTTTGCACGACTGATGTGGAATCGTACCTGTGGCGTGGACCCCCGGATCGAGACCTATACCGAGGTGAGCAGGTTACCTTTGAGCATTATCCAGGCCCCTTAGGCTGGTTCGCCATAAGAATATTCCGCTGGCAATAGACTCCCGCAGCAGAGACATTGCGTTGTATATAGCCCCATCTTTGCCATTCACCTTTTTGTCCCCTTTTTTTTTTCCCCTTTTTGTGAAATCCCGAAATAATGAATGTGCTCACGTGTGTTTTTTACCTGAAGGTCCAGATACTTTTATTTTGAATTTTGCCCTTGTTAATGATGTGTGACATACATGCAGCGGTCCGGCGGTGATAACTCTTACTTGACTGTGCTGGACAATATATTACTGCCGGGCCCGCACATTTAGTACCGGTCCCAGTTGGGCCGAGTTGGAATTATGCTTATGTCTTTTATGCAGATAGTGAAGTCGGAGAGTGAGAACTTTGCCAACAGGTGATCCGAGGACCGTGGGGTCTATTGTACTAACTACTGTTATGTGTATGTGTGTAACTTTCTAAGAAATAGTGCCTCCTAGAAATAGGAAGAAATCCTACAATGCTTGATTGTAAATAGTTTACCCGTTGAAGTTGAATATAAAAGTACAAACAAAATGTTTTTTCACTTCCCGTTTAACAGGTACCGATACTCGTGGACGAGTATATTCCATCAGGGGGGTATGTGGTGCCCCACGTAGTCAGGCATCACAGAGGGGTATTCCACCCGTAAAAGAGGTGTAATTGCCCAAGCTGCAGGTGGACCCTAGACTGTGGAACGACGCGAAGGATTACCCACTTGCAGCGACCCGTTGAGCTACCTGTTATTCTAACATCAGATGCTGAACTGTGGACTTTGTATGTTGCTGCTAAAGGTTTACAGTAAAGTACCCGGGAGAAAGTGACTTTGCCTGTGTGTGGTTGTCTCCATCCTGCTTGTTTTCAGGAACGATGCCCCGGAGGACCAGCTCTACCTGTAGGGAGCTTTGCCATTTCAGCCGCACTACCATCTACCTCAGGTACTACAAGTGGCGTCACATGACAAACTCTTATCCCCTGTAAATATACCCCTTTTTTTAAGTGTCACCCAGACCACGGGCTCAGGTGCTTCCACCCGTGACACATCTCCGCGAAAACACCCATTGAGCCTGATACCCCAGTACCCCAGGGCATGGGGCTTGACACAGACACCCCCCAAAAAGTGGCCCCACTTTATCAACTACACTCCTCGATAAATTCATCTAGGGGTGCAGTGATTATTTTGACACCACAGGTGTGTCACAGCAGTTTATACCATTGGGCGAAGAAATAATAAATTTATTTTTACCACAAAAATATTGCTTTATCCCAGATTTTAAATTTTCACATGGAAACATTTGTCACACAATTTTTTGATGAGCATTGCAATACCCCACGTGGCTGTGCAGCACTGTTTAGCCACATGGCGAAACTAGTGAGGGAAGGAGCGCTATTAGACTTTTGGAGCACAGATTTTCGTAGAATAGTTTGCAGATTCCAAATACAGAGCCCCTAAGTGCCGGAAGAGCAGTAATCCCCTTCTTGACCCTATTTGAAATTAAACCCCTTTAGTAAATTACAAGTGTAGTGACAAATTTGATTCTATGGGTGTTTTCAAGACACAAGAAACAATGGATGTTGAAGAGTGAAAATGACAAATCTGCCATTGTAGTGACCATAAGACAAAGTTCAGGGTAAAAAGTTGCATGTCAAAATGTGGTATATATTCATAAATAGTTCAAAATGTAAATATTCATGCAAAGGAGAACGGAAAAGGACATACAGATGAAAAATGGACAAATCATATATCATACATAGGAAAAACATGAGACAAAAAAAGATCTAATGTCTATTATTTATTTTACAAAAATATACTGTAGTATATTAGACAAGATAAACAGCAGTAGGGGGATAGGTAAAATGCCGCACATTCCATAAGTAATAATTCACATAAACATATGTAAACATGAAGACAAAGGAGAGAGGAAAAAAATTGTCTCATGTATATTCATAAAGACATAATATCATGGTTTGCTATATGAAGGAGAATAGCATAGATCAACACAAAGTAGGTATGCCGACCAGAGCGCCACGCTGTCGAGTCTGAATAAACAAATATGTGCTAAAGTGCAATTGATAATATGCAGTAACAAGGATCACAATGTCCCCCACTCTGCAAGGCTAATGGGGAATATAACATATCAATGAGAGCCGTAGAATGTAACTAGTATATAACCACAACCTGTTGTTATCATGGAGGATATAGTCACCAATCACCTGAAAGGGAATAAAGGCATTAGTAAAAAAGCTACAGAAATATCTGATAATGTTAACAGGCAAAACTAGAGGCAAACTCTCTCTATGGAATGGCGTCACACCCGAAGCGCATTTCAGCAGAGCATTTGTCAGGGGGTGGCGTCATATATAAAGTGGCAGGATTAAAAATGGAGCTGTTATGGGGTAGCAAGGAAGAACAGGGGGACTGAGACTCTTAGACTGACTCTCAGGCTAGAGTGGCCTTAGCTATTCCTTATCCGAGAGTTACCTATGAAGGAGAGAATGTCTGAGCCGCCATCCTTGTCCTGATCCTGGCCAGTTCTGGTCTAATACCCCCTTCTCCCCACACAGGGGGGTCCAGGACAGGAATGGTAAAACCTCACACAAATAGAACAATGAAGAAGCCGAAGATACTAAGAGCAATACACGCAGAGGTATAAGACAATACCTAGACAGGAGGAAATAAAGAGCAGTGAGGAAAATCAGATGGCAAAAGGATTTTCACATCACACCAAACAGCATGTTATTAGATCACTAGCAACTGGATCAGCACAGCACATGGACCGATACTGCAAAAGCTATAGTTGGCATGGGAAAACGGATTCCACCATTTAAAAAGGCAGGGAACAACTGTAATAGGTTTCCCAAAACATGTAATCCTAGAAGTAATCAGGAGTCATGCTAGCCCGATCACTAACGAGAACATAGCTGGTTTACACCTGAGCCTATCTGTGGAACTCAAAAGCATCAGAGAAACCATAGTCTGAAGTTTCAGAATCTATAGTGTGAACAGCCCAGATGTCACCATGACACTGTGAGTTTTTAGCCAAATGTTGTGTAACAGTACTCCCCCTTCTACTAGGGTCCTCCAGACCTTCAGGACCAGGTCTCTCCGGATGACAGTTATGGAACGCCTTAACTAGATACCCTACATGGATATCAGATGCAGGTAAACAAGTCCTCTCCTCAGGACCATAACCCTGCCAGTGAACCAGGTACTACGTATGACGAACAACCTGAAAATCAATAATTCACGATACCTAAAACTCCAATGATCCATTAACTAAAACCAGAAGAACAGCGTCAGGACGAGAGGCTCCTGAACCCACAAATTTCTTTAATAGAGATTTTTGGAACACATTATGGGTAATGTTACTAAACCCATCGGCCATTTGGTGAGCAGGTCTCTTAGCTGCACCATGAAATACCTAGATAAATTGTAAAAAGCTCCCATACGAGTCCCTCTGGCGGTACCGAATTGTGCCAAAACTGGCAGCATCAGAAGATTGCAGATTCTTGGACAAAGTGCCTCAGTGTCCGCGCTGCTGCTCCGAGACCAATGAAACACAGACAAGAGAATGTCTGGATCAGATACAGCCTTTATTTTCCTACGCGTTTCGGAGCCTCCTTCCGAGCTCCTTCCTGAGGAAGGAGCTCGGGAGGAGGCTCCGAAACGCGTAGGAAAATAAAGGCTGTATCTGATCCAGACATTCCCTTGTCTGTGTTTCATTAGTCTTGGAGCAGCAGCGCGGACACTGAGGCACTTTGTCCAAGAATCTGCATCACGATCACGGTCACCGTTGAGAGTGCGGTCCCTGCAGCAGCTGCCTGTACGCTATTCTACCAGTTGTGGGTTTCACAACTGACAAAGGTGAGCAATTCCACATCGCTAAGTGAAAGTGTAATCTGAGATAAGACCCTATATGCGCATTCTTTTTTTCACAGCATCAGAAGATTGGGATAGAGGAAAACCTCAGTGACCAGCAGTCTGCTCTCCAGCTTGTAAAGCCTGTCAGGATGCTGCTGCAGCAGTGGATGGCAGGGAAGAAATGTCAGACAGGTCACTGGTGCCAGTGGTGGCTGTCTCTTGAGGGACTGCTACAAAAGAGGAGGCTGCAGGTTCGAAGTTGCTGCCAATGGTTCTGGTGTAAAAGAAAAAACCAAAGCATTTAAAAATTAGCTATAATGTTTGTGCACTGCAGGTGGAATATTGGGTAATAAACATGGTCATAGATACACTTTTCTCATGAAATAGATGGTCATTCACCTTCGGCAAGTCAAGGCTCTTATGAATGCCAGGGCGTGGTAATACTTTTAGGAAGCAAGCATTGCCCTGATCCACTTGGAGCCTGCATCTCCTTGTTGAACTCCATCTTGTAACGAGCCCCCATCTCATGAGGCTTTTTCCTGCAAAAGAAAGAAAAAAATGGTTGTAAGTTACATTTTGCATCCATCAATATGACAAAGACCAAGCAATACTTACAGCATAACATCTGCTCCCTAAAATCAATGTTCTGCATACCATCTATCAGCAACCCACACACTTCATCCCATAGCTGTAGGGTGTACACAGCGTCAGAATGATGTCGGTGAGCATGGTCCAACAAAGCTGGCCAATCAAACAGGAGGGTAATCATTAGGTCCCCATGAATATACTCCTCTCCTGGCTGACCCTGGTTTGAACCGTGTGGAACCTAAAAAAAAAAAAAACAACATTACAGACCGAAGATGACAAATCACAACCTTAAAAATAAAAATGAATTAGGACTGTGTTGAAATGGACTTGTAGCTTTGAGATTGCTCATGCTTCCTCACAATTTGGTTTCTCAAGTCCTCAGACAGTTCTTTGGTCTTCTTTCTTTTCTCCATGCTCAATGTGGTACACACAAGGACACAGGACAAAGGTTGACTCAACTTTAATCCATGTCAACTGGCTGCAAGTGTGATTTAGTTATTGCCAACACCTGTTAGGCGCCACAGGTAAGTTACAGGTGCTGTTAATTACACAAATTAGAGAAGCATCACATGATTTTTCTAACAGTGCCAATACTTTTGGCCACCCCCTTTTTTATCTTTGGTGTGGAATTATATCCAATTTGGCTTTAGGACAATTCTTTTTGTGTTTTTTCATTGAAGACAAATTAAATGAAGATAATAATACCAAAGAATTTGTGATTGCAATCATTTTCAGGAATAAACTGAGTATTATCTGACAAAATTGCAGGGGTGTCAATACTTTTGGCCACAACTGTAAGCCCACAAGGGCAGGGTTCTCTCTCCCCTCTGTATCAGGCTGTCAATATTTGTCACCCGAAGCCGGAAATGACGCGATTCGCGTCATACAGCCCCACACTGCAACCCCGGCCGGAATAGGAGAGTGGGGAGGCACGCATTTGAATGTGAGATTGAAGATCACGCCTATTGAGGCGTGATATTAGGAAGAGGGAGAGCCTGCCTGGGTGACTATGTATATAATAGTCACTCATTAACATCACTAATGAGGTAGTTTAATAACGTTTATCTTCATTTTCAATATATGCATTTAGGAGCTAAAAGGAGTGTAGGATAAGTGTGAATATGCTCTAGGGGCATCTTTTAATAGCTTAGGAGGTGTTTTGGGGGTGACAGGATCCCTTTAAGCAATTGTCGCACCCACTAGGGACCGGGGTACTCGGAGCTGGCTGAATGTCCCCGGGGCAGGTGTAGTGGGGTGGGCTGTGTACTCTGGATGCTGCACCGCTGTGTGGCGCCCTTGCGACCAGGGTGGCCACATAGGGAACTGCAGCCAGGTAGAAGGTAGACAGTTTGTGCACCAAACAACCTCACGGGACACGCGCCCACAGGAGCACAACACCCAACCCGAAGCCCGGGACTCTAGGCGGGCAAGGGGTGGTGGGGTTTAGAGAGAAGTGGGTGGGAAGATAAGTTATGTGGTACACCAGAACAAAAGGAGAAACACTGGGAGGAGTTAGTAGTAGGCCAGAGTGAGCCAAGCAGCCAAGACAAGTAGGCCGGAGCAGGCTGAGATGCAAAGACAGAGAACAGCAGAATACAGAAAGTGACATTTTCCCGGTGGGATAGGGCTCCTTGGAGACACAGAATCCACAGTGACACAGATCCATGGAGAGACAGCTCGTCCATAGCCCGCAGCCCACGGAGAAGTGAGGACAGAGACCGGACCGATACCACCGGGTCCGAGGAGTACGGTAGCGTAGACTGACTGCAGGAGGGAAAGGTTTCCCTGGAAGTACCTGGATAGTCATACGGGTGGGAAAGAGCCGGTGATCCCTTGCAAGATAGGGACACCTAAACTGGGCTGAAACCAGAGTGTCGGCTCTGAGGAGGACTGATGCTACACTCCGGCTCCACAGACAAACGGGCGGGGAACACGGATTCCAGATCAGTGTTCCTACTACAGGGTCTGTACCACAGGACTGGCGTATAGCAAATGTGGTGCCAATATTCAAAAAGGGGACAAAAACTGAACTTGGAAATTATAGGCCAGTAAGCTTAACCTCTACTGTGGGTAAAATCCTAGAGGGTTTTCTAAGAGATGCTATACTGGAGTATCTGAACAAAAATAACCTCATGACCCATTATCAACATGGTTTTACGAGGGACCGTTCCTGTCAAACTAATCTGATAAGCTTCTATGAAGAAGTAAGTTCTGGACTGGACCAAGGAAATGCAGTGGATGTGGTGTATATGGACTTTTCAAAAGCTTTTGATACGGTGCCACACAAAAGGTTGATACATAAAATGAGGGCAATGGGGATAGGGGAAAATATGTGTAAGTGGGTTAAGAACTGGCTTAGTGATAGGAAACAAAGGGTGGTTATTAATGGAACACACTCAGAATGGGTCACAGTTAACAGTGGGGTACCACAGGGGTCAGTGTTGGGCCCGCTTCTATTTAATATATTTATTAATGACCTTGTAGGGGGCATACAGAGTAGAATCTCAATATTTGCAGATGACACTAAACTCTGCAGGGTAATCAATACAGAGGAGGACAATTTTATATTACAGGAGGATTTATGTAAACTAGAAGCTTGGGCTGCTAAATGGCAAATGCGCTTTAATGGGGATAAATGTAAAGTCATGCACTTGGGCAGAGGAAACAAAAGGTATAATTATGTGCTTAATTGTAAAACACTGGGCAAAACTGTCACTGAAAAAGACCTGGGTGTATGGGTAGATGACAAACTCACATTTAGTGACCAGTGTCAGGCAGCTGCTGCAAAGGCAAATAAAATAATGGGATGCATTAAAAGAGGCATAGATGCTCATGAGGAGAACATAATTTTACCTCTATACAAGTCACTAGTGCGACCACACTTAGAATACTGTGTACAATTTTGGTCTCCGGTGTATAAGAAAGACATAGCTGAACTAGAGCGGGTCCAGAGAAGAGCGACAAAAGTCATTAGAGGACTAAGGGGTCTGCAATACCAAGACAGATTATTAAACTTGGGGTTATTTAGCTTGGAAAAACGAAGGCTTAGGGGTGATCTTATAATAATGTATAAATATATGAGGGGGCAGTACAGAGACCTTTCTAATGATCTCTTTACTCTTAGGCCTGAGACTGGGACAAGGGGGCATCCTCTACGTCTGGAGGAAAGAAGGTTTAATCATAATCACAGACGCGGATTATTTACTGTAAGAGCAGTGAGACTATGGAACTCTCTGCCACATGCTGTTGTAATGAGTGACTCACTACTAACATTTAAGAAGGGCCTGGATGCCTTTCTTGAAAACTATAATATTACCAGTTATATATACTAGATTCTTTGATAGGGCGTTGATCCAGGGAATTAGTCTGATTGCCATATCTGGAGTCAGGAAGGAATTTTTTCCCCCAATGTGGAGCTTAGTGTTGCCACATGGGTTTTTTTTTGCCTTCCTCTGGATCAACATGTTAGGCTATGGGTTGAACTAGATGGACTTAAAGTCTTCCTTCAACCTTAAAAACTATGTTACTATGTTACATGGGTTGGAGGCTCAGCAACAGTCAGGAGGAACTGGCTTGCTGCCCATACACATAGGGGAAGCCATATTAAGGGACCGAGTTGCCACCATACAACCCACTAGGAAGAACAGAGAAAGAATAAGCCGGAAAGGTTTAATAGAGAGAGTGAGGGGTCCCAGGGCGACAGCCTAGCTGCAGAGGGTTCAAAGTGTCCGGAGTTATCTGTGTAAAGAACTGAACTGTGTTGTAAACTGTTTGACTTGGAAGAACTTGCAAGTAAACCCGGTGAACCCTGCTTCAGTCTCCCGTGTATGATTCCAGGTGTACAGAACTGTTATTGCACGCTACACCCTGTCAGGAGCTGACCCGACCCGCGGCGGGCTCATCCACCTTGCTACAGCATCCATCCATCCTCCTGACAGAAGCGCACTGCAGCGGTGGTCCCCTCTACTGACCACAGCCCGTGGGTGGCGTCACGACAAACAATCCCCTGTAAATATCTTCCCTTTTACTTGCGGAACCCGGGACACGGTCCGGACCAAGACCGCCGTGATATCCCCAGCAGTACCCGGGTCCGGTACCGAGTACCCCATCCCAGTGAGCTCCACAACTGTCTCTCCTGCAGTTTCTCCATCCAGCACACAGGGATAGCAAGGCGGCTCTGCAGGTGGGGATTCTGCTGCAGTTTATTGTTAACAGTCTCAGGCACTTTTGAGCTGACTGGGTACTTTACTTAGTGGCTTTGCAACACAGATCATGCTGTCATAGTTCTTTACCACTGCTCCGGGTACCAGGTTCAAATTGCAACTCAGGCGGTTCCTCTGCGTCGCTCCCTTCAGTGTACCTTTCAGGCCCTGCTTGTCTCTCTTTCTGTCCTCGCTCACAGGTTCGATCTGGCTGTCACAGGCTCTTTAATGATGTTTCCCTCTGCTTTAGGGTCACTATCCCTAGTACGATGGCTGTGTTCCTACTCCGTGGCGGAAGGTAGGTCACTGGTCATAGAGTCCCCGTACCACGCTGGGTTGTCTCGTGATTAGGGTCGTGAAGTTTCCCTAGTCACCTCTACAGAGCTGGCTCTCTGGTTGTCCTGGCCTAGCCCTCCAGTGACCCAGGTGTAATTTGGGCTCACCAGGCTCCTTCTGCCTCTTCGGTTGTCAGCTCTAGGTCCGCTGGCCAGCTATATTAGTGACGGCTGCAGGGCCCATTGTTCTCCCACTATTCTTTAGTGTTCAGCTGTGGGGTGTGTCTGCTTGAGGATTGGTCCCTTTCCTCCTCTGAGGCAGGCTCCCCTCCTGGGCAATTACCTCCAGGCTATCCTGGAGACTTACTGACGATCTGTCTCCTGGGCATGCTACCTCCAGGGCTCCTCGATCGATTGTCTCGCCCAACTTAGTGGCCCAGTGTTTCGTTATTGTTCCTCCACCCACTTGTCCAGGTCTGTCTCTCTCCACCCACACTTCTCTAAACTCCCACCGCCCCTTGCCTTACATAGAGTGATTAGCTCAAGGTCGGAGTGTGTCGGTGTGTTAGTGTTTTAAGTCGACCGTCTTACCTCGTCTAGCTGCAGTTCCCCCTGTGGCCGCCCAGGTTGCAGGGGCGCCACATTCCCCCAGAGCAAAACCTCAGCAAGTCCGCGCGCTGCCTGTACCGGTGGCACAGCTCAATTTTTATATGCAGTAAACAATAACAAGAGTACATTCTTCTCTTTACGGGAGGCTCAGGCTTGAACATTACTAAACAAAAACCATTCCTATCAAAAGAGTCCAAAGTCTTAAAGTTCAAAGTCCAATGCACTGCAGGGTAAGAGTTCTTAAGTGCAAGTTACTCATAATTTAAATTACCGTACTCTATAAAACTTTCTTATAAAACCAATAGAGAGCACACGGGTGTACTCAAATATATACATGCATCAGTCCGGATCATTCAGTGTCCATGATCTCACAGTCTTTTAATAAAAAGAGGAGCCAAAGCACACTCATTCATGGAAAGGATGGGGACACCAAGGTAAAACACCATTCAAACTTACTTTAGCTGTCCAAGTGCAGCCATCAATCCTTCTTCTCCTTCTTTGGTGCCTTCCAGGGCAGCACCTGTTGCCGTGCGCAAGTCATATGAATTGCTGGTGCCGAGTGCTCCAGCCATCCCGTTAGAGCTGTCTGGGTCTTATGGGTGTAGGTTGAGGCCCATACCGGGGTCGATATCATCTCCGGACGTTCCTCTCGGTTTGCAGCTGTAGCCTCCGGGTTGTTCCGAGCCGATGTATTCGATGGCGACACCCTCCGAGGCATTTTCTTGACTCTAATGGCATAAGGGCCTCTCTCTCTGGGTTGCTGCACGAAGGAGAGCCATTCACCAATTCTCAAGTCCCTGCCCTGCGGCAGGTGCGACTCAACATCCCTCCAGGATACAAAGTTTCCTGTCGAATACCAGGCTCCTGGATGAAGCCATAACCCAGTTTCTCCTTGAACACAACCATCCTGCCTTCGTGGCGCGAGGAGTCGGACACAGCTGGATCTGCTCTGGCTACCGCTTTGGCTTCTATCGTTCTGGCCACCATCGCCTGTTTCTGGGCCCATTTCTCAGCTTCTTCCACTTCTCATTGCACAATCCAGCATTTCCGGAACTCCTCCCGGGTGAGGATCTCCACTCGACCGCCGCCAGCCTCTGCCATCTCGGGGAAGCCCATCAACTCTGCCACAGGATTCTTCCACCAGCAGCGAGACTCTCTTCCCCATGCCTATTGCGTCGCCACTGCTGGATCACTGTTCTGCCAAGCCTGGGCATTGTTCCTCCGGGGCTCCGAACAAATCTCCTCTGCACACCAGGCCTGCACACTCTCTCGCGGGCTGGGTTGCTAGGCCGCAGCCACCCGTCCGGGTGCCGCTCTCTCTCTCTTGCAAGGGGGTTTGCTCTGCTTCACGCCTTGGTTCCTCCATGGCCTCGGGCTTGGCGTAACCAGCTGCAGGATCCCTCATCTGGTCTCCATGGCCGGGTTCTTGCACACTTCCTTCGGGAAGCCACCATACAGCTCGCTCATGCTGCACACTTCTTTCTCGCTCCCCTTTCATGGGTGTCGCCGATTCTCTCTGCTATTGGCTGTCTCACCCCCAGGCAGAGCATCATCTCTCTAAGTGGCAGGGCTCTCCCCTGGAGCGAAGGATAGCAGGGGCAGGCTTTTTGTCCGCTCCACACTGGCTCGGTAGACAACGAGGGGCTCTGGCACACCCCGTAGCCAGCACATGAGGCCTAGTATGTACAGTCCAGAACACAGTCTCTTAGGCACACGAGGCCCGGTTTTACCGAGCTGGTAATCCTGTTTGTGACTCCAGGATTTGTCGCACCTACTAGGGACCGGGGTATTCGGGGCCAGACCGTATCGTCTCTGGGATGTCAGGATGCCGTGGCCCGGCTCTGTGGTCCCAAAGCGGCAAACAGAAAGGGGTTATTTACAAGGGGGATTGTCATGACACCACCAGTAGTATGTGGTTAGGGTGACTACCGCTGTCATATTCCTGCTGGGGGACAGTGATGAGGGTGCAGCGTAGATGATAAGCCCTCCACGGGTAGGGCTGGATGTCCCTGGGGCAGGTGTAGTGAGGTGGGCTGCGTACTCTGGATACTGCACCGGTGTCTCTCCTGCAGCTTCTCCAGCCAGCACGCAGGGACAGCAAGGCGACTCCGCAGGTGGGGATTGTGCTGCAGTTTAACTATAAACAGTCTCAGGCACTTTTGAGCTGACTGGGTACTTTACTTAGTGGCTTTGCAACACAGATTATACAGTCACAATTCTTTACCACTGCTCCAGGGACCAGGTTCAAACTGCAGCTCAGGTGGTTCCTCGCTCCCTTCAGTGCACCTTTCAGGCCCTGCTTGTCTCTCTCTCTGTCACGGGTTCAGTCTGAGTGTTTTAAGTCGACCGTCGTACCTTGTCTAGCTGCAGTTCCCCTTGTGGCCACCATGGTCACAGGGGCGCCACACAATCAATGAAGCCAAAATACCCAACCACTATTTACCAAATTAAACTAGATGCAGAGTTAAAGTGCCATGGTGCAAAAAAGGGCAGGGTCCCAGCCAGACTGATAACGCATGTTTCGCGTCAATCCAGTGTCAGCTTCCTCAGATCAGGATAGGAGTACCAAAAAATTTGCATATCTGACTATCATATCTGTAAATCCATCTTGTAAATAGTGTTTTGTCTAGTGTACGCTTATATACATATATAACTTAATCCTTGGTTGCTTCATTATCTCAATCCATGAAATCACACATCCATGTTTTCGGTTTAACATATCATGCTATCAGGGCTGGTTTCTGGCCTGATATAATACAGTTAATGGAGCGGGTTTATATCTAAAGAGGATCTGATGGCAGTCCTACCGTTCTGGCAGGACTTTGTTTCACTGCGGCAAATGAAAAGGGTCTTCTAGCCTGTCAGGGTTGTGAGTCAACGTGGTACCAAGCAGGAGGTTGCGTGGATCACCCACTCTCACTCCCTGTGTCTCCCTGTGCCCGTGTGGACAGGAGGTATCTGTGTAAAACTGTGCCAAGCTGACCTTACGTACTCCGAAGGGGTGTGGAACATCGCCTGTTGGCAGAAGTAGCGAGGCCATATCGTGTGACTCTGACATATTAGAGACGTCAGGGCGCAACTGTGAGTTGTGGTTCACCACAGTGGTGCTTTCACTATGGTAGTCTGGCATTTTTAGAACACCGTTAACCTGCAGATGAACCCAATATCTGGAGGTTAATGGCATTTGGCGACATGACTGTTTACTGAAAACAGAGAGCAGAAAGTCAATAAAGTTGAATCTGTCACTCGGCTTTTGCAAATTTATCTGAAAGCAGAATAATGTACGAAAAGACACCCTGATTCCAAAGATGTGTCACTTAGTTTTCTAGGTGCAGTGTCGCGCTTCCGGGGGAAGGCGCCCTAGAGTGAACCCACTGGGCCAGTTGTACCAAACTCCCCTGGGTGAGCTGATCCTAGTTTACCCAACCCCTATACAGGGATTATACCATTAAAGCTAGAGAATAGGACCAAACTGTCTTGTATTATGCAAAAGTGAAAAAGTTTATTAAAACAAGGTGGACAGACAAACAATGAGGTTCACCAACCCATGGTGAGTGGGCCCCTCAGGTGTTACCGGTTACAGAGTACAGTGTATATGTACAATAAACATTGAACAGTAAAGCTGGGGTTGTATGGAGTTACAGAAATAGAATAATAGTATGCTGCATGCACACAATTGTACATCACTTTTTTTACAGTGCAATTTTACTGCAGCACATTGTACAAAAGAAGTACATATCATACATATAACCATTGGTATTGCATGTTTGACCAAAAAACATCTTCCTAACTAATTGGGGCCTTTTTAAACCCTGAAATCACTGCCATAGGTGCCCCCTGATGAAGGCCACGAAACGATCGTAGGGGTCCGTGGTTCCCCTCCTTGGGGTGATATGTTACAGCAGCAGATGGTTGTTCCTTTTTGCATTGTGCCTAATGCACTCTCCAGTTTTGTAATATGTGAATCCACTTACAAAATATATATATATATGGAAGGCCCCTGTGACCCCCCCTTTCCCCGAGACCATCCGGCAGTGGAGTACCATCACCATCGCCAACCTTCATCCTGGGTAATACTGAGAAAGCTGCAAGAGAGTTTATAAAATAAGTACAGTGGACTTTTCTTAAAAAAGACATCTTGTTTGGCCAATGGCCCACTCCTTAGTTGGCATTTTGGCTACAGAAGTACTTTTTTGAGTTGTTGTTTTTTTCTGTTCTTCATTGATCGAAGCTTGTGTTTTTGTTAAAGATATAATTCCAGTTCACACGTTTAGTGCCGTTTGCATCTCCCCCTACTGGATAAGTGGGCATGCATGCAGTTTTGGAGTCCAATTCAAAGACCTTAATGGACTCTGCCCTTCAGGGACTTTCCACCACTTTAAAAGTCTGTGTGCTGCTGATCCCTGTGGGACTTACGTTATATTTATATAGTATGCATATTGTTATGTTTGAGATTGAGAGTTAAGGTGCTTTCACATCTGCGTTTTTCGTAATTCGCGGCAGATGCGGTGAAAAAACCGCATCTGCCGCGTTTACCGCATAACCGTTCCACTTGCGGCGCGGTTGCGGTTTTTTCTATGCAATGTATAGGGGGACTTGCGGCAGATGCGGCAAGTGCGGTTTTGCACTTGCGGCAGGTGCGGCCGCGAAAAAAACCGCAGTAAGCCGCGTTTTTTTTCGCGGCCGCACCTGCCGCAAGTGCAAAACCGCACTTGCCGCACCTGCCGCAAGTCCCCCTATACATTGCATAGAAAAAACCGCAACCGCGCCGCAAGTGGAACGGTTATGCGGTAAACGCGGCAGATGCGGTTTTTTTCACCGCATCTGCCGCGAATTACGAAAAACGCAGATGTGAAAGCACCCTTAGTCTGTGTGTTACATTAAAGTTTTTTTAGTTCACTCCTTGTGTGCTGAACCATTTCAGAACAGTTTTTTACAGTGTTAGATGCAAACGTGCAATCCTTGGCAATCGAGTTGCAAAATATGCAACAAATTTCATTACACATGCACAATAATTCTTTAAAGATGCATAAGACTGTCCATATCATATCAAATTAGGGTCCCTAAAAAAAGTGGATATGGAGGCAAAAGTGGCAGAATGCAGAATACATTTGCTGTATGTGACATACAATTTATGTTGCTTTGAGCAGGTATACCAAGATCCTACTAGTACTGAGTATATAAATCACCTGGTTGACACAGCCCTAAGGCAGTTCCTGAACTAATGAAAAGGCTTTGTATTGCTCACTATAATTATATGATGATATATAAACAAATGGTAAGCATTCAAATAGAATTTTACTTAATAATACTGCTATCAAACATATACTTCTACTGTGTTCCAATCAGCTAGAAAAGCAAGTTGTCCCCGTGAATTGCAACATGGAGTTTTTGAATTTAAATCCAATGAAGAGAAACATCAGTATAAAGAGATTCTTAATTCTCCCCTTCAGCTTTTGTTGATATACACGAAGTAGTGCTCCTACGATCCACGCTGCTATATCAGGAAAAAAGGACCACATGAGGTCTTGCTGTAATGGTATTTATTCCCTATGCATTTCGGTGCTGTTCCAGCTCCTTCATCAGGGTTACCTGAAGGAGCTGGGACAGCACCGAAATGCATAGGGAATAAATACCATTACAGCAAGACCTCATGTGGTCCTTTTTTCCTGGAACAGCAGCGTCAGATCGTAGGAGCACTACTTCCTGGATTTCTGTATAGACGCACTTTGCACGTGGGAGTGCAAATCCAGCAGCAGCTGTACAAGCACATACACCAGTTGTGGGTTTACACAACTGGCCCAGGTGAGCACATGCAATCTTAAGGGTATTAAGTTCTCCTAAACGATAAGACCCATTGCGCTCTGATTGTCTCTTTAGACATCTTCAGGCAAATGGGATTTCTTACAGTGCCTTGTGAAAGTATTTGGCCCCCTTGAACTTTTCAACCTTTTGCCACATTTCAGGCTTCAAACAAAGATATAAATTCTAATTTGTTGGGGAAGAATCAACAAGTGAGACACAATCATGAAGTGGAACGAAATTTATTAGATATTTTAAACTTTTTTAACAAATAAAAAACTGAAAAGTGGGCCGTGCAATATTATTCAGCCCCTTTACTTTCAGTGAAGCAAACTCACTCCAGAAGTTCAGTGAGGATCTCTGAATGATCCAATGTTGTCTAAATCAGAGGTTCCCAACTCCAGTCCTCAAGGCACACCAACAGTGCAGGTTTTCAGGATTTCCTTAGTATTGCACAGGTGATAATTGAATCACCTGCACTGGGGATGATTCCAATTTCTAAGGAAATCATGAAAACCTGCACTGTTGGTGTGCCGTGAGGACTGGAGTTGGGAACCTCTGGTCTAAATGACTAGTAATGGTAAATAGAATCTACCTGTGTGTAATCAAGTCTCCATATAAATGTACCTGCTCTGTGATAGTCTCAGAATTCTGTTTCAAGTGCAGAGAGCATCATGAAGACTAAGGAACACTTCAGGCAGGTCCGAGATACTGTTGTGGCGAAGTTTAAAGCCGGATTTGGATACAAATAGATTTCCCAAGTTTTAAACATCTCAAGGAGCACTGTGCAAGTGATCATATTGGATTGGAAGGAGTATCAGACCACTGCAAATCTACCAAGACCCGGACGTCCCTCTAAACTTTCATCTCGAAGAAGGAGAAGACTGATCAGAGTGATAAGCCCAGGGCAAGGGGTACTCGGATACCGGGCCTGGGTTTGAAGGAATAAACTGGGGAGGTCACGGAGGTCGGGTTCGCGGTTCCGTGCCCTGGCTGTCATTTGTTGGATGGGGAAATATTTACAGGGATAAAGGATACGTGACGCCACCTGTGGATGCCGGTAATTTGGATACCGGCGCTGCAGGCCGGCCGCTGAGGTGATGACGGGTGCAGCTCAGTGTGGTCCAGCTCCCCACAGGTGGAGCTTTACCTCAGGGCAGCGGTGATGGAGGATGATGAAGGGAATGAGGGGAGTAGTAGTTCTTACCCCTTCGGGGAGATGCTGGTGATGCTGAGGCCCTCCGGGCACCGGCGAGTAGAATGACAGAGACAAGTTCAACTCCAACTCCACTTTACTGGGTACCGGCAGATGTTAAAGTGAAACACGGTACAGTCTGATTTAACGAGTGATTGTTGCCGGTTCCGGGTTTCCTTATGGAGTCTCTAGGTGTTCCCTTCTCAAGTCTTTTGAGGTCTAAACTGTTCTTTTCACTATTTAGCACCCTTGCAGAGCTCTCCCGCCAGTCCCATGGTCTGTAGCTAGTAGGTAAGGTCTGTTCCTTACCAGTACAGACAGGAGTGTTTCCCTATCTCTTCTCCTGCCACCGGAATTCGTCCCGTTATCTATAGTGTCCTGAACCGGTTTCGGTCTTGAGGGGTGAGGTGCTTTTTGTGGTGCTAACGGCAACCCGGTGATTATGGGCCCGCAGCTCGTCGGTTTGCGACCAGAGATAAACTGCTGACCGCCTTGGCTTCCCGTGCTGCCGGTGTTCCCCAAACGTTACCCAACTGGTTCTGGTCCGTTTCCTTCTGTCCTGGGCCCCCTCTTAAAGATGGGGGTCCCACCTGTCAGCAGCCTGTCAGAGGCACATCCGCTTTGGCTGCCTTCCCAGCACTGTCTGACCTAAATGTCACTCAACTCTTTCTGCTCTAACCTAGGCTCCACCCCCTTTTGGACCTACTGAATAATCAGTCCCTTTACTGTAAAGTGGCCTAGTGTTGTGCGTAAACTGAGACTCCACAAGTTAACCCCGAACCCACAACTTACAGAGATACCACACATATTTACTAGATGCAATACCTCTCTATGGCGCCTAGCCAGAGGGGCGCCACAAGAGATGCAGCCAAAAGGCCCATGATCACTCTGGATGAACTCCACAGATCTACAGCTGAGGTGGGAGAGTGTGTCCATAGGACAACAATCAGTCGTACGCTGCACAAGTCTGGCCTTTATGGAAGAGTGGCAAGAAGAAAGCCATTTCTCAAAGATACCCATAAAAAGTCTCGTTTGAAGTTTACCACAAGCCACCTGGGAGACACACCAAACATGTGGAATAAGGTGCTCTGGTCGGATGAAACCAAAATCGAACTTTTTGGCCACAATGCAAAATGATATGTTTGGCGCAAGAGCAACACTCATCAGCCTTAAAACACCATCCCCACTGTCAAACATGGTGGTGGCAGCATCATGGTTTGGGCCTGCTCTTCTTCAGCAGGACAGGTAAGATGGTTAAAATTGATGGGAAGATGGACGGAGCCAAATACAGGACCATTCTGGAAGAGTCTGCAAAAGACCTGAGACTGGGACGAGATTTATCTTCCAACAAGACAATGATCCCAAACATAAAGCAAAATCTACAATGGAATGGTTCAAAAATAAATGTATCCAGGTGTTAGAATGGCCAAGTCAAAGTCCAGACCGGAATCCAATCGAGAATCTGTGGAAAGAGCTGAAAGCTGCTGTTCACAAACGCTTTCCATCCAACGTCACTGCACTCAAGCTGTTTTGCAAGGAAAAATGTGCAAGAATTTCAGTCTCTCGATGTGCAAAACTGATAGAGACATACCCCAAGCGACTTGCACCTGTAATCGCAGCAAAAGGTGGCGCTACACAGTATTTACTCAAGGGGGCCGAATAATATTGCATGCCCCACTTTTCAGTTTTTTTACTTGTTAAAAAAGTATAAAATATCCAATAAATTTTGTTCCACTTCTCGATTGTGTCCAACTTGTTGTTGATTCTTCACAAAAATATTAGAATTTATATCTTTATGTTTGAAGCCTGAAATGTGGCAAAAGGTTGAAAAGTTCAAGGGGGCCAAATACTTTCACAAGGCACTGTATTTCTGATAGCAATTGCATCAGCAAGGAGACTTGGAGAATTCCAGGCGTTATCTTCCAGAAAGCCATATCTCCCGACTTGCTTCAGATTATAAAGCCTTGAGACTCATGCCGGGGTTCTTACCAAAAGTAGGTTGTGCATCAAACATCAATCAAGAGATTATTCTCCGGTACTTGGCAAAGACCCAGACAATGCCACTGGTCAAGGCCTTGCTTTTTTGGATGTACGAAGGAAGGTCCTGATCTATCTTCAGAACACTCTCACATTCAGGAAGGATAAAAATCTGTTCCTCCAGTTTGCAGGACCAAATCGTGTCTGGAAAGCTAACAAATGCACTCTAACTAGATGGATCCAATAAGTCAAGGGTCCCCAACCACCTGGCCATGAACCAGGCCATGGGGGTCTCTGTGCCAGGCTGCGACAGTGTGCTCTGCGGCGGCTCGGAACGGTGGAAGCTGCTGCCCGCCTCCCTGAATGAGATGTCACCGCCCACCTGCAGCATTACAGCGCCTCTGCTCTATTCCTCAGCTGTGGGTGTAGATGTACCAGTCAAGCAGTCAACCAATCACGGTGCAGCAGCCGGGCCCTGATTGGCTAGTGGTTGCTGCGCTGTGATTGGCCTGGCTGCTTCACTCGTACATCTACGCCCACAGATGAGGAAAAGAGCAGAGGTGGAGCAATGTTGCATGTGGGGGGTGGACCGGTGAGCAGTGTGTGAGTGTAAGTGTTTGTGTGTTGCATGTGGATGATGATGGGGGCACAGTATTGGGGGCTGCATGGAGATACAGGGGGCTGCAAGTGAAGGAGGACGGTGGAGGCTGCAAGTGGAGGAGGATGTTGGAGGCTGCAAGAGGAGGATGATGATGGGGGCTGCATGAGGAGGAGGATGGTGGAGGCTGCAAGTGGAGGAGGACGGGGAGGCTGCAAGAGGAGGAGGACGGTGGAGGCTGCAAGTGGAGGAGGATGGTGGAGGCTGCAAGTGGAGGAGGATGGTGGGGGCTGCAAGAGGAGGAGGATGATGGGGGCTGGAAGAGGAGGAGGACAGTGGAGGCTGCAAGTGGAGGAGAACGATGGAGGCTGCAAGAGGAGGAGGATAGTGGGGGCTGCAAGAGGAGGAGGACAGTGGGGCTGCAAGAGGAGGATGATGGTGGGGGCTGCAAGAGAAGGAGGACGGTGGAGGCTGCAAGTGGAGGAGGACGGTGGAGGCTGCAAGAGGAGGAGGACGGTGGAGGCTGCAAGTGGAGGAGGATGGTGGAGGCTGCAGGAGGAGGAGGACGGAGGAGGCTGTAAGAGGAGGAGGATGATGATGGCTGCAAGAGGAGGAGGACGATGGAGGCTGCAAGTGGAGGTGGACGGTGGAGGCTGCAAGTGGAGGAGGATGGTGGAGGTTGCAAGAGGAGGAGGACGGTGGAGGCTGCAAGTGGAGGAGGACGGTGGTGGCTGCAAGAGGAGGAGGACAGTGGGGGCTGCAAGAGGAGGACGATGGTGGGGGCTGCAAGAAGAGGAGGATGGTGGAGGCTGCAAGTGGAGGAGGATGGCCGGGGCTGCAAGAGGAGGAGGACAGCAGGGGCTGCAAGAGGAGGAGGACGGTGGGGGCTGCAAGAGGAGGAGGAGGATGGGGGCTGCAAGAGGAGGAAGATGGTGGGGGCTGCAAGGGGATTATCATGGGGAAATGGTATTGGGGGCTGCAAGGTGATGAGGTGGATATTGTGCTCTGCAAGGAGATGATGGGGACTGCAAGGGGATGATGGGGATACCATATTGGGGGCTGCAAGGGGTTGGAAAAATAAAATATCCCATGAAAATAAAACATAACGCATCTTTCGGGGAAACAGGTTACTAGACTCCAACCCTTCTCCATAGCCCTGCCCCATGTGACCAAAGCCCCGCCCTATGCCACCTTCCCACCCACCCGCCGGGCCTCGGAAAAATGGTCTTGCATGACGCCGGTCCCCGATGCAAAAAAGGTTGGGGACCACTGCAATAAGTGATATGTGAGAACTATGTATCAAATCAACTGGAAGCTCCGTTGTCAGAGTTCATTCCACTCATGCTGCATCCACTTCATGGGCTGAAAGGTCACACATTCAGCTGGATCACATCTATAAAGCTGCAATATAGTCTTCTTCATCAACATTCATGAAACATTACCGGTAAGATATCTCGGCCTCTGGGGGCTCAGCCTTCGGCAAAGGATTACTTCATCAGGCGTCAAAAAGCGATTCCCAACCCTTAGTGGGGTATTGCTTGTTAAGTCCCATACTGTGCTGCCGTAGGACGATCAGGATAGATAAAAACTTCCTTACCAGAAATTTTCATTTCCTGGAGTCCATAGGTAGCACAAACTTTCCTCCCATTAAGATCATTATTACTTGGAAATTATACGTGTTGTGTGATTTCTCCCCCCTTTATAGCTGGGAGCTATGTAGCTGGGAGCTATATATGTTCTGACTAGAGATTATAAGGTTAACCCATACTGTGCTTCCTACGGACTCCAGGAAATGAAAATTTCGGGTAAGTAAATTTTCATCTATTGTTGTAGTCATAATTAAATGCAAAATAAAGAGATAACATGTTGAGCATATCGAATGGTGATTGGTGTTTTTTTTTTTTTTTTTAAAGAGAATTGCTGGTGTTCTTATTTTTTCCTCCTAAACATTTAACCTTTATTGACAATTAATTTTGACATTAATGACCAGGCCAAAGTTTTTAATTCTGACACCTAAGGAAAGGGAGAGATTGTCCCAGAAACATCTTGTGGTCAAATAAAGAGTTTTTTCCTTTCCTGTGATGGGGTGATTAGAAGCGCCCATGTACCACTTTTTTGTCTTTTTTGTGTTAATTCTGACCAGTGTCACTTTATGCGATAATAACTATGGAACACTTCAATGAATCCCAGTTATTCTGAGACTGTTTGTCCGTGACACATTGTAGTTTACGTTAGTAGTAAATTCAGGTCAATAGTTTTTGTAAAAATTTTAGAAATTTTGTGATAACTGAAAAAGTTTCCCAATTTCGAAACTTTTAATTTTTATATCCTTAAATCAGTTAGTCGTGCTATACAAAATCATGAATAGACAACATTATCTAATGGTTACTTTACATCTGCATCATTTTTCAAACATCATTTTATGTTGCTAGTAAAGTTAGGGGTTTAGTAGCAATTTGTCATTTTTTTAAGAACTTTACAAAACCTGTTTTTTAAAGAGGACCTGTCATCAAACCAGGCATGGTGATCTAATTACAGCACTGGATGCAGCATGTCTGCTGCATCCAGGCAAGGGGTCCCCCAGCCCTTGAACAGCCCTGTACCCTGAGATAATACACTTAGAAAACTTACTTCCTTGCGGGGCGGGGCCAAACGGCAAGTTCTGAAAAATAAAAAAAACCTCTGTTTAATGCTGCAGAAGAGGGAGACAATGATTGGCAGCGGTGGGCAGATTAAACATGCAGGGGGTGTCAATCTGCACTTCGGCTCCAGCTCCTAGCCACCTCCTTTCCGGCTGCAGGATGTAAGTTTTCTAAGTGTATTATCTCGGGGTACAGGGCTGCTCAAGGGCTGGGGGACCCCTTGCCTGGATGCAGCAGACATGCTGCATCCAGTGCTGTAATTAGATCACCATGCCTGGTTTGGTGACAGGTCCTCTTTAAGGACCTATTCAGATATTAATGGATTTTGATAGGCCTATATATTGGAAACTTACCAAAAGTGATACCATTTTAATCACCGCACCCCTCAAATACTACAAAATTGATATTGGGAAAAATTTTTAACCTTTCAAGTGCTAAACAGGAATTAATGCAAAGTGAAAACTTTGGGTCGGTGTAATTACAGCAATACCAGATATAGTGTATATAGTTTTTACATATTTTGGTACTGTTATTGTTGTTGCTTAATTTTTGTTGTGCGGTACACAGTGCGGTAAAAGTCATAAAACCAATTTATTGTCCAGGTCAGTACAATTACAGTGATATCACATTTTTAGAACTTTTTATGCTTTACTACTCTTACACATTAATAAGTATATTTTACAAATAAGAATTTGTTTTTGTATCACCAAATTCTTAGGGCTGTAACTTTAATTTTTTTCTGAATGAGCCATGTTAGGGTTTGTTTTTGTGAGACAGGTTACTGTATTCATTTATGCCTCTTTTTTTACATATGACTTTTTTATCGCTTTTTATTCAATTTTTTTGTGCCAGTATGATGAAAAAGTGAACTTTTTGTGTGTTTTTAAGTTTTTTATGGTGCTCATCATTTGGAATACATAATTTAACAATTTTATAGATTGAGTTGTTCTGGATGTGACAATACCAATTATGTATACGTTTTTCTTTTGTTTTTAAAAAAAATGGCTGCCTTTTTAGTGGTGAAAAAAGTGTTTGTGATTTGTGTGCACTTTATTCTTTGTTTTTTCCTTTACTTTTTTTTTATACAGTCACATTGTGGGTCATGAACATTTCTTAGTTTGATGGCTGGTCTCATACTTTACAGTACTGTCATCAGGGGGCAGTGATAGAAGCAGGGTGAATAATAGAAAGTTAAAGTAGAGAATGAAAGAAAGTGAATTTGAAATTGAAGTACCGTATATTAGAAAAGAAGAGAGATTATTACACAAAATAGTTTGACTTATAGTATGAAATGCATGTAGTTACAGACAAAGCCTTTAAAAGGGAACCAACCAGCAGGATTTAGGACTATAAAGTGAAGCCAGTGCCTTACAAGCTCTCAGATACTGAGGGCAATCATACCCTTAGTTTAATGATTCAAGGTTTGATTGCAGAGAAAAGTATTATCAAACACCGGGAAAACAGCATATTAGCATAAGTGCAGTACAGCATCGCTATGAGGGGTTGGGTTTATTTTTATTACTCCCCTGTGGGCTCTAAGCCAAACCCTCCCCCTTCCCTCACTCCCTCCAACTCCTTCTTCTCACTGCTTCTTGTCCTATTTGCGATCAGCCGGACACCGGAGTGCGTAGAACACCCCGCCCCTCCAGTCTCTGCACATCCCCGGTCTCCTCTTACAGATCGCAGTCATAAGCAGGAGAGTAGACCAGGACAGATCACAATAGCAGGGATCTGTCCCAATCTTCTCTCCTGCTTGTGATCATGGTATTTGAGAGAAGACAGCTGGGGACACTCAGAGACTGGAGGGGGTGGGGTCTTCTCCTGTGATTGGCCGAACACAGACAGGAGAAGCAGTGAGAAGCTGGGGACACAGGCGAAGGTGGGAGGTAGTGATTAGCTCAGCCACATAGGAGCCTGACATTGTGCTATCACCATACATGTCAGACGTAATATGCCTGGTATATAGTGACAGGGAGGGAGGGAGAGAGAGAGGGAGGTGAGAGGGTTTGGCTTAGAGCCCACAGGGGAATAGTAAAAATAAATCCAGACCCTCATAGTGACGCTGTGTCTCACATATGCTAATTTGATGAACTGTTTTCACAGTGTTTGGTAACACTTTTCTCTATCATCAAACCTTGAATCATTGAAGTAAAGGTATGATTGCATTCAGTATCCCAGTGCCTGTAAGACACCGCCTTCACGTTGTAGCCCTAAAACCTGCTGCTTCCCTTTAAGAACAGCCAACTTCCAAACATATGTGGGGACCTCCCACCCATCCCCAAACAGATAAAGGATCAGGCACAGTGAGTTATGAAATTTTGTTCCTCTAGGTCTAGAAGATAACCCACACCCTGGGGGTATCTAGCTTCTTCTTTTTCCAAAGAGAGTTTGACCAAACACAAGCATGCTTGGTCACACTAAGCGGGACAGATGGCTGTTTGGCTGACAGTTATCTAAGGCGTATAGGCACTTAGTGTGTTCATATTATTGCAGTCATAAGCTACCTAAGGACAGGTATCCTACGTGACTCTCAAATATTGCCTCAGTTGTCATACGCTTTCTACATATTTGATAGAAAATAATCTTCCTCCATAAGGATGGGACAGAATGCAGGTTAGTGAATACTTTTCTTTTAGCTTATATTAATGCCTGAGTCAGCTTGTATAGTCAAGGACAGATGTTAGAAGTGTGAGTCTACCCTTAAGGTATATTCACATACAGAGGATATGCTGTGGATGTTCCGACAAGATTTGTGCTAGTGGAGAATACAGAATTTAGCTATGCAGATGAAGTTTGATGTTAGTCACACCGATGTGCAGTAAGCAATTAAGTAACAGGTAAAACCTGCTCGGGCAGAAGAAACGAGGCCCAGAAAAACTGTGGACAGAGATCAAAGGAACCATCACTTTAACTGCTCAAAAATGATGTGCCATATAGGAAACAATACATGGTGGGTAATGGTTAACGGAAACCACTCTCCAGATTGCTAGTAAGTAGGGATGGGCGAATCTACTCGTTGCTACTCGCTACTCTGCGAGTAATAGGGTACTCAGCCGACTCCTTACTCTGCGAGTTTCATTGCGATTACTCGCACAGTAACGAGTCCAATGAAAATCAATTGTAAATTCTATTCCTCAACTTCTTTGAACCGGATTGTCCCGGATTGACCCTGTCAGTTTCAATTAGGTACCATAGACATCAATGTTAAAACAAATCGGATTGTCCCGGTGAGGTTCAATCAGGTTAACTTTAACATGACTGTCTATGGGACCGGATTGAACCGAACTGGTTCAATCCGGTTCAATCCATTTTTTTTTTAACTATTCTTTAAAAGCCCGCGGCTTTTTGCTGCTGGCTTTTAAAGAATAAAATGGGGAATTACAGGTTTTTCCTCTTCTGCCAGACCCCTTTATGGGGTCCAGCAACAAAGGAACCGCTGCAATACTCGCTTCCCCATTCATTTACATTGGACTCGCTAGACTCGCAACGAGTAGCGAGTATCGGGATCCTACTCGTTAGAGTCTAGCGAGTCCGAGTAATTTAGTATTCGCCCATCCCTACTAGTAAGAGGAGGGAAGCCAAAAACAAGGACAGATTGCATGAGGCAAGGCAACAAAATGCCACCTTCCAAAAAAAACAAGGAAAACAAAAATAAGCCTCTGAATGCCCAATTCCTGAACCGCAAAGAAGCCTGTAAGAAGAACTACACCAGAAAATCATTTCACACGGGGAAACAAGTGAAGAAACCTTTAAGCATGCCAAGCAACCATCAAGGACAGTTAAGGCAATGAAATTAGTGACCAGCAGGACATCAAGCAGAGATGGAAGGAATACACAGGGATACTATATAACCTGCGCCAGCCTAGACCAACATGAGGATGCAGGGCCAAGATGAACCAGATCTATTAGAAAGTGAAGTTCAGTTTGGGTAAAGCAGATGACAAATAAACAAAGCACCCGACATTAATTGTCCCCAGGGGTGGATTAAGAGTAGCAAGGGCCCGGGGCTGTTCAGTCTCGGTGGGCCCCCCCCCCCCGGTCATGTGACGGGGGGGTGTCATGTGACGGGGGTCATGTGACAGGGGGGGAGGGGTCATGTGACGGGAGGGGTCATGTGACGGGAGGGGGTCATGTGACGGGGGGTCAGGGGTCATGTGACGGGGGGGGTCAGGGGTCATGTGACGGGGGGGTCGGGGGTCATGTGACGGGGGGGTCGGGGGTCATGTGACAGGGGTCATTATCATATACCTGAAACAGATTATTTCAGAAAAATAGTTGCTGTTTGAAACTATAACCTGACAAACATCCATTGATCTAGTCAATTTAGGACTAGCACACACACACAGCACAGCAGCTGCAGACTAATGAAAAGAGTGATAATATAAAACACTGCAAATAGATTGATATAAAAGTAATATTGCAATTGTGTGCATTTAAATCAATGCATGCAGGATAATCGTGAGGCCTAATGCACAAATTGACAATATAAAGAACAAAAAGAAAAGAAAGAAAATAAACCGAAGTCCAAGATTCAAATAAAAATATGTAATAGTTTATAGAAAAATTGAGACGGTAAAAAATCAGATACCACATACATCAGAATGGGACAGTGATTCAAATCAGGGAGGGGTTGAGTAAGTACATACAGTAAATATGTACAAACTGATATGGTCAAAAAGATCCAGGGGCAAAGAGTACAAAAATACCTTAGAGTAGAATATAACAACATACAAAAGTATAATAAAAATGGAAACTAATTCAATTGGTGCCTATAAAAGCCAATGGAGGTAATTATAGCGAACCTGTCACCCCCCTGGACATCAAAAGCTATAATAGCCACCTTCTGCAGCACTAAGGCTGCATTCAGGGAAGGTGGCTATAAGCTTTTGATGGCCTTTTTACTATTAAATATGAACTTATATAAAGTCCAATACCTAAGACCGGGAGGCGGGGTTTCGCGCTCCTCCGACCCGCCTCCTCATGTCATTCATGGTGCTCGCCTGCTGCTGCCTCCCCTCATAGTCTATCATGAACGCGCGGCTCCGTTCTCGTCTATGGAGCCGCGCATGCGCTGTGCGCCCGGTGTCCAGGAAGTCGTCGGGCTGCGCGCGCAGCCCGACGACTTCCTGGACACCGGGCGCACAGCGCATGCGCGGCTCCATAGACGAGAACGGAGCCGCGCGTTCATGATAGACTATGAGGGGAGGCAGCAGCAGGCGAGCACCATGAATGACATGAGGAGGCGGGTCGGAGGAGCGCGAAACCCCGCCTCCCGGTCTTAGGTATTGGACTTTATATAAGTTCATATTTAATAGTAAAAAGGCCATCAAAAGCTTATAGCCACCTTCCCTGAATGCAGCCTTAGTGCTGCAGAAGGTGGCTATTATAGCTTTTGATGTCCAGGGGGGGTGACAGGTTCGCTTTATACACTGATCACATATGATGAATCAAAGAAGATAAAATAGAAAAAGTGAAAGCTGAAGAAAGGATATATCAGAATAAAACAATATACTGATAGGAGTATCTCCCCATATGCAGATAGAGCCCTCCACACAGTCCCCCTATATAAAGTATGAGAACCCACATAGCCCCCTGTATACAGTGTGAACCTCCACATAGCCACTATAAACACTATGAGCCCTCACAAAGCCTCTATATACCGTTTGAGGTAATGAAGTGACGTAACTGCGTCTGCTGTCAGTCAGAGACGGTGATTGGTGGAAGAAGGAGCCATCGGCTTCATCCACCACCAGTGTAACCTCTGCTCACTGCATCCTAAGGATGCAGAGAGCAGTGATCAGTGGCGTAACTACTGCGATCGTAGGGGCCGCAAGTGAGATCAGACCTGCAGGTACAGGGGCCCGTGCCACCTGCCGACCCCTGCGACCGCTTTACATGGATTTGCATCCCATGTCCTTGGGCTGTACCATGTCCTTTTTGAAATGCCCGCCTCTTGGGATCATGCGATGCCCTGGCCAGAACGTCATATCTGGCCCGATGCATTGTGAGGTCGATCACATGGTACAGCCGGGCTCTAGCGCGTGCGCACTGTGTGGATATTGAAGCCGGCTCGTCACCACCATGGTGGCCGTGGTCCTGGTCAGTGAGCTGTGCAAATCCATCTCCATATTGTGCTGCCGTGAGGAGACGCGGTCTCCAGGCGCTACTCCATTACTGGCGGGGGTAGGGGCTTATCACTAGCGATTATTAGTCTATAGCTTGGGTGGTGGTCGCTCCCAGTACACCATGTATTGCTCTGTAAGCCCTGCATTGGCTGAACGTGTAGGAGAATGCTAATAGTGATGCAGAGAAAAAGGCTACACCAGAGCGCCTATAGCCGCCATGTGTCACATATTACACTATGGTGGGCCTGTGGGAAAGGGAAGACCTAGGAATCAGTGCACAGAGCAGCGTCACCAGTGCCCAGAGCAGCGTCACCAGTGCCCAGAGCAGCGTCACCAGTGCCCAGAGCAGCGTCACCAGTGCCCAGAGCAGCGTCACCAGTGCACAGAGCAGCGTCACCAGTGCACAGAGCAGCGTCACCAGAGCAGAGAGAAAGTATCACCAGAGTACATAGCGTAGTTGTGAAGTCTGTACAGATAGCCATGTCACCATTACAAATAGCAATTGATTCAGTAGAGATAGCAGTGTAACCAGTATAGATAGATTCTATCACCAGTACACACAGCAGTGTCACTTCTACTAATAATTATGTCACCAGTACAGAGGGCAGTATAAGCAGTGTCACCAGTACAAATAGCCATTTAACAAGTGCAGATAGCAGCGTCACCAGTATAGAGGGAAGTGTAACCAGTGCAGTCGTGCAGATAGCAGTGTCACTCGTATAGGAGGCAGTGTAAACCGTGCAGATAGCAGTGTCACCAGTATAGAGTGAAGTGTAACCAGTGCAGTCGTGCAGATAGCAGTGTCACCAGTATAGAGTGAAGTGTAACCAGTGCAGTCGTGCAGATAGCAGTGTCACCAGTGCATATAGCCATTTAACCTATGCAGATAACAGTGTCACCAGTTCAGGTAGCAGCGTCACCAGTACAAATAGCCATTTAACCAGTGCAGACAGCAGCGTCACCAAGTGCAGACAGCAGCCATTTAACAAGCGCAGGTAGCAGCGCCTACCAGCGCAGGTAGCAGCGCCTACCAGCGCAGGTAGCAGCGCCTACCAGCGCAGGTAGCCATTTAACCAGTGCAGACAGCAGCGTCACCAAGTGCGTGCAGACAGCAGCCATTTAACAAGCGCAGGTAGCCGCGTCACCAGAGCAGGTAGCCATTTAACCAGTGCAGACAGCAGCGTCACCAAGCGCAGACAGCAGCCATTTAACAAGCACAGGTAGCAGCGCCTACCAGCGCAGACAGCAGCGCCTACCAGCGCAGACAGCAGCGCCTACCAGCGCAGACAGCAGCGCCTACCAGCGCAGACAGCAGCGTCACCAAGTGCAGACAGCAGCGTCACCAAGTGCAGACAGCAGCGTCACCAAGTGCAGACAGCAGCGTCACCAGGTGCAGACAGCAGCGTCACCAGTACAAATAGCCATTTAACAAGCGCAGGGAGCAGCGTCACCAGTGCAGAGAGCAGTGCATATTCCTATCACGACTCTGCATTATATTATATGACGGGTTATGAGGCTGCATTTTACTATATGGAGGGCTATGAGGCTGGGTTATACTATAATGGATGACTATATATATATACATCAGGATAAGGGCCATATTCCAGGAGGAGGACCATATATAGCAGGATGAGGGACATTAATACATAATGATCTAGAACGTTACATGGAGCCCATACATCTGACCAATGTGGACGCGTAGGGGAAGGGGAGCCCTGGTCCAAATTTCGCAGCGGGGCCGTTCGGACTCTAGTTACGCCACTGGCAGTGATGTTGGGATACCTGTAGTAGTCAGCACCAGGTGACCCTCTGGCCAGTATTTTCAGCCACCTGGTTGCATTTTGCCCAAGTTTGGACTGGACTGACCAGGACCCTGACTACAGGACATCATAGATGACTGTGTATATAATCTGTGATGCTGAATCAATCCTGTGCAGGGCTCTGTATAGTTAGGTTTGCAGTGTCCATCTGGGGCACAATGTGATTTGTGGCAACAGTTTGACTCTTCATACAGAGTGGGAGCCGATGACCTAACACTGACACCACAACCCCCGACCTGCATGAAGGGTTAAACTGCTGCAATAAGTCCCACTGATCCTCAGCAGAGCGGCTGGTGACACCATGCAGTTTGCAGCCCTGGACTTGTGACACCATGCAGTTTGCAGCCCTGGACTTGTGACACCATGCAGTTTGCAGCCCTGGACTTGTCACACCATGCAGTTTGCAGCCCTGGACTTGTCACACCATGCAGTTTGCAGCCCTGGACTTGTCACACCATGCAGTTTGCAGCCCTGGACTTGTCACACCATGCAGTTTGCAGCCCTGGACTTGTCACACCATGCAGTTTGCAGCCCTGGACTTGTCACACCATGCAGTTTGCAGCCCTGGACTTGTGAGGTGGGCAGCGTTCTGAAATCTCTTCACCGACACTGTACAAACACAATCTCCTGCCCTATCACTATCCTAACTGAGAAACAACAATGTCTGACCTTCCCCACTGATCCCACAGAGGCTCCGCTCTGGCAGGCAGAAGACAGGGTGACAGGAGTACAGAAGCTCAGCCAGTGTCTGCTGAGCTGTGATGGATGCAGCCGGCCCGGCACATAAACACATACAGTGCAGGTCTCCTGCCTATTAATCTACAAACGATGGGGCAGCTCTTCATATCTGCTTGGGTACATACCTGGGGGGTGAGTGCCACTCTGCCCAGTCTAACCCTGGCTGTGAGCAGTGGTGGATTGAGCTGCCGGTGGCAGAACCAGCAGCTCAGCTCCTCTTGGCATCGCATATTTGGCGGGCTTCCTGTGTGCCTCCTCCAGCACCCGCCTTCTTTTTGCAGCTTCCTCCCGCACATTCACGTCATGACGTGCAGGAGAAAGAAAGGGGGCGGGGCGGAGGTGCTGGGGGCAGCAGGGACCTGAACATTCACATCAGCGGTGCGGAGTACGGGGCAAACAATGGCGGATTATGATGGGGCAATTTACCCTGGAAGGCTCTGGGCCCCCTGAGAGCCTTGGGCCCGGGGCACTTGCCCAAATTGACCTCATTATAATCCGCCACTGATTGTCCCCATGCTCAAACCAGTCCCAATAGCCATAGGAAGAATAGCACTTTGCCAGAAGATCTGGAGGACTTGTTCCCGACTACCGTATTAGCTCAGAAATCCAAATATGATGCTGGATGGAGCTGTATCACTAACTATACCCCCATTATGTTGTGACACAGGTTTTCTTGCTGATGGAGATATTACATTGGCAGTAGAGGATCTCTAGTCATGTTCACATTCAATTACTATTGTCAGGTAAAGCTGCTGTAATATACCGTCACACCAAGTGACACTTACCTGCTCAAGAACACTGTGTTTGCTCATGTAACTATTCAGATCTACAGATAAATGTGTTTAAAGCTGCAACTTTTGCACAGAAATCATTGACACTCTTTATAAGGCTGTGCGCCCACAATGTTGAGCCCCCTAATCGCCTAGAGTGGGGGCTGCATGGGCTCGTGGCCCCCAAATTGAGTTGTCAGTTAACATATTTAGGTATCTGTTTCTTCTTAACATGTGTTTGTCATTATAGAAGCCTTAATATTCATGAGGTATCCTCATGATGGATGGTAAAGGGTTAAGAGTCCCTGTTGTGAGGTAACAGAAGCAGGTGATCGCTGTGATTGGCTGTCCTGCTTGTCTGATAAGCTTGCACCTGATTGGTTTGAAAAGTGTGGGAGAGTGGAGTAGTTATGCCCCGCCCACAGGAATTTTCAGTCAGTGTCTCTGAGGAGACGAGGAAAAACGCACAATGGAGAACCTCCTTTTTAACCACTAAAAAATCCTCCTGCGCTTGTTGTTACCACAGACTCTGCAATACCCAAACTGCCAGAGATGCCTTGAGGGCAGAAGGTTGAGATTGACCTGCGGGAGATGCCAGGTCATAGACAGGTGCCTAGACAGTGGTGGTCCCAGATGGTATACTCACAGGAGGTGTCTGCGGTTCAACGAGCTCATGGTTCTGGCAGGCAAAGATGGATGAAAGACGGCCGTGAAGGCACTGATACATCACAGGCCGGAGCTTCACGGGATTCCTAAATATCACAGGATGCCCTGGTGGCGAGATCTCATCAGGAGACAGCCGGCGAGCAGCAGAAGAAGTCAGGGATGACAGGTACGGCGGCGGAGTGTGCCCCTTTCACTACGGATTGTGGTGACCGTGGGCACCCGCTTGCTGCAGCAGCGGCACTGGGATGTCACCGGAGCTAGGATGGGGCACCAGCCAACAGAGGGTCACTCCAGGCCCGTCCACAGAAGACTCCAGCAACACAGCAACTAAGGCCTGGGATTCACAGGACAATTTCCCAGGCGAGGATGCCGGGGAGTCCATGACTGTGAATCCCAGGGCCCAATATGGATCCAAGGACAGCGAACTACAAATCCCAACTACAGAAGATGGAAGGGGTGAGATTTTATCTATAGATAAAGCTGGTAATGATGTTCTGTTTGCTCACAGTTTACATGAGACAGCAGGGAGAGAAACGCTGGCTGGTTGCCTGGCAACCACCAAGCCTAAAACAGATCCTCCTTCTTCAGCTATGTGTGAGACAGTGCGGGGGATCATATGCGAGGGGCGCTATGTCTCCCCCAGAATGCGCACTGTCACATATTGAACCCGGTATAGGGTGTGAGAGAGAGGGACGGTCCACTCCCTCCGCTCCGGGTCTTGCAGGATCCCCGGAAGGAGACACAGGGTTAAAAGCCTGGTTAGGAGACAGGGTTCCCTGTGGACAGTTTTTGCCTAAGCTGAAGTAGGAGCAGATATAGACAGGAGAGGTCAAGAATTCCAGGGGCCGCATGCTATAATAACACGGTCTAGCCCAGGAGGGCTGGGAGCTCGGGGCGACCTATATCGGAAAGCTCATAACCTGAAGGAATTGGGTTACTTTCTGTGTGGACTGTATCCTGTGTACCCGGCTGCGACCCGGATTCTGGCAGCTTGTGCCATCGCTGTGTTTATCAGCAATAAAACCGGGTACTGTTTGAACTATTACCGGGCTCAACGTTTTCCTGACTTGCAATCCCGGCGCTGCCCCACATATGGTGGAGAATGCGGGCAGCCTGAACCACAAACTGCATGTCCGTACTGAAGCCGGCCACGCTACATTTCAGGCCTGCTGCGAGTATGGAGGAAATCCTAAGGCAACTGGTACTTACCCAGCAGCGGCAACAAGAACAGCAACAGCGACACGAGGAGCAGCAGCTCCGACAGCAGGAGCAACAGCAGAAAATGAATGAACTGCTCCTGCAACAAGTTATGGCCCTACGAGACCCGCCAGCAGAGCCTCTCCCGGAACGGCGTGAGGCCCGGGTCCGATCGGCACTGAGGAAGCTGAGTCCAGAGGACGACGTAGAAGCCTTCCTCACAGTCTACGAGCGCACCGCAGAGCGAGAAGGCCTCCCTGCCGCTCAGTGGGCTGAAGTGGTGGCACCATTCCTGATGGGTGACACCCAGAAGGCCTACACAGACCTCAGTTGGGAGGATGCACAGGACTACGGGAAACTCAAAGGTGAGATCCTTGCGAGACTGGGGGTCAATACTTATGTCCGAGCCCAACGGGTGTTTTCCTGGTCCTATGTGGAGTCCAAGCCAGCTTGCTCCCAGGCGTATGACTTGTTGCAGTTGGTAAAACGGTGGCTCCAGCCTGAGAGCTTGACTCCAGGACAGATGGTGGAAATGGTAACAGAAGTAAACGGGGTAGCTCAGCATCCGGGTGCAGAGAATGTGTTCCCATGCATGGTGGTCCACCGGGAGTTGCTCTATAGGGTGAACAAAATCCGGGATGAGGTTGTGGACCAACTGGTAGTACGGCAGACACACCGCCGGGCGGTCCTAGAGATGGCCCACTCTCACCTGCTAGGAGGCCACCTTGGGCCTAAAAAAACGCAAGAGCGCATCTTGCGGAGGTTCTTCTGGCCGGGCGTGTATGCGAATGTCCAGAGGTACTGTGACTCCTGCCCGGAATGTCAGCTGACCACGCCCATTGCCACCTTCCGTAGTCCATTGGGACCACTACCGGTTATAGAGGAACCTTTTGAACGGATCACAATGGATCTGATGGGGCCTTTAGTTAAGTCAGCACGGGGCCACCAACACATACTCGTGGTTGTCGACTACGCCACCCGATACCCAGAGGCGATTCCGTTACGCCACACCTCGGCGAAACTGATTGCCCGGGAGCTGTTTGCTATGTTCTGTCGCCTAGGACTACCTAAGGAGATCCTCACGGATCAGGGGACTCCTTTTATGTCCAAAGTGACCCGGGAACTGTGTAAACTGCTCAATATAAAACAGCTGTGCACCTCGGTGTATCATCCTCAGACCGACGGGTTAGTCGAGCGGTTTAACAAAACCCTGAAGTCCATGCTCAAAAAGGTGGTAGCCAAGAATGGAAAGGATTGGGACATATTACTGCCCTATCTAATGTTCGCCATCCGGGAGGTACCGCAGTCGTCTACGGGGTTTTCTCCCTTTGAACTGTTGTACGTTGGATGTCGCCAAAGAGACGTGGGAACAGGAACCCACTCCCTATAGGAGCGTAATCGACCACATGGCGAAAATGCAGGACCAGATCACGGCGGTCCGGCCTATCGTGAAAGAGCACCTGATGGATGCCCAAGGAGCTCAAAGCCGCAGGTATAATACACGGGCCACCTTTGAGGTGGGGGACCGGGTATTGGTCTTAGTGCCCACTACGGAAAGCAAATTATTGGCCAAATGGCAAGGACCATAAGAAATCCGGGAAAAAGTAGGGGAGGTGAATTACAGGGTATACCAGCCTGGGAAAAAGAAACCTGTGCAGTTATACCACGTTAATTTGCTTAAAGCGTGGAAAGACCGGGAGTGCCTGATCATGGAGGCTTCCGATGCACCGGAAACCCTCCCCCTTCGGCCACGAGGGAGACCGAAGGGGTACAAATAAGCAACACCCTCACTAAGGCCCAACGACGGGTGGCTCGAAAGTTGGTACAGCAGAATCCCGATGTGTTCTCTGACCTGCCCGGGCGCACTTCTGTCATTCAACATGACATTGTCACAGAGCCCCGGGTAAAAGTGCGAGTGAAACCGTATCGGGTACCCGAGGCCAGACGGCAAGCCATTGCGGCCGAAGTTAAGCACATGCTCAAGTTAGGGATGATAGAAGAATCCCAGAGCGAATGGGCTAGTCCCATCGTGCTCATTCCGAAGCCGGACGGATCGCTGCATTTCTGCAACGATTTCTGGAAGCTGAACGACGTGTCTAAGTTCGATTTATATCCCATGCCCCGGGTGGACGAGCTGATTGAAAGACTGGGGCAAGCCCAGTACTTCACAACGCTCGATCTGACCAAAGGTTACTGGCAGGTGCCGCTAACAGAGTTGGCCAAGGAAAAAAACGCCTTTGTTACTCCGGAAGGCCTCTATCACTACGTCGTGTTGCCTTTTGGGTTGCATGGAGCCCCGACCACATTCCAGCGGCTCATGGACATAGTGTTAGAACCTCATCGGAAGTACGCGTCTGCCTACCTAGATGACATCATCATCTTTAGTCCAGATTGGCATACCCACTTATCCCAGGTACAGGCCGTAGTAGATTCGCTCAGGGCAGCAGGCCTGACGGCAAATCCAAAAAAATGTGCCATGGGGCTCGAGGAGGCCCGATACCTGGGGTATGTGATTGGGCGAGGGGTTGTCAAACCCCAAATAAACAAAATCGAGGCCATTCAAAATTGGCCCCAACCGGTGTCTACCAAACAGGTGAGGGCGTTCCTCGGCATAGTTGGGTACTATCGACTCTTCATACCCAACTTTGCTGGGTGAACGGTGGCCCTGTCCGACCTGTTAAAAGGGAAGAAATCTGCTTTGGTGCGTTGGAATCCCCAAGCAGAGGCAGCCTTTCAGTCCATGAAGTTGGCCCGTCCTCATCAGTCCTAACTTCAAACACACCTTCATTGTGCAAACAGACGCCTCGGAGGTGGGGCTGGGAGCTGTGCTATCGCAAGAAGTGGACGGAGAAGTGTTAAATACCCTTTACCGCTATATGTGTATAATTATCATCAAGTGCGAATTATTGAGAAAATACGGAAAAGTATATAAAAAGTATCTTGTTTACTTTCATTGGTCAAAAATGAACCAATGATAAAAGCATTACAGTAAAGTAATCTATTCAGGTAGTTACAAAAAGATAATGTATGTATTCTTCTTTGTGGCGATCCACCGATTTTGGGTCATCCATCTCACCAAGACTTATGGTTCCTGTCCTTCATGATAAGCCTGTTACTTTGTCTTCGGATGGTCAGCCTCGAGTGCCGAGTCCCCCGCAGGAAGTGCCCCCACACCCATGGTACAGCTCATTCTTATAGAGTGACAGCGACATACATTATTACTATACATGGATACTTCTAGACACTTCTGGGATGATGCAATTTCTTGTATGTATAGCCATATCACGTGTACAGTCCATGTCAGCAATAAGTATATATATCAGCAGATCAGTACACAAATAAATTAATATACTATTTCTTTGATAACGATACCCAGTATTTGAAGTAAATATTAATGAAGATGTTTACATTCTTACATTTCCCCCTATGAGGAATTCAAACATTAATTGATTGGATGCCTCAATATTAATTCATTAATATTTAGGGTTCATAATATCAATATAAAAAATTCATGATAATATAGTCAAATTAATAGTAAAGATAATATAACAATGATTATTGACATTTCAATAATTATCTTACTTGTTATGGTAAGCCATGAACTGTAAAACCATTATTGTAATTATACTTTCCTGTTCTACTTGAAGCAATCGGATCTGTGGTCACTCTGCGTCTTCTCATCTTCATCTGATGATTCTCTCCAATATAAACAAAGTCTCTTTGATAATAACATTGTCCTTTATTGTTTATACCTTTATTGTAAAGTCTTTATTTTTATTAGCGTTTATTTGGTAGGAAAGCAATGTCTGTGATGTGACCTGTGCAGTGTTGGCTGGACTTACTCTGGTCACTTCCGGAATCCTCCGCGCTGCCTCTTATCACTTCTGGATCAGGTGACGTCTTTGGTCAGCATAGCAAGAGTTAATGTTGATAGCCGGTAACCATACACAGAACAGTCCTTAATGCACAGAATAGGTCACACAATAGATCAGTGTAGTGAAGCTTTACACTGGATCACAACAAACCTTGGAATTGGCACAACCCCTTTGGCATTGTGGGGTCATCATCATCCTCTGTAATCCTGGTCAGCACTGTGAGAATGAATGAGTTTATGAACAAATGAATGAATGATTCAGTTCCTTTATGACTTTGTGAGAACAGTCTGTTATTAATGAAACCTTTAAACTTCCTGGATTGTGGTTTTCTTCTTGCAACTTTTAAAAGTCAATTGTTATAGAAATAATGTAAAGTCTTTCTTTAATAAAATGGAACAGTCTTTACTGTTATTCTGGAATCTTGATTGAAGTCTTCTTTCCCTATTCTATACCAAAAGTTGGCAATTTTCCTAACCTATGATATCATAGCGTACCATAGCAAACAATAATTCTCATATAATTATTATCAAAATATGAGTCTATCATATAATTATTTCCAAAATATGAATATCTCATATCATAATCAAAATATAAATATAATTGATGTTCAGAATAATAGTACAATACTATATAATAATACATTATTAATCATATGTTTCATTTACTATGACTTATGTAATGGGTGTAATTCCCCCTTTCAACCTGTAGGTGTCAGTATGTTTTGATATGTCAAATTTACATTTTTATTTAATCATTACCCATTTAAACATGTATGTATATATTTTCTCATTATGTGTATCTTAGAATCTTTGTTATTACCCAAATTTTATAATTTAAATATATATATATATATATTTTTTCTCTATTTGAATATATATCTATATATTCTATATATATTAAACTAACAATACCAATAATGTATGACCATAAATTAAAATAAATTAATAGATTATACCATTAAATGAAATAATTTCCATAATGAAATGAAACTTTCCTTTTTTATATATATGAATAACCTTCTCATTTCAAATAATATAATATTGTTATAATAAACATTACTCTCTTAAAATGTTCATATGTTCTTCTTAATTGAAAAATATTATGAAATTTTGATTTAAATGTCAAAACTTAATAAAAATCTAATTAAAATTCATAATAAAAATATTCATAATGACAAAAATGGAAGTTTTCAAAATAAAAATGAAAATAAGTAAAAATGTAAAATTGGAAGAATATTCATATTAAAAATAGACATATTCCAAAAAATGAATAAAATTAAAAAATAAAACCAACAATTAAAAATAATAAAATGAAAACCTGAAATTGTAATCAATAAAAATTGATAAAAAGAATGATAAAAAATCAGAAGTCAAAATAAAATAGAATTAAAATAAGATAGGGCCTTTGATTGTATGATTGACAGATTTATAGTACTGATAATGTATACCCTTAATATGTTCATACATTTCTGATCACTCATCTGCCTCATTATTGAATTATCAAAATAATTTAATAATTTCCCTAATACCTTTTATTTAAAATATATATATCTCTATAAATTATTATTATTATAATTAATAATATAATTTCACTTTATTATCTCTAATAACTGATCATTGTATCTTGTTGCTGTTTCTCATTTGTCAAATCTGTGGAAAATACATTGAAAATGTATTACTCAGATATAATAATGTCATTATTCATAAACATCTAATTTTTTTTTTTTTTCACTTCATGAAAACATTCTTATATAAAACTAAATTAAAGATAATTATTTGTTAAACCTTTGGATCCATTTCCAGTATCAGTCTTATATCATGTATCTGTGAGGAAATAACATATTCACCTACTTGAGTTTAATTTAAACCATAATTTAAAAAAACGTTTATCTATGACTGGATCCATTATCTATATAAAAAAAATACAAAGTCTTATAAATTTAAGAAATATCAAATAATTATTCTAATAATGTGAATGAATTATCTTGATATGTTTACTTAATTATTTCAAACGTGAAAATGTATTTACTGTAAGTCCTTTTTTCCTTTTTCCTAAAACCCAACTTTTCATATACACTCAACTTTTCTGGCTTTCTCTGCACTCATCAATCACTCGAGAGGCCTCACACTCACACACACACTTCACCTGTTATGTTATGTCGCTCAGCTATTCTGCTCACATACATTCCTGTGTTTCTAAGGACACTTCTTCACTAAGCATTACAAAACTATTTTCTCTCACTGAGAGCTATCAACTAATTTTAGATGCATCTTAAACAAATTGTTACTTTTGAATTTTCCTTTAAAATATATCTCTAACAGACCATATACCGGTATATAGACAGACACACATGTAAGTTACCTATCTAAGACACAAGGTTGTAATATTACCCTAAAGAATTTTGAAGATGATCTTGTGTGCTTCAGCTTCGTCTGATCGAAGATAGCAGCTGTCAATGTCACATTGACAAGATGGCATGTAAGAGGTTAATTTCACAACGCACAGCAAAACATCATTAGTTACATTACATGCATTTCACTAAATGTTAATAATTGAAATACTTATCCTTTCCAATGTAAAAAGAAAAAAAATATAATTAATTTTTATAAGGAGGGAATACATGTTCCACCATCTTGACTTGAACTTCTTGAAAATATAAAAATAATATTAATAACAAATAACACTATTTTTACATAATCATATATATTGATTATAATAAACTTCTAATTATTTTCCATGAAACAGAGGAAAAAATACTTATATATATATATATATATATAAATATATACCTATACATGAAAGTTTAACATTTTAAACCCTCAGAGATCTCATGTTTTCCTTTTGTCCAAAAGGTTAAATGAATGAGATTCTTTCCATGGTGCTTCCTCTGCCATTTGCTGTTCTAAATCAAACCTGTCAGAAACCATTCTGTTCTTCATTTTAAATATTATTTCTTTTACTTGTATTATGGGGTAATATACTAATGAATTTAAATGTAATCTTCCATTATTATGATCATGTATATATATAATTTAATAATTTCATAACTTTACTCATTATATCAAGTAATACATGTGTGAATATATATTGTATATCTCTACATTTACACATGTACACATACCCTTCTCAATATAATCAGGATTAGGACTATACTTAAAATATGTACATGGATAATGTCATATATTATCAATCAAATAGTAATTTATGCAGGCCATAGGTGAGATGTCAAAGAATAACATGAACCATCTGTGAGCGTTCTAATTTTAGATTTGGCAAGCAATGGGTTAACACCAGCAGTGTTCTGAATGCCAAAATTCTTATTAATCAACTTCTCTGATGACATTCGAATCACATTATAGTAATTATAAGAAATATGAATTTTCCTACGTATTTCATACATTTTGTCATGAAAACCATTTGGTTTGGACAGATTTGAAAAGGAAGAAACCATTTTGTTACTTCTTTCTGATTTGTTTGATTTTACATAATATTTCCTGTCCTGACATTTCCTGCCAGCATCCAACAATTTTGTACATTCATAGAGATTTGATCTCTGTGACGCCATGGCACGTATTCTGGGAGATAAAAATTTAAATTTACTTATAAAGTCTTGAATGATATTTCTCTGGTTATCATTGCCAACAATAATAGCACGATAAACCCGCTTATAAATTGACATAAAATTATATGTACATTCTTTTTGCCCAATTTGTAAAGTTCTTAATATCTTCAGATCTGGACTTTCTTTTGTTTTGCAAAAGATAAGATCTCTTAATCTACAAACATCTGAGCCCTCTTGTGATTGAGAAACATGAGATGAATTCCTTAATTCAAGTCTCCTTAGAAATAAATCAGGTATCCACATTGTAAATAATTGGTTTTTCTCACTATTAGAAAGGCTATATTTTTCAGCAAAATTCTCGAATACCTCTGAATTTCTTGCTACGTGAAGGCTAGGGTTATACACGGGAATCATTTTACTTAACATCAGCAGATTCTTTCTAATTTTAAGCTGAAGAATTTTGTCTATTTTTGGTGACTGACCTTCACCACTCCCTGAGCTACGTCTCCTTCTGTGGCTCCTCCTATCTCATTTTCTACTCCTCCTCCTCTGGCTACTCCAACTTCATTTTCTACGTCAGTTAAGCTGACTCCTCCCACTTGCCTAACTTCCTCATTTTCTCCCTTGTTTCCTCCCCCTTCTACCACGTCTGTTCCTGTCTCATCTTGAAGGTCATCTACACTGAGCACATGGTCATTAGTCAAATGGCGTCCGCCATCTTGGGGAATGACCTCTGTCATGACCTCATCACGTTCACTATCCTGTGATTTCAATGTTACAAAATCATGAAACACATTAACCATTTTTAAAATGTTGCGTATCTTACTCTTATCTTTCTTTAAAGACATTACTCGTGAATCTAATGTTACATTTGCAGATTGACATTCTGTATATAATTTTAACCATATGTTTGGTAAATCAAGACTATCTACAGAACTAAAAACTAAGTCACTATGCTTTGCATATGAAATTATTAGATCCATTGTCTTACCTTAAAAAGGATCCTGCTCGTCGCTTCTCTGTGACTTTCCCGCAGGCACGTCTTAACTTCTGGCACTTGTAGTCCGTCCTTTCCTCTCTTTCTTTAAAACACCGCACGTTTACACATATAGTCCTTACTTCAGAAGATTAAAACATCTAATGGTTCTGTGCTCTGAAGATTTATGACGATCTTGTCACTTGTCAGATTCCTGATCACTTGTACAACAGCTGTTAGACTCAACCCAGCCCCCTTGTACAAGAGAGAGGAATATGACAAAAATAGCAGAAAAGAGGAGAGAAAGAAAAAAAAAACCTAAAAAACAAGAATGTCCGTCAAAAAAATCTTATCAGAAGCGACTGGAGGCTCGCCAATGTTAAATACCCTTTACCGCTATATGTGTATAATTATCATCAAGTGCGAATTATTGAGAAAATACGGAAAAGTATATAAAAAGTATCTTGTTTACTTTCATTGGTCAAAAATGAACCAATGATAAAAGCATTACAGTAAAGTAATCTATTCAGGTAGTTACAAAAAGATAATGTATGTATTCTTCTTTGTGGCGATCCACCGATTTTGGGTCATCCATCTCACCAAGACTTATGGTTCCTGTCCTTCATGATAAGCCTGTTACTTTGTCTTCGGATGGTCAGCCTCGAGTGCCGAGTCCCCCGCAGGAAGTGCCCCCACACCCATGGTACAGCTCATTCTTATAGAGTGACAGCGACATACATTATTACTATACATGGATACTTCTAGACACTTCTGGGATGATGCAATTTCTTGTATGTATAGCCATATCACGTGTACAGTCCATGTCAGCAATAAGTATATATATCAGCAGATCAGTACACAAATAAATTAATATACTATTTCTTTGATAACGATACCCAGTATTTGAAGTAAATATTAATGAAGATGTTTACATTCTTACAAGAAGAACATCCGGTCACTTACTTAAGCCGGAAATTGTCCCCGGCGGAAAAAAATTATAGTGTAGTGGAGAAGGAGTGCTTGGCTGTTAAATGGGCTTTGGAGTCCCTAAGCTATTATTTGCTCGGGCGACAGATCCGATTGGTTACGGATCACGCTCCCCTGGTCTGGATGCGAAACGCCAAGGAACGGAACGCTCAGGTCACCCGGTGGTTCCTGTCCCTCCAAAACTTCAGTTTTTCAGTGGAGCACAGGGCTGGCAAGTTGCAGGGCAATGCGGATGCCCTGTCGCGGGCACCCTGTTTGGTGGCTGGGGTTCAACCCCACAAGTTTGAACCGAGGTGGGGGGGGGGGTGACACAGTGCAGGGGATCATATGTGAGGTGCGCTATGTCTCCCCCAGAATGCGTCCTGTCACATATTGAACCCTGTATATGGTGTGAGAGAGAGGGACGGTCCACTCCCTCTGCTCCGGGTCTTGCAGGATCCCCGGAAGGAGACACAGGGTTAAAAGCCTGGTTAGGAGACAGGGTGGGGTTCCCTGTGGACAGTTTTTGCCTAAGCTGAAGTAGCAGCAGATATATACAGGAGAGGTCAAGAGTTCCAGGGGCCGTGTGCTATAATAACACGGTCTAGCCCAGGAGGGCTGGGAGCTCGGGGCGACCTATATCGGAAAGCTCATAACCTGAAGGAATTGGGTTACTTTATGTGTGGACTGTATCCTGTGTACCCAGCTGCGACCCAGATTTTGGCAGCTTGTGCTATCGCTGTGTTTATCAGCAATAAAACTGGGTACTGTTTGAACTATTACTGGGCTCAACGTTTTCCTGACTTGCAATCCCGGCGCTGCCCCACATATGGTAGGTTTTCTGAAATAACAGAGGCCCTGCTGAAGGAAGGCCTCTACGTAAAATTTTACCCCTTGGTTTTCATTTAACTAGTGCCATGAAAGACAAAATATGGCAGCACGATTAAATTGATAGTTATTTTAATGCTGCCTAATTTTAATCCTGTAATTACAAGTATTAGGAAGGAAGAAAAGTAAGATGTGAATGTGGATAGGAGACTTCCATGTATGTCACTGTGCTGACTTATTCCAGCACCTTGATATTGTGGCACCCCAGGGGTTAATGTGCCACAGTAACATCACAAGGGTTAACTCCCCACACAACACTGGACACTGCACTATCACCTCTAGGCCAGAAGGGGCAGCTCAAGCAGCTCCCTGATAAATTCTGGTCTGAGGAGGAAGTAGTTAGTTGAGAATTGACAGTTGACAGTTAGTTTAGTGCAGGGAGTACTAGGAGGAGGACCTGTAAATGGGAGCAGTGCTGAGCTCCTGACAGGGCCACTGACTACTTTCAGGCCTGATGCCGGGGTCTGAGGAGAGGAGTACAAGAAACAGAGGAATATATCTGGGAGACTGAGTTACCTCATAACTCACCCCAGAGGAGCGCAGAAGCCGGATACCGGATCCGAATTTGTGAATGAAACACGCAGCACAGAAAACACCGGGATAGTGGAGGTTACATACCTACACCGTACTTCAGTGAAGCAACACGGCGGGGTCAGAAGCACACTGAAAGACTCAAGTTGCTTAGCAAAGGGGGTACCTGTGAGGAGAAACAGGGCCAGCAGCTCAGCTAAAGCAGCAGCAGGGCCACACACAAGGCGCAGGAATAGAAAGCTGAGGACCCGGACAGGGTGGGAGCAACCCGGTCCCGGTACAGACTCTGTGGACAGTACTTGCTGAACAACAACTCCAGTAAAGTCGTGGAAAACTTCAAAACCGTGAGTGTGTGTGATCCTTGTGCTCAAACCCTGCGTGCCCTCACAAACTACCATCATCTCTACTGCTACCCCTATCCTACAACATCCATAGCACTATCTATAGACTATTACTGCCACTGCCCAGGGTAATCAAGCTCTACCCGCGGAGAGCCAACACATCTCCAGCTGCCAAACATCATCCCCGGAGGTTCTGCAGCAGCGGTGGTCACCCTGACCACAACCCGTGGGTGGCGTCATGACAAACTCCCCTGTAAATATCCCCCATTTATTGCAGAACCCGGGACACGGTCCGGACCAAGACCGCCATGATATCCCCAGCAGTACCCCGGTCTGGTACCGAGTACCCCGTCCCAGTGGGCTCCACAACTTGTCATCCACGAACAGGATCTACCATGCCCGGTAAACCGGGCATTGTGTGTTGTGATTTGTGACTGTTTTGAACCTGCCGCCATCACTGAGCGTGCGTCAAACTGAATTTGAACTGCGCCTCAAGGACTCTATTTTTGAAATTCCACCATTGCAGAGCGCGCGACACGAGGGAAGAAAAGTGGGCGTGTCATTGTGGGCGGCACTCGGCAAAGCGCTCTGACGTCATCCGGAAGGGAAGAGAATCCCTGATGCACAGTGGAACCTTTGTTAGACATCCGGACGGAAGCGGAAGACAGGAGGGCAGACCTTAACTAATGGGGCACAGGATGTCGCACCAAGGTGATCCAGCGGCGCCGGGCAGCGGCGGAGCAGCCACCGACATTCCAGCACCGGATAATGGAGGAGCACCCGGCGGTGCAGCGGCGCAAGGAGCAGCACCTATCATGCCACTCCTGATGCCATATACTCCTGGAGCAATGTGGCTGCCCCAATACTCCGGTGAGCCTAATACCCTTAAAGTGATCCTAAACCCAGAAACTGACCCCCCCTTATCTTTAGTCCTGTCCCTGCACCTCCTCTTATCATTTCTAGCCATCCCTTTTGCAGAAAAAAATCGCTTTTGTAAAGTAAGAGAAAAGGTTATAATAGTTTGACCTGTGTGAGTTCTCTCTTTCTGTGGAAGCCGCAAATGCCCCGCCTGTCTCCTGCTGCCTGGTAAATTATGCACACCCCTCTCTGCTTGTAAGAGCCTGGCCGCGTCATGAAAGGGGGCGGGGCTCCGGCATGGCGCGATTTAGCCCCGCCCCCTTTCATGACGTGGCCAGGCTCTTACAAGCAGAGAGGGGTGTGCATAATTTACCAGGCAGCAGCAGACAGGCGGGCATTTGCGGCTTCCACAGAAAGAGAGAACTCTCACATGTCAAACTATTATAACCTTTTCTCTTACTTTACAAAAGCGATTTTTTCTGCAAAAGGGATGGCTAGAAATGATAAGAGGGGGTGCAGGGACAGGTCTAAAGATAAGGGGGGGTCAGTTTCTGGGTTTAGGATCACTTTAATGACTTTATTACTAAGATACAAGCATACTGTGTGATGTACCCCTTAACTGAAGCCCAGTGTGTTGGAATGATTATTAGACAATTAACTGGCAATGCACAGCAGGAAGTAGCGTCCTGGCTGGACACAGACAAGGACACTGTAGAGCATCTTGTGGCTGGACTAAAAGCAGCATTTGAATCTAGTGCTGACACCCGGGCTAAAATAAGGTTCTTTGGATGTCAACAAAAGCCCAAGGAGAGTGCCAGAGACTATGCCTTAAACTTGCAGGAACCACTCAAAGCACTTAAACTAGCAGAACCTGCCTTAGCCCCGGGAGCTGACAAAATGCTAATTGACCAGTTTATAGAGGCCTCCTATCCCCTTCTCACAGAGGACAGTTGAGTATGATGATTATCCTGAATCCTGAAATGACATTTGCTGAGTTAAAAGATAGAGCCATCCGTCTTCAGCAGGTAGAGGAGCCCCGGGATCTGAACTTCACCCAAGGCCCCCACACCAGCACCCCAGCAGCCAGAGGTATCAGCGACATCGGCCATGTCAGAGGCTGCTGCTGAACACAAAGAGCCTATCTATAATGAGGCACTCAACCAAAAGCTAGATGCCCTGACAGATACTGTTATTTCCATGGCTAAAGTCATCAAGGATCTGCGACGATCCAAGCCTGCACCCAAGATCGAGTTGGCAACCAGCAAGGAGGATATCCCATGGATGAGGCCCAGGAGGTACCAAGTGACGAGAGGAAGACTTAGCGACCGCTATCAGCCGGATGGACAGCCCATCTGCCGCCGTTGTCAGAAACCAGATCACTTTGACCGGGAATGTGCTTTAAACGAGGATTCCCTGGACAGGCAGGCCACTTCCCAGGAGTAAACTCTCAAGGTCCTTCAGCCTGGTATGACAGATTCGTGGGAGGACGTCCGGTCATCCCTATCGTGTTGGATGGCATTCCCTCTAATGCCTTGTTGGATACCGGGTCCCAGATAACATCGATTCCACATGCTCTATACAAAAGGTACTGGGCTAATTCTGACATTAATAGTGGTCCATCTAACATTGCATTGAACTTATGGGCGAGCAATGGTGAACTAATACCACAAGTTGGGTTCAGAGAGATGACCATTCAGATTGGGAAGGTAGAATTGCAGAATCATGGTATTATAATTGTAGATGTTAACCAGCGAGATCGTGAACCAGTAATGTTACTAGGAATGAATGTAATTGAAAAGTGTTTTTCCAAGGTAATTACTGTCTTGCAGCAGATCGCCAAGACTACCAGAACCAGACAGCAGAGGCTTCTGCACAAAGAAATGAAAGCCCTGATGATGAAGCAACAGGTAGAAATATCAGGAGGTGAAATCGGCAGTGTACGAGTAAGTGATCCGATACCCATTGTAATACCTCCCAAAACTGAAATGTTGGTCTGGTGTAGAGCCGCAATAGGCATTAAAAACTATCAAGCCCTGGTAGAACCCGTGTACAGTAGACCTACTATATTGACAGCTAGAGGGGTAGCTGAGGTACACCGGGGCAGAGTGCCATTACGCCTTCTAAATTGTGGGGAAGATGAGATCACATTACCAAAGTATGCTACCATGGCTAAATTATTTACGGTTGATAACAATGCCATCACATCTGTCGAGCCCTTGGACCCGTCAAGTCAGGCGGATGACAATGGCTCAAGGGAAAAGCTGGAGGATGGTGCCAAAAGCTACACGTGGGTACCAGTTTTACACCTCCCCATCCAATGCATGGAGTATACCGGGTAGTAAAAGAATATGAGCAGATATTCAGCAAACACCCGTTAGACTTTGGGCAATCAAAGGGGTAGAGCACACTATACCCACAGGTAACCATCAGCCTATAAAAGAGAGGTATAGACCATTACCACCCGCTCACTACCAAACCACCAAAGACATGCTCAAAGAAATGAAAACTGCAGGGGTAATAAGAGACAGTTGCAGCCCCTGGGCAGCACCTTTAGTGTTGGTTAGAAAGAAGGATGGGACCATGAGAATGTGCGTAGATTACCGGCAGATTAACCGCATCACACATAAGGACGCATACCCGTTACCTAGGATTGAGTAGTCATTAGCTGCAATAAAATCTGCTAACTACTTTTTTTACCCTTGATCTGACTAGTGGGTACTGGCAAGTTCCTGTGGCAGAGGCCGACAAGGAGAAGACAGTGTTTACTACGCCGATGGGCCTCTGTGAGTTCAATTGTATGCCGTTTGGACTCTGCAACGCACCCGCTACTTTTCAACGCCTGATGGAGAGCTGCCTAGGACATAAGAACTTTGAAACTGTCCTCCTGTACCTAGATGATAGTCATAGTCTACTCCAAGACATATGAGCAACATCTACAAGACCTGGCAGAAGTGTTTGAGGCCTTATCCGGATACGGCATGAAAATCCAGCCATCCAAGTGCCACCTTCTCAAGCCAAAGGTACAGTACCTGGGACACGTCGTGAGTTCAGAGGGATTAGCACTGGATCCTGATAAAGTCACAGTGATAAGGGATTGGCCAAGACCTACTAATGTGAAAGAAGTGAGGCAATTCCTGGGCTTGGTAGGCTATTATAGAAGATTTATCAGAGGATTCATGAAGTTAACAGCTCCTCTGCAAGACATCCTGGTAGGATAGTCAAAAAGGTCTTCAACCCGTAATCCTCCTTTCCAGTGGAGCGAAGAGAGGTAAGAGTCATTCAAAAAGTTAAAGTGTGCGTTAACAGAAGAAGAGATCCTGGCATACCTGGATTACCATCAACCCTTCATTCTGTACACGGATGCCAGCAACGTGGGATTGGGAGCAGTACTGTCACAGAAGCAAGGAGGCAAAGAGAGTTATTGCCTTTGCAAGCAGGAAACTCCGGCCTACGGAAAGAAATCCAGAGAATTACAGCTCCTTCAAGTTAGAACTACTGGCAGTAGTTTGGCCTGTAACTGAACGTTTCAAGCACTACCTGGCAGCTTCAGAATTTACTATCTATACAGATAACAACCCATTGACCCACCTGGACTCAGCAAAATTTGGTGCGTTGGAGCAGCGATGGATAGCCCGGCTGTCTAACTACAATTTTGTCATCAATTATAGGGCAGGCCACAAGAACGGGAATGCAGATGCCTTATCCCGGATGCCACACCTGAAAGACGTGGGAGAGGAACTGGAGGAGTTGGAAGAAATTGAACTATCGGCCTTTCATCGTTCTAAGGTAGAAAAGTATCAACCCGGCATCTACCAAAGACAACAGGAGGCAAATCTCAACCCGTTAGCACACCATTGATGGTCTGACACCCAGGATAGTGACCCAGCTGTGAAGCTAGTGAAAGAACTGCTTACACAACAAGGTGCTACCCTAACCAGAACGCCCCAGATGATACCGAATACCTCTGGAAGGAACGAGGCAAGTTGTTCCTGCATCAAGGGAAGCTCTGCAGAAGGCATACCAACCCCAAAACACATTAATTGGTCTGGCAGATAATCGTACCCAAGAGAGACGTCAAAATGATCTTAGAAGCCTACCACGACAGTGCAGGTCATTTTGGATGGAAGAAGTTGGAAGTGCTCTTAAGAGAGAGATTCAACTGGGTTGGCATAGGGAAGTCAATTGAAGATTGGTGCAGAAAATGTGGCCTGTGCAACCTCAGAAGAAAAGATTAACAGAGAGCCCCACTCCAGTCCATAGTAACCAAGCAACCACTGGAGTTAGTTGCGTTAGACCACGTCAAGTTGTCACCAAGCCGGTCAGGCTATGCCTATGCCTTAACCATGGTGGACTATTACTCTCACTTCTTAGTGGTGGTACCCGTCAAGGACCTGACAGCGAAGACAGCTGCAAGAGCATTTCAGACACATTTCTGTAGACCTCATGGCTACCCGGAGCAAGTCCTTGCAGACCAAGGTCCAGCTTTTGAATCAGAGATTTTCCAGGAATTTTGCAATATGTACGGATGTAAGAAGATCCGCACGACAGCCTATCACCACCAAACAAATGGCTTATGTGAAAAGATGAACCATATTGTGATTGACCTGTTAAAAATATTACCGGAGACAGAAAGAAATCAATAGCCAGAGAAATTACCCGATTTGGTAGACCTGTGTAACCATGTCCCGGTGAGTTCTACAAACTGCACCCCAGCCTACCTTATGCGTGCAAGACCCGGTAAGCTGCGAATTGATTTAGATATGGGAATCGTGAAACCAGACGCAGAAATTGAAGAATCCAATTGGGATACCCTACATCAACAACAGTACCGCCAAGTACAAGAGTGCGTAGAAAAAAATCTTCAACAAGCTAGAGCAAGACAACAGAGAACCTTTTAACCAATGTGCTCAAGCAACTCCAATACAACCTGGTGAGCAAGTTCTCAAGAGAAAGAGATGCACTAACAAATTGGATAATCAGTGGGAAACCACCCCATATAGTCTTACCATCCAATTTAGACAATGCTAAAATGTGTCTAATAAGCAAAGACGAAGGAAGAACATCAGCAGTTGTGTCAAGAGACCATCTCAAACCATGTCCTGAAACCCTGAAGACACCAGAAATAACCGTACCCGTACAGGTACAACCTGTCAAAGAAGAAGAAGAGGTATTCCATACCGTATTAGGAGATTTCCCCAAAACATGGCCAAATTACTACGGAGCAGTTGTAGTCCCAATGATTGCTTTCCCTCCTATGGTTGAATCAACACCAGAACCTGTACAACCAGAAGTCCCAAGACATGAAGAACTGGAAGAGCCTGAAGAGGAAGAACAAATTCCTGGTCCCAGTGGGCTTGCCAGTCCTACTGTCAGATCTCCATCCTCAGTAGTAGCAGATACTCTAAATACGTACACGTCCACCCACACCATTATGCTAAGTACACCCAGTACACCACCATTACGCAGATCACAGCGTAGAACCAAAGGTCAGTTACCGGCTAGGTACAGAGATTGAAATGTAAAATTAAATGTGAAATGTAAATATGTTTGTGTAAATGCAAATTTAACCCGTTACTGTGTAAAGTGTATAGAAAGGGTGAGAGTAGCCTGGTGTAGGTGGCAGCCATGGAGAGTAAGAACATGGCCTCTTATGCGGTGACCCGAGGGCCTAGAGGCCTACTGCACTTGTAACCAGAGACACCCGTACGTGTTATATTGTTTTGCAACATTAAAAAAGCCCAGAGACTATACTGTATGAACTTCTTACATATTTTTTAACTTTTTCTTTATTTATTTACGGACCATACTACCACGGAACTGGTTGTGGTAAAAACTCTTTTGTATATATCTATCAGCCCCGGAGGCAATAGACTAACACCCCCGGAAGGACTGCTATTTTGAACTTTTTGGACTCTTTTTGAGCATTTTAGTGATTTCTGTACTCTTTAAGTCTTTGTAAATATTAATTGTATTATTAACTGTTTGTTTGTTTTTCCACAGTCCCGTAGTACTGTTCTTAACTAAGGGGGAATGTGGCACCCCAGGGGTTAATGTGCCACAGTAACATCACAAGGGTTAACTCCCCACACAACACTGGACACTGCACTAGCACCTCTAGGCCAGAAGGGGGAGCACAAGCAGCTCCCTAATATATTCTGGTCTGAGAAGGAAGTAGTTAGTTGAGAGTTGACAGTTCAGTTTAGTGCAGGGAGCACAAGGAGGAAGACATGTAAATGGGAGCAGTGCTGAGCTCCTGACAGGGACCACTGACTACTTTCAGGCCTGAAGCCAGGGTCTGAGGAGAGGAGTACAAGAAACGGAGGAACATATCTGGGAGACTGAGTTACCTCATAACTCGCCCCAGAGGAGCGCAGAAGCCGGATACCGGATCTGAATCTGTGACTAAAACACGCAGCACAGAAAACACTGGGATAGTGGAGGTTACATACCTACACCGTACCTCAGTGAAGCAACACGGCGGGGTCAGAAGCACACAGAAAGACTCAAGTTGCCTAGCAAAGGGGGTACCTGTGAGGAGAAACAAGGCCAACAGCTCAGCTAAAGCAGCAGTAGGGCCACACACAAGGCGCAGGAATAGGAAGCTGAGGACCCGGACAGGGTGGGAGCAACCCTGCCCCGGTACAGACTCCGTGGACAGTACTTGCTGAACAACAACTCCAGTAAAGCTGTGGAAAACTTCAAAACCGTGAGTGTGTGTGATCCTAGTGCTCAAACCCTGCGTGCCCTCACAAACTACCATTATCTCTACTACTACCCCTATCCTACAACATCCATAGCACTATCTATAGACTATTACTACCACTGCCCCGGGGAATCAAGCTCTAACCGCGGAGAGCCAATACATCTCCAGCTGCCAAACATCATCCCCGGAGGTTCTGCAGCAGCGGTGGTCACCCTGATCACAACCCGTGGGTGGCGTCACAACAAACTCCCCTGTAAATATCCCCCCATTTATTGCAGAACCCGGGACACGGTCCGGACCAAGACTGGCGTGATATCCCCAGCAGTATCCCAGTCCTGTACTGAGTACCTCGTCCCAGTGGGCTCCACAACTTTATTCTCAATGTATATAGAAAAGATGGGGGCTCAGCATGGCTGAGCTATGATGAGGCATTTCAAGTGACCCTAAACCCAGAAGCCAACCCCACATCCCCTTCATACCTATCCATGCAGCTTGTGAAGCTGCTGCCATCGATCCCTGTATCTTGCAAAACCGCTGTGGCATTCTTCATAATCCATACTTTTATAATCGCATTTCTGGGCGTTTCACTGAAATTTTAAAGCCGCAGCAGGCGGGCTTGTGTGCCGCTCTCCCCCTCCCTGTCCGTAATTCTGCACGCAGCGATGGGCGTGCTAAACAACAGAGAGGCAGCTCGCCTCATAGTATGGGCGTTGAAACCGGTATGACGCGAATTACGTCATATCGGCTTCACCGCCCATACTATGAGGCGAGCCGCCTCTCTGTTGTTTATGCACGCAGCCATGGGCGTGCAGAATTACGGACAGGGAGGGGGAGAGCGGCACACAAGCCCGCCTGCTGCGGCTTTAAAATTTCAGTAAAACGCCCAGAAATGCGATTATAAAAGTATGAATTATGAAGAATGCCACAGCGGTTTTGCAAGATACAGGGATCGATGGATAGGTATGAAGGGGATGTGGGGTTGGCTTCTGGGTTTAGGGTCACTTTCAGCAGAAAGTAGCAGTACATCCTAATGTATGTAGGGTGGTTGAAGTCTTTGGATAAATTTGATGTTGCCCCAGCAGCACCATGCTCTGAGGATAGCATCTCAACAGCTGCTGAAGAAAGGTATAGGTTTTCCATTTAATGATGCTGGTATACATGGCCGATTACCTGCTATTTTCGCACTAATGCTCTTATTGCAGAGGAGCATACCTAGCTTCACAGTGCTTTAAGAAACAGGGTGCCACCTCACATCTTATCGGACTCTGTGATACTAATGCAAAAGGGACACACATCAGTGAAGGCGTCGGTAATGCATCCGTAGTTAGACATTTTTCCCGACTGGGCGGAAGCGCAAATAGTAGCAAGCGGATTTGAGCAGGGTTTTCTCATCCCTGCGTATCGGGGTCCGGGCTGTCGCTGTTATGACGATTTGGCATCCGGTTTTGTAGTTCCCAAGAAGGAGGCTGAAGTTTTTCGAATCTTCTATAACTTATCATAACCAGTTGGCCCTTTCTTGTCTGATGAGAGAGGTGTCCTCGGATTTGGCATCAGTATCTTATACATTAGTTGCTGTGGCGGTTGGAGTACTGCAAAAAATTCAGGGGACATTCCCTGATGGCGTATGCTGATATTAAATCAGCGTTCCAGATTTTGTCAGTTACCCTGGCTGGCTTTAACTCCTTAGGTCTTCTTTTTCAGCAGATATCTTGCCGTGGATAAATGCTTGCCGTTTGGCTTTGCGTTCTTGTTTTTATTATGAAGCTTTTGCTACATTACGTCATGAAGTTTACAGTTCGGTCAACTGGCATCTTGCACTGCCTCGACAATTTTCGATTTTTCAGCCCAAGTGATTCATTGGAGTGCAGCCGGGTAGTGCTGAATTTTCAGGGTATTTTTCGATGCTTTTGGGATCCCATTGGGCATGGAAAAGTCGGTTGGACCTTTTTGTGTCCTTGACTTTTTTGGGAATCGTTCTCGATTCTGAGTTCATGGAGGTGCTCCTTTCTAAAGAAAAAGTGGAATGCTTGTGTGCAACATTCAGCAGGTGTTAGATAGAAAAAAGGTTACCCTTCAGGGGCTGCAGTCCTTATTGGGTAGCCTTAACTTTGTGTTGCAGATTATACCCATGGGGAAGGTTTTCTTGTAGGCGCCATTACAATAGTAGGAAAGGGCTATCATTGCATTTTGCACACATCTGTATCACTAGGGATATGCGTGCAGATTTGCTGGTTTGGCTGCAATTTTTGTTCAATGGGAACTGCTGCTTTCAGGCCCATTTTATTTCCTCAGTGGATCTGGGCATGTTCATAAATTAAGTTACAGAAGTTGATTTTGTTGTGCGGTCCGAAAGGCTTTGGGTGTTTTCCCCCTTCTCTGCCAGTCAAGGGGTAGTCAGCAGCAAAAGCCGTAATGTGGTGAATAAAGTAATGGCTGTATTAGTCGCGGTGACAGTCTGGGGTCTGTAACTCCACCTGGCAACTATAGGAATATCGTTATTGTCTGACAGCCCGCTCTTGTCAAATTACTCTCTAAGTGTTCGGTGTTAGCGACAATCTTGTGGCAGCTAATGCTGCGAGGTCCAAGGCCCTGACTTTGGAGTAATATCTTGCGTCAAGTGAAATTTTTTCTTCACAGAAAGGGGCGGAGTCGATACACGCCTTACTAGACATCAAGCAGAGCAACTGTGGAAACTATACCAGAGCTAATGTACTGTTGTATCAGCAAGTCTTCCACACCAATAACATGGACCGCATAGTCGGCTGCTTAGAAAGATTGGGTAAAGTTTTGTGCATTACAGCAGATTCCTGTCTGTCGGCTCATCCAAGGTTGGCCTAAGTTTTTGCAAGGCTTATTGGCTAAGGCTTTCAGCCATGCCAGTTTATACAAATCTGTAGGAGGTATTTTCGTTCTTCCTGAAGTTACATGGTAAAGTCTTCTCATTATCATTGTTTCCTGTTAGACAATTTCTAAATGGTATGAGAATATAGCACTTCTGGCCAGACGGAAGGAGACCTATATCCCTTGGAATACAAATATGAGCTGTTTTGCGTTATGTTTCTTTGGTAAACTTGAGATTATTTTGTTCAAACCCTGTTTTTCTTTAGCGTTCTTTGGAGAATTTATCACTGGCAAATTGAGTTGCTATGGTAAGTACAGTCATGGCCAAATGTTTTGAGAATGACACCAAAATTATATTTTCACATGATCTGCTGCCCTCTGGTTTTTATTTGTGTTTGTCTGATGTTTATATCACATACAGAAATATAATTGCAATCATATTATGAGTACCAAAAGGTTATATTGACCGTTAGAATGAGTTAATGCAGCAAGTCAATATTTGCAGTGTTGACCTTTCTTCTTCAGGACCTCTGCAATTCTCCCTGGCTGCTCTCAATCAACTTCTGGACCAGATCCTGACTGATAGCAGTCCATTCATGCATAATCAATGCTTGCATTTTGGCAGAATTTGTTGGTTTTTGTTTGTCCACCCGTCTCTTGATGATTGACCACAAGTTCTCAATGGGATTAAGATCTGGGGAGTTTCCAGGCCATGGACCCAAAATCTCTATGTTTTGTTCCCTGAGCCATTTAGTTATCACCTTTGCTTTATGGCAAGGTGCTCCATCATGCTGGAAAAGGCATTGTTGGGCATCAAACTGTTCTTGGACAGTTGGGAGAAGTTGCTCTTGGAGGACATTCTGGTACCATTCTTTATTCATGGCTGTGTTTTAGGCAAGACTGTGAGTGAGCCGATTCCCTTGGCTGAGAAGCAACCCCACACATGAATTGTTTCAGGATGCTTTATAGTTGGCATGAGACAAGACTGGTGGTAGCGCTTACCTCTTCTTTTCCGAAAAGCTGTTTTCCAGATGTCGCAAACAATCGAAAAGGGGATTCATCAGAGAAAATTACTTTACCCCAGTCCTCAGCAGTCCACTCCCTGTACCTTTTGCAGAATATCAGTCGGTCCCTGATGTTTTTTCTGGAGAGAAGTGGCTTCTTTGCTGCCCTCCTTGAAACCAGGCCTTGCTCAAAGAGTCTCCGCCTCACAGTGCATGCAGAAGCACTCACACCAGCCAGCTGCCATTCCTGAGCAAGCTCGGCACTGCTGGTAGTCCGATCCCACAGCTGAAACAGTTTTAAGATACGGTCCTGGCGCTTGCTGGTCTTTCTTGGGAGCCCTGGAGCCTTTTTGACAACAATGGAAGCTCTCTCCTTGAAGTTCTTGATGATGCGATAGATTGTTGACTGAGGTGTAATCTTTGTAGCTGCGATACTCTTCCCTGTTAGGCCATTTTTGTGCAGTGCAATGATGGCTGCACGTGTTTCTTTAGAGATAACCATAGTTAACTGAAGAGAAACAATGATACCAAGCACCAGCCTCCTTTTAAAGTGTCCAGTGGCGTCATTCTTACTTAATCATGACTGATTGATCGCCAGCCCTGTCCTCATCAACACCACTTGGGCTCGACAACCTGGTGTCACAAACAGGATGAACCCGGTCCAAAAGAACTGGACCCTGTGTCCCTAAATAACGTGTTCTGGACTTTTCCCGCCAAATCTGGGCTTAATGGCAGCCATAGGAGTCTGAGACCATGTGCAGATGAGGCGTGCCCAGACTCCCCATCGTGGGCCAGCGCCTCAAGTTACAGCATTGAAAGCGAGCAGATCTGCCGCACAGCAACTTTGATTGATGTATCCGTCCCTGAAGTCGCATCGCGACCAGCTGCAAAGGAGATCAACCCGCTCGGAGCCTTGCCAGAAGGATGCCTACCGTTACCAGAGCCCCTGATACCTGCACCCACGACATCCGAGGTAAGAGGAGAACAACTCCGTTGCTGGTGGGAAAGGAATGAGAGCTGTGAGGACTTGATGGGCTTCCTAGGTGACCCCGGTGGCTCAATAGGCCCAGCAGAAATAATAACCCGGGAGGAGTACCTAAAACGCTGCATGCGCAGAAGGGAGAAGGAAGAAGTTGAGTGGCAGGTACAAAAACAAATTGTCATAGCCTGCGCCAGAGAAGCTAAGAACCTAGCCAGACGAGATAGAGAGGTGCAGAAATCCCCAAGACACCAGGGACAAATTGTGAAGATTATTGAAGAAAGATGTTTTGCATTTGCTAGAGAACCAGGTGCACAAAGAGATGTCTTCATCAATAGACAGGAATTAGAGGAGCATTTACCCTCAGATCACCCAAGTAGAAAGGTGACAATCGGCAAATGGGTGTCATATCACGTGGTACAAGGAGAAAGAGGTCCATACGGGGTTAAGGTGAGAAGATTGTCCCTTAGAACGCAGGAAGAAGATGAAACCCCTGCACTAGAGGATCCTGAATCTGATCCAGTTGTTCACACGGACTCACCAATCTACATGGATCCATCGACAAACACGGGTCCCTTAAAGCAATCAGAGACTGTTGCAACAAAAGCCACGGTAGACGCAGTTACCCAAACTCCAGACAGCTACCTGCTAATCTCTGCCTTACAAAACTTGGAGATGTTCCCTTGAAGGAGAGAACCACAAGTACTCCCGCGGAAGATAAAGAAAGAAGAAAAGAAGGAGGAAGACCCGGATCCTTCAGCAAAGAACTGTAAGTGTGAAGGCGATGTAACCCTTAATGCTCCCATCCCAATCCTTAATGAATGTTAGCTTTCCCTTGTCTGTCTTATCTGTATTTGAACAATCAATATCACGGACAATTATGTGATACGAACTCTCTTGTAAATAGATGAGCACCAAGTGTGCTCCCCCTTGGTTTTAAGACCAGTTTGCACTTGAATGACTGTGCTTGAACTTTTGAGACTTTTTGAACTTTGAGCTAGACTGCAGAGTGCTTGTGTGCAGTATTTAAAGCACTTGTGCCCTTTTGAACTCTTTTTGAACTTTTTGCACTTTTGGAGTCTTGCATCAGAAGAATTTTTTATACTTTTGCTAAGAAAAGTAATGTTATTTATGTGTTTTAGAATGGTAAAATAGAATGTGTTGTGGCATAGGACCCGGAAAAAGGTCTAGAAGGGTGGTGAAATTTTTGAGCCAATACACCCATGCACTTGTGTAGATAGTTAATTAATGCAACGTTTAAAGACTCGTGCCTCCTTAACTTGAAGAATCAAGAACACTTAATGTTGAATGTTTGCATAAATAAAAATGTTTTCAGGCGGATCCATGCCGGATGGTGTGGGGACACGCCAGTTTTACTCCGGGGGAATGTGGCGCCCCTGCGACCAGGAGGCCACATAGGGAACTGCAGCCAGGTAAGATAGGAAGACAGTTTACACAACACCCTCACAGACATCCCACACACCACTAGAGGGCAGCACCCAACCCGGAGCCCGGGACTCTAGGCGGGCAAGAGGTGGTGGGTTTAAAGAACAGTGGGTGGGACAGCAAGCAGGTCAGGTGATAGATGGTAGAAATAGAGAAGGGGAGGAGGAAGGAGTCAGTAGGCCGAGGTAGGGTGAGCAGTACAGACCAGAAGCACACGTCCTGGAGGAGTGTGGTGTATGGAGCGCAGAATCCGAAGAGCCAGCGCAGCCACCGAGAGAAAGCCCATCCAGAGCCAGCAAACCAGGAGTGTGAGGAAAGAGAGGACCAGTGATACTGGGTCCTAGGAACACAGCTGAGATGACCAACTGCAGGCGGAGTTGCCTTCTGTATGGAACCTGAGTCCTGTATGGAACCTGAGGCTAGTAGCAGAGTGTCGGCTCTGAAGGGGACCGACGATTCACCCGGTTTCCCCAGATTACCGACGGGGAGCTCTAACTCCACGTTAGAGTTCCTACCCCAAAGGACAGGGCTCAGTGGCGACCATGAGGACCCACAGGGGTTCAAGCTACCGCTAAACTGTCTGGAGACACGCGCACAGTGAGAGAGAGAAAAGAGAGTAAAGCCTGGGAAGGACAGAGAAAGAGTGAGGGGTCACAGAGAGGAACAACCTGGCTGCAGTGAGTAAAGAGGAACCCGGAGGGGAAAGTTGTAACCTGTGTAAGAACTGTGACTGAACTGCTGTACAAAAAGAACTGCAAAGTAAACACAGTGAACCCTGCCTCTGACTCCCTTGCCTAATTAAGACAGAACTGTATTGCCAGTGCGTGATTCCCTCCAACAGGACTGCAGAGAGATCCCCCCACTATTCCATCTATAGCTGCTTTAACATCATCCCCGGAGGTTCTGCAGCAGCGGAGGTCCCACTATTGACCACAAGCCGTGGGTGGCGTCACGACAGACATTAATCCCCTGTAAATATTCCCCTTTTACTTGCCAGGGCCCGGGACACGGTCCGGGCCAGGACGTCCGTGACATCCCCCCAGCAGCAGACCCGGTCCGGTACCGAGTACCCCGTCCCAGTGGGCTCGACATACACTGGATATGTTGTGGCGATTTCGCCACGACTTGGAGGTTATCAAGCTATCCTAACGTGACCATAGCCTTTTGCAGGGTAGTTCCGCGCTTGATTTGGTCTTCTAGGAATCTATGTTTTTGGAAACGATCCGGCAAAGATTTAATAAGGCCCTGAGGAAGTGTTTTGCCAGTGGCCGACGGATTTTCTTATTGACACATTGATATGGAGGTTTTTTTTTACCGGGCCTATATCAGAAAGATGGGGTGCATCTGGATTCTGTTGTATCGGATATATTTGACATCGGTATCCGGTCGGCAAGAGAGAAATGGCTGAGAGGTTTGGGGGTGGCCACACTGTAATCAGGGTGGCCGTTTAGGGAAAGTCGGTCTTTATAATGGTTTTAATGGACTTTACAAATTGGAGTTTAATGAGTTGAAAAAAACATTATTTATGGAAAAAGTTTTAATTAATATGTATGGATTATTTATTAAAGGTAACCCTATTAAAAGCCTCTCGGCCATTTCATGCCAACCAATGCCTGGTGTTATTCTTATATCGTCTGTTTAGCTTATAATATTAGAGGTGGGGCCTACGATCCCATGTTGAGCCCCCTAATCGCCTAGAGTGGGGGCTGCATGGACTCGTGGCCCCCAATTGAGTTGTCAGTTATCATATTTAGGTATCTGTTTCTTCTTAACATGTGTTTGTCATTTTAGGAGCCTTAATATTCATGAGATATCCTCATGATGGATGGTAAAGGGCTAAGAGTCCCTGTGGTGAGGTAAGAGAAGCAGGTGATCGCTGTGATTGGCTGTCCTGCTTGTCTCATAAGTTTGTACCTGATTGGTTTGAAAAGTGCGGGAGAGTGGAGTAGTTATGCCCCGCCCACAGGAATATTTAGTCAGTGTCTCTGAGGAGACAAAGAAAAACGCACCCGCCCGCCCATCCCCTTTTTGTTTCTGTTCCCCAATTTCCCTGTCGTCAGGCTTTTAGTGAGGGGAAAGTTTTATTTTCAAGTTGGTCTTTATAATGGTTTTAATGGACTTTACAAATTGAAGTTTAATGAGTTGAAAAAACATTATTTATGTAAAAAGTTTTAACTAACATATATGGATTATTTATTAAAGGTAACCCTATTAAAAGCCTCTGGGCCATTTCATGCCAACCAATGCCTGGTGTTATTCTTATATCGTCTGTTTAGCTTATAATATTAGAGGTGGGGCCTACGATCCCATGACTTTTCAATGCTGAGTGTATTCAATCTACTTATATAATCGGGAGTTTGGAATTCGGGCGTTGTAGCCGAATCCCAAGCTCCTCTGCGGCACTGCGAGCGATGACGCGCAGCGTCATCGCGAGCCGCAGCCGCACTACCGTTAAAAAAAAAAAAATATATATGCTCACCTCTCCCCGAGCCCCCGCCGTCTTCCTGCAGCCTCCCGGTGGTTCCGCAGGCTCCCGGTGCCTGCAGAGCTCTTCTACTGCAGTACAGGACCTGCGGTGATGTCACAGTCACGTGACACCAGGTTACTCCATGGTAACCTGCGGTCACGTGACTGTGACATCACCGCGGGTCCTATACTGCAGTAGAACACCTCTGCAGACACGGGAGCCTGCGGGAGCCACCGGGAGGCTGCAGGAAGACGGCGGGGGCTCGGGGTGAGGTGAGCATACACTTTTTTTAATTTTTTTTAACCCCTGCCTTCCTGTTTGGAGAGGTTTTACTGTACTGAGCATGCTCAGTACAGTAAAATCCTCCTCCAGCCTCACAGCCTCCTCCAGCCTCACAGCCTCCTCTATCCTCACAGCCTCCTCCTGCCTCACAGCCTCCTCCAGCCTCACAGCCTCCTCCACCCGCATAGCCTCCTCCAGGCTCACACCCTCCTCCAGCCTCACACCCTCCTCCAGCCTCACTGCCTCCTCCAGCCTCACAGCCTCCTCCAGCCTCACTGCCTCCTCCAGCCTCACACCCTCCTCCAGCCTCACAGCCTCCCCATCCTCACAGCGTTCTCCATCCTCACAGCGTCCTCCATCCTCACAGCCTCCTCCAGCCTCACAGCCTCCTCCAGCCTCACTGCCTCCTCCAGCCTCACAGCCTCCCCATTCTCACAGTGTCCTCCATCCTCACAGCCTCCTCCATCCTTACAGCCTCCTCCATCCTCACAGCCTCCCCATCCTCACAGCCTACTCCATCCTCACAGCCTCCTCCATCCACACAGCTTCCCCATCCTCACAGCCTCCCCCAGCCTCACAGCCTCCCCAGCCTCCTCCAGCCTCACAGCCTCCTCCATCCTCACAGCCTCCTCCATCCTCACAGCCTCCTCCAGCCTCACAGCCGCCTCACAGCCTCCTCCAGCCTCACTGCCTCCTCCACCCTCACAGCCTCCTCAAGCCTCACAGCCTCCTCCATCCTCACAGCCTCCTCCAGCCTCACAGCCTCCTCCATCCTCACAGCCTCCTCCTGCCTCACTGCCTCCTCCACCCTCACAGCCTCCTCCACCCTCATACCCTCCTCTATCATCACAGCCTCCTCCAGCCTCACAGCCTCCTCCACCCTCACAGCCTCCTCCAGCCTCCCAGCCTCCTCCATCCTCACAGCCTCCTCCAGCCTCACTGCCTCCTCCAGCCTCACACCCTCCTCCAGCATAACAGCCTCCTCCAGCCTCACAGCCTCCTCTATCCTCACAGCCTCCTCCAGCCTCACAGCCTCCCCATCCTCACAGCCTCCTCCAGCCTCACAGCCTCCTCCATCCTCACAGCCTCCCCATCCTCACACCCTCCTCCATCCTCACTGCCTCCCCATCCTCCCAGCCTCCTCCATCCCCTCAGCCTCCTCCATCCCCTCAGCCTCCTCCATCCTCACAGCTTCCTCCATCCCCTCAGCCTCCTCCATCCTCACAGCCTCCTCCATCCTCACAGCCTCCTCCATCTTCACAGCCTCCTCCATATTCACAGCCTCCTCCATCTTCACAGCCTCCCTATCCTCACAGCCTCCCCATCCTCACAGCCTCCTCCATCCTCACAGAAGCCTTCATCCTCACAGCCTCCTCCATCCTCACAGCCTCCTCCACCTCACAGCCTCCTCCATCTTCACAGCCTCCCTATCTTCACATCCTCTTCCATGCTCACAGCCACCTCCATCCCCTCTGCCTCCTCCATCCTCACAGCCTCCTCCATCCTCACAGCCTCCTCCATCATCTCAGCCTCCTCCATCCTCAGCCGCACTACCTGACACCGCTGCCATCCTGCCAACCGTCGGCCCCGCTTCATCGCCACCGCCCTCTGCGATCCCCACGCTGCCCGGATGCCGCCGGTGGCTTCCGCCCCTCACCGCTCTCTCACCGCTGGGGCCTCAATGTCGCCATGCTGGTGGAGTAGAGGTCTACGGGCTGTGGCCGAGTGTCGGGAGACAGTGACGTCGTCCTGTGGGCGGCGACAGCCAATGGGAGTGAGCGGACCGTGTCAGCCTGCAATGCCTGACACGCCCCGCTCACTCCCATTGGCCGCCGCCGCCCCTGCAAGCATATTGGGCGCTGTGTTGTACACACAGGACGCCCATCCCATTGGCAGGATTTAGCGTCCTACACCAATCGGATGGCCGTCCTCTTCTTTACCACACATCGCCCAATCCGCTCCTTCCCCTCAGCTCACATGTGTGACCTGAGGGCAGGGACTGATCCCTCTCTGCATCACCCAACTCGCCGCAGAGGACAATGCCATGTGACTGGGGCTGCGATCAGCCCCAGCACGCAGCCACGTCCTGCCGCTGAGCAGTGATGTCGCCGCTCCAGCCGCATCTCTCCTCACCCCTCCAGTCGGACCTCTCCTCACCCCTCCAGCTGAACCTCTCCTCACCCCTCCAGCTGGACCTCTCCTCACCACTCCAGCCTCTGCTCTCCTCACCCCTCCAGCCTCTGCTCTCCTCACCCCTCCAGCCTCCCACCACATCATACTCTGCTATCCACAGAGCCCCCTCTATACTCTGATACCCACAGAGCTGCCTGTATACTCTGCTACCCACACAGCCGCCTGTATACTCTGCTACCCACAGAGCTGCCTCTATACTCTGCTACCCACAGAGCCGCCTGTATTCTCTGCTACCCACAGAGCCGTTTCTATACTCTGCTACCCACAGAGCCACCTCTATACTCTGCTACCCACAGAGCCACCTCTATACTCTGCTACCCACAGACCCGCCTGTATACTCTGCTACCCACGGAGCCGCCTATATACTCTGCTACCCACAGAGCCTTCTCTATACTCTGCTACCCACAGAGCCGCCTGTATAATCTGCTACCCACAAACCCGCCTGTATACTCTGCTACACACAGAGCCGCCTGTATGCTTTCCTACCCACAGAGCCGCCTGTATAATCTGCTACCCTCAGAGCCGTCTGTATACTCTGCTACCCACAGACCCGCCTGTATACTCTGCTACCCACAGAGCCCCATGTATACTCTGCTAGCCACTCACCCGCCTGTATACACACAATTCATTTCACCGCGCTCCCGATGCAATTGCATCGGGCCTTTTTACTAGTGAGTCATAAATACAACGTCTTACCAGGGGAGTAACTACAATAGGTGCAGCGGTTTCGAACGCACCCGGGCCCTGCAGCCTAGGGGGGCCCCAAAAGTCCCTTTGGCCTATAGAAAAAGACTAATACTATTAAAGATTTGCAATAATTGGGGGCCCTGTTGGAGCCTGAAGTTACGCCACTGCGTCTTACAGTTCCAGCAAAGTGGAAGGGATTTATAGAAATCTGTGCTTGTTTTTCACTTCGTATGTCGTGCGCATTTCAGCAAGTCAATTTCTTTTGTAGGTTCATTGAGAATTATGTGCAGATTTTCCCAATAGACTTGCATTAGATGCAGAAAAATAGCAGATTAAAAAATCATGAGTTTTTTTGTGTTTTAGCAGCAGAAAGGCATCAAATACGCATGTAAAACACATGACGTTTTGCCAGATCCATATACCACGAAGTATCAAGCATAAAGCAAAAAATGTGATAAAGTTGTATGTAAAAAAAAAAGTAATTAACCGAATTTACATTATGGGTGGAGAAATTATGCAACATCAAAAACTCACCAAAAGCTCATCTTAGGAACGAGCCTACCCCCTCCTAGTGTATCCCACCTGTCCCTCTTAGACTGTGAGCCCTCATGGACAGGGTCCTCTCCCCTCCCGTATCTGTACGACTTGATTGTCCATATATATTGTACTTGTCCTCGTCTGCCCTCTCCGTATGTAAAGCGCCATGGAATCTAATGGCGCTACATAAATAAATATTAACAATAATAATTATAATAATAATAATAAAAAGATATTTGAAAACCTGGGAACGTGTAAGAAGGGACCACGTACCAACATTATGAATCTATAGTGCCATCTGGTGGAGAAAAGTAGGGTTTCTTTAATCAGATCATATTTTTTTCATCTACATATGTTCCCCCAAAGTATCTGAACAAATTTTCATAATCATAATATAAGACTGCGTGCCCACGATCAGGATTAGCAGCTTTTTGGATATAGAGTGTTTTCGCTGCGGCATGGTACAATACAGGTCTGGGGGAATAGCTACTCTCCGTGTGGAGATTTAATCCTGCATGCCATCAGTGAGGAGTCTTTTAGCCGCAATGCTCCTCTAGGAAATAGGCAAATTGTCACTTCAGGGAGGAAGTAGATGAACTCTAGTGCCACCTATTGAAAGTAGCAATCCCATTCTTTGCACTGATGAGGGGCAATGTCCCCCAAATGCAGCATCTGCAGATTGGGGCTCTGATCTGGCATAAATCCTAAAGCATATTGAAAGGCTCGTTAAAGAGTCAATTATGACTTTTAGGATTGCTACTTTCAATAGGTGGCACTAGAGTTCGTCTACTTCCTACCTGAAGTGACCATATGCATTTTACAATGCAAGCACAGTGGATTGGATGTATAGAAGTGACATGCTCACTGTGCGTTTTCCCACACTGTAAGCTGACATATGGTGCGGCTTCCTGAGCTGCAGCATGTCAATTTTTTTATTGCGGAGACATTAGTATTATCGGTGGGAGAACACAGTGCAAATACGCTGCTTCTAAAATCCTGATCGTGGGCATGTATAGCACGTGCTCCTGCAGAGAACACTAGTATCTCTATAAGAGAAAGGACGCTGTGCCCGGGACGCATTGTCTCCAGATTGTGTGAATTTACCCTAAAGCGTCCATTTCATCTAATCTCTTTTCATTAATTTTTTAAAGGGATTTTTGATCCTATGTAAATAGGGCTGTAATATAATCTTTTCCCTAGAATTATAGTAAAAGGTTAATACAGTACAGGAAATATATCTTTGTACCATGTTAGACAGTAGATAGAACAATATTAAAATCTGAGAGTCCTCAGTGGTTGATATATTTTAATGGCTAACTGAAAAGATGGTAAAGAGCAGCTTCCCAGGCTGTTCAGGTCTCTTTATCACACATGGAATAAATGAACAAGATACAGATTCCCAGATCATATCAGGACTACAAGATCCCAGGGACCTTCAGCTACATAACAACCAATGTTGTGTACTTAGAGCGTAACTGCTGTTACATTTTTATGCAATAATAATGAAGAACAAATGATTATAATAAACTTTCAAATATACCTCATTAAAAATCCTGTTTGAAAACCTTTTATAAACCTTCCAAAAGGTGTCCCCACTACACTGTGTGTGAAGCAGACATATGTTTATTATCAATCGGCAGACATATGTTTATTATCAATCAGATCCATCTTCACACTGAATATACGCATGTAACCATATGGTAAGGAAACTATGTATCATAGTAGCTCAGCATACAGCACAGTTGCTAAGCAATGTCATAATTTCAGGATCAATGCAAGCTCCTCAGAAGCTTGTGCCAAGAGATAACCTGTCATTTGGCTCCACACAGCTCAGTCACAATCTCTTTTAGCCCCTTGTCTGCTGGCTCCCCACTCTGCTCCCTATCAGCCTGATCTCAGAAGCTGTGGAAATACACCACAGTGCTGGCAGACACTGGCCACGGCTACACAGACATAAAATACAGTTTTTAAAGGAGCACAGAAAAATGTGAGAAAATAAGTCATACGACACAAAAAGCATTATCTTAGCTGCCATGTGACCCATCATTAACAACCAGTGCAGTATTGTGTTTTTTTTTAATGAAATGACATTTACACTTTAATTCTATGTACGAAATGTCCAACTGGGGGTCTCTATGTAGGGAAGACAGGATAAAAGCTTACAACAAGGATGAATTCTGATCGCCACACAATTAAAGAAACAAAGAGTAGATCTACCTGTGGCAAAACATTTTTGTAGCCCTGATCACAGCATCATAGACATGAAGGTGGTGTTAACAAAAAGTAAATTAAAGGGAACATGTCACTCCCCCAGGGCATTTTATGCTGTGCCCACTGGGTTACACATCATATAATCCCTGTATGTGCCCAGACTGGCCCCACATACTTGTGATATGAACTTATATTCTGTCCAGAGCTGGCCTCCTATTGAGTCATGGAGTCTGGTATATAGTCATGGTGGGTAAACGTCTTGCCGCTCCTCCGTGCTGCAAATTCCGCCCTGCATGGTTCACATTTTCTACCCCTCCTCTAGCCGGCGCTTGAGTGACAAGAGCACTCTCGCCTGCGCAGTGTAGCTGGTGTCTACAGTGCATAGAACAGTGCTGAAGTCTCGCGAGACTTCGGCACTGACAGTGGCACCCGCGTCTGCGCAGTGGAGCAGGTGTTCGTGTATAGTGCGGAAGTCTCGCGAGACTTCAGCACTGTTCTATGCGCCGCAGACACCCGCTTCACTGCGCAGGCGCAAGTGCTCTTGTCACTCAAGCGCCGGCCAGAGGAGGGGTGGGAAATTTGAACCATGGGTCGGCGAAATTTTTACCCACCATGACTATATACCAGCTCCGTGATTCAATAGGAGGCCAGCTCTGGACAGAATATAAGTTCATATCACAGGTATGTGAGGTCAGTCTGGGCACATACAGGGGTTACTAGAACCCCATTTACGGTACATGATGTGTAACCTGGTGGGCACAGTATAAAATGCCCTGGGGGGATGTCAGGTTTCCTTTAAAATCCCAGAGAGACAGATGAGTCTGTGAGCAGAGGTGAACCTAGCTTCTCTGTTGCCTGAGGCAAAATGCAAAACGGTTCCCCCCCCCACCTCCCCCGCTAGCAAATTTTGTTAATCAGTAGAAAATATTATTTTTATGTCTGGTTCCTACAGGTTTATATATATCCTGTAAAAATGAGAACACTAATGGCCATTTTAATTTAGAGAAATAGATAAAAAGTTGTCAAATACAAGGATGCTAGCGCCATCACACGCACATACAAGAACCACACAGAAGAATCCAGAACAAGGATCATTAATGGCAATGGCAGGCTTGGCACAAGCATACAGACACACAATGATGGCAGCATAGCTGTGGCCCATGTAGGCAGACACAGTCCTGCATCCTTATAGCACAGGAGGCAGCACTGATTACCAACCTATTATCTCTGGCACACACCTACAAAACTGAGGGCAGCTCCAACACACCACGCCTGCGTCTCCCAAAACAGTCAGTGACAAGCGCTGCACATGGGGCTGTCCGAAGCAAATAGCAGGGTCCTTACAATTGGGTTTACTAAGGGATGTGGGAGCGGAAAGGGGGACGAGTGCCACCGACCAACCACCACTCAGTAGAGACATGGCTGGAGACCTGTATGTACCGAGGGGCAGCATTGGACCTAGTGTGTAAGTTATGACTATTCAGTCCTGCAGTAGAGGGACATCCTGCACCAGGGGAGTACATAGAAATTATGGGCCACATAGAGAAAGTCCTTTTTGCCCTCCCTCGCCCCCCCAAAAAAAAAATATTTGGCTGCGCAATGTGGTGCTTGAAGCCTACAGAGCGGCGCGGGTGCACTGACGTCACCCGATGCCGGAATTACGTGATTCGCGTCATCACAGCCCAGGACGCGCCGTGGAGAGCAGGGAGGCGCTGAATACAACATGAATAGAAGATCACGCCTATTGGGCGTGATCTTATGACAAAGAGGGCCTGCCCTAGGGACTAAAGAATATAGCCCCTGCTAATTAACATCACTAATGAGTAAGTTATCAAACATTTTTCTCCACTTTCGCAGGATGCTTTTCTGAGACAAAAGGAGTGTGATATTAGTGATAGGATGTTGCAGAGACATGTTTTTGAAGCTTAGGTGGCGTTTTGGAGGTGAAATGATCCCTTTAAAAGACTATAGCAAACTGGAGAATAATCAGGAAAATATTTCATTTGTCCTTTCAAATATCAAAATACATGCCTATCATCACTCATCCAGTATTCCCTCAAGGAGAAAGGCCAAAAAAATCTTACAATCAGCAAATTGAACAATAAACATGGTGGAAGACTTTATGAAGGCAGAGGAAAAAAGATGGCAGAGGCTACGGTCACACTGGACTTTTTGATGCTGCATTTTTTTTTAAACTGCACCAAAAACAGATCAGTCAAAATGTCTGCCAGCAATGTGAAAGGGATCTTCAATTTGCTGTGTAGAAGTCAGCGCTTGTGACTGCTGTGTTGGTGATGCAGAAAGCGCATAATAATGAGCGTCAATTATTGCTCCATTTTTCTGCTGCGCTGTCCACACCACTAACATCCAGTTACTTAGGCTAGGATCACACTTGCGTTGTGACCCTAGCATGACGCAAGCACTAAAACTTAGACATTTCTGTCGCAGTGCATAGCGTTGTCTGCGTTTTCCTGTGCGCTGCCCAAAACTGCACTTCCTGGAGCTTTGTGTGTGGCCGGCTGCTATGGTAAACAGCGGGTTTCTATGGAGCTCCGTTGTCTGGCAGCACATAGTGTTAACGCTATGCGCTGCGGCGGAAATTTCCACGTTTTTAGCGCTTGCGTCATGGTAGGGTCACAACGCAAATGTGACCCCAGCCTTACCCTCACGGTGATCCTACGGTGATACCCAGTGAAATCTTCCTCCCGGGCATCACAGCATCTGTGGGTAGTTGCGTACGGTACTACAGCACATGACCTGTAAGTACTCACAGGTATTTACAGAACACATACTACTGACAGGTCCTGCTGATGCTCGGGAGGAAGACATCAGCGGAACTCCCGTGGGATTGCCGGGAAGGGTAAGAAAGTATGTGTGTCTCTGTCTGTGTCTCTGTCTGTTTCCCCCAAAAACGGAGCAAAAAAGCAGCACAAACAAGTGATGCATTTGTGATGCTTTTTGCTAAAAGAGGATACATATTTGGTGCAAAAACTGCACCAAAGACAGATCAACAAAAAGCAGAGCACAAACGCTCTGTCTGAATGAGGCCTTATGAAATCATTTATAAATTTAGTTGGGTAACAACACCTTTTGCAAATCTTAGGCTAGGGTCACACTTGGCTGCGTTTTTGAGGATGTTATTGGCAGCCTGCGTTTTTGGGCTGCGTCTTTGCTGTTCGGTCTGTAGCAGCCTTTAAAAACGCAAGCAAAAACGCATGGTACCATTTAGTGATGCTTGAAAAAAGTGTTTTTGACTGAAACGTCGCATCACATGGCCTTATATAGGGTCCAGAAAACGTCTTTATGCTTGGAGTGCTGCCTGTTTTTTTCTATAAGTATCACCACACAGTAGAGCACGGTGTACAGGACTATTGCACCTATTTATATGTACTACCACTGTGCTGATTCTAACTTTAAGCTTTTTTTTTAAACTATAATATATATATGCAATAAATGAAGTTGCAGCACTCCAGTTCTTTCTTAGGTGAAAAAAGGTTCCTTTATTTGATATCACAGCATGGGCACAGCGACATTTCTGGTAGGCAAACTCTTTTTCCAGCTACCTCTGGCCTCTCTGACCAAGGTTATATACAATTTACAAATTAGATCTGTGGCGCCCCACTGGTCAGGCGTCATAGTTGAGTACTGCACCCATAAATGAGTGGGCGGTTACCCCTGTCACAGTGGAATGTAGGGTTTGTAGGAGGATCCCATCCCAGCACTCCCACACACCCACCTAGGCAGATGGTAAGGGCCCATACCCTAGAAGGGGGAGTTAGGGGAGGAGGGAGGTAGAAAAACGGGGGTTTATAGTTTGCCTCGAGGGACGAAGGGGTACGGGAGCCCTGAGAGAGAGAAGGGGACTCCGAGAGGGGGGCCTGGAGAGAGAGAGAGAACAGGCATCCCAGACTGAAGGAGGGAACCCACCGAATCAGAGCGTCCATACTCCAGGAGGGAACTCTGGTCCATACACCGGAGTGCTGGTTCCGAAGACACGGCACAGGGAGTTCAGCTGCTGAGTCGTAACACCTGTCGTGGGTCCGTCTACTGGCCCCGACACCCTGTCTCAAGGAAACCAGTCACACCAGGATAACCCAGCAGAGTCCAGTTCCAGTGCAGGAGAGAGGAGAGTGGGAAGCTGGGACACTCAGAAGGCTCCCCAATAGGGTCTGGTACTAAGCGGGCTGTTGCAGGACAGGCAGCTGCAATGGGACACAGGTTAGAGCAAGAAGGCATACCACGGGAGACTCCAAGAGACTCTGCATCCCACTGTGACTACCCGGCCGGCTACCCTTACCTAACAACGTTGTCTTCTGTGAACTGTGCCACCACCAGCATTGTTCCAGTAAAGTACCCGGGTAGAGTTACAGAGTCTCCGTGTAATTATTTCCACGTTGCACTGCAACATGTCTATCTCCACCATCAGCACTTCCATCACTACAGGTGCATCCCTGCCCTGGAGGGCCAGCTCTAACTGCAGGGAGCTGTACTATCTCAGCTGCTGTACCATCGCCTTCCGGAGGTCTGAAGCGGTGCTGGTGCTACATCACCAGAATCTGCGGGTGGCGTCACGATAAACTTATAAACTTTTATTCCCATTCCAAACACCTTTTTAGTTGACCACTAGGGCCACGGGTCTGGCAGGTCACCAGTGACATCCCTACCGCATCAGAGGGCCCAGATACCCAAGTCCCTATACCCTGGGCTAGTTAGATCTCAATCAACATTGTTGTACAGTTCCATATTTTTCTTTTCATGCTAGTAATACATCTCAGAAAGTGCAATAGTGCTCTATATCAAACTGCACACTCCATACAGTGAATTATAACATTTACAGTTCACACTAAGGGCTCTTAATGCCTCTTTTACTCTTAATTGGAAGATTACTGATCAGCTGTTTCTTTTTAATCATTACTGTTATCTAATATAGGTTTTAACATGCACATATCATTAGCTTTGTGTATGGGTGCCATCTTGCCCTCTCCTCGTGGTAGCGGCGTGTGGAAGCATGGTGTGCTCCTGCGCATCTGCTTTGTTGTTGTAGAGCCATGGTAACCTGGCCTGCTCTCCTTGCTCGCGGACGTCATTTCCGCGTCTGCGCACTATGTCAGCGGTCCCGCTTTGTTTTCCTGTCATCATGGGGATCCGCCTCTGTTCTAACTGCGCTAGCTGTATCTCTACATAATGTGTGTCTTTTTCCTCAGATTGCTACTTAATTTGTGTTTAAGCTACCTTTTCTTTGTCCTTATATTAAAGTGACTATGTGCCTTACATAAATCTTAAAGTGACCATATGCAAAATGTGCAAATTTAACACTATGTATGTGGCGCCCCTCTGGCTAGAGAGGTATTGCACTCTGACAACAAATGTGGTATCTCTGTAAGTTGTCAGTTTAGGGTTTAACCTATGGAGTCTGGTTTTACACACAAAACACCTAAGACTAGGCTACTCTAGGAAAAGGGGGGGACTGGTAAGTTAGTAGGTCCCAAAAGGGGGCAGAGTCTAGTTAGAGTAGTGAGAGAGAGTGACAGTTTACAGACAGACAGTGCTGGGAAGGCAGTCAGGAAGTAAGCGCCTGACAGTACTGCTGACAAGAGGGATCCCCATCTTTAAGTGGGGGCCCAGGACAGAAGGCAACGGACCAGGATGGTTGGAGCCGGCTGGTCACGTTGGGGGAAGCACCGGCAACACGGAAAGCCGAGGTGGTCAGCAGTTTACCTCTGGCTGCAAACTGATGAGCTACGGGCCCAAAGTAATCAGGTTGCCGTCAGTGCCACAAGGGCATCTCACCCCTCAGGACTGAAACCGGTTCAGAACACTAGAGGAAATAGTCCGAATTCTGGTGGCGGGAGAAATAGTGCGTTCCTGCTGCTCCCGTCCGTACTGGTATGGACCCAACCCAACCTACTAGCTACAGACCGTAGAACTGGCAGGAGAGCTCTGCGAAGGTGGTAAGGACAGAGAAGGACAGAATAGACCCGAAAAGACTAAGAAGGAACATCTGGAGACTCCACAAGGGGGACCCTGAGCTGGCAACAGACACCCGGTAAACCAGACTGTACCGTGTATCATTTAACATCTGCCGTTACCCAGTAAAGTGGAGATAGAGTTGAATTGGTCTCTGTCATCCCTCTCGCCGGTGCGCGGAGGGCCGCACTATCACCAGCATCGTACCAGAGGGGTAAGAACAACAACTACTACTCCCCTCATCCCCACCATCATCCTCCATCACCGCTACCCTGAGGTAAAAGCTCCACCTGCGGGGAGCTGGACCACACTCTGCTGCACCCATCATCACCTCAGCGGCCGGCTTGCAGCGCCGGTACCTATATTACCGTGAACTACAGGTGGCGTCACATTCCCTTGTAAATATTCCCTCCCCACCATCTAACAAATGACAGCCAGGGCACAGAACCCGACCCACCCGTGACTTCCCCAGTCATTCCACGAAAACCAGGCCCGGTATCCGAGTACCCCTTTCCCTGGGCTAATCTTATAAGTATGTGGCTCCAAAATATAAATGCTTTATCTAAATAAGTGCTCTAAAGGTGCCGTCACATGCTTCAATTTGTTGTTAGCGATCTCATGCAAGCGAGATCACTAACAGCATCGTCCACATCGCTGGTGAGCTGTCACACAGGCACACTCACCAGCGATGTGGACCAGCGAGCTCGCTGGTAACCATGGTAAACATTGGGTTACTAAGGGCTGTGCGGCGCTTAGTAACCCGATGTTTACCATGGTTACAAGCTCCCAGCATAGACTGTGCGGCGCTGGGAGCTCGTTCATTGTTGGCCTCCTGGTGTCACACGCAGCGATGCTGCGTGTCCACCGGGCGACCAGCTATAAATTTGAGGTCCTGTCCTCAAATCAAACGATCAACGATCAGCCGACTGATCGTTGATCGTTAGTAGTGTCATACGCTAAACACGTGACTTTTGAACGATATCGGCAATGATATCGTTACGTGTGACAATACCTTTAGTGTGCCAATGTCATGCTTGAAAAAAGTCTTTTTGACTGAAACGTCGCATCACGTGGCCTAATAATGGGTCCAGAAAACAACTTTATGCTTGGAGTGCTGCCTGTTTTTTTTGATAAATATACATATAGTTAGCAATTTATAGAGGTTTTAAACTAATATTTTAATTGGTAGGAGACACCACACCCTTTTCCTATATAAGATGTAAGAACCATTGTGAGTGATAACCATGTAGCCATGGGTGTGATTGGAGTCGTGACCAAAGCAGCAGGTTTTCAATAATCCTCCGTCTAATATGAATTTGTGCTGTTCACAACACGTTCAGGTGAACTGTAATAACCAAAATTCCACCATTTAATCTGCCTTTGTACACAGGGAACGATTTCCTCTCTTTTGTTTTGCAAAGTAATGTATAGATATCATATACTGTTTCTGTCAATAATCTGTCTGAAAACTACCGACGAAAACCGAAATCGATGAAGACCGAGGCAACGATTTCCATAGGAATCAATGTGAAATGAATTAATTGGTTCGAGACACTGTAAAGGCCACTTACACACACAGATATATTGGTTACAGATCTCTGGTTGCAGTGAAATCATGGACACATTGTTCCATTTTGTGGCTGTGTAATGTAACAATGTGTCCATGATTTCACTGCAACCAGAGATCTGTGACCAATATATCTGTGTGTGTGTGTAACGTGGCCTAAAAAGACGTACAAAAAAAAAGCATTTCATAGTGAATGAAGATAGCGGTTAATGATAGAATCACTCAGAAATTACTGTAAAAGGAATATGAATAAACATTTATTGTGTTTTATTTATTTATTTTTTTTAAAAACCTATTTTTGGTGTGTGGGAGATGCCGAGGAGGGTAGACAGGGGTGTACTTTTTATTTTTTGGAAGGGGAATCTCACTTTTATAGGTAAATTAGTAGCGATGTACGGACAGAAATTGACAAACACCGAGGCATCGACGAAAACACAATTTTCATTAAAAAAAATCAATGAAAACCAAAACCAATAATATCCGAAGTCGATGAAAACCGAGGTATCACTGTATATGCAGTATGTGTGCAAACAAGCTTGAGATCATGCACTTTTGCATATTAGTGTAACCTAAAGGTGGCACTGCACACAATACTATTATACGGTACTCTGGATTGCAAAGTCCATGTATTGCAGACATCAGAGTTTAAAAAGGCTTGTTCAAAGCATTTTATGTGCACATTATGGAGTAACTGAAGATCTGAACATTCCGCTTCTTTTTTCAGGCACTGCTTACACACTACACATCTGCTGCTGCACTCATGCAGGGAGGTAAAGTTGTAGTCTGTGATCTGTGCATGTCATATAAAATCTGCATTTATCTCAAGTACCGGGGCATTACTACTCACTGATGCCTGGGATAGATGCAGAGCTGTGTTTGTAATAATACATCACTGCTCTACTCCTTCTGGACAATAATTACCAGCAGAGAGATCTGTGTGACATGATTGCACATACGTAGTACAGGGAGCCAAGTTTTCCTTTTGCAAAGGGACATAATTTTACACAAAACCTCAAAAATGGGCCAGAAGTTTCAATCATGTGATGTTCATTTAAAGGGAACCTGTCACCTGATTCTAAGCCCCTACACTATCACTAGCTGTCCCTACACCTTCCTAGCTGCTCCATATCTATCCCTTTCTCATCTAAAGTCTATATGAAACATCTGAAAAATTAGTTTAAACTTACTGCAGTCCTCGCGTTTGGGGGACTGGGAAGGTGTGGCCATGCTCCATTCACCACTCCTCCGTGGTGTAGTGCACGCCCCGCTGGGCGGAATTATTCTTTGTCCTCTCTGCCCCCAGTATTTGGAATCTCCCGCCCTCTGTGCCATTCTATACACCGGCCGGACGTCACATTCGGCGCGGTGCATTATGGGGCCGGTCACGTGATCGGCCTTAGTGCATTATGGGGCCGATCACGTGATCGGCCCCAGTGCATTATGGGCTTGATCACGTGATCGGCTCGGCTTCAATATGCGCATTGCGCATGCGCGGAGCCGGGCCGATCACGTGATCAAGCCCATAATGCACTGGGGCCGATCACGTGATCGACCCCATAATGCACTAAGGCCAATCACGTGACCGGCCCCATAATGCACCGCGCCGGATGTGACATCCGGCCCGGTGTATAGAATGACACAGAGGGCGGGAGATTCCAAATACTGGGGGCAGAGAGGACAAAGAATAATGCTGCCCAGCGGGGCGTGCACTACACCACGGAGGAGTGGTGAATGGAGCATGGCCACGCCTTCCCAGTCCCACAAACTTGAGGACTGCAGTAAGTTTAAACTAATTTTTGAGATGTTTCATATGGCCACTTTAGATGAGAAAGGGATAGATAGGGAGCAGCTAGGAAGGTGTAGGGACAGCTAGTGATAGTGTAGGGACTTAGAATCAGGTGACAGGTTCCCTTTAAAGGGAACCAACCATCTAAAAATCCCTATCTAACCTATAAATATCTGTCCCTGGAGCCTAAAATTACTATTCTAACCATCCCTGACTGACTAAATCTACCTAACTAGATGCACAATAAATCACTTTTTATACTTACCAAATCCTTGACTGATGGGCGTTCCTCCAGGGTCTTTGACCGATAGGCAGGTTTCCTCGCTGCACTCGCACCCGCCTCGCTGCTGTCCATCTTATTTCCAGGATTCAAATTACCCGCCCATCGCGTCCTCGCAATGCTGCAGGCCTCGCGTCACTTCCGCCCGCCGCGTCGCTGGATCTATGATGCGCCCAGGCCGGCTTCAGCATGCCATCTGTGCATGCTCTGAAGCCGGCCTGGGTGTACCAGTGACGCGGCGGGCGGAAGTGATGCGGGGCCTGCAGCACGTGACCCGCTCTTTGCGAGGACACGATGGGTGGGTAATTTGAATCCTGGAAAGAAGATGGACAGCAGCGAGGCGGGTACGAGCGCAGCGAGGAGACCCGCCTAACGGTCAAATAGGGATAGGGATTTTTAGGTGGTTGGTTCCCTTTAAACTCACCTGTGGCAAGTAATACGTGTCGGCAATGTGAAAATTACACCAGAAACCAGATAATAAGGGGAGAATTTGACTCAATCATTGCATTGTGTGTCTGTGTGTGCCACATTAAGTACAGTTGAGGCCAAAAATATTGACACCCCTGCAATTCTGTCAGATATTACTCAATTTCTTCCTGAAAATGATTGCAATCACAAATTCTTTGGTATTATTATCTTCATTTAATTTGTCTTCAAAGAAAAAACACAAAAGAGAATGAAGCAAAAAGCAAAACATTGATCATTTCACACAATACTCCAAAAATGGGCCAAGCAAAAGTATTGGCACCCTCAGCCTAATACTTGGTTGCACAACCTTTATCCAAAATAACTGCGATCAACTACTTCCGGTAACCATCAATGAGTTTCTTACAATGCTCTGATGGAATTTTAGACCATTCTTCTTTGGAAAACTGCTCCAGGTCCCTGATATTTGAAGGGTGCCTTCTCCAAACTGCCATTTTTAGATCTCTCCACAGGTGTTCTATGGGATTCAGGTCTGGACTCATTGCTGGCCACCTTAGAAGTCTCCAGTACTTTCTCTCAAACCATTTTCTAGTGCTTTTTGAAGTGTGTTTTGGGTCATTGTCCTGCTGGAAGACCCATGACTTCTGAGGGAGACCCAGCTTTCTCACACTGGGCCCTACATTATGCTGCAAAATTTGTTGGTAGTCTGCAGACTTCATAATGCCATGCACACGGTCAAGCAGTCCAGTGCCAGAGGCAGCAAAGCAACCCCAAAACATCAGGGAACCTCCGTCATGTTTGACTGTAGGGACCATGTTCTTTTCTTTGAATGCCTCTTTTTTTCTCCTGTAAACTCTATGTTGATGCCTTTGCCCAAAAAGCTCTACTTTTGTCTCATCTGACCAGAGAACATTCTTCCAAAATGTTTTAGGCTTTCTCAGGTAAGTTTTGGCAAACTCCAGCCTGGCTTTTTATGTCTCGGGGTAAGAAGTGGGGTCTTCCTGGGTATCCTACCATACAGTCCCTTTTCATTCAGACGCCGACAAATAGTACGGGTTGAAACTGTTGTACCCTCGGACTGCAGGCATCTTGAACTTGCTTGGATGTTAGTCGAGGTTCTTTATCCACCATCCGCACAATCTTGTGTTGAAATCTCTCATCAATTTTTCTTTTCCGTCCACATCTAGGGAGGTTAGCCACAGTGTCATGGGCTTTAAACTTCTTGATGGCACTGTGCACGGTAGACACAGGAACATTCAGGTCTTTGGAGATGGACTTGTAGCCTTGAGGTTGCTCATGCTTCCTCACAATTTGGTTTCTCAAGTCCTTAGACAGTTCTTTGGTCTTCTTTCTTTTCTCCATGCTCAATGTGGTACACACAAGGACACAGGACAGAGGTTGAGTCAACTTTAATCCATGTCAACTGGCTGCAAGTGTGATTTAGTTATTGCCAACACCTGTTAGGTGCCACAGGTAAGTTACAGGTGCTGTTAATTACACAAATTAGAGAAGCATCACATGATTTTTCTAACAGTGTCAATACTTTTGTCCACCCCTTTTTTATGTTTGGCCTGGAATTATATCCAATTTGGATTTAGGACAATTCTTTTTGTGTTTTTTTCATTGAAGACAAATTAAATGAAGATAATAATAACAAAGAATTTGTGATTGCAATCATTTTCAGGAAGAAATGGAGTATTATCTGACAGAATTGCAGGGGTGTCAATACTTTTGGCCACAAATGTATGTAGAAGAAAATGAGAGGAAGAAAGAGAACTGCCTGAGGACTTGAGAACTGAAATTGTTGAAAAATATCAACAATCTCAAGGTTACAAGGCAACCTTCAGCGATCTTGATGTTCCTATGTCCATGTTGCGCAACATAATCAAGAAATTTACAACACATGGCACTGTAACTAATCTCCTTGGACGTGAAAGGTTGCAGCACAGGATGGTGGATAAGCAGACCCAATGAAGTGACAAAGAAATTCAAGCTGTCCTGCAAGTCATGTCATGGTGAATCTGTGTCAGCTCAAACTGTCTGTCGACATTTGTATGACATTAAGCACTATGGTAAGAGACCCAGGAGGATCCCATTGCTGACACAGAGGCATAAAAAAGCTAGACTGCAGTTTGCTAAAATATACATGAGTAAACCAAATTCGTTCTAGAAAAGCATCTTGTGGACTGATGAAACCAAGACAGAGCTTTTTGGTAAAGCAAATCATTCTACTGTTTACCAATATTGGAATAAGACCTACAAAGAAAATAACACAGTAACTACAGTCAAATATGGTGAAGGTTCAACGATGTTTTCGGAATCTGAAGAGTATAAAGGATTTTAGGTCACAATATAGTACCCAGTGTCAGAAAGCTGGGTTAGCATCCTAGGTCATGGTTCTTCCAACAGGACGATTACCCTTAACACACTTTAAGAAGCATCCAGAAATTAATGAAAACAAAGTGCTGGAGAGTTCTGAAGAAGCCAACTAGTCTGGATCTAAATCCCATGGAACACCTGTGAAGAAATCTTAAAATTGCTGTTGGGGGAAGATGTATTCAAATAGGAGACATGGAGCAATTTCCGAGACTGTGGTATCACAAACAGGGTTCAAACCTGTGCGGGGAAACCCCATTTTGTCCAAAAAGGGGTTATTTACAGGGGATTTTGTTGTGATGCCACCCATGGTATGTGGTCAGTGGGGACCACCACTGCGTATTCCTGCTGGGGACGTGATTTAGAGCAGCGTGGATGGTAAGCCCTCCTTGGGTAGGGCTGAGTGTCCCCAGGGCAGGTGTAAGAATGGAAATGCAGATGCCTTATCCCAGATGCCACACCAAAAAGATGTGGAAGAGGAATTGGAGGAGCTGGAAGAAATAGAGCTACCGGCCTTTCACCGCTCTAGAGCATCCCAGTACAGAACAGGTGTGTACCAGAAGCATCAGAAGGCAACTCTCAAACCATTACCACATCACGGATGGGCTGACACACAGGACAGTGACCCAGCTGTGAAGCTAGTCAAGGAATTGCTGACATAGGAGGGTGCGTACCCTGGTCAGAATGCTCCAGTTGAAGCTCAGCAGTTGTGGAAGGAAAGAAATAAACTGTTCCTGTATCAAAGTAAGTTGTGCAGAAGATATACCAACCCCAAGACTCATGAGTTGGTCTAGCAAATCATTGTACCCAAGAGAGATGCCAAAATGGTCTTGAAAGCCTATCACGATGGTGCAGGGCATTTGGGATGGAAAAAGTTGGAAGTCCTCTTAAGAGAAAGATTCTACTGGATTGGCATGAGGAGATCAATTGAAGAGTGGTGTAGAAAATGTGGCCCGTGCAACCTGAGAAGGAAGGATCAAGAAAGCCAAAGAGCTCCACTCTAGTCCATAGTTACCAAGCAATACCTGGTATTAGTAGCCTTAGACCACTTCAAGTTAACACCAAGCAGATCCGGCTATGTTTACGCCTTAACCATAGTGCACCACTATTCCCGTTTCCTAGTGGTGGTGCCAGTGAAGGACTTAATAGCAAGAACCACAGCAAAGGCATTCCAAACATACTTTTGCAGACCCCTTGGTTACCCTGAACAGGTCTTAGCAGATCAAGGTCCAGCCTTTGAAGCAGAGGCGTTCCAAGAATTCTGTAACATGTATGGTTGTAAGAAGATCCGCACAACACCTTAACATCCTCAAACAAACGGCTTATGTGAGAAGGTGAACCACATAGTGATTTACCTTTTGAAGACCTTACCAGCATCAGAAAGAAACCAATGGCCAGAGAAGTTACCTGACCTGGTAGACTTGTATAACCATGTCCCGGTGAGTTCTACCAATTGCACCCCGGCTTATCTAATGAGAGCAAGACCCGGTAAGCTGCCAATTGATTTGGATATGGGAATTCTCAAACCTGACGCAGAAGTTCCAGAAACCAGTTGGGATACCTTACGCCAGCAGAGGTATCGCCAAGTTCCAGCATGCATTGAGAAAAGCCTACAGCAAGCTAGACAGAGGCAGGAGAGAACCTTCAGTCAACATGCTCTAACAACTCCATTGCAACCTGGTGAGCAAGTGCTTAAGAGGAAAAGACGCACCAAAAAATTACATGATCAATGGGAACCAACACCATACACTGTACTCCAATCAAATTTTGACAATACAAAAGTGTGCCTAATTAGTAGAGATGAAGGCAAGACAACGTCCGCAGTATCCAGAGATCACCTGAAGTTATGTCCTGAAACCTTGAAGACACCATATGTCCCCGTACCTGCACCTGTTGAACCCACGAAAGAAGAAGATGTGTTCCATCCCGTTCTAGGAGATTTTCCAGAAACCTGGACAAATTACCATGGAGCAGTCCGACTTCCAATGCTCGCATTTCCTCAAGTGGTAGTACCTGAACCCGTGCAGCAAGAAATAGAAAGAGAGGAAGAGCTGGAAGTAGAACCCGTAGAGAAAGAACAGATTCCTGGTCCCAGTGAACTTGCGCAGTCCTGCTGTCAGATCCACATCCTCATCAGAACCAGAAACACATGAAAGGTACACCTCTACACATAGCATCATGCTTCGTACACCCGGTACACCTGTAGTAAGAAGGTCACAGGGTAGTACACATGGTCATACATTCTGGCAGTCAATACCGGACGGTGGGAGTTCCAGATTCTCAGCCACAATAACCAGAGACACAGCAACGTATAAATTCCAGCAACACTGACACCCGGGAACAGGGTATAAGTAAATGACTCGAGTTGCCTTTCATACCGGTACCTCAGAGGACGAGACAGGGCCGGCAGCCAAGCTTAGCTTAAGCAGCAGCAGGAGCCAAATTGCAAGCGCAGTAAGGGAGCCAAAGATCCAGTCGGGTTAGAATTACCCTAAGTTGCCCTCAAGAATCCGTGGACAGCTTTTAACATCTGCTCCAGTAAAGGACTGAGAAAACTACAAACAGTGAGTCTGCCTATTCCTTGTGCCCTTCTGTAAAATCTATATAAATTAAAAGAGAAAGGAAGCGCACATAGAGTAATACCGCTATTATACAGGTCCCTCAGACCCCAAATGGTTAAACTCACCTGATGTAGTTGTGAGTGTCACAACTACAATAAAAGCACATAGGAGGTCGCTGCAGGCTCCCAGCTGAGAATTGAAGAATCCAGAAAACAGTGCCCTGAGGAAGTGGCTTTGTGCCACGAAACACGTGTTTGCAGAATAAACGGAGTGGATGATTTACTCTGTTTTTATCCTTGTGGTCAGCGCGGCATTTGATTCCAGCTCTTTATCACTGTTTTCTGTATTCCTTGTGCCCGTCGCCCTGCATCTCACACATAGACTATTTACACCTTCCCTGGGGATGCTCAGCCCTACCCGAGAAGGGCTTACCATCCACGCTGCCCTAAGTTACCGTCCCCAGCAGGAATACAGCAGCGGTGGTCCCCACTGACCACATACCCCGGGTGGTGTCACAACAAAATTACCTGTAAATAACCCCTTTTTGGACTGAGCACAGGCCACGGGATTGGGTCACGACTACCATGATTCCCAGAGAGAAAGCACCGGCCTGGCTCCGAGTATCCCACACCCTGGGGGCGCCTCACCAGTGTTTATCCACAGGTTCAATAGCTAATAACAGCTAAAAACTAACAAAGTTAGAGAAAACTGATCCTGAGCATTATACCATTCAGAGCTGAAATCTAACGATTCTAGTATGAGAATGGAGGGAGTGTCTTGTAAATGATTGCCGGTCCTAGATACCTAATTGTTGGAACTAAAAAAGAAAATAAGAGAGCGCACATAGGGTAATAACGTAGGGTCACTAAACCCCTAACACCGTTCCAAATGGTCAGACTCACCTGACCAGGTTGTATTGGTCACAACCAACCTATATCACTTGGAGATAAGGGCCGTCGCAGGATCCCCACTGGATAAATGGAGCTCAGGATGAGAAGAAAAGAGCCGGGTTGGTATCACTGCGCTGACCCAAGGAGAATCTAAAGTAGTAATATACACAATCTACTTTAATGAAACAAGCCTACGGATTTCATGGCTGTCTAGCCACTTCATTAGGGCAATCAGGGATTGTGTATATTTCTACTTTGGATTCTCCTTCTTGGGTCAGCATGGTGATACCAACCCTGCTCTTTTCTTCTCATCCTGAGCTCTAATTGTTGGAGATGGCACCCTCAGAGCTACCTTATGTTAATGCCAATAAGGAAACCCTCGTAGTTTGCACTGTAGTAGGCAACTTACATTCTTATGCACAGTCACTATCCAGATGACGCTGACTTTCACATGTGACTGTCCCTTTAAGATGTCAGATTTTGAACATTGAACATGCTTGATTTCCGCTTTGCTAAAGGTTGGGACCCGTAATCTAGTAATTGGGGTGTCACAGTGCTAAGTGCTTCTGTGGACAAGCATAGTCAATAATATACGGTAAGTGTTGGAGAAAAAGGAGTATATTTAAATATATTCTTTCTCTTATCGAATCAGGACAGCCCAAATTTACTAACTTGTGTGAAAATTCTTGACAGTTCACAAATACGGATGAGTGATAGATTCTATTCCCTCTATTTTTATAGAGGGTTTAGAGTCATAAAGCACAAGGTAAGCCGAAGAAGCACAAAACAGATGACACCAGTAAATAAAGATCTGAGTTGCTGTTATAAATCACGTGATCCAGAGTAGTAGCAGAAATGGTGATTTATTAGACGCGTTTCGAAGCCTGTCCCTGCTTCTTCCTCAGGAAATTCAGTCCTTGAAAAAACCTTTTGCTGGTGAAACGTACGTCAGAGGTCTGGTGTGACGCTGGTCACAAGTAATAACTAGTCACAGAGAAGCAGAAGACAAACAGAAATAAATGGAAAGTAAATATAACAATAATACTACTTACTGGTAGTAAACAGAGGTCAACACAATCCAAGGTCAGGTCCAGGAAATGGCAAAGTACAGCAAAGGAGTTGTCAGAAGCGAAATCCAATTCAAGCCAAAGTCAGGAAACCAGAGAGACAAAAACAGAATAAAAAGGTAAAAACAGAAAGAGGAGTCACATCACAAGCAGAGAGTCAAGGCCAGGCAAGATAGCTAAGTCAGGCAGGGTCTGTTTTAGAGCACAGAGAGATCAAGTCCACACAGCCAGAAGCAAGTGTACAATTGACCCAGAGCAGAGGTGCAAGCTTGATTAAATAGAGGCCTAATTAATTGAGCTGAATTCAGGTGATTGAGGCACAGAGCCGTCCCAGGCTGATGGCGGGTTTACACGTCGCGATATCGTAGTACGATTTCAATCAAAAGTCACGTGGTTCAATCGTCGGAGCCGAAATCGTTCCTGCGTTGTATGGTGTGAACGTCCAATACGATGCAGGAACGATGTCAATGCGATATCGGGGATTGAATGAGCGTGCTATTCAATGCCCCGATATTGAAGGAAGATTGAAGTCGGATCGTGCTGTGTAAACGCACAACTACGATGCGATTTCAAACGTCACCCATTCACTCCCATGTTAAGTATGCGATCCTGGGTTGGGAGGCGTAGACATCGCACGGACGTTGTATTCCAATATCGCAGCGTGTAAACATTCAATGCGATGCGGGAGAAACGTGCACTAAATGCGCGCTCCCGCGCCATTGAACTGCGATATCGGAACGCGATTGAAGCGTGTAAACCCACCTTGACAGTCTGCACAAACCTAGAACAAACACAGGCAATGTGGAGATCATGACATCTGGGATGACCAATAACAGGGAGCAGTTCACCGGTTAATGTGTAATTTTGGTAAGATTGTTTGGTTTGGCTTCTTACATAACATATACAGTATAAAAGGACCACTGGGTTTGTATATTTTGCTTATAATTTTGGGCATTAAATTCTCCTTAATACTATATCCCTGATATGTATATAGATAATTTGTAATCCCAGCGGACCCCTTTTGCCTTTATAACCAATACCCCCCTTGTTTGATCCTTTTTTGCTATCTTTTGTCCCCCATAATCTATACAGACTGTGTATGTATTCCCCATGTGGTTCTCAGCTTTCAGTATTCGTACAGTATAGACTGTTTCTACATAATAATACTTAATGTTGTTCAGATCAATAAAAACTGTTTTTTAATTGAATATTTCTGTAGTTTGTTTCTCATTGTAATAACTGAGTAAACTGTGGTGCATGTTGGAAATCTGCAACATATCAACTTCTCTTGTGAGTGCGCTGATTTTTATGTTCAGATTTTTCCCGTAGAATTGCATTAGGTGTGGAAAATGCATGTCATCTACACGACTGTTTTGATAGATTTGGTCAAATCACTGTTAGTATCAAAAACAAAGCAGCTTTATTTAAAACATGACACCAAGAAAGAAAAAAAACACACCATCAAAAACACAATTAAAAAAAGTGTAAAAACAACCTCACGAACATACAAAAAAAAAGATCCAGTGGCATCAGTGTTTTGGATTCGCAAATCCTCAGTGTTCACTACTGTTTTTCACACATGAAAAATAACTAGATGCCAAAACTCATGCAATGGGCCTGCACTTTGGTGTTTCTATATCTTCAAGTAATCGTACGCATGCGCTGCATCAGCTTAATCACCATCGATGTGCGCCTGTGCAGTTTCCACGTGCAATCATAGATGTCTGCTACATAGGTTGGTTTCTCGGCTCATGCATGCACTATTCTATACAGCGGACTCAGATTAAGGGTATCGTTACACATCGCAACATTGCATGCAATTTCATTTGCAATTTGCTGGTTGCAGTGAAATCATGGACACATTGTTCTATTTGTACACAGCAACAAGTGAAATTGCATGCAATTTTGTGACGTGTAACGGTACCCTGACAGTGTACAGAGACAATCTTCAATGGACGCACAACATACTTCCGGTCGCCAATATTTTGTTCCAGCTGAGCAGCATGCAGGGATAACTATATATGTGTACACCACTTTCGGACACCACCTGCCTCACTCCATTCTTCATAGATCTGGTACTCATTTTACTAATTAAATTTGTTCTATTATTTAATATATAAGACAAGTGTTTGCCAGTCTAACCCCACCCTTTCACCTCTAAGGAAGCCATGTTCTAGCGTGGTGATTTGGGTCGGGTCTCCTTCCTCTTTGTTTGGCTTATTTCACTTTGAACTATAGTTAGCTGCCTGGTATGTATTGTGTCGAGTTTTTTCTGTTTATTCTTTTTGGATTCATTATTTGATTGCTTTATTATTATTATAGCGCCACTTATCCCATGGCGCTTTACATGTGAAATGGGCATATATAGACAAGTACAATAATCATGAACAATACAAGGCACACACAGGTACAGGAGGGAGGACCCTGCCTGCGAGGGCTCACAGTCTACAAGGGATGGATGAGGATACAGTAGATGAGGAGAGAGGACCCTGCCCGAGAGTGCTCACAGTCTACAAGGGATGGGTGAGGACACAGTAGATGAGATAACCCTGCCTGCGAGGGCTCACAGCCTACAAGGGATGGGTGAGGATACAGGAGAGGGCAAAGCTGGTCGGATAGCGGTATAATGGACTGAGGCTCACTGCCAGTTGTAGGCTTGTTGGAAGCGGTCGGTCTTCAGGTTCCTTTTGCAGGTTTCCACGTGGATGACAGTCTCAGGCCCCTTTCACACTAGCGTTTTTTTACAAATTGCATCAGATCCGGCAGATTTAACCATCTGCCGCTTCACGGCCGCACTTGCAGCAAGCCCCAGGCATTGTCTATGGGGCTTCCAGCAGGTGCAGCAAGTGCGGTATAGCTTCCAGCACTTGCGGCCGCGAAAAAATTGCAGCTGACCGCATGACCGCAACTGCTGGAACCGCGGCTACACCGCACTTGTCGCAAGCCCCATTGACAATGCATGCGGCATGTCGCAAGAGCGGCCGTTAAGCAGCAGATGTGGTAAATCTGCCGGATATGCCGCAATTTGAATAAAACGCTAGTGTGAAAGGCGCCTTATGTGTTGGGGTAGGGGTTCCAGACTATGGGGGATGTATGGGAGAAATGTATTCAATTGTGGGAAGAAGAAATAGGAGGGGAGGAGATCTTGTGAGGATTGGAGGTTGCATGAGGTAATTATAAGACCATGTCACAGTTGTACGGAGGAGACAGGTTACAGATGGCTTTGTATGTCATAGTAAAGGCCCTGTTACATGGTACGAGATCGTGAACAATATTGCTCACACGTCACAGGTTTGGAGTGGTTCAAACATAGTTAGGACGTTGTTGCATGTTATACCGAGATACGACTATGATAAATTGTTGGATCGCAGATTTGAGAACATGTTCTCAACCCAAACGATCTTGATCAGCCAACCTGCTGCATTGTTGTGGGTGACACCGCAATAACGATGTCGTTCACGACTTCTCCTATTCACAACAGTGAACAAGTATCATTTGCTGGGTTGATGCGAACGATAGCTGCTCGCCACATCGTTGGTGCGTCATCCATGATATCTAGAAGTGTGACATCTCACCAACGATGTCAAAAAGATGTCCTAACGACCGCGCTCCCGTGAGATCGTTGGTGAGGTCTTAACGACCTTGAAGCGTGTAACAGTACCTTTAGGGTTTTGAACTGCGTTCTGCCCATTCAGGCTCAGTAAAAGCAGCTCTAGTTTAACATTATGTTACATTATGCTTTTATTTATGATTTTGATGATGCCAGTCTTTCTGCACACCAGCTTCCTCTTCTTGTTGTCCATTACTTCTTTTTGGCATTATTGGGACAGATCTGTCTCATTTCTGTGGTGCCTCCAGCTTGGTCTAGTCACTGATTTTCACATGAAGCTTCTCCCATACATTGCATTGCTCATCACTGAGTGCGCACAGGCTGAGCTCTGTAAGGCTAGGGTCACACTTGGAGGGTGACCCATGTTTCAAGGAACCAGTAAACGCATAGCAAAGGCTGCTGTAGCACATAGTGTTAATGTCGCTAGCTGCCCGGAAATGCTGATCCATAGTATCCCATAGCGTAACTTGGTTGCAGCCACACACAGAGCCCAGGAAGTGCGCTTTAGCTGAGCGCACAGGAAACTGTCTGAGCCGTGAAATGTGGCTCACCCTCTAAGTGTGCCCTAGCCTAAGGCTGATTAAGACATATCCGGACAGGACTACATGATTTTTTGCAGTCTATAGATAATGTGCACATTATAATGTATGTGGGCAGCCACAGATGGATCAATTAGGTGACAGACATGATGGTCACTAGAAGACCCAACAGTGCCTGGTGAGCCGGGTGTACTCATGGCACAAAACCCACATGGATTAACCGTGTGGGACTCATAAAAGTATGATTTCAGCCTGTCTCGGGTTCCTAGTCCCCCTGGCCCTCGTCACAGCATGTGCGACCTGTATAGAGCCCCCGCCCTGCCCATTTAGCCCCTCAGGTCACCGGCTCTGCTCATTACGAGCCCTCGGTGCGGGGAAGACACTGATACACCGCCGCACTGACTCTCCACACCTCGTACTCTCACACCCCAGCGCTGTAATGGCGACTGGGGACCATCTTATAACAATATCTGTGCGCGGTGACGCAATGACGCACGCCTACGTCACGTACCACGTGCGCCCTTGTGTACGGAAAGAACACTGTACGGATGGTATCCACGGCGTGACGTCAAGTGCGTGGAGTAGCTGGAAGGCTGCGCGCATGCGCAGTGGGGGTTTCTCGGCAGACCGGGCACAGATACCATGGAGTCGGTGTCAGTGTGTAGCGGCTCAGGGTGAGTGTGTGATAGCGGCGGTTTGTGTGCGGTTTACAGCTGCGTCTATAGCTCTGACATTATCTGGTGTTTGCCTGACACTGCAGCCTCCTCCTCCGCTGCTCCTATGTATATCAGTGCTGAGGGGACAGGGGATCTGTCACAATGGCTCTCCGATTCTCGCTCATCCCCGTCCAATGACATTGGGTACAATTAACCCTTTCTGCTCCCTCTTCAGAGCATTTTCGTCTTGAATTCTGCTCAGACCTTTTTATGCAAATGTACTTGATCTTCTACATCAATATCTGATGTTCCATCATCCAGAGGTGGTGGGTACATGGCTCATTACTGGCTTAGTCTACAAGGGATGGGTGAGGAGAGAGGACCCTGCCCACAAGGGCTCCCAGTCTACAGGATGGGTGAGGAGAGAACCCTGCCCACAAGGGCTCCCAGTCTACAAGGGAGGGGTGGTGAGGAGAGAGGACCCTGCCCACAAGGGCTCACAGTCTACAAGGGATGGGTGAGGAGAGAGGACCCTGCCCACAAGGGCTCCCAGTCTACAAGGGATGGGTGAGGAGAGAACCCTGCCCACAAGGGCTCCCAGTCTACAAGGGATGGGGTGAGGAGAGAGGACCCTGCCCACAAGGGCTCCAGTCTACAGGGATGGGTGAGGAGAGAGGACCCTGCCCACAAGGGTCCAGTCTACAAGGGATGAGTGTGAGGAGAGAGGACCTGCCACAAGGGCTACAGTCTACAGGATGGGTGAGGAGAGAACCCTCCCCAAGGGCTCCAGTCTACAAGGGATGGGTGGTGAGGAGAGAGGACCCTGCCCACAAGGGCTCACAGTCTTCAAGGGATGGGTAGAGGAGACCTGCTGTGAGAGCTCACAGTCTCAAGGGTGGGTAGAGAGAGGACTCTGCCCAGAAGGGCTCACAGTCTACAAGGGTGGGTGAGGAGAGAGGACTCTGCCCAGAAGGGCTCACAGTCTACAAAGGATGGGTGAGAAGAGAGGACTATGCCCATGAGTGCTCACAGTCTACAAGGGATGGGTGAGGATACAGTAAGTGAGGACCCTGCCCGTGAGGGCTCACAGTCTACAAGGAATGGGTGAGGATCAGTGGCGTAACTTCAGGCTCACAGGCCCCGATGCGAAAGCTCCAACGGGGCCCCCAATTATTGCAAATCTTTTATAGTATTAGTCTTTTTCTATGGGCCAAAGGGATTTTGGGGCCCCCCTAGGCTGCAGGGCCGGCCCGGGTGCGATCGCAACCCCTGCACCTATTGTAGTTACGCCCCTGGTGAGGATACAGTAGGTGAGGAGAGAGGACCCTGACTATGAGGGGTCACAGTCTACAAGGGATGGGTGACGATACAGTAGGTGAGGGTTTGGCTTTTTATTGAGGGAGGAAACCAGAGTAAGACCCATGCAAACACTGAGAACAGACAAACTCTTTGCAGGTGTCATCCTTGGTGGGATTTGAACCCAGGACCTGAGCGCTGAAGATTCTGACCAATAATCAGTGAATATCTGGAGAACATGTTACATGTAGCCGACAACTGGCTTTAGCCTTAGTTTAAATATTAAATTGTAGCTTTTTTACATAAACTGTCTGATCAAATTAGTTTCTATCTGATACAAAGTGCTGGAGTCTTCCTGATTTTAGTGCTGTTGCTGTATTGATGGCTTTCTCCTTCGCAGGACCGGCCCTCTGCACACTGCTCTGTATGGACTGTTGATTGTGTGTGGATATATGGTTCTCAGTCACAATGTAACAGGTGTATTTTATACTCTGGTTAAGTTGCTTTCCCACTGCCTAATTTTAAATCCGTGTCTATCCATTTTAAAACGGATAGACACGGATCCGTTAAGACCTCTCATGTTATCCTATGGGCACGGATTGGTCCTAAAGTGGCCATCTGCGTGTCCGTATTGTCACGGATCTGCTTTTGTCCATTTTTTCTTCATGCACCTAGAAATGGAAACTATTTTAATTTGGGCTGCCTTGAAAATCATGCACACCAACGGACAAACAAGGATCCATAGCTCAAAAAGACGAAGTGTATGGCGATCCTTGCTGCTGAGATGAAATCCGGACATCAGCCGGCATCCATTTGCACAATCTGTGCCTGTCCGTGTGATTCCATGAAACTCAAGGATCCATACGGATTTGCACATTTGCCAGTGTGAAAGCAACAAAACATGGTCTTTAGTTTACTTTATATACATGGTTACAAATGTGGAAGGGACTGTCTTGTTTGTTTTATTTATGAGGATTATAAATATTAAGTGCACTCTGGAGATTCTAACTAAACGACCCTCAGATGGAGAAACATGCTGTGATGGCTGAATTAGGCCACGTGCACACGCTGAGTATTTGTAGCCAAATCAGGATAAAGTATAGTAGAAACAATGCACTACTTGTATTTACGGTATACCCACTCCTGATTTTGGCCACAAATACTGAGGTAAAAAAAAAATCACTAAATCCTCAACGTTTGCAAGTAGCCTTTAAGTGGTTGTACAGTACTCTGACAACCCATTCTCAATTTGCATGTTTATCTTCGGTAAAATAACACCACTTATACTCACCTCCAGTGCCAGGGCTGTTCCGGCAGTGTCGACGCTCACTCTTCCAAGGTTCATGTGAGACGTTATTATGTCACATGAGCCCTGCACCCAATCAGCGCCATGATCCCTCTCCTCACCTACAGACGAATTAAACATCTAGAGGAAGCAAGCGGGCAGCTGCATCTCCGACTTCCTGGGGTGTTGATTGGGTTCAGGGCTCACATCATGTAGCAACATCACATAAGCCTTGGGAGAGCGAGTGCTGACACTGCTGGAACAGCCCTGACACCGGAGGTGAGTATAAGTGGTGTTAGTCTAATGAGCAAACGTGCTAATTGAGAATGGGTTGTCCAGGTAGTGGACGACCCCTTTATGTGTTTTTTTATGAAGGCATCTGTGTTCAGATACAAAATATAGCTACGGAAGTACTGCTAATGAAAAAAGGCGCCCTTAGGGTTAATACAGTGGAGAATAGAGAGGCATAAATGCCAGGTATGAGCTCCCTTTAGACAGTTGTGCTGAAATGGGCACAGTCCTAAAAAGGCACAAAAGAAACAAACAGTGGATGTTGTCACTGCCAGTGTCCTGGGTCCTCAGTGCCAAACTGTACTGAGAAGACAAAGCTTTGTAGAAGTAGGAGGGGTATAGATGGTACCCCACAACAGAGACACCAAGATTGCACAGATGACCTGCTGGCAGTGCAAGAAGTTGGTGAGGATCCCTTCATTGACAAGGTCTCAATGGATATAACGTGTTTTGAGGCTCGGGTCCTCTGAAATCCATATATTAGTTTAGATAAGCACAAAAACGTTGTCTGATACCTTTCTGTACTGAAGTGACAGGCATGGTCAGGAAAAAATAGAGTGTTTAAACTGGATTTGGGTCATTGCAGTATATACAGTGCCTACAAGTAGTATTCAACCCCCTGCAGATTTAGCTGGTTGACACATGCGGAATTAACTTGGCATTGTGACATTTGGACTGTAGATCAGCCTGGAAGTGGGAAATGCACTGCAGCCAAAAAGATTTTTTAATTTTTTTTTAAAGCGTTAAAAGTTAATTCAGAGGGTCATTTATTATTCAACCCCTCAAACCACCAGCATTCCCCCTAAAGTATTAAGAAGTAGTTCAGGCACAAAGAACAATGAGCTTCACATGTGTGGATTAATTATCTCTTTTGCCAGCCTTTTCTGACTATTTAAGACCCTCCCCAAACTTGTGAACTCACTCATACATGGTCAAATGGGAAAGACAAAGGAGCATTCCAAGGCCATCAGAGACAAGATCGTGGAGGGTCACAAGGCTGGCAAGGGGTACAAAACCCTTTCCAAGGAGTTGGGGCCTTTACCTGTTTCCACTGTTGGGAGCATCATCCGGAAGTGGAAGGCTTATGGAACTACTGTTAGCCTTCCACGGCCTGGACAGCCTTTGAAAGTTTCCTCCGGTGCTAAGCCAGGCTTGTCCGAAGAGTCAAGGCTAACCCAAGGACAGCAAGGAAGGAGCTCCGGGAAGATCTCATGGTAGTGGGGACATTGGTTTCAGTCAATACCATAAGTAACGTACTCCACCGCAATGGTCTCCGTTCCAGACGAGCCCGTAAGGTACCTTTACTTTCAAAGCAGTCCTATCAAGGCTCGTCTACAGTTTGCTCATGATCACTTGGAGGACTCTGAGACAGACTGGTTCAAGGTTCTATGGTCTGATGAGACCAAGATCGAGATCTTTGGTGCCAACCACACACGTGACGTTTGGAGACTGGATGGCACTGCATACGACCCCAAGAATATCATCCCTACAGTCAAGCACTGGTGGTGGCAGCATCATGCTGTGGGGCTGTTTCTCAACCAAGGGGCCTGGCCATCTGGTCCGCATCCATGGGAAGATGGATAGCACGGCCTACCTGGAGATTTTGGCCAAGAACCTCCGCTCCTCCATCAAGGATCTTAAGATGGGTCGTAATTTCATCTTCCAACAAGACAACGACCCAAAGCACACAGCCAAGAAAACCAAGGTCCTGGTTCAAGAGGGAAAAAATCAAGGTGTTGGAGTGGCCTAGTCAGTCTCCTGACCTTAACCCAATTGAAAACTTGTGGAAGGAGCTCAAGATTAAAGTCCACATGAGACACCCAAAGAACCTAGATAACTTGGAGAAGATCTGCATGGAGGAGTGGGCCAAGATAACTCCAGAGACCTGTGCCGGCCTGATCAGGTCTTATAAAAGACGATTATTAGCTGTAATTGCAAACAAGGGTTATTCCACAAAATATTAAACCTAGGGTTGAATAATAATTGACCACAACTTTTATGTTTAAAATGTATTAAAATTCAACTGAGCAACATAACTTTTTGGTTTGTAAGATTTATGCTTCTGTTAATAAATCCTACTCTCGTTTGCAGTTTGAAGGCTCTAACTTATTTGCATCTTATCAAACCACCTAAATCTGCAGGGGGTTGAATATTACTTGTAGGCACTGTAGTTATAGTCAACCTATGGGTTGAACTAGATGACTTAAGGTCTTCCTTCAACCTTAAATGCTATGTTACCATAGTTTGAGGTCTAGATTTCATGTGAATTCCATTTATAAGGGGGATTTAGGTTGAATCCCAGAAATACAGTATGAACTATGGCTGAAAATATCAATGACACCCCGGTTTGCTAAAATATTCTGTGCCACCTTGCGGTGTTTGCTGTATTCCCCATCACTGTACACTTGCAGCCTCCTTAATAACTGTTTAGAGCTGGTTTCTCCTGGTAATCACAATGTCCACACCTTACTATACACACCTTAGTTAATGAGGCGAGCTTGATGAAGGGCATTGTTCAAAGTCATCTGCCAGCCGCAGCTGTGCTCAGGTAGGAAATAGTTCCATGTACTTGGCATAACTTGTAAGATAAGCGCATCTACATTAATCACGAATGATTTCCGCACCACTCGCATGCGATCAGCGTGGTCATGGATACGAACGAAGCATTGCGCACGGCCATTGGAGCACTCTAGGGATCGCTAGCCGCGCAGCGGCATGCAGTCTTAGCGGCGCAGATTGGCGCGAAGCGCCATGCGATCAGAGACGCTCTGCTGAATCCGATGCATGTGCATGGCACCACTAGTTAACATATTCAGCAGATTTACACTCAGACATTATAGCGGAAGAACTTCTTTACTTGGACATAGTAGACATATAGTAACCATTTTCTGCATCATCACAGCTAGGACGCAGAATGGAACAGAGAGGTCATACCATATAGTCACGAGAGGAACTGTATCCATATCGTCATCGAGTACATGGCAGCATTTGCATGCTCAACAGGTCCTAGTATGAGCCTGCAGCTATTGTATAGCCTATACATGTGATAGTGTACAATGAAAGTTACTTATGTTTTATGATCTGTTTATGTGGCACACACTGTAGCATATTTTATAAATTGAAAATCACCTTTGTTGTTCCAGTAGCAGTCCTGCTTAATACCTTGCATTTACTATAGAGAATGTTTGCCCCATAAATTGGCTGGTGCTGTGGAGTTGAAATCCTAACTAAATCAACCCCAAGTTTAATAACCTGTCTTGGTATTGCAGACCCCTCAGTCCTCTAATAACCTTGGTCGCTCTTCTCTGCACCCGCTCTAGTTCAGCTATGTCTTTCTTATACACCGGAGACCAGAATTGTACACAGTATTCTAAGTGTGGTCGCACTAGTGACTTGTATGGAGGTAAAATTATGTTCTCCTCATGAGCATCTATGCCTCTTTTAATGCATCCCATTATTTTATTAGCATTTACAGCAGCTGCCTGACACTGATCAGAAGAGTTGAGTTTTGGTTTCCCTTTCCTGATATGAGGGACATTCTGCTGCTTTAGCTTTCTGTATGAAATTCTTCCTTTAGGTTATTGAGGCATCTTTGGCTTTCTGCACCATCCTGACTATTGTCAGTATCACAGGTTTCAGGTGTCTAATGTGGACAATCTCCATAGTGCCGGAATAACGTACATACACATTTGAGGAGTCTGCTGATTTGGCTGTGACAAGCCAGTTATCTGATGTATCCAACTTTGTGCACCCGTCACTCTATATTTCATAAATAGTACATGTGAAAATGAGCAACACTGTAATGTCTTATCGGAGAAATCTGCTTCTTTTTCCACCTGGACTGATCTTTCACTCTCAACTCAGGGGTAAAATCTGAATTCAGGAAATGCAGATTTTCCCTTTAGGCGGATTCACACTGGCATTGCGTCCTGATCAGGATGAAAACGCATGCATCTGCATCCGCTGCCACATGTAAAAGTGTATGCCACCCGCAGAGGGAGAGAGAAAGAGACGGACTCTCCAGGCAGGCCGGAGCTATTCTGAGCATGCTCAGTGTGAAATCCTGATCTGTCTTGTCTGCATTTACCAGCAGCCAGATGCGGCCTCCTGAAGATCAATGCGTTGTTTTGCGTCATCCGAATGCGTCAGGATTTTTGAAGTGCCACGAAATCGCAACATCATGTGGTCGGGGGTGAGCACAAAACGGTGCACTCATCCATGTTAGGCCCCTTTCACATCATGTTTTTGGGGATCCATGTGTGTCCATTTTGAAATGGATAGGCAGGGATCCATTTTGGCCTCCTATGTATCTCTATGGGCACGGATTAGTCCTTAATGGCCATCAATGTGTGTCAGTTTTGTTACTGATCCGTTTGTGTCCGCTTTTTTGCTGTACCCAGAATCGGAGACTGCTCCAATGTTGTGCTGCCTTCAAAAAAGTGGACACAAACGGACAGAAACAGATCCGTCGCGGTCCGCTTCAAAAATCGCGGGGGTCTATGGAAACGTTTGTGTCTGTTTGTTGTGCAGTACCGAGCATAATCCGAAGCCAGGCACAGCTCCTCCTCTCTCTCGTAATGTATGTAAATGGTCTCCCCCCATCTGTGGTAACTAATGGATATGTCCAAAAACAATCAGAGAGCATCACTGGCATCCGTTTGCTCAGATACGTGCCTGTCCTTCTGATCCTTCAAATTAAAGGATCCACACCAAACACTGAAAAGACAGTGTGAAGGGGGCCTTAAGAATAGGGACGCATGCCTGATAAGGCTGCATCAGCATTTTGACGGACACTGAAGCAAGACAGAAAAATGCCAGTGTCAAACCAGCCTAACTGTAAACACAGTTGGTGTTATACAAATTCTATGGAGGTGGAGGAGCTAGGGGGCAGACACAGGTCTACTGCACATTCCTCTGAAACCACAGTTACAGAATCTCTTGAGCACCAAGTGTCGTTTCCTATCTCACTAATGGGAAAGTCTGCATTCTTTGAATACAGATTTTACGTATTAACTTAGAATTCATCAGTCCAGGGCAAAAAATGGGAGATTTCTCTCATAAGATATATTACAAAGTTTATTGGAGGGAAAGTCAGTTAGCCTTTAAAGGGAACCTATTGAGTAAAATAAATGCTATTAACTTGCAGATATAGCGGTAACCTATAGTTTAATAGCATCCTGACACTGTGTGACCACAATACTGAGTCCACTTACTGGAAGGAAATGATCTTTTTTCCTCCCGGCAGCCTCTGGCGTTCAGTCATGGAGGTGCCGCCAGCACGGTTTCAGTCACTGCTCTGTGCATAGTAAGCAACAGCAGTAATTGCGCTTCTCTCCAGACTGACAGCCAGCTTAGCATTGCATCAGTACAAGGGCGCTGTCAGTCAGTGTCAGGGAGCTGTTACAGCCACTGATCACTATGCACAGTGCAGTGACTGAAACCATGCCAGCCACACTTCTGTGACTGAAAGCCGAGGCTGCCAGGAGGAATAAATATAATTTCCTCCCAGTAACTTGACCTCTCAGTGGGGGAAGAACTTTATTAACCTGTGGTTTAACCCCTTATCTGCAAGTTGTTTTTTTTACATGACAGGTTCTCTTTTACCAGATATACTGACAATTTCACAAATCATAATTCGTCATAAAAACCGATCGGTGGACGGGTGACTTTACCACGCTGATGCGGTCATGTGACCAATCAGCTGGTCGGGTTGCCCCGCCCGGTCAGCTGATCTAGGTCCTTAAGCCCTCGGAGCTAGATGCCGCACATTGCCGGACACTCGCCGGAGAGGTGAGGATTTTTTTTTACCTTAACACTTGCTTCACTTCCACAATGTATGTATACACTAAAATCGGGTCCGGGAAACTATTCTGTTTTTTCCCGGACCCGTGGTCCCCATGTTATTTGCTATGGACCGCGCCAGATTCGATTGTGTCCGATTTGGTCCGATGTGCCCAAAATTGGAGCAGTCTCCGATTCTGGGTACAACGGAAAGCCACGGATCCTCAAACATCGTGATGTGAAAGCAGCCTATAGGCCACGTCACATGCTTCAATATTGTGGACGATATCGCTTCAGCGATCTGGAATTTTTATCGCTTGAGCGATATCTTTTGTGCATCGTTGCGTGTAACCGAGCGATCTTTCAGTGAAAAATCGCTTGATTGTTTGGTTGAAGATTTGTGAGCAGAACCTCAAATCCGTCATTCATCGTTCCATTAACCTGCGTTCAACCTGCGGCATTGTGCTGTGTGACACCTCTCAAAACAATCTCATTCTCGATTTCGCCTATTCCTGACGCTAGATGATGACTATCGCTGCCACGTTGCCAAATTTAATATCGTTAATGAGAAATGGTATCAATAAATTGTTCTAGCAATCTCGATCACGTGACTTTGCAGGCGATATCGTGATTGAGATTGAAGCGTATGATGTGGCCTTAAGTGTTAATGTTTGAAAGGTCTCCAGTTTTCTGATATACTTTGTGTAAAATGAACAATGTGCCAGATTTTCTTTAAGCACCTAGCGTAATAAGCTTAAATGTTTTTCTTTCAGGTTGCAGGCATAATCCCCGTCTGACGCTCTCCATTCACCATGGCTCAGTTTGGAGGGCAGAAGACCCCTCCTCCATGGGCCACTCAATTTACAGCCACTGCAGTATCTCAGCCAGGTAACTCTTCTGACCACTTGTCATGGACGGGCTGATCTTCTCATCCTATTTATATGTGGCATTTAAAAAAAAAGTTGCCAAGCACACATTCCTGGATCATATCCAATCTGCAATAGAATTAAGTATAGGAATATGTCTTTCTTGGCTGCAGCCATTAGTGACATTTGTGGGCTAAACTATTAGGATTGTGAATGCAGACTGTAAGTACGGTAAATGGAAAGTGTAATCACCAAGTACATTCCTGATTTATGGTTATGTCCTTTGTAAAGGGGTTGTTCACCTTTACAGTCTTATTTATCACTCAAATGCTTGTATCTGGAGCGAAGAATCCTTCATGTAGTTGGGGTTCATTATATATTTTTTACTGTTTTGCCTTTTACAAGTCCCTTGGCTTCTCTACACATTCAACCTTGATGTGGTCTATGGTCACTAGTCAGCTGGGAGGAACACAGCGGGGGAAGGGTGATAAAAGTTAAAAATTCGCCGTCAGAACATCATAGCGGGATGACTGACAGATTCCCTTTTTAAAGGGTGTTCATTGAAAGAAAAGTTATTAGAGGTCTCCGGAGCGCTTAATCCAATTGAGAATGTGCGTTCATACTTCAACATTGCTGTTCACCAGAAGAAACCAAATAACTTGAAGAATCCCGAGCATTTTTGCTTTGATGAATGGGCATAAGTCCCAATGGCAAGGCCATTTTAAAGGGTGTTGTCAGAGAATCTATGTCCCCAGGCATAGTGATTTATACTCACTGTCCTGTCCCCAAGTCCACTGCTTGTCCTGATGTCTGATGACATCATGTTGACAGCTCTGCAGCTAATCAATGAGCTCTGTGGCTCTAAGTGGGGCATTTTGTCTACACAGGCCGAATAGTTTGTCCACGTGTTAATTTGTTATACATATAAAAAAAATAATAATGATTCTCTGAAAAGGAATGACCCTTAACTCATTCTGCAGTCAGAAATATAGTATAACATACTAGCTAAAAAAGGCAAACGGTGCAAAATTTTAAATGATACCCAATTATAATAATGATTTCTAGGCCCAAATAGATGAATTTTAAAGGGAAATTGTCAGCAGGTTTTTGCTATATACGCTGATGAAAGCAAAAATCAACTGCGCATCTCTTATCAGGCTGTGTGCTATTGTTTAGGTAAACTAAAGGCTTTATCATCGGGTGATTACCATTACATAACTGCTTTATCACACACACAGCAGTCCGACACGCCCCCTTGTTGTGATTGACATCTCACTATCATTGTATAATCTCTATTGAGCACCTAGTGTGGGCGGGGCAGCTCTCCCAGCTCTGCTACATGCCTAAAACTAAATGCTTTGATTGTGTCAGAACGGCTGCAGCCAGTAATGTAAGCTAAACATCGTTGGATTCAGAATATTTTTGCTTACGACATTCTGCTTTCAGCAAAAAACCTGCTGCTGATAGATTCCCCTTAAGTAAAAATGTCCATGAAGCTAGACAGTCTTTTTAACTAAGGGTGATAGCTTTCATGACGGGTCTTATTCCTGTATACGAAAAGGAAAAAACAGCCAAATTACCTGAAGCAGTATTCCGAATGCAAGGAGAACAGATGTAGGCTCTGAACATCCGAAAGTCCATGAAGTATACAGAAAAATCCAGCTCTGTACTTATTCCTGTACACAGTTAAGGAGAGAACTGTTAAAGAGGACCTGTCACCAAACCAGGCATGGTGATCTAATTACAGCACTGAATGCAGCATGTCTGCTGCATCCAGGTAAGGGGTCCCCCAGCCCTTGAGCCCCCTGTACCCGACATAATACACTTAGAAAACTTACATCCTGCAGCCAGAAAGGAGGTGGCTAGAGGCTGGAACCAAAGGGCAGATTCACGCCCCCTGCATGTTTAATCTGCCCACCGCTGCCTCCCTGATGCCAATCATTGTCTCCCTCATCTGCAGCATAACACAGAGCTTATGTTAAACATGGCCGCTTAGCCCTGCCCCCTGCAGTGACGTCACCGCTCATACCCGCCCTGCTCTATGGTTAACATGGAGCAGGGCGGGGAAAGGTGGTGATGTCAGAGCAGGAGGCCGGCCGCCCTGCCTCCTGCAGTGACATCACTGCTTATACCCGCCCTGCTCTATGTTAAGCATAGAGCAGGGCGGGTATAAGCGGTGACGTCACTTCAGGGGGCGGGGCAAAACTGCCATTTTTAAAATAAGCTCTGTGTTATGCTGCAGACGAGGGAGACAATGATTGGCATCAGGGAGGCAGCGGTGGGCAGATTAAACATGCAGGGTGTTTGAATCTGCCCTTTGGCTCCAGCCACAAGCCACCTCCTATTTGGCTCCTCAATGTAAGTTTTCTAAGTGTATTATCTCGGGGTACAGGGGGGCTCAAGGGCTGGGGGACCCCTTGCCTGGATGCAGCAGACATGCTGTATTCAGTGCTGTAATTAGATTACCATGCCTATAAATAAATTAATAATAATAATAATGCCTGGTTTGGTGACAGGTCCTCTCTAAGCAGAGTTTCATTAAAGAGGTTATCCGCAGTTTAAACATTGTTAACCTATCTGTAGGCGAGGTGATCAATATCAGCTATTCTCGCTGCAGGCGTTGGCCGCAGTAGGTGTCAGGTAATGCTCCGTCTACTGATAATAGCTACGGCCGGGTACTGCACATCTGCCTACTATGCAAATCAATAAGGAGGCAAATCTGCAATACCTGGCAGCAGTCACTATCAGAAGACGGAGCAGCTCCTGAGCTCAGCATTTCCAGCCATCTGCTTCAGCTGCCACCACTGAGAACAGCTGATTGGCGGGGGTGCCGGGTGTCTGACCAAGACCAATCAGACATTGATGACCTCTTTGCTAAGGATAGATCTTCAATGTTTAAGTAGTGGAAAAACTCTTTAACTTCTCATATAGGATCAATTATGGGAAAAAATAGCAGAAATACCACCATACTCAGACCTCACTTGAAAAGCCCCAAATGCAAGATAAATAGCAAAAACCCTGTCTGTAGACAATTTGCTAAAAGGGTTTCCTGTGATTTCACCCCGATCAGAATGCGTTCTGTTAAGATAAGAGCTGATAACCACCCTCCAAGGATTGGGAGTTACCTCTCTGCCCCTGCTCTGGCGATTGTCTATAGGCTACAGTGGTGACTACAGTGGACATCACCATTGCAGTCATTCCTGGGACCCTGCGGCAGTGCTGACGTCACACAAACTGCCGCGCCCAGTGACTGGTTCTAGCAGTGACGTCACCACTGCAGCTTGTACATGATTGTCTGAGCAGCGAAGAAGAGGCAGCTCTGAACCCAGGGGAAAGTCGGTACCAGCTGATTTGTTATTTTAATCAAGCAGTGACAGATGCGCTGAAAAATAAAATTCTCTGAAAACCCCTTTAACCCGCTAAGGACCAAGCATAATAACTTTGTGTGGCTTGGATCTTGGCTTTAACCCTGTGCCATTATAAAGTTATGGAGCAGTGTTAAAGCTACAATTTGAGCAGGTCTGGTCCTTGCCTGTTACACACATCGGGGTCCTTGGTGAGAACACAGAAGCAGTTTATTACTGTTTTTCCTTTTGCTGGATGTAAAGCACTCAGATGACAGCTGCTGATGCCTCTGTTAGACCTGGGTGGTCACATGAAGGCCAGTTTTCTGCCGGATGGCTCATACGCACGCCCCAGTTACAAAGGGGAAAAATGTTCCCAGAAATGTTTTATCTCTTAGTTATGTATTTGCATTGCAGCGAACAATTCTATAGACTATCATTTTTATGTACCTAAAACGTCAGTAAAAATATCATAATATATCCGGCATAACACAAGTCCTTACACAGCCACGTCAATAAAAAAATATTTCTCCTGGAAAGAATAGAGGGAAAACTGAAGATAAAATTGGCCGGTCAGTAAGGCCTGTTAAGGGTTATTAAAATATCTGACTGCTCCAAAAAAAGAACAGTAAAATATATATAACAGGCGATCTTCAAATCCTATGGTCTTTACATTATTTTCTAGGGACAGTTTCCTTTTTATGCACAGTTAACATACCGTAGTTATTGTGCTTTGCCACAATGAAAAATGTAATTAAAATAGGTGGGCAGCTTCAGAACATAAAGTCACATCCCTTAATTATAAACTAAAAATAACTAATTATATGTGGCTGGCACACACTGTGACGTGTATGTCTTCAGTGCTAATCTAAAGGGTGTAAGTCTGCTACAACAAGATCAGTACCCAGAACCTACGTACTGTATGGGACACATATACTTCAGGTATCTTAGTCATATTGTTTTTATCAAATGTGTATTATAGTAGCACTACCCTGAGGATGTCCAAGTTCTCGGCCCTTTGTTATATTCCTATTTACTTATGTATGGGTCATTGCATTCTCACTTTTGGCTGTACTTCAGGCCTCATCTGTGCCACGTGACCTGCATCTGAATAGAGCAACGTCCTCTGTGTGACCTCAGAGTCACTTATTCATTGCATTAGGCCGCGGTCCCACTAGCGTGAGACATGCGAGAATCTTGCCGAATCTCGCATCAGCATCACGTGGTATGTCCACCCACTCCCCGGACAAAAGCATGTTGCCCCATAGAAATACATGCAGCTACAAAGTCTTGTCTGGACTGGAGAGCGGGCAACCATGGCGGGTGATGCCGATGCAAAATTAGACAAGTCACTCACAAGTGTGACTCCGGACTTACTGTGAGCTTTAAATCAGAAACCAAAGGATGAACAATTGAAAGGTCAACAGTTCGATCCTCCTCTCTACAACTTCATCTGTTGGGGGAAATTCTGGAGGTCCATATACACGTCAGATAATCAGCCAATTCTGTGCCGATCGGCGGGTTTGGTTATCGTACTTGTATGGCGGCCTTTAATCCTACAAGAGTGACTGGCACAATCTCAGGGGTCTCTCCCCTTTCATTGGGTAACACGATCAGGAATTTGGGGACTCTTGTGCACTTAGAAGATCTAGAAAGGACCCCCTATGTCTTTACGTAGACTAAGGATATGGTTACAATAACAGCAGCCGTAAAGTGACTGGCAATCGGCTACACACAAGCCAAATTGGTGGTCGTGTAATGGGCTGTGAGCATTACCATGTGAACAGAGAGATCAGTGATACGATTGTTCTGTGCTTGTTATTGTCTTGTTTACACAGAACAATGTGCTGCCAAGACTGTTTAGAGTTCCCAAAGAAAGCACTATATAAAATTCATGCTGGCAAAGCACTATAAGTATGCAAACCACACGCTCATTTATTTGTGCAGAAGGCTGCACCAAAAATACAACTTCTCTTGCATAAAACAAGGCCACCAAATTGAAAAAGAAAATTTATGACTGCTGATATGGCGGAGGCAAAAAAAATGAAGAAATGTAACTGATCATATAGACCGGCACAGCACGGTGTTATGGGGTTAAGTAAATGGGAAAATGCTCTTGTGACAGATGTCAGAGAAGGATATCCCGAGAGCATCTGAAGATTATAGCGGTACAAGCATGAATGTGTTAAGGAATATTCCTTGCTGAATTCTTCATCAGTCAGCACTTATCTCATGGTCACAGATGTGCCCTGCTGACTCGATTTATGAGTGTTGACTGGTATGGGGAACAGGTTTGGTGACAGTAATATTCTGTAGTCTAGTGTCAGAGAACTGTACTTGACACGGGAACTTTATATCTGTTGACATTAAAGGCAATCTGACAGAAGGATCAACCCTCCTAAGTCATCTATATTGACATGTAGTGCACAGGAAGCTGAAAAAAAAATGAGACGTTCATATCTGTGATCCAATACCTTATTCCAGACATATCTATGGTTTTCTTATACGGTATGTAAATCAGATGTTCCAGGCTATGAGCCAGATATAAATCTCCCTGAGATTCTGCCTCCAGAGCTACTAAATAGAAAGAAGTATTACCAGTGTGATGTGTAATGGCCGTTCTCGCTCTCCTGATCTCACGGTATGTGATCATCGTGGGCACATCTGCAGATCCCTATCAAGACTTCAACCTCTATCTCACAGGTAGCCAGTGCTGTAATATCGTTGGAATACAGCAGAGCTGTGAGAGCTGCAGCTGCTAACATGTTTGTAAGGAGATAGAGTTCTACTTTCCTGTGTTAGATGTCTGACACTGGTAACGCCTCTTTTTATTCAAAATTAGTCCTGGAGATGGAATATCATGCAGATCAGTGTCCAGCCCATAGCCTGGAGCAATAAACACATAAAAGAAAAACGTGGATTTCTCTGTAATAAGACATCAAATCACAGATATCAAGGCATCATGTTAAGGGTACTTCACACACTGCAACATCGCTAGCGATATCGCTGAAACGTGACAGGTTTTGTGATGTAAAAGCGACCTCTCCAGCGATGTTGCAGTGTGTGACACGCATCAGCCACCTGGGCCCTGCTGTGAGGTAGCTGATCACTACAAATCATTCAGGCTTTGTTCTCCCGCTGATCAGCACGCATCACTGTGAGTGACAGCGAGAGACCAACGATCAGCGACCTCCCAGCCAATGCCCAGTGCCGCACATTAGATGCTGACCACTGGTAACCAGGGTAAACACTGGGTAACTAAGCAGCACACTCTGCTTAGTTACCCGGTGTTTACCCTGGTTACCAGCATCCTCCCGCTTACAGGCTGAGCTAAGCGAGGGACGCTGGTAACCAGGTTAAACACTGGGTAACTAAGCAGAGCGCACTGCTTAGCAACCCCATATTTACCCTGGTTACCAGCGATGCCACTGCTGACTGGTCGCTAGTGAGTCTCCCTGTTTGACAGCTCACCAGCAACTGCATAGAGACTTTCCAGCGATCCCGGCCAGGTGGGATCGCTGAAAAGTCTCAGCGTGTAAAGGGGCCTTTAGTCAGCTTCCTATGACCTATTTATGTTTACATGGACATGGAAATGTTTAGCTTGCAAAAAAAGAAGATTGAGAGGAGACTTTGATAGTGGTCTACAAATAATACGGCTGTCACATTGTAGAGGGATCAGCTTTATTCCCATTTGCACAAGGAAAGACTAGAAGCAATGGGATGAAACTGAATGAGAGGAGACACAGATTTGATGTTAGAAAATTGTTTGCTAGTGAGGTTGATCAACGAGTGGAGCAGGCTGTCATGAGACGTGCCAAGTCCTCCTTCAATGGAAGTCTTCACACTGAGGCTTGACAGAGATCAGTCTGGGATGATTTAGTGAATCCTGATTTGATTAGGGGGTTGGACCAGATGACCCAGGAGGTCCCTTCCAACTCCAACATTCTATGATTTGCCCATATAAAATGCTTAGTATGGTTGATTCCACTGTCCGGTTCCCTTTAAATTGACTCTTTCCAGTGACTTTCGGTTTTGACGGTTCACTCTCCACGTCGGTATATTGTACTGTGCAGCTTTGGCACAGAGAGCCTTGGGATCTTGCTTCAATACATGGTTCCATAAATGCTGGAGGGCTGCTTTCACATCAGCGGTTTTCAGCATTTGTGGCAGATCAGGCAGGTTTAACTGATCTGCCGGAAGCTGGAACACTTGCGGCAAGACTGCGTCAACTTATTTAATTCCCTATGGGATTTGCGGGCATGTGCTAGCAGCGTTTATTGTCCGTTGCCGCAAGTGCAAAATCGCATGTGCCGCACATGTCTGCAAGTCCCTTAGGTAATGCATTAGGTCCAAATTGCTGCAAGTGCCGCACATGCCCGCAAGTCCCATAGGGAATGAATTACACTGAGCGCAGTCTTGCTGCAAGTGATCCGGCTTCCTGACTGCCTGATCTGCCGCAAATGCTGAGAACCACTGATGTGAAAATACCCGTAGCAGGTTAAGTGGCCAGCTTTTCCTCTTCTCATATTCCCACTGCTCTCTTGACAATTCTCCTGTTATATTTTGTAACTTCCAGCCCATGGTTCCAGAGATATGAGCCTTCTTATTACCGTACGTTTTAGGTTTTATGGACTTTTATGAAAGGGGTGAGTTGTACGGGGTAAGAACAGATCAGTATAAAGACCCCCCCCCCCCCCCCCAGAGAATTCTGCGAGCACTACCGTAATTTAAGCCGTACATAAAACCCTGTATTTTTGGAGCCTGATGGCAAATTTCAAAAAGGAAAAATGGCTGAATACTCGGGGAGGATGCAGGAATACAATAAGGGGAAATCTGTCTGCTTCTGACCTGGTGATGGGCCATCTTTACACACAGAGATGTATTGCTTGCAACTCACTGGTTGCAGTGAAATCATGGACACATTGTTCCACTTGTACACAGCCACAAAATAGAACAATGTGTCCATGATTTCACTGCAACCAGTGAGTTGCAAGCAATATATCTCTGTGTGTAAAGCTACCCTAAAGTGATAAATGTAAAGTAAGGAGAATGTGATCTCTGTGCTGAAAGGCAAGATGTTGTTTTCTGCCAAATGCATTCCAAAATCTACGATAAAATGACCGGGCACGCTTTATATTACTTCTCCTGGCACCACTCCATGCCAGCTGTGTTGCAATATACAAGCAGAGCTCCTCTTACATTTATTACTTACATGCAATATTTTTCTCTTATTTTAAAATAAAAAAAGCCTAAAAAATATTGTGTAAACATAAGCTTGACAGCAACAAGGTTTATTAGCAATTATTATTTTCACATTAAAATATAACTTTTTTACACCTAATATTTTACATGTATGTCGAGCCATGATTGTAGAAAACCATGATTAGCATGCACATTTCTCATCTCTATCACATGGCATTTTGCAGAAATTAAAAGCGGAAACTCCCTCCACGATCATACATTTTTGTGTGGCCTGTTAATGGTCTTATTGTTTGTATGGCAACTTGATGTATCGGCCAGATCATAAGGCAGGCAATCTGTTGAATACATATTAGGGCATCTAATCAGGTATATACTTATTTTTAAGCCATTCCAAGGATATACAGTTAGTTGGGATGTATTTAGTACACCTTTATGTTAAATATTCTCCCCAGCTAGGATCTAGAAACCAGAATTAACATCTTGGCGTTGTCTAAGGCTGCCTTCACACTTGCAGATGCATCTGCAGCGTTTTGCAGATGCATCTGCAAGTATCAGCATGCAGACCGCGGTCCCTATGTTTATAATAGGGCGCACCGCGGTCTGAATGCTCTCATTGATTCCTGTATGTGAGCCGTAAGCAGGCGTATGCCTGCTGACAGATCACACACTCCCGCCCCGCACCTTGGACGCAACATCTCGCGTCCATAGTGCGGGCGGGAGAGTGTGATCTGTAAGCAGGCATACGCCTGCTTACGGCTCACATACAGGAATCAATGAGAGCATTCACACCACGGCCGCGGTCTGCATGCTGATACTTGCAGATGCATCTGCAAAACGCTGCAGATGCATCTGCAAGTGTGAAGCCAGCCTAAATGTTGGCTTTTAAGGCTATGTTCCCACAATGAGTATTTGGGGAGTTTTTGATGTCGGGAGTATTTTTTGCAGCATTTCTGTAGTTATGTAAATCTGGTTATGTGCATTTTTATCACATTTTGATGGGGCAGAAACACATTGCTTTTTTGCTTTTCCTTGCTGATGTTCCACATATAATGCAATTCTGTGGGGAGAATCTGCACATATAACTCAGTGTATCTGCGAGAGAAATTGACGTGTTGCAGATTTCAACAACTAATCGCAGATCAATTTACACAGTATGAAATAAAAGATTTCTACAAATCCCATCCACTTTGCTGTGACTGTAAAACACAGTCTGCTAAAATACATAGTGTTATGCATTTTAAATGCCTCCTAAGAGTATGTCTGGGGGAGTATCTATTCTCCTTGTGGAGAGTATTCTGCCAGCCGGCAGATGAGGGGACTTAAGGTGCCGTCACACACATCAATTTGATGAACGATTTTGTTAGCGATCACATGCACGCGCGATTGCTAACAATATCGTTCAGATCGCTGGTGAGCTGTCACACAGGCAGACTCACCAGCGATCAATGGACCAGAGACATCGTTGAAATGATTTAAATATCGTTTCCACAATGTCTTGCTCCCGCTGCCAGGCTGCGGTAAGCGGGAGCAGGCTGGTCTCCAAGGTAAACTGCGGGTATCTAGGCAGCGAGCGCTGCCTAAATACCCGATGTATACCTTGGTTACCAGCCTTCTCCGCTCACTGGTTGGTATCCGAAGGTACACAGTGGGTAACTAGGGTCCCTAGTAACTCGCTGTGCACCTTGGATACCAGTTCGTGAGCGGAGAAGGCTGGTAACCGAGGTATACATCGGGTATCTAGGAAGCGCGCGCTGCCTTGTTACCTGCAGTTTACCTTGGAGACCAGCTCCCAGCGCTTGCAGAGAGGCGCTGGGAGCTGGCTTATCGGTCATCTCCCAGTGTCACACGCAGCAATGCTGCGTGTCCACCGGGGAACCAACGAAAGATTTGAGGACAGGCCGACTGATCGTTCATTGTTTCTAGTGTCACATGCACGATGTCATTTCGACATCGTTCAAGCATCACAGAACACGTGACTTTTGAATGATATTGGCAACGATATCCTTACGTGTGACGTGGCCTTTATAGCTGCAATGCTTCTCTGGGAAATTGCATATGCAAATTGTCACTTAAATAGACAAACTAATGCCACCAATAAAGGTAGAGTATGAGAAGTTGAATACCTCATCATCCTCTACCCCTTATCGGAGCATTCATTGACTGTGACTTGGAAGTTTACCAGCAGGCGGGTCATGGAGTCCACTTTCATTCTGATGAATTTGATGACATGTATGAACGCTGCATATCTTGTACTTTTATTTTAAGAATTATTTTGCGCCTCACGTGTTGCGGTCACACTTGAGCTATAAATAAATATGATTTTTTTTTTTTAAAACCAAACTCTACCCTTTGTAAAATGTTATGAATGTGCCCATTAACGACAGGTGCTGGACAGCTTATTATATAATGACAGAATTCTACTTTCTATAAAAATGAGTATGGGGGGACATACGTCATGTTGTATAATTTTGGTTTGATTTGTGTTTGTCAAAGTGACTGCAGTTAGTGAAAGTGTTGATGTGTAGTGATATGCTCCCTTGTATGAGCTGCCATGTATGCCCTTGTTCTCCCCTCTGGATAACTCCTAGAGACCCCTGACCGTGCAGACGCCCCAATTACAGAATGACCGTTTAGTTAGATAAACAAATGAATGGAGTCAGCACTAAAGCCCCGCACACAAAGGGCTGACAAGGGAGCAGATGGCTGCCAGGGCCGCTAATGAAGGCAGCCATGTGTGCTCAATTGGAATGGGATTGTGACAGGCTGGCAATGCTGTGCCCTCGGGGTGTGTAGGCTCTCGCCTTCTCCACTCATGACTATGGTTATGGTCAATAAATTCTGTTAATAAAAGAGAACACGCACATTTCCTGAAAACACATTCTCTACACAAGTCCCCGGGCCTCCCTGAACACACATTTGCATTTCTTGCTCTTGCTATTTGAGAGGATATGACCCTCTGTTTTACTCCAGGCCATGCTTGTAGTTCACTGCTCGAGTGGATGAAATCCTTTAGAAGATGTATATAACTCTATATGTGCTACATTCAGTGAGATCACATACGTGTCTGTGTTCTTATTGCTGTACTGACTTGTGCTACTAGTAGTAGTAAAGCCACACCTGACATTTTACCGCTTCTGTTTTACGAGTTTGGACTCATTTTATGTAATGCACTAATTTAATGTTTTATCAGCTCCACTAGGGGTCCAGCAGCCATCATTACTCGGGACGTCCCCCACAATCTACACCCAGCAGTCGGCCCTTGCTGCTGCCGGCCTTAGCACCCCTTCTCCAGCAAACTACCAGCTTACTCAGACTGCCGCACTACAACAGCAAGCGGCAGCTGCGGCTGCTGCAGCGGCTCTTCAGCAGGTAACTGTATATTTGGTCAAACTTTGTGTGATTTCTTTGGTTACCCCGTAATCCTGTTGGACTTATTGTGCAGAGAGTATGAGCCGACCAAGTGAATGTGACTGATGCAATCAATCAATGGCTTCAGAGGTGAAACCAGAATGTACAGCACATTTTAAATTTCATTTTTATTGTATGATGTTCCCATGTGCGTGAAATAATGTGATGACCTGAAATAATGGGTCTGCAGTGATATCAATTATGTAAATGATTTTAACTTTTTTTTTAGTTTGGCATGGTAAAAACGCTTTGAAAAAATTATTTAGGACACTGGAATTATTGATAATTAGTTTTTGTGTTTTTTTGTGTTTTTTTTTTGTTATTGAAGAATATCAATTCTTATATAATATGTATTAATGTGCTATGTGTATAGTTGGCACAGGTTCGCAATAGGCAGTCACATCTCACCTCCTCCCTTCATGAATTGACATTCAGACAGACCATTTTGTGAGAATCCGCTTTTTGGCTAAAAACGGATCCTCACAAAGAATGAGAATGTCAATTCTTAGTCATTATCCGCTGCGCTAATTACTCACCTTCCACGGTGACCTCCCATGATGTCCTCATCCTGGGAGGCTGCAGGACCTGTGAGAGGACCTGGCACTGCACCATGTGACCTGAATGACCTCACTCAGACACATGCGCAGGTCCGAGAAGCACTGAACAGAAAACTCATGAGTCCTGCAGCCTCTCGGGATGAGAACATCACCGGAGGTCACCATGGGAGCGCGGGGAGGTGAGTAACTAGCGCAGAAGATAACGCCACACATTCACACACAACCTTTTCTGCACCAAAAACGGATCCTTAGAAAACGCAGCCAAAAAACGCTGTGTGTGAATGTAGCCTAAGCATAATTTCAGACAAGACTCTCGTGTGCAGTGAGTCACATCTACAACTACACAAAAAGACAGAACAATTAGTTATATCCGTAAAGCACTGAATCTAAAGGCTTGGTTTATTGTGAGTGTTGCTGTAAAATATCTCTTTATTTTTAATGTATTTTTTTCCTTCCAGCAATATTCCCAGCCACAGCAGATCTACAGTGTGCAGCAGCAGGTTTGTGACCATTTTACATTTTTCAATGAAAGCACCAGCTACCATTAATTGCAACAATGGTATAGGTGAAACTGCCAACCATTGACCTTTAAGGCCATGTGCACATGTTGAGTATTTGATGAATTTTTTACCTCAGGATTTGTAGACAAAACCAGGAGTGGACAATCAGAGGAAAAGTCTAAGGGCCACGTCACACGTATCAATCTTGTGAACGATATCGGCTGAAAAGTCACGTGACCGATATTGTTAGAACAATGTATTGATATCGTTTGTGCGGTGTCCCAAGCATCGATCTTTTAAGCGATGTTAAATTTGGCAATGCGCCAGCGATCGTTCGCACTACTCAGCGATCGACACCATCTAGCGTCAGGAATAGGCTAAATCGTGAATGAGATCGCTTGAGAGGTGTCACACAGCACGATGCAGCAGGTTGAACGCAGGTTAATTGAACGATGAACGAGGGATTTGAGGTCCTGCTCACAAATCTTCCACCAAACAATCAAGCGATTTTTCACTCAATGATCGCTCATTTACACGCAACGACGCACAAACGATATCGCTCAAGCGATCAAAATTCCGGATCGCTTAAGCGATATCGTTCACAAGATTGATACGTGTGACGTGGCCCTTATAGAAACACATGCACCACTTCTGTATTTGTCACCCACTCCTGGTTTTGCTTACAAATACTGAGGTAAATAATTCACCAAATACTAAGCGTGTGCACATGACCTTAGGGTGGTTTCACACTGGCGTATGCAAATGCAGCGCACCGAACGCAGTCAAACGCTTGCTCACATGCGTTCCTATGTTTAACATGGGAACGCATGTGCCTGCGTTTGGCTGCGTTCGGTTGCGTTTGCGTTCAGATGCGCACAATTTGTGCACCCTTCAAGTGCACTCCGAATATAGCTTGTTGCATTTTTTGTGCGTTCGCGGGCGTTTGTTTTATCTGCAAGCGTCTGCAAGCACACAAACCATGGATTAACGTCAATGGATCCGCAGTGTCCTCCGTATGACAGCGCAGGAGAGCGCTGCGGATCACATTGAAATCTATCTCGGTGGCCGCCAGTGATCAGCGGCGGCCACCGGGAGATCAGCTTGAGCCGCCGCTGCTCTCCCGCCGGTGTCAGCGCTGGAGATTTGAAGAAACAGCTGATCTGACAGCTGTTTAAGCCTCCCTCGCCGACACTGAATAGGTGATGTTGGCGCTGGAGATTTGAAACACCGATCAGCTGTTTCTTATCTCCTGCACCAATATCATCTCTTCGGTGTCGGCGCGGGAATTTAAACCGTTGTCAGATCAGTTGTTTCTTCAAATCTCCCGCGCTGACACCAGCGGGAGATAAGTTGTGGCCTGGAGGAGATCTCCACCGCTGATCTCCTCCTCCCGGCCGCCCCCGAGACAGCTGATAGGCTGGCCGGGCTGCATACTAATGTGAACGCATGCAGAGATTCTCCGCTGTGTTCACATCAGTATGGCTGCGTTTACGTCTGCATACCATACGCATGCATACACAAACGCCAATGTGAAACCAGCTGTACACACATAAATATATGAGTACAAAAAATCCATATAAACTTGTTCTTGAAATACCTTTTATGCAACACTGACGGAAACAAATGTCCATTTAGGCTGCGTGCACATGATCCGTATTAGCAGTGTTTTGAACTCGCCGTATTTTTGCTCTATCCAAAACTCTGCATTCATAAATAGAAGTTCAGTGTATGAGATTTCTAGAAATCCCATGCTCACTGTGCTTCTCCCCTCCGCAGCGTTATTTCAGCTGCGGTGTGAGTTGCTAGGCTACCGCATCTCCGGAGCATGTTAATTTAATGCTGAGGAGTCGAAAGTGATCTCAGCAGGTGAATGCAGGGAAAAGCCGCCCTGCACCGGATGCAGATCGTGGGCACAGGGCGGCTGCGTTCTCCCACCTCTTTCCTCAGGTCTGGAGACACTGCAGTGTCTCTGGATCATAGGAACATACAGTACAGACAAAGTGTTTGGACACACCTTCTCATTCAAAGAGTTTTTCTATTGTAGATTCACACTGAAGGCATCAAAACTATGGATTAACACATGTGGAATTATTTACTTAACAAAAAAGTGTGAAACAACTGAAAATATGTCTTATATTCTAGGTTCTTCAAAGTAGCCACCTTTTGCTTTGATTACTGCTTTGCACACTCTTGGCATTCTCTTGATGAGCTTCAAGAGGTAGTCACCGGAATGGTCTTCCAACAGTCTTGAAGGAGTTCCCCAGAGATGCTTAGCACTTGTTGGCCCTTTTGCCTTTACTCTGCAGTCCAGCTCACCCCAAACCATCTCGATTGGGTTCAGGTCTGGTGACTGTGGAGGCCAGGTCATCTGGTGTAGCACCCCATCACTCTCCTTCTTGGTCAAATAGCCCTTACACAGCCTGGAGGTGTGTTTAGGGTCATTGTCCTGTTGAAAAATAAATGATGGTCCAACTAAATGCAATCCGGATGGAATAGCATGGCACTGCAAGATGTTGTGGTAGCCATGCTGGTTCAGTATGCCTTCAATTTTAAATAAATCCCCAACAGTGTCACCAGCAAAGCACCCCCACACCATCACACCTCCTCCTCCATGCTTCACGGTGGGAACCAGGCATGTAGAGTTCATCGTGCGTTTGTGCGTCGCACAAAACAAAGATCTCAAATTTGGACTTATCAGACCAAAGCACAGATTTCCATTGGTCTAATGTCCATTCCTTGTGTTCTTTAACCCAAACAAGTCTCTTCTGCTTGTTGCCTGTCCTTAGCAGTGGTTTCCTAGCAGCTATTTTACCATGAAGGCCTGGTGCACAAAGTCTCCTCTTAACAGTTGTTGTAGAGATGTGTCTGCTGCTTGACCTCTGTGTGGCATTGACCTGGTCTCTAATCTGACCTGCTGTTAACCTGCGATTTCTGAGGCTGGTGACTTGGATGAACTTATCCTCTGCAGCAGAGGCGACTCTTGGTCTTCCTTTCCTGGGGTGGTCCTCATGTGAGCCTGTTTCTTTGTAGCGCTTGATGGTTTTTGCAACTGCACTTGGGGACACTTTCAAAGTTTTCCCAATTTGTCAGACTGACTGACCTTCATTTCTTAAAGTAATGATGGCCACTCGTTTTTCTTTACTTCGCTGCTTTTTTCTTGCCATAATACAAATTCTAGCAGTCTATTCAGTAGGACTATCAGCTGTGTATCCACCAGACTTCTGCACAACACAACTGATGGTCCCAACCCCATTTATAAGGCAAGAAATCCCACTTATTCAACCTGACAGGGCACACCTGTGAAGTGAAAACCATTTCCGGTGACTACCTCTTGAAGCTTATCAAGAGAAAGCCAAGAGTGTGGCAAGGCAGTAATCAAAGCAAAAGGTGGCTACTTTGAAGAACCTAGAATATAAGACATATTTTCAGTTGTTTCACACTTTTGTGTTAAGTATATAATTCCACATGTGTTAATTCATAGTTTTGATGCCTTCAGTGTGAATCTACAATTTTCATAGTCATGAAAATACAGAAAACTCTTTGAATGAGAAGGTGTGTCTAAACTTTTGGTCTGTACTGTACCCTTAAAGTGTGCAACAGATAAGATAGCATGCTGTCCAGTGTAAGTCACAGTACAAGTGCTCAAACATTTTTCCACATGAACTGTCACAGCCACCACTAGCCTGGTCCGTTTTGCAGACAGTATTTTACTGTGTTTAATGTGGGTCAACACAAAAAGAAATAGCCAGCTCACCTGCGTCGGTAATCCATATGAGGAGCCTCGACAAACGCCTTGTTTGTCTTAGTAGATCACTTAGAAAATAAAGGATTTTCCAGCTCCAAAGATCAATAAAATATCATAAAAAAAAATTAAAATCCAATAAATGCAAAGTGTGAAAAAAGAGGTAATATCGATCCCAATTGGGAGAGTTAGATCACTGAAGACTCGAGAGAGCTATGCTAAACAGCTACGCGTTTCAGACTGTTTATTTGCAAAGCTGGTCAAAGGATCCTTAGTATGAAATTTAACATATGGCTCTCTCTTGTGAATTTAGTCTACAGGCAATGGGTGGATACCAGTATGCACAGATGAAACATTTGTTTATAGCTCAAAACAAAGATGGGAACATATCTATTCAACAGGATATTGTATTGGACTATGTGTGTGGGGGGGCTCCATGAGAAGAGTGATTTCTACGATATATGGCGACCTAGTACACACGTTTCTGCTTCAATATGCGATACGGGACAGGGCTCGGTGGGAAGTGGAAGTAGGGGGGGGGGGTCTTGGAGGATGACACCTAGAATTCCATTCTGAAGTGGGTACCGAGACTGTCTTTGAGTGAGCCTGAAAGCTATCCCAGCTATTTATGGTACATAGAGTCTACAGGTCACCGGATATTTTTATTTAAGGCAGGTTTGAGATCCACCTCAGAGTGCCCTAGATGTAGGAATGAGGGAGCCGGGATTTATCATATGATGTGGACGAGTCCAAGACTGGCATCTTATTGGTTAATGGTCATTACTAGACTTGAGAGGGCGTGTGGATGTGTGATCCCGTGGGGCCCGGTGGTGTGTCTGTTGGGATATGTGAAGGAAATTCCTGTGCACAATAACCTGAAAGTGGCTATTACGAGGCTGCTGTACCTGGCTAGGAAGCTCATTGCTAGATACTGGATCAGAGAGGAATCACCATCCAGGAGTGAATTTCTCAAGCAAGCTGATTACATTTCCCGGATGGAAAAAGGGATATACTGAAAAAGAGGGAAAAATATATGAGAAGCTGTGGTATCCCTGGTTAGAATACAGATCGATAGATGGAGGTTGATGGGTTGGAATATGAGATTATGCTTTAGCAATGGGAATAAGTTTGGTTCTAAAGGCCGTGTCACACGTGTCAATATCACTAGCGACATCGCCGAAAAGTGATGCTTCAGCGATGTCGCTAGCGATATTGCAAGTGCGTTGTGCTGTGTGACAGCGCGACGCAACTGCGATTTGTCGCAGGTTGACAGGTTTACGAGGATGAACGTAAACCTGTCAATCTGCAACCAGCGATTAGGCTGGATCATGCCGTCTGACACCGCAATAGCGATGTTGGCGGCGATCCAGCCTATACCGCAGCATTGCTGCGGATCGCTCGCTGAGTTGATCCCAGCCCAGCGAGCGATGGCTCCGCCCACATTGCTGTGGCGTCACCGGCAACATGTTGCCGTGTGATACCACGGCTGCGATGTCGGAAGCAAGCGTGCACCCACGCATCGCTTCCAACATTGCAGCCTTGGTTGACACGTGTGACTGGACCTTTAAGTAATGTCATTCTATTGTGACTCTCTCTTCCTATATAAGACTACTGCTGTGCGGGCATACCTGCTGTCTGAGGGAGGGGGTTTGGGGGGTGGGAGAGTTTGGGGCTTGTGACTCGTTTTAATAGAAAATGTATATGTTTTGATGAATACTTTTGTTGTGTGTGCTTGTTAATTAATAAAACATACCTGATTAACATATGGCTATCTCAAATCTTCAGGGATCTAACTCCCCCAATAGAGATCAGCATTGCCTTCTTTTTTTTCACACTTTGCATGTATTGGATTTTAATCCTTTTTATAAATATTGTGATATTTTATTGACCTTTGGAGCTGGAAAATCTTTTCTTTTTAACAATGGGCCCCACTGTACCCGTACGATTGTTTTGTCGATTTGTCGTCGTTTTTCGACCACTTGTCTTTGTCTACCCTCTAACTTGTACAGCGCTATGTATCCTAATAGCGCTATATAAATACCTAATAAGAATAATGGGTGGTCCTGTACCCATCCACAGGGTGGACAAGCTCATGGAAATGCTCACAAACCCAGTTACCTCCTCATGTCACAGATGTGACTGGTCTGAAAATGGCAACCGTCATCTCAACAAAGCCTTAAAGGGATCCTGTCACCCCCAAAACACCTCGTAAGCTATTAAAAGTTGTCCCTAGAGCATATTAACACTTACCCTACACTCCTTTTAGCTCCTAAATGCATATAGTCAAACTGAATATAAACGTTTTATAAGTACCTCATTACTGATGATAATGAGTGACTATGGTATTCATAGTCACTCAGCCAGGCTGCCCCTCTTCATCATATCACGCCTGTATAGGCGTGATCTTCATCATAGATGCAAATTCGCCGCCTCCCTGCGCGCCTCCCCACTCTCCCATTCCGTCCGGGCTTCAGTGTGGGGGCTGTATGACGCGATTAGCGTCATTTCCGGCGCCGGGTGACGTAGTTACACCCGCGCCGCTGTTAGAGCTTCAAGCCCCGTACTGCGGGACTTGAAGCTAACAGCGGCGCGGGTGTACATACGTCACCCGGCGCCGGAAATTATGCGAATCGCGTAATACAGCCCCAACACTGAAGCCCGGACGGAATGGGAGAGTGGGGAGGCGCGCAGGGAGGCGGCGAATTTGCATCTATGATGAAGATCACGCCTATACAGGCGTGATATGATGAAGAGGGGCAGCCTGGCTGAGTGACTATGAATACCATAGTCACTCATTATCATCAGTAATGAGGTACTTATAAAACGTTTATATTCAGTTTGACTATATGCATTTAGGAGCTAAAAGGAGTGTAGGGTAAGTGTTAATATGCTCTAGGGACAGCTTTTAATAGCTTACGAGGTGTTTTGGGGGTGACAGGATCCCTTGAAATGTGCGTTCTGAATTCCGGTTTTTATTTTGTCTTCAGCAAGCACTTGTTGCCTATCTTGACATTATGCATTTACCTGTCTATTCGCTAACTTTTTTTTTTTTTTGCCTCCTCCCTTTTTCCAGTTACAGCAGCCACAGCAGACATTGATAACTCAGGTGAGTGCATGAAGTTGGAAATAAATGACTGTCGGGTGTAGACACCATGACGTGGACTGTTCTGGTGGGTGTTTTTTGACTGACCATCACTTTTTTCCCCTCAGCCAGCTGTTGCCCTTCCTACAAGTCTTGCCCTGTCTACCCCCCAGCAAGCCCAGATAACAGTCTCTTACCCCACTCCAAGGTCCAGCCAACAGCAGACTCAACCCCAGAAACAACGTGTTTTCACTGGAGTTGTAACCAAGCTTCACGAAACGTTTGGCTTTGTCGATGAAGATGTGTTTTTTCAACTAACGTATGTATTACATCATGTAGAAAGACATGTATAAAAGAGTGAAAGCCATGTGTAGATTGTCCTTACCATTGACTCTTATGATCGAGAACCATGCTTGTTTCTAAAGGCCCCGTCACACCTGGCGACGGGGCTGGAGATGTCGGCGGTGACTGGCGGGTGTGCACACGTTTTTGGCGCCTGGCCAGCGTTGCCGTCCCCCATTTACATGGGGCGACATCTCCAGCCCCGCGCCGGCGAGCTACCAGGCGGCATCGCCGCCGGGGTGTCTGAAAACCCCAGCGGCGATGCAGGACAATGGGATCCTATGGCTCCCATCGCCTGACAGGTCGCTGGTGGCCGGTTACATGGGGCGATGTGTGCACATCGCCCCAGATCGGTCGCCTGGTTTCAGAGCACTGCTCTGAAACCAGGCAACCTCCCGGCGGCGCCGACATTGCCCCTTTACATGAGGCGACGTAGGGGCGATGTTAAAGCCGCCGATAGGCCACGCCACTACGTCGCCTATGTAATTGGCGGCGATGTCGCTTCGTGTGACGGGGCCTTAAGATGTATAATGATCATCGCCAGTGAAATTGTAGTACAATCTTATCATTATCAAGAATCGCGTGCAAGTTCATTCTATATTGTATGGAAGAAAGAGTTGAAAGTAATATTGAACATTTGTCGCAATGGCACGACTTGCCATGAATTACTGGAGAGCAGGTGTCAATAGTCAGTGTGTGAGTACAAATTCTGCAGCTTATATTATACTAGCTATTGAACATCGTCTACGCCCAGGTTTGGAGCTTTTTTATTTCCATATTTTTAATTGTATTTTGAAGCATTACCAGAAAATAAAATGTATTTATTGTGCTAAAACTTCTCCATAAACCATCTTTTTGGTGTAATCTCTGTGGTCATTCTGAAAGTTTTCATGTTGGTCTTGGACTTTGTGGGTCGGGTGTTTATCTATTCCTCTCCTGGCTGTTTTAGTCCCCTTTATTTATTAAAATTTTGGGCCGCGGCCTCCGCCACTATCCCTATGGTCGGTGTGTGCGCACTGCTATGTTCATGTTGTAGTCGAATCCTTAACATGGAGTCAGCGCATGTGCATCGTGCGATCTGTACCATTTTCTTAAAGACAATGTATCTGCGAATATCATTTGAAAAAAAACTGGTGATATTCTCCGAGACAGCATCTTCAATAAAATGGCTCCGGAGTTTCCGGTATGCACACGCACTGACTCCAGCGACATGTTATTGAAGAATTTAACTAAAATGTGAACATAGCACTGCACACCGGCCATCCCGGCATCAGACAGAAGGACGTGTTCTTATCTATTCCTTCCCTAAGCTGCTGTCGTCCCCTTTATTTAAATTTTGCGCCGCTGCCATTATCCCTATGGCTGGCGTGTGCGCAGTGCTATGTTCACATTTATAGATTAATCCTTCAATAAAATGGTGCCAGAGTCCGCACGTGTCCATATCTCTGGCGTTGTTTTCTTGAAGACACTGTTTCTGTGAATATTATCTAAAACAAATTGATGACATTCTCAGAGACTGTGTCTTCAAGAAAATGGCGCCAGTGTTGGTATTATGCGCACACGCTAATTCTGGCGCTATTTTATTGAAGAATTCAACTACAATGTGACCATCGCACTGTGTACACTCCGGCCATCCCGGCTTTGGACAGAAGGATGCGTTCAGCATTATATAGATTGTTTATGCTTGATAAGGGTCTAGTTGTCCATAGCAGCCAATCAGAGCTCAGCTTTCACTTTACCTCAGCAGCTTTGATGCTGAAAGCTGCACTCTGGTTGCTGTAGGCGATGTTATAACTGATGATAATGCATTAGGTATAGTGAAATGTAAAGATGTATCATGTTGGTAGGGATGTAAGGGTATAACATGGGATGTTGGTAAGATAGGTTGCCAGTAACCAACTGCAGGGCAAGTGATAGTTGGAATTAGTCCAGGGGGAAGAGCTAGTGTACAGTTGCCCCAGTCACCAATGGTGTTCAAGCTACCAATCAGATCTCTGTTTGCATTTTCAACTGTGTCTTAGGAAAATGTAAGCTGAGATGTGATTGGATACGGTTTAAGCCAATGAGTAGCTGAGGGCATGTTGTCTTGCCATTGGTGGGTATCCAGGCCTTGGATTGGCATCATTCACTTTTCTATTATATATCTTCGTTTTGTTTTGTCTCTCCAGTGCTGTTAAGGGTAAGTCCCCACAGGTCGGAGACCGCGTTTTGGTGGAAGCCACTTACAATCCTAACATGCCATTTAAATGGAATGCACAGAGGATTCAGACCCTGCCTAACCAGGTGAATAATACCGAAGTTCTGCCTATTACTGTTCCATTAAACTTTCTGTGTCTTTACATACTTAGTTATGTAATTGTTGTCTACATTGCAGAATCCAGCTCCAGCACAACCTTTAATAAAGACCCCCCCAGCAGTGATGCCTCCGGTCCCACCGCAGCCTGCGTTTGGGGTGCAGACTCAGCCCCCACCACAAGCACAAACTCTATTGCAGGCACAAATGTCTGCTGCATCCTTAAATCCATTGCTTCAAGCACAACCATCTCCTCTATTACAATCGCAGCCTCCTAAAGGTACTTGTCACATTCACTAGATCACAACATTTGGCTTATTCTTACGCCATCCTCAAAATGTAATTGGGTCTTTCTGCAAAGCTAAAAGGTTTTTCAGCATGTATTAGGGTACCTTTACACACCACAACCAGCGGAGACATTTTTAGCGCGATATTTCTCGCTGGAATTATCGCCGCCAAATTGCCTCCTTATTGCGGCGTGTATTTCGGGAATTTGGCGGCGATAAAACCAATGTCGCCTGCTTTCGATTTTACAGCACTGCTCTGTGCACCTGTGTTTGCTTTATTTATTGGGGTCTGACTGCCTCCTGCCTAGGTGCTGTGTTAGATTTGTTTCTGGCTGCATTGGTGAGTTTTCTGAATCAAAACCAGCTATGTTATAGTCTATGGATCTTCTGTAGTGGTCTTGTACATTCTTTATAAAGCTCTTTATCATGTAAAGTGGCTAGTCAGTGGCTTATAGTATTGTCTCTTTACTTGTCCATAAATAAGCATGCTAGTAGTATGTTGTCTAACATCTTCCCATACGATGATGGAATTGTATATCACAGTTAGGCCCACGTCACACACACAGATATCTGCAATATTGTTACAGATCTCTGGTTGCAGTGAATCATGGACACATTGCTCATTTGGGCTGTATATAAATGGATTAATGTGTCCATGATTCACTGCAACCAGGATCTGTGAACAATATCTGCACAGATATCTTGGTGTGACGTGGGCCTTAGCGTTTTATTTTTGTAACCCAATAATAGTCATGAAGTTGGTGAGGTCTCAGGGCTGTGTGTGCACCATCACCAGTGAGTGATACCTGTAACTAACTTCTCACATCTTGCTGTAATGGGTATTTACCCCTTAGTTGCTACAGTCAATAGCCAAATCAGCTTTTTAGGTGTTTAACAAAGGAAGGGGGTTACTCCGTAACACCGTAACTATCTGTCCTTAAGGGAATCTGTCGGCAGGGTTTCACTCCGTCTTTATATGTGTATGTAGTTTTTTCAGAGTCAAGTCCAGCAATATCTTTACATGGCAAGGCCATTCCTCAGTTACTCAGAAATTGATATGTAAATGAAGCTGAAGAGCTATTAGTAGATCTGAAGCCTCTGTCATTCCAGCCCTATTCCCTGCCCAGCTCTGTCTCGTCATGCTTGATTGACGGTTCCTTTGCCTGAAGTCACACAGCATAGAGACCGACAGTCAAGCAGGACTAGGTAGCACTGGGCAGGGAATAGAGCTGGAGTGACAGAGGCTTCTGATCTTCATATAGTTCTTCAGCCTCATTCACATATCAATTCAAACTTTGATTTCTCAGTAATGGAGGGACAGACTGGATAAAGGTATTGCTGAAATTACATATGTATATAAATAATAGTTCGAGTTGTGAAATTCTGCTGACAGATTCACATTAAAGGGTTAAATGAGGATCAGAGAATTGGGCCAGGTACCATTGCCTTGTTAGGTGATCCAACTAATTGTGAACTTCAGTCACCTTTTATTTTAATGTTTTTATCCAGATTAAATTTAACAACAGGTGTCAAAGCTGTTTTTTGTCATAGATTCCTATGCAGATCTTTGCAAAGAATTTACCGTACTTAATCTTCATCCTGCAATTACTGTCGTGATATTGACTTTAGGGAGCATTGTAGATTTGGTTTATTTTTACTGATTATAGAGTTGTGCTGAAAAGTTTGCATACCCGGCAGATTTCTTGCTTTCTTGGCCGTTTTTCAGAGAATATGAATGATAACACACAAACTTTTTTTCCACTCATGGTTGGGTGAAGAAATGTATTACTACTGTGTTTTCTCTTTTTAAATCATAATGACAAACAAAAACAGCGAAATGACCCTGATCAAAAGTTCACATACCCCAGTTCTTAAAACTGTGTTTCTCCTTCGCCTCATTGGGGGACACAGGACCGTGGGTGTTATGCTGCTGTCCACTAGGAGGTGACACTAAGTATACTTCTGAAACAAGAAAACAGTGTGGCTCCTCCCCTGCAGTATATACACCCTGGCTGACCTCAGCTTCACCAGTTTTAGCTTAGTGTCTCATTAGGAGGTAGATGCGGTCCACGGACCACAATACTACAACATATTAGTTTAGATTTTTATTTTTATTTTTTCTTCTACCACAAAGGATTATATGGGGCGACGGTATCTTCGCATACCGATTTCCCCAGAACCAACAACGGACGGGAACGCGGAGTGTCACCTCCACGTACCCCCTTCTGCCACGTGGGATAGGGAACAGGGCGACGGTTTCCTTTGCGTTCCGATCTCCCTGTCCTCCCCAGACCGGCGTTTTTCTTTGAAAATTCTTGTCCTCCGTCTATCTGAGCAAGGACAACCAGTGGAGGGAATCTCCCCTACAGAATGAGATCTTACCTTGAGATGCAACCTCCAAGGAGATGGACGCCAGGTCACAGTCACCTCCTCATATTCTTCGTGGATTATGAGTCGAGCTGCCAGCATGCCCTCCCCATTCCCCTGCCGGGGCACTTGGGTTGAGGAGCCGTCACAAGGTACACAGGGCTCCTTCCGGACCCTGCATGTTCATTTATCTTTATGTCTCTACTTTTTTGTTCTTGATGTGCCTCCCCCCCGTCGCCCCTGAGACTAATGCTCCTCCGTCCATGTCGCCCTCCATATCCCGGATCTGTATCCGGTCTTCCGCGCCAATGCGCGCTGCTCGTCGGCCGCAAGCTTCTACTTTAGCCCCCGGCTTGCGGCCTTCATACTAGTAACGCCCACCGGCCGCCTCCGTCGCTGCCCTCTTTGACGTCACTCGGCCGGGAGAATCTCCCGGCCTCATCAGAGGAGGCGGGTCCCTGCGACTCTCTGGCGCTTCTCGCTCATCGCGAGATTACCTGCGCGCCATTTCCCTGCATCGCGGTGCATCATAGGAGGCGGGATCCCGCGGCTCCTTGGCGCTTCTCGCTCATCGCGAGATTACCTGCGCGCCATTTTCCCCACATCGCTGTGCTGCTCCCGCCATCTCTGCACGTGGGACGCCTCAGGGGGACACTGGACCTGGCTGGCGGTCCATTAGGAGGGTAAGAGGCACAGCAAGCCTGCTGTGCCATTCTCATTTGTGGCATTCTCCCAGCAGTTCTGCACCCTGCCTGTATTTGTTGTATTAGTGCCTCCAGTGACCTATTGAGACGATGCAGAGCTCCAAAGGTAACAGGAAGGGCCCTAAGCTGGCGACCTTCTACTCCTTCTGCACCACCTGCAAAACACAGCTGCCCAGCGGTCATTCAACCCCTCTTTGCCAAGCCTGTGATTTATCTAGTACAGAGCCTGTGGTTGCAGCCTCCTCAGCCCCTGAGACCCCTTCTGTGCCCGCTGCCCCTACTGTGGCCGGTAGCCCTCACGCCACCCCAGAATGGGCAGCGTTCCTAACACAGTCTTTGACTCAGTCCATGTCTCAGTCCATGGAAAGGCTGACCTCGACCCTTCTTCAGGTTCTGCAGGCCCGACCCTCTCCAGACCCCTCAGAGCCCCCTGAGTCAGAGCCGGTCAATACAGAGGTTCGCGAATCTAGTACCAGGGACCCAGAAGGGGAGTCTTCTCCTTCTCATCAGGCTCCTACTCGTAAGAGAGCACACAGGAATCCCCCTCCTTCCTCTTCGGGAAGTTCTCAGGGTTCCCCATCCTGGGGACAAGAAACCGGCTCCCCGTCTCTCCATGCCCCTTATGATTCGGACTCAGATCAGGACCTGTCCCTTGACTTGGACAACCCTGATACCCAGGCTATGATTCAGGACCTGATCTCAGCAGTTAACCAGACGCTGAATGTTACTAGCGATACGGCAGAGACCCCAGAGTCCGTGATATCTTTTAAGCGAGCAAAGCGCCCGCACAAGTGTTTCTCTGATCATCATGAGTTCAAGGAACTGGTGAACAAACACAGGACTCGTCCTGACAAGCGCTTTGGCAACAGAAAAAGCATGGATTCTCGTTACCCTTTTCCCCCCGCCGTCAGTAAGGACTGGGCAGATTCCCCTCAGGTCGATCCTCCAGTCTCTAGGCTGGCCACGCGCACTCTCCTTTCCCTTCCAGATGGGTCATCTATTAAGGACCCCACTGACCGCCAGGTCGAGCAATTGGCTCGCTCGATTTTTGAGGCTTCCGGTTCAGCTTTAGCTCCGTCCTTTGCCTCGGTGTGGGTGGCCAAAGCAGATGTCTCCTGGGCAAGCTCTCTTCGTAATACATCACAGTCCCCAGAAGGCTCCAACATGGCTAACCAGATTTCCATCGCAGCAGAATATATGCTTCACGCAGCACTCGACGCCGCTGGCTGTTCGGCCGTTGCGGCAGCTAATGCTATTACCATCCGCAGAGCACTCTGGCTCCGCGAATGGAAAGCAGACTCTGCTTCCAAAAAGTCCCTAACAAGTCTACCATATCTCAGCGGACGCCTCTTCGGGGAAAAGCTGGACAAGCTAATCTCAGATGCCACGGGAGGGAAGAGTACGTCCCTCCCACAACACAAGCCAAAACGGCCTCCCTTTAGACGCCAACAGACTCGGTTTCGATCCTTTCGCAACTCTTTTGGATGGCCGGTCTCCCGCCCGTCTCAGGTCACAAACAGATCCCCTCGGAGAGACAGGAACTTTCAGCCCCCACAAAGATCTACGACTGCCTGGCAGACTCGCTCTAGGCAACCAAGACCCAAGGGACCCCGTCCTCAAAGATTTCCTTCCTCCTGACTCTTTCTCCCTTCCGGAAAAACCCTCCCGAGTAGGCGGCCGTCTCTCTCTTTTTCGGAACGCCTGGCTCGCTGTCGTAGACGACAACTGGGTCAGGGAGGTGATTTCTTCCGGTTATTCCATAGAGTTCCGATCACGTACGGCCGATCGTTTTTTCCCGTCTTCTCTTCCAAAATCCCCAGCGAAGGCTCGCGCTTTTCTCAAGGCCGTCGACTCTCTCCGGCTGGCAGGGGTCATTGTCCCAGTTCCTCAATCAGAACGATACACAGGGTTCTCACTTTCGCATGGAGTAGTTGAGATCCATCATAGTATCGATGGACCAAGGGGAATTTCTCGCATCGATCGACATCAAAGATGCGTATCTACACATTCCCATTTGCCACGTTCATCAGAGATTCCTACGCTTCGCAATAGGTCAAGACCACTTTCAATTCGTGGCTTTACCGTTCGGACTCGCGACGGCCCCCAGGGTGTTTACGAAAATCATGGCCGCGGTCATGAAAGTGTTACACTCCAGGGGAGTCATGGTGTTACCTTATCTAGACGACCTTCTTATCAAGGCACCATCTTTCACAGACTGCGAGGAAAGTGTTCAGATCACCATAGACACCCTCGTACGTCTAGGCTGGCTGTTAAATCTACCAAAATCCTCTCCGGTCCCGAGCCAGACCATCACCTTTCTAGGCATGGTGTTCGATACCCGCCGCGGCTTAATACTTCTTCCGCGACAGAAAGCCGTGTCTCTACGTCAGCGCGTCAAGACCCTGCTTTGTCCAAAACCACACTCCCTTCGTTTCGGAATGAAGGTTTTGGGAATGATGGTGGCGGTTATGGAGGCGGTCCCGTTTGCTCAGTTGCATCTCAGACCTCTGCAACTAGCTCTCCTATCCTGCTGGGACAGGAACCCTGCCACCCTGGATCGAACCTTGCTAATGCCTCCGCCGGTGAGGCAGTCTCTTCTCTGGTGGCTCCGGCCTCTCTCTCTCCAGACAGGGAAGTCGTTCCTACCAGTGAACTGGGACGTCCTTACAACCGATGCCAGTCTGATGGGTTGGGGGGCGATTCATCGTCATCACACAACTCAAGGCAGATGGACCAGTCAGGAGGCCTCGCTTCCCATCAACTTACTGGAGATCCGTGCCATTTCTCTAGCCCTGCGGGACTTTCATCATCTGCTGGCGGGACGTCACATACGAGTCCAGTCCGACAATGCCACGGCGGTGGCATATGTCAACCACCAGGGCGGCACGCGCAGCACAGGAGCAATGTCCGAGGTTCGTCCAATTCTCCAGTGGGCGGAATCCACGAGATCGGTGATCTCAGCGGTTCACATGGGGACTCCGGAGGTGGACCTGATGGCTTCGCGGCTAAACAACAAAGTTCCCTCGTTCATGGCCAGATGCCACGACCCTCGGGCGCTGGGAGCAGACGCTCTAGTTCAGTCCTGGTCTCAGTTCCGACTCTGCTACATCTTCCCACCCCTGCCGCTGATTCCCAGAGTGGTAAAGAAGATCAAGGCGGAAGGGGTGTCGGTGATCCTCATCGCTCCGGATTGGCCACGTCGCGCCTGGTACGCCGATCTGGTGCGTCTGATCGGCGACTCCCCCTGGCGCCTGCCCGATCGTCCAGACCTGCTCTCACAAGGCCCTCTCCTCCACCAGAGATCATCGGCCCTGAGTTTAACGGCGTGGCCGTTGAAACCTGGGTTCTAACCCAGGCCGGTTTGTCTCCAGAGGTCATTGCAACTATGCTAAGAGCGCGGAAACCTTCTTCGGCCCGCATTTACCATCGCACATGGAAAGCTTTTTTCTCTTGGTGTAATTCTCAGGGCCGACCGCCCCTACAGTTCTCTCTGCCGGCCATTCTGGGTTTTCTTCAGACCGGTCTTGACTCAGGTCTTTCCTTGGCTTCTTTGAAGGGACAAATTTCTGCCTTGTCCGTACTTTTCCTGCGCAAGCTAGCTAACAGATCGCAGGTCAGGACTTTTCTACAGGGAGTCGCCCGACTCGTCCCTCCTTACAAGAGACCCCTGGATACATGGGACCTCAATTTAGTCCTGGACGTTCTGCAGAGGTCTCCCTTTGAACCTCTCAGAGAGGTTCCTCTCCGTATTTTGTCCCAGAAGGTAGTGTTTCTGGTTGCGATCACCTCTATACGTCGTGTATCGGAACTAGCGGCTCTGTCTTGCAAGCCACCTTTTCTGTCCTTCCACCAGGACAGGGTTGTCTTGCGTCCGGTTCCGTCTTTTCTTCCGAAGGTGGTGTCCCCTTTTCATCTGAATGAGGACATAATTCTGCCTTCCTTTTGTCCGGCGCCGACTCATCGAGTGGAAAGGGCCTTGCATTCACTGGACTTGGTTCGGGCTCTTCGCCTTTACATTTCCCGAACAGCGGCCTTTCGGAGGGCAGACTCTCTGTTTGTTCTTCCGGAAGGTCCTCGTAAGGGTCTGCCTGCTTCCAAGGCTACTCTTGCCAGATGGATCAGGACTACGATCATCGAAGCCTACCAACTCAGGGGCCAGTCCGTGCCGACGGGGCTTCGTGCACACTCTACCCGGGCGGTAGGGGCCTCGTGGGCCATTCGGCCCCAAGCTTCTGCCGAACAAGTGTGCAAGGCTGCCACATGGTCAAGTCTTCACACATTCGCTAAACATTATAATGTTCATGTCCAGTCCTCGGCGGAGGCCAGTCTGGGCAGACGTGTTCTGCAGGCGGCGGTTGCTCACCTGTAGATTGGCAGGATGTGTTTAATTTCCCACCCAGGGACTGCTTTTGGACGTCCCACGGTCCTGTGTCCCCCAATGAGGCGAAGGAGAAAAGGAGAATTTTGTGTACTCACCGTAAATTCCTTTTCTCTTAGCCTCTCATTGGGGGACACAGCACCCGCCCTGTTGCCTATCGGCTCTTTTCTTGTTATTTCAGTTCTGATTGTCTCAATTTTGTTATACACAGTTTAGTTCACTGAAGTGTATTTGCATATATATATGTATGTCTGCTAGCGCTTCACCTACTGCTTTATTCACAAACTGGTGAAGCTGAGGTCAGCCAGGGTGTATATACTGCAGGGGAGGAGCCACACTGTTTTCTTGTTTCAGAAGTATACTTAGTGTCACCTCCTAGTGGACAGCAGCATAACACCCACGGTCCTGTGTCCCCCAATGAGAGGCTAAGAGAAAAGGAATTTACGGTGAGTACACAAAATTCTCCTTATTTCCCCCCTCTAACATCAGTGATAGCTTGAAGTCTTTTGTGGCAGTTGTAGATGAGGCTCTTTATTTTCTCAGATGGTAAAGCTGCACATTCTTCTTAGCAAAAAGTCTCCAGTTCCTGAAAATTCCTGGGCTTTCTTGCATGAACTGTGCGCTTGAGTTCTCCCCACAGTGACTCAATGATCTTGAGGTCAGGAGACAGAGATGTCCACTCCAGAACCTTCACTTTGCTCTTCTGTAACCAATGACAGGTCGACTTTGCCTTGTGCGTTGGATTGCTGTCATGTTGGAACGTCCAAGTACGTCCCATGTGCAGCTTCCGGGCTGATGAGTGCAAATTTGCCTCCAGTATTTGCTGATAACGTGCTGCATTCATCTTTCCTTCAACTTTGACCTTTGTAGCTCACACATCCCCACATCATCAGTGATCCACCTCCGTACTTTACAGTAGGAATGGTGTTCCTTTCATCATAGGCCTTGTTGACACCTCTTCAAATGTAACATTTATGGTTGTGGCCAAAAAGTTCTATTTTGGTCTCATCACTCCAAATTACCTTCTTCCAGAAGTTTGTAGGCTTGTTTCTGTGCTGTTTGGTGTATTGTAGGTGAGATACGTTGACATTTGCACAGTGATGGCTTTTTTCAGATGACTCCATCATGCATCCATTTTTCTTCAAGAGCCTCCTTATTGTGCATCTTGAAACAGCCACACCGCTAGTTTCAGTGAGTCCTGTATTTCAGCTGATGTTGTCTGTGGGTTGTTCTTTGCATCCCGAACAATTTCCCTGGCAGTTATGGCCGAAATTTTCCTTGGTCTACCTGATTTTGATTTTGTTTTTACAGAGCTCCTGATTTTCCATTTGTTAATCATAGTTTGAACACTGCTGACTGGTATGTCTTTTTGTATCCCTTTCCTGTTTTTTACAGTTCAACTATCTTTTCCTGTAGATCCTTTGACTATTCTTTTACTTTCCCCATGACTCACAATCCAGAAATATCAGTGGCTGATTGAAATGAGATGCAAGAGTCTGTCTGGATCCCAGAAACTCACTCAGCTTTCTCCTTCGCCTCATTGGGGGACCCATAACCGTGGGTGTTATGCTGCTGTCCACTAGGAGGCGACACTAAGCAGAATCTGCAAAAGAGTTAAGTGGCTCCTCCTCTGCAGTATACACCCCTGGAGCAGGCACTGCCTCACCAGTTTTTTTTTTTTTTTGCTTAGTGTCGAAGGAGGCACACGTTCTCTATTTTTTTCTCATCTTTTTTTCTTCCAATGAAGAAAAGTGGGTCCGGCATGGCCCCGGCATGCTCCTTCCTCGGCCACCCACTGTTGGGGCGCTGGGTTGAGGTTGAGAATCCTTACATATGCCATACTCCTTTCTCGGCCTCCCACTGTTGGGTTGCTGGGTTAAAGTTGATACAGCCCAGCATAACATCCACCTTCCTCACTCCCTCGTGGTCCTGAGTTGAAGCCAGAGCCGGAACACCTGCCAGATGACGTCCCCCTAATCACTCCCTGGGTGTTTAGGCTGAGGCACCACAGGTATCAGCAGCACATGCTGCATTCTGGGCTGGGACTCTGGATGGATGCCTGCAGAAGCACAGGCTCAGAGATGACCCCCTAATCACCCTATGGGTCATTAGGCTGGGGCACCACAGATACCAGCAGCACATGCTGCATTCTGGGCTGGGACTCTGGATGGATGCCTGCAGAAGCACAGGCTCAGAGACGACCCCCTAATCACCCTATGGGTCATTAGGCTGTGGCACCACAGGTACCAGCAGCGTAGCTGCACTTATCCAGCGGGGACCGGTACCATATGCGGGGAAATCCCACCCCAGGATCCCGGTGAGGTCCGGGTACATCCAGCCCCACGCAGCTCTGCACTGTTCCTCCATAAGACCTGGGACAGAGATGTCTCCTGTCCCCCTTCCCCCTGCACTGCTCCCACAAAGGCAGGGGAAGAGGTACCCAGCTCCCCCTGTGCTGCCCCTGCAAGGCAGGCAGCAATGTACCTGGGTGGCAGGGATCAGCCATGGCCCCCTCGCTGCCAGCGCTGCGGTTCCGGATGAATTTCGCAATCCCAATCCCAGACTCGGACCTTTATGCATCTTTGGTAGAACTCTAAATCAACGTTCCATCTCAAAGGAAGCTAAATGTCGATATTTCGAACATTAAACTGTGTATGACAGGACACAAGACCGTACCCATGGGACCCTCAGCGCCCCATTTACCATAAGGGAGTTTTGTTGGGTTGGAACCCCATGGCAGGTTTCGTGCGGTACCCTATCTGACAACAAGGTTCCCCTAGGGGCACAATTTCTGCTGAACAGAACACAACAGCAGGCATCAGTGTCTGCTACCATACCTTGAGGATGCCAATCGCACAGCACCAGACTGTGCCTCTCTCGCCGTCAGCAATCCTGATTCCAACCTTTTTTGGGACTTCATTTAGCTGATCATCGTCTAGATCGACACAACCTCGATCAACGCACATATAGCGATCACAGAAAACCCCCCTTTATTCAGGGAGTCATTATACCTGTGCTACACGCAGAGCGTGTTTAAAGGTTCTATGACTGTGCTACACGCACTGTAAGGTTTAAAGATTCTCTTCCAATTACCTAGTAGTCCCTGAACAAGAACGTGCACTTCGTCCCGTGCTAGACTGACACAGCTAGAAAAACTCGCCTTGGACAGATTTTTCTGCACGGACTCCCTCCGCTCCATAATAATTTTTCCATGGAACACGGAAAATACCTTGCATCTTTAGATATACAGGACGACTACCTGCATGTTCCACTTACAGCCACTTATCACATTTACAATTTGCAAAGACCATTCCTCAGTGTGGCGTTTCAGTCCCCTAAGTGGTCACAAAGGTTATGGCAGTCATCATGGTTTTCCTGCGTTCCAGGGACGTCGTCACTCTTCCATACCTGGACGTTTCCTCCTCAACGCACGACCTTCAGGGATTGGGAACGCAGCGTCTCTATTGCGGTGAACACATTATTAAGACTTGGTTGGCTGGTCATCCTCCACAAGTCTACGCCAGTTTCACTAGTATTTTCAGAAAGCAGTTCAATACATTCAAAGCACTAGTCAGACTTTTCCAAGACTAGGCATGGGCACTTCAACTAGAAGTCCACACTCTCCTTCAATGGTCGCCTCAGCCTGTCAGAGCTGACATGACGGTCAGAGGCAGCACGGTTGCACCACTAGTAGTTATTCCTTGACGCAGCTGCTCCTCAGTTATCCATGCTCACGTCATGAGATAACATTGTACGATCACGTATCATGTATCATGTAGTATCCCCTGTGGTGGCTCAGCCACTCACTATTACGCAGGGGAAATATTTTCTTCCACCAAGTTGAAAGGTACTATTCACCGACGAAAGTCGGACAGAATGACGTGCGCTGTACCTACATCTCAACACTCGGAACAATTGGTCCTGATCATAATCAACGATTCTCATCATTCTTCGGGAGATGCGGACGAGATTCCCAACACTGAAGATTTTATCCCTTCTTCTGGCGTACCACCATTTCAGAAGGCAGTCTGACAATGCCACGGCCGTGGCATATGTTGACTCACTAGAGCGAATCCCGCTGTTCCCAGGCAATGAAGGAAATTTACCACATTCTACACTAGGCGGAATTCACAAACTCAGTACTACCGGCTGTTATTCTACCGCTTGTAGATGATTAGGGCAGACAGTTTCTCTGTCGCCAAGGGCTTACCACAGAATATGGTTGCTATATCTAGATGTCTTCAAACAACTCTGACGTCACCGGAGAACTCTGGAAGTAGCCGTAATAGTGTCACACCTCATTACCAGGGTTCCTAGCTTCATAGCCAGGTCTCAGTCATGGACGTCGGAAGGCCTGATCTTGGTCTGGACCCAATTCCAACTCTACCACATTTTCCCCAGGCTACCACTATCCCAAGGTAGTGAAGACAATCAAACTAGGCTGTCAGTAAATCATCCTTGCGTCCACACACTGGCCCAAGCGCGCTTGGTACGCCGATGTCGCCCACTTCATAGCAGACGTACCATGCCGCCTACTGGATCGTCCAGACCCACTCTCTCAAGGCCGTCTTACCATCATAATTCATCGGCTCTAAAATCGACGAGACCCGGGTGTTCACATAATCTTGTTGCGACCTCAATCAGAGCACGCACACCGCTTTCAGATGTGATATCCCATGAACATGGAAGATCATTTTCTTTTCTTTTCTTCTCGTGGTCTTTCACCTTGGCACTGTTCCCTCCCAAGGTTTCCCAGTTCCATCCAACCGGATCTACACTCACGCCTGTCCTTAGGTCCTCTCAAAGGACAAGTTTCAATCCTTTTCAGTCTCTCTCGGCAATGTCTTGCTGCCAGACCTCAAGGAGTCTGCCGACTTGTTCCTTCCTCTCAAAGTCTACCAGACCCGGGGGTCCTGACCCTCGCCCTCACGGCTTTACGCTAACCACATTTTAAGCCATGACGGGGATATTTCCTTCGTCTTCTCACACAGGGAGTTGCTTTCTTGATGGCAATTACCTCTCTCCGCAGAGTCTTAAATTTGCAGCGTTTTCATGTAAACCACTTTTTGATTTTTGTTTTCTGGTCTCCCACCCAGACAAGGTTGACCTTCATTGTCCGCCTACCTGAATAGATATTTCTGACAGCGCTAAGCCCGCGCCAGTTCATCTGGTCAGAAATGCTCTATATTACCAGACCTTGGTCAGAATCCTACGCATATACGCTCTACAAATACTTGATCAGATGGCTTAAAGGGATCCTGTCACCCCCAAACCACCTCCTAAGCTATTAAAAGCTGTCCCTAGAGCATAGTAACACTTACCCTACACTCCTTTTAGCTCCTAAATGCAGCAAGTGAAACTGAATCTAAACGTTATAAAACTACCTCATTACTGATGTTAATGAGTGACTATGGTATTCGTAGTCACTCAGCCAGGCTGCCCCTCTTCATACTATCACGCCTCAATAGGCGTGATCTTCATGATACATTCAAATGCGCGCCTCCCCGCTCTCCTATTCCGTACGCTGCTGTGTGGGGACTGTATGACGCGATTCGCGTCATTTCCGGCGCCGGGTGACGTATTTACACCCGCGCCGCTGTTAGAGCTTCAAGCCCCGTACTGCGCATGCGCTTGCCGGAAATGAATCGCGTCATACAGCCCCCACACAGCAGCGCCAGGCCGAGAGGAGAGAGGGGAGGCGCGCATTTGAATGTATCATGAAGATCACGCCTATTGAGGCGTGATAGTATGAAGAGGGGCAGCCTGGCTGAGTGACTATGAATACCATAGTCACTCATTAACATCAGTAATGAGGAACTTTTATAACGTTTAGATTCAGTTTCACTTGCTGCATTTAGGAGCTAAAAGGAGTGTAGGGTAAGTGTTACTATGCTCTAGGGACAGCTTTTAATAGCTTAGGAGGTGGTTTGGGGGTGACAGGATCCCTTTAAATCCGCCATCCGAGGGGCCTATTGTATTATTACAAAAAATAAATAAATAAAAACATAAATGAATACTGTATATCATTAATATTACTATTATTACTCTTATTATATTATTCTTTATTTAGGGTAGCACCATTCTTCCATGGTGCTGTATCATTCCGGTTGCGGGCACGGCATATTCTACTATGACCGCGGGGGCCTTATGGGCTACTCGGATATTACGCACCAGGAGTTAGCACAATAAAGTGTAAGGCAGCCACGCGGACAGCATGCACATGCTTACCAAACGCCTTAGTGTTCTCACTCCTCGGCAAATGCAAGTCTGGGAAGCTGTACCCTCCAGGCGGCAGTAGCCCACCTGTAGGTGCATTGTTTTTATCAATAGTGCTTTTTCCATTGCTGTTCCCACCCAGGGACTGCTTTAGGACACCCCACGGTCCTGTGTCCCCCAATGAGGCGAAGGAGAAAAGGAGAATTTTGTGTACTCACCGTAAATTCCTTTTCTCTTAGCCTCTAATTGGGGGACACAGCACCCACCCTGTTGCCCGTTTCGGGCCGTTACTAAGTTCTCATGTTAATCCTGAGCTGTTATATAGTTGCCTGTTTATTTTACAGGCCTCATTATACTGTTATTACATGAATGCCTGCTGGGTTACAGGTTTGTACCTTACTGTTATTATGTGGCTGCCTGTTTACTTAACAGGCCTTATTTTAATGTGATTCTTGTCATTCTTTTGTTACTTCTCCTACTGCTTCAGCACAAAACTGGTGAGGCAATGCCTGTTCCAAGGGTGTATACTGCAGAGGAGGAGTCACTTAACTCTTTTGCAGATTCTGCTTAGTGTCGCCTACTAGTGGACAGCAGCATAACACCCACGGTCCTGTGTCCCCCAATTAGAGGCTAAGAGAAAAGGAATTTACGGTGAGTACACAAAATTCTCCTTTTTATGCACACACTGATTACAAGCAAACAGGTCACAGATGAGGATGTTATCTTTATTAGCCCTTCAAACCCATTTGTGTCAACTTCTGTGCATGTTATCAGGCCAAAATCACCAGGGTCTGTGAACTTTTGATCAGGGTCATTTGGATGTTTTTTTGTTGTCATTATGATATAAAAAGAGAAAACACAGTAGTTTGACAATAAATGGCTTCACCCAACCACCAACCATGAGTGGAAAAAAAATGTCATAATGCATATTCTCTGGAAAAAAAAGGTCAATAAAGCAAAAAAAATCTCCTGGGGTATTTAAACATTTGAGCACAACTGTATGTTCTAGAACCTATTAGTCTGTTGTGAATACTATTTTCTCATCTGTATGACATACTCATTTGATTAGCTTTGTGAATTAGTTTTAGTAAACCTTTTTGAAGGATTTTACACCTTCTTATAGGAAATATCTGCATAGTTTCATTAATTGTTGGCTGAAATGATGTGCATCAAAATATATTAACGGTCTGGAAGTTATCAAAAATACTGTGCCGCGACTATAAACAATTTCATATATGTTTCAGCTGCCTTATTGCAGACTCCAGTTCGCCTTGTATCACAGCCTCAGCCAGTTCGCAGAATTGAACCACCATCGAGATTCTCTGGAAGAAATGATAGAGGAGAATCTATATCCATCCGAAAAGATGAGAGAAAGTAAGTCATTGGGGATATCTGTACAAAAGTGATGGCTCAAACGACATGTAATGCCAGGTGCAGACAGCCGTATATTCTCGCATCCGAGAGAATCAGGTTAAATGTTTAAATCACACCTTGATCAAACTCTGATAGAGTGTCATCGTAGTGAACTTTGATTCTCTCAGATGAGGAGAAGATGGAGAAAAAAATGTCTCCATTGTGTCAGTCCATGGAATCCCTCCTGCACTCAGATGTCATCCGAGTGCAGTCCGATGGTTTCCATGAACTCATTGACTTACATGGCTGAGTGTGATCCAAATATCTGATCAAACTCGGGCATGCAGCCGGTCCTAAGAAAATAATCTGACACATGCTCGGCCCCAAAGAATAATCTAGGCCCGAGTGCGATCCAATGTTTCATTGCATTGAGCTTGGACCGACTATACAGCAATATTCACAAGTCCTTATACTGGTTCTATGCTGTTGCAGACAATGAAACAACGTATTGTGTATCCTGAACATTACTAACATGTTTTGGTGTACAGTGTGTAAGAATACTGAAGTGAATAGATTGGTGCACATTTTAAGGTGTCGGTATAGACTGCAATGTGTTAATGTCTCGTTGACTTGAGGGCTTCATGTTTGCGTGTAATACAATGTTGTAGAAGGCATTCACTCTTTCATCCCATTTTGCATGTTCATCATATTACGGTATACTGTAAATGCTTGTTTGTAGATGTCAGGTCAGACCTTTTCATGTTCCTCCAAGGAAAAGTGAGCTCTGCAGATACCACCATACATAATAATTTAGTATACAAAGCAATGTTGTCCCTGAGACCTGTTCTTCATGACTAACTTAGTACACATATTACATTTAATGTGGTGTATGTGATGTTTCTTTGAACTGCAAACCTGACACCTTTGATCAATGAGTAGAAACGGCAGTGGAGCATAAAGAGCAGTACTGAGGACTGAAGCCAAGTGCCACAGCACAGACAGTGCAGAGAGCCTGCCGCCACTAATGTCGGATAACCTGATTTTTGTTTTGCTTGATTCTCCTTTAAAACCTTATGTTGATGATACTATGTTGTGGCTTTATGTTATGTCCCATCTCCCCTATTTGCAGACTAATGTATTCATTTCATTGTTTGGATTCTGAATCAATCTTAGTAGTTTTACCAAACTTACAATTTGTTTTACCGCTGTAAACTCTGGATAACTCCTGTTCGCATCTGGCTGTGCGGGTGCATCTTTCATACATCCAGCGCTGATTGTTCAGGGCAGAAATCATCTGCTCACCTCACAATCCATAGTGTAAGAGACACTGGCAGGAGGCAAAGAAAGTTGTATGCAGTAAAACTGTATTGAAGAAGGAGGAAAGCACCCAGGGGCAGGGAGAGAAATTACATATAGGTAGTTTTAGTATAGAGAAATGAAGACAGCAGGATCAGAGATTGCATATACAGTTTCTCTTTATGGTACAGTAGATCACACACAAACTCCACAGGTTAAAAGTATTGGCTGAGAAAATAGAGAAAAGTCATTGGGGGGAAGCGACCACTGGACCCCGCATGGATTGGTAGAACAGTGCACTTTTGTCCCTTTTAGGCTGCTTTCACAATGGCGGTTTTGTTAAATTATGCCAGGTGCGGCAGATTTACCGCATAACGGCCGCACTTGCAGCACACTTGCCGCAAGCTTTCTCTGCGGCTTGTGGCAAGTGCGGTATAGCCGCGGTTCCGGCACTTTTGTCAGTTGCGGCCGCGAAAAAAAAAAACACGGTCAGTAGCGTTTTTTTTTTTCGCTGCCGCAAGTGCCAGAACCACGGCTATACTGCACTTGTTGCACGTGCCGCAAGCCCCATAGACAATGCATGTGGGTTGCCGCAAGTGTGCTGTAAGTGCGGCTGTTATGCGGCAGATGCGGTAAGTCTGCCGCATCTGCCGCAGTTTAACAAAAACACTAGTGTGAAAGGGGCCTTAGACGCGCATGGTCAATTGCTGCTCCATGAATTTTCTATGGGGCTGCTGAGCGTCGCTCTTGGCACTTTACAGCAGCCCCATAGAGAATGCATGGAACATCAGTCAGACATCCGACCTGCTGCTCAATTTTGCAACTGGTATAAAAGTTCTCCAGCAGGGGTAAAACTGCACAATCTCATGAACAGTGTGTGTCCCAGTGATTCCAGATCTGCCAATTTTACAAGTTTAGCACCTATCCAGAAGATTGGTAGTAGATTGCTCACTCAACAGTTCCTGCACTAGTTCAGGCAAGAGCATCCATTTTTTATTTTATCTTTAAAGATAGGTGCAGGTTATTGGGGATGTGAAAATAAAAGGATGACTGAAGATTGCAGTCTAAAACTTAGTGTGCATCTATTGTCTCAAAATGACCACAAATGTATGTGAAAATTAGTTGTGTATGTGAAAGGTGTCTATAGTTTTTAAATTGTTTTCGTCTGTTAAATGATGCAAGAGCGCATCTTTACAAAAAATAACTTTGTTGTGTGGTCAGCCGTGCTGTGTGACATGGTCAGCCGCACTGTATTGTGTGGTCAGCCATGCTGTGTTGCGTGGTCAGCTGCACTTTGTGTGGTCAGCTGTGCTGTGTGATGTGGTCAGTTGCACTGTATTGTGTAGTCAGCCATGCTGTGTCGCGTGGTCAGTCGCGCTGTGTCGCGTGGTCAGCCACACTTTATTGTGTGGTCAGCCGCGCTGTGTCGCGTGGTGAGCTGCATTTTATTGTGTGGTCAGCCACACTTTGTATAGTCAGTCGCGCTGTGTTGCGTGGTCAGCCACACTTTATTGTGTGGTCAGTCGCCCTGTCGTGTGGTCAGTCGCGCTGTGTCACGTGGTCAGCCACACTTTATTGTGTGGTCAGCCGTGCTGTGGTCAGCCGCGCTGTGTCACGTGGTCAGCCACACTTTGTTGTGTGGTCAGTCGCGCTGTCGTGTGGTCAGTCGCGCTGTGTCACGTGGTCAGCCACACTGTATTGTGTGGTCAGCCATGCTGTGTCGTGTGGTCAGCCGCACTTTGTGGGTCTGCCGCGCTGTGTTGCGTGGTCAGCTGCACTGTATTGTGTGGTCAGGCATGCTGTGTCGCGTGGTCATCCAGTTGCACTATGTCACGTGGTCAGCTGCACTTTATGGTGTGGTCAGCTGCGCTGTGTCGCGTGGTGAGCTGCATTTTATTGTGTGGTCAGCCACACTTTGTATAGTCAGTCGCGCTGTGTTGCGTGGTCAGCCACACTTTATTGTGTGGTCAGTCGCGCTGTCGTGTGGTCAGTCGCGCTGTGTCACGTGGTCAGCCACACTTTATTGTGTGGTCAGCCGTGCTGTGGGTCAGCCGCGCTGTGTCACGTGGTCAGCCACACTTTATTGTGTGGTCAGTCGCGCTGTCGTGTGGTCAGTCGCGCTGTGTCACGTGGTCAGCCACACTGTATTGTGTGGTCAGGCATGCTGTGTCGCGTGGTCATCCAGTTGCACTATGTCACGTGGTCAGCTGCACTTTATGGTGTGGTCAGCTGCGCTGTGTTGCATGGTCAGCTGCACTTTACTGTATGGTCACAGTGAAGAAAAATCTTTTCTTTAGGTGATGTCATTTCTGAGTACAGTAGTACTTACCACTTATAAGTACGAGCTCCCTTGTACCTCTTTCTAAACTGTGTGCATGGCTGGTTTACAAGGCCGAGTGGGGCAATAATTTACCATCTCTAATGTACATTGCTATAGAGCTCTGGTTGTCCTCTTCATATCGGTCTATACCAAGCATCATTTATATTTCCCTCCATTCATTCAGTCTCTTCTTACAGAACTTTGATATGACAGTCTATTTCCCATTACTTTGCCTTTATATATAATAATTACACTTCATTTAATTGTTGTACAAACACTTCAAAAACAAATTGGTTTAGTGAAAGATTAACTAAACCTTCATAAGGTTTCCTGATCTTACAAGCTGATGGGGGTCTTGATCCTGAGACCTTTGTGTTGTATGCTTTCTATTGGATTCCTACCTGTGTGCGCTCCTGTCTGCTCATCTGTATTCCTCTAATGGGGTGCTCTGAGTGAATGGTGGGGGGCCTCTGGACCCATAACCCCCAATGTTACAGGGACTCTGAAATGTGGAAAAAATAAACTTTCTAAAGTCAAGCTTGTCAAGCTTTTATATAATTTTGCTCGAAATTGAAGTTCCTGTAATTTCTGAAAACTTAACAGTCGAGATAGAGACCGGGACAGGCGCAGATCACGTGAGCGATCACCTCAGAGGAAGCGCTCAAGAGAGCGATCTCCGCGACGCGAGAGAGAGCGGTCACCTCGCAGACCGAGGCGTGTGGTGCCCCGCTACACTATCCAGTTCTCCAAGTTCTCCCTGGACTGGTAAGTGTGATGAGCCCTTATTCCTTTATGTGTTTGTGTTTCAGTATGACTGTGTGCAGGGGCTGATCGGCACATGTGGCTTGTAACCATTTTACGTTTAACAGTTTTGGTTACTTATTTTTAACTTTGGTCTGTGAACCAAATACCATCAAGACATATGATCAGCTCAACCACTACGTTTTTCTTTATTGATTTATTTTTTAAGTAGTTGATGCATTCTGTCACTTTCACCTGCACATCCATAGTGTACAACCAGTATTTTAATAAATCACTGGAATACTCCATCTAGCTCTTTAGCTGCCATTTTGTTTTTGCAGCATATAAGTACGTTCTTTCCCTCCCAGACTGTTCTGCAATACCTGACACAAGTCTAGCACTGGGGGATAGAGGGTTGTACACTGCAGACGGGGGAATTGATGGTATAAGAGAGTGCAGCTTTCTGATTGTGACTGCTTATGGCAGTTATCCTTAACCCCTTTCTGACATGGGACATACCAGTATCAATCCTTCCAGCAGACCCAGCAGCTAAGCCAGCATTTTTCCTTGCAGATGATGGCTTTGTTGTTAGTCAGCCATCAATTGCCTTTTTACAGCAAGTAGAGCTGTGCTCTATCCACTGCTTTTAGGCTGCCTTCAGACTTGCAGATGCCTCCGCAGCGTTTTGCAGAGGCATCTGCAAGTATCTGCATGCAGACCGCGGCCCCTATGTTTATAATGGAGCGCACAGCGGTCTGCAGATGCTTGCAGACCGCCGTGCGCTCTCATTGCCCGCCATTAGTGATCTGTGCGCAGGTGCATGCCTGCGCACAAATCACACACTCTCGCCCGCACCAGGGACGCAACATCTCGCGTCCCTGGTGCGGACAAGAGTGTGTGATCTGTACGCAGGCATGTGCCTGCGTACAGATCACTAATGGCGGGCAATCAGAGCGCACGGCGGTCTGCAAGCATCTGCAGACCGCTGTGCGCTCCATTATAAACATAGGGTCCGCGGTCTGCATGCAGATACTTGCAGATGCCTCTGCAAAACGCTGCGGAGGCATCTGCAAGTCTGAAGGCAGCCTTAACTCCTTCAATTTGTGAGAATGGTAATTACAGAGTGCAGTCCAGGGGAGGGCTGTTACCAGCATCTGCTGGCTGTCCTGTGACACCAGTAAGTTGCTGAAGACCCCAATGGCTGTCATATTGGTATTTCTATGACATCCAGCCAGTGACTGGCATTCAAAGGAGACCTTGATTTTTTTTATTAAATACTGCAACAGGAAAAAAAACAGACAAAGGAAAGGTATGGACGTAAATATTTGGAATACAGTATCTGTGCCAGCAATATATACTTGGAGCCAATACATATGGTTTAGTACGACATTTAACATATATAAAATGTACATCAAAAACCAACATAGAGAATGCAAGGCAAAGCGGTATTGAATACATAAATTACATGTTGATGAAAAATATTTAAAAACTGGGAAACCAGCAGGTGGCACCACACCACAAAAATGTGTACCAAGAGATAAGTATCCAATGATTGTAAACAAAAAGGACAGACCCTATGTAAAGTGGCCATAAAAGAGGAGAGAATATATAAGACAAGACACATGGAATGTTATAAGTAGTATGCAGTAATGTGAATGCCTTCTTCTAGGTAAGTATGCCGAAACGTGTGTCTGGGCCTGGCACCACACACTGCAGTTATACCTTACAAAACATCTCTATAGACCCGAGGGCTATATTGATATTTTCCAGTGAATACGCACACCAGATTATTATGGCAAAAAATATCACTTTATTCGTTAAAATTAATTTATGCTACAATATTTTCTATAATACATATAAACAACATGTCAAAGGGCTCACAGTCCCTATTATGCACATTATTACAGGGTTGGCAAAAAATACAAAGTTGGCGAAAAATATATGGGGGATCAGAAGAAATGCTTATAGCACCATCACATTTGTAATATTCTTACTCCAACCCCCCCAGATTTAGCAATATCCTAAAATTCCATGCAGACCAGCTGCTTATTTGAGGGGGACCATTGATGTGTACCACACTCTGCAGGAAGTAATTATTTTGCATTTTGTTTATTTGCATTTGTTAAGCAACAGCCCTACTTTGTCCCATATAAACCTTTTCATGACTTGGACACATGCACAATGTGAAATTGTTTATATTTCTGTATATATACAGATTTACATAGGCATTCATATTACTGCATACTATTTATAACATTGTCTAGCACTATGAATTTTCTCATCTTATATGGCCACTTTACGTATGGATATGTCCTTTTTGCTTGTTGTTTTGTTACAATCATTGTATCCTTACCTTCTGCTACAAAATTTTGTAGTGTGGTTACACATGTTCGTTTGGCAACGTGTAATTTATGCATTCAATGAAGCTTTACCTTGCATTTTCTAATTTGATTTTTAATGTACAATTTTTTGTTGTTGGATATACTCAGGGCTGTGGAGTCGGTAAGCCAGACATCTGACTCCAACTCCTCAATTTCTCTGACCCCAACTTCAAAAAAAATCGACTCCATGACTCCGACTCCACAGCCAGGGCTGTGATGTCAGTAAGCCAAACATCCAACTCCTCAAATTCCCTGACTCCAGCTCCACCCAAAATGAACTCCTGACTCCACGACTCTGACTCTACAACCAGGGATGTGAAGTTAGTAAGCCAAACATCCGACTACTCAATTTCCCTGACTCCAGCTCCACCCAAAATGAACTCCTGACTCCACGACTCTGACTCTACAACCAGGGATGTGAAGTTAGTAAGCCAAACATCCGACTACTCAATTTCCCTGACTCCAGCTCCACCAAAATGGGCATCGACTCTGACTCCACAACCCTGGCTATACTGCAATACTGTTACTAGTTCTACAAATAAAAAGGATACTAGATTGCTATAGTCATAATTGTACTGACCTGGAAAATGATATTGCCAGGTAATTCTTTTCCACACAGTGTACGCTGTAAAAATAAAAAAAAACAAATAATTGAGAAAGTGTGGTTTTTGGACTATTTCACTGCACTTGGAATTTCTCTTTACCATTATGTTGAATGGTAAAATGGTATCAACTGCAAAAAGAAAACAACCACATGTACTTATTTGCTTGTTTCTTGAAGGGAGGGGAGGAAAAATCAAAAGCAAAAAAAAAGTCAGGAAGGGGTTAATGAGGTACAGGATTGAAGCGGTGCTGATTTAAATGAAGGCTAGTTGCAGCAGCTTCCTGGGCTCTCAGACCTCTCATCCAGCATGTATTACTAGGATGGGCAGTCTCACTGGAGTAAAAGCAGACAAACTGCATATTAAAACGGTCTGAAAATGAATGAATGAGTGAAACCTCCAGGCTCCAATTCAGTGCAACTTATCTAAAGTAATTGAAATATGTAAACAAAACTCAGCTTTCATTGTTAACGGTGTCCATAGGCTTTAAAGTTTTCTTCTTGTAATGCAGCCCTGGATGTGACATGATGGAGCTAAGGCGGCGTTATCAGAACCTGTACATTCCCAGTGACTTCTTTGATGCCCAGTTTACATGGGTGGATGCTTTCCCTATCTCTCGACCATTCCAGCTAGGAAGTTACAGTAATTTTTATGTCATGAACAAGGAAGTGGATCCACTTGAGAAGAATACTGCGATTCTGGATCCTCCCGATGTAGACCATACGTACAGTGCCAAGGTATGCTACACAATGTTTATCAATCGCCAATGTCCTCTGCAGTGCAGTAAGCTTACTGGAGGGTTTGTGAATAATCTTTGGCCAAAATGTGACACTATTCTTCCTTTTTCCCTTTGGTTTTTAGATTTTTGGTTAGCAGTATCACAAAATCTATTTTCTTACTTTGCACCTCATTTAACTAGGTCATGCTACTAGCAAGTCCAGCTTTGGAAGATTTATATCATAAATCCTGTGCCCTTGCAGAAGACCCAATGGACATTAAAGAAGGTTTCCAGCACCCAGCAAGACTAATAAAGGTAATCGGTTTATGGTTTGAGATTGATGGAGAACTTCAAATTGTGTGATGTTAAGATATCATCACATATTAGATGAACGTCAGCTGAATGTGACAATCGTAGGGAGATAGACCCACCATCTGATGTGTATAGGGGTCTCCTGAAGCATCAAGGAGTTCACAAATTGACTAAATGGACTCTGATTACAGGGACTCTTGTCAGCACAGAATGACTGTTCAGACCAAGTACAGGTGCTCTGTGCACCAATAAGTGTTGCCAACCATGGAAGGGCACCTTACTTGTTTTATCTCTGTTTACCCTATTCAAAGGCTCAATGAAGCCAGAGCTTTCAGTGAAAGGGGAGGTGAGGGTTCCGGAGGTGGGGATGAGTCATTGGGAGGTGTACAAGTAGGTGAAAATGTGCTCTCAGAGCACAGAATGACTGTTCAAACCAAGTACAGGCGCTCGGTGGATCATGGCCTGGCCTTCCCAACTTTTGCTGCACTCTGCTCCCTCTGCGGCGGCTTTCCCGGCCGGGATGCACACCTCCTGTGAGTATTCACGGTGCACATCCGCGGCGGGGGCTTTACTAGCGGTGCGGCTGTAATCACGAATCTCACGGTCGCAGATTTACTCCCTCGCTCTTGCGGCCCCTATTTATGACCAGTTGCGCGCCTCTCGCAGGGAGCAAGATCTCCTGTGCGCCCTTCTCTGCTGGCACTTCCCAGGGCACACCTCCTCCAAGGGTCTCGGGAGCCATTTTTGAATGCCAGTCAGTTCTTATTAGGAAGCACAGTGCTGCACTCTGTTGGAAACTGCAGCTATCTGAGAGCATAGCGACCACATATACCACAGCGATCCTCTCAGGAAGCACAGCACTGCACTATTGCGATCCGACAACTGTCTAAAGGACACCTTCCTTCTACTGGGGTTAAGCAGCCACGATCTGCAGGACAGGGTAAGCTGATACTCAGCAGAAGCTTAGCCTTTCCCTGCAGCACCACAGGCCACTTCCATCATAACTATGCCTAACTCAAAGAACTTTCGGCCCCCGCACGAACCACACCGTCTCTTATGTTAACTGCATAACGTGCCAGTCAAGGCTGCCCCGAGGTCATCCCAGCCTGGACTGCTAGCCATGTGCCCTGCAGCGGGACCAACAATCAGCCACCGAACCAGGGCCCAGCGCAACCATATCCCCCCCAACCCGAGTGAATGTCGTCATTGGCCCTGAAAGTCTCACAGACCCTTGTATGGGCCCTACAGCACCTTTCCAGCCCCGTGGGGCTCTCCACGAGTACTCAGGAGGATCCCCCCATTTCAGGGGATTCCTCTTCTGATCGGGGTCACAGCTTGGTCAGAGTTGCCAAATCATCTAGAAAAACAGGCCATAGGAGCCCGTCCCCCAGCCCTTCTCAGGCCTGGCTATCGGTTGCCCCTGAGTTCAACCCTCGTTCCCCTGGGGAAATCTCAAACTTGGATTCTGCTTTCGAGGGGGACGCAGTCTTTGACATTGACTCTCGACAACTGGGCAATGGAGGACAGCCTCACTACGGCTATCAACCAGACGTTAAAGGTAGAGGACGACTTTGTCACTGTACAGGAGCACCCAATCTCCTTCAAGAGATCCAGGTATGCACAGAAGTCCTTTACAAATCATGCTGAATTTCAATATATAGTTCAAAAGCACAGGGCGCATCTGGATAAAAAGTTTACTGGACAGAAACTGATAGACTTACATTACCCCTTCCCTGCCGAATTGTGCAAGGAATGGGATGATTTCCCGACCGTGGACCCTTTTATCTCAAGGCTGTCCACAAAGACCCTACTGTTCTTGCCGTCCGGGGCATCCCTTAAGGACCCCACGGATAGACAAATTGAGACCCTCACTCGCTCTGCTTTTGAAGTGACCTGCGCAGTCCTTTGCCTCAGTTTAGGTGGCCAAGGCTTTGGCATCTTGGTCAAATTTCCTCCACAGGGCAATTCAGGGCAGTTCTCTTCCACCGGAACTGGTTGATCTTGCGGCTCAGATCTTCGTAGCTGGAGAATTTCTGAGCAGGGCCTCTCTTGATGCGGCAAAGTGTGCAGCTCAGGTGGCTAGTAACACGATCACCATACGCAGAGCTTTCTGGCTTAAGGCTTGGAACACAGATGGGCCTTCCAAAAGATCTCTGACCGGTCTTCCATACCAGAGCAGTCAGCTTTTCGAGGAAGGCCTCGATAAGCTTATTTCCGTTGCAACAGGGAATAAAAGCACCTACCTCTCGCAACTCAAACCTAGACGTTCTATTTTCAGACGTCAGCCGGTTCGTTTTCATCCCTTTCGATCCTTTAGTGGGTGGGCCAATCCTCAGACGACTTCCAGACCCGAAAGATCCCACCCCCCAAGGACAGACAGAGCCAGGTGTTTTACAAGACCCCTCTTGGCGCTCTCGTTCTAAGCAGGCCAGAAACCAGAGATCATGGTCCTGCAGGTTTCAGGCGACATGACTCGCGGCCCATCTCTGAGAGCGACTCCCAGAGTAGACGACTTTCTGCTCCTATTCAGCCAAGTCTGGCTCTCCGTAGTAGAGGATGAGTGGGTCAAGGATCTCCTATCCTCAGGATACAGGATAGAGTTTGTAGCTCCAACTCAAAACAGGTTCTTCCAGTCTCGTCCCCCAAAGCCCACTGCGCAGACCTGCGCATACCATCGAGCAATCGACTCCCTTCACCAGGCCAGCGTGATCACATTCGTCCCAAAGGACGACCGTTTCTAGGGGTTCTGCTCCAACCTCTTCGTCATACCAAAAAAGGACGACTTCTTCCTATTGTAAATTTAAAGCTTCTCAACAGATCCCTCAAGGTCCAGCTTTTCCGCATGAAGTGTCTTTGGTCAGTGATGGCCTCCATGGAGGGTGGGGAGTTTCTAGTATCTCTCGACGTCCAGGACACCTACCTCCTCATTCCCATTTTTCCTGGCCATCAAAAATTCCTTCGTTTTGCGGTGCAGTCAGATCACTTCCAGTTTACGTCCCTGCCATTCGACCCGTGGTCCTCCCTTATCTGGAATATCTCCTGATAAAGGCTCCGTTCTTCTGGGCTTCTGTCGAGAGTGTACAGATTACCATCGATACTCTCTCGACTGGGCTGGATTCTGAATCTGAACAAATCCTCTCCGATCCCGACTCAGCGCCTCACCTTCCTGGGAATGGTCTCTGACATTTACCAGGGATTGGTTTCTCTCCCACCAGACAAGTCAGCTGCCCTCTGTCAGGGAGCTCTTGACCTCAGGTGTCCGAAACCCCATTCCATCTGATTCGGGATGAAAGTCCTGGGGACGATAGTGGCAGCGATAAAGGCAGTCTCGTTTGCCCAACTGCATCTCCGACCCTTACAGTTGGCACTACTAGCCACCTGGGACCGGAATCCCTTCTATCTGGACTGGACTGGAAGTGCCGCTTGAGCTTTCAGGTCAGACACTCTCTCCTGTGGTGGACCCTTTGGTCCTCACTGGAACAGGGTAGATAGTTCCTCCTGGTACACTGGAGAGTGGTCACCACCGATGCCAGCCTCTTGGGCTGGGGTGCGGTGTTCCGTCATCACACCGCCCAGGGAGGTGGACTCCTTCCGAGACCTTGCTTCCGATCAGCATCCTGGAGAGAGATAAGGTTCATTCTTCTGGTCCTGCGCATGTTTCACCTCCTCCTGGCAGGTCGCAACATTCTGGTGCAATCCGACAATGCCACGACCGTGGCATGCATAAACCACCAGGGGGGCACCTGCAGCAGAGACCACCATGCGCAACGTGCTGAAGATCCTTCGATGGGCAGAGAGACGCCACTCGGTCACCTCGGTGGTGCACATTCCTGGCGTCGAGAACTGGGCGGCAGACTCTCTCAGACATCGGGGCCTCGCGTCAGGGGAATGGTCCCTCCATCCAGAGGTATTCCTCCAGATCTGCGACTAATGGGGGACCCCAGACGTGGCTTCATGGCATCTCGGCTGAATGCCAAGGTCCCTGTATTCGTGGCATGATCTCGCGATCCTCTGGCCATAGGGTCGGACGCGCTCGTCCTACCGTGGGGAGTTTTCACACTTCCGTGCATCTTTCCACCTCTTCCATTGATCCCGAGGGTGGTGAGTAAGATGAAGGCCGAGCAGGTCACGGTCATCCTCATGGCTCCGGACTGGCCTCGCGGACCGTGGTATGCGGGGCTCATCCAGCTCCTCGTGGACAGTCCCTGGCGTCTGCCAAATCGGCCAGACCTGTTGTTCCAATGCCCCCTTTACCACCAGAACTCAGGGACCCTGAGTTAGACGACCCAGCTGTTGAGACTTGGGTCTTAACCTAGGCCGGCTTTTCACCCGGGGTGATCAACACTATAATCAGAGCCTGGAAACAATCGTCTATACATATTTACCATCGCACTTGGAAAACTTTTATCTTCTGATGTCAGAGTCATGGCCATTCCCCCCTGTCTTTCTCCACTCTGATTTTTCTGGGTTTTTCTTCAATCCGGATTGGACGCAGACTTGGCTCTGAGTTCTTTGAAAGGCCAGGTTTCCGCCTTGTCAGTTCTTTTTCAGAAAGCCTTGCCTCACATTCCCAGGTCAAAACGTTCATTCAAGGAGTTTCCCATTTGGCACTTCCTTAACGACCCCCTCTCGACCCTTGGGACCTTAATCTGGTCCTAAACATTCTACAGGGACCCGCCTTTAAGATAAATATCACACTTACATCTCTTCTGGAAGGTGGCTTTTTTGATAGCAATCAGGTCCATCGGGAGAATTTTGGAGCTGGCGGCACTCTCCTGTCAGTCACCCTTTCTTGTCTTCCGCAAGGACAACGTGTTCTCAGACCTTCGCCCGATTTTCTTCCAAAGGGAGGTGTCCCCGTTTCACCTGAACAAGGAGATCGTAATGCTTTCCTTTTGCCCGACACTGTTCCACAGTCGGGAGGTTTCTCTGCATTCGTTTGATCTAGTCAGGGCCTTTCGATGGTACATTTCTCATACTGCTCCCTTCAGGAATATGGACGCTCTCTTCGTCCTTCCTGAAGGTCATAGGAGGAGCATGCCAGCCTCTAAGGCCCCATTCACACACTGCTTTTTTTGCTGCGTATTTTTAAGCACAAGCTCATCACAAACCAGGAGTGGGTGATTAAACATATAAGTGTATCACTTATTTCTATTAGACCTTTCCTCTGAGTGTGCCACTCCCAGTTTTGATTGTTCCACTCCTGGCTTTTTCTCCTTCGCCTCATTGGGGGACACCGGACCGTGGGTGTTATGCTGCTGTCCACTAGGAGGCGACACTAAGCAATCTGCAAAAGAGTAACAGTGGCTCCTCTGCAGTATACACCCCTGGAGCAGGCACTGCCTCCCCAGTTTTTTGCTTAGTGTCGAAGGAGCCACACGTCCATTTTCCTCTCGGTGAATTTTCATCATAAAGAAGAAAAGTGGGTCCGGCGTGGCCCCCGGCATGCTCCTTCCTCGGCCACGCACTGTTGGGGCGCTGGGTTGAGGTTGAGAATCGTTACATATGCCGTACTCCTTTCTCGGCCTCCCACTGTTAGGTTGCTGGGTTAAAGTCGAGACAGCCCAGCATAACACCCTCCTTCCTCACTCCCTTACGGTCTGAGGTGAAGTAGAAACTGACTGCCTGCCAGATGACGTCCCCCTAATCACCCCTGGGTGTTTTAGGCAGTGGCAACACCAGGTATCAGCAGCACAGGCTGCATGGGCTGGAGACTGCATGACTGCCTTCAGCAGCGCAGGCTAGCAGGTTATGCAGGAGCCTGCAGAAGACGGATGGTGGGCTGGATGAGAGGGCACTTACAGCAGCCAGGCCTCAGGCACAAGGCTGACAGGGCACAGCAGCAGGTCTCTTGCAAGCTGCACCAGGAGCAGCTTTCATGCTTAGTTAAGATCCCCTGCTATACTGGCGGTTTCACCGCCAATACTTTGCACATCTGCCCTGGGACCTTTTTTCCCCGTTTTTCTGGGGCCCCCCAGCGCCTTTTTTCGCGCCTCCGCGCCGGCCCTTCACTATTTCCGGGGACCTCAACTAATTGAGGCCCCGGCTTGGGCCTAGCGCGGAGGTCGCCGCCCCCGTCCCGCGGATGACGCTGATAGCGCGTCATACTCGGGGCGGAGCCGAGAACGGGCACGTTTTCCAGCCCGGATCCCGCCCGTTTAGCTCCGCCCCTTCCTTCTCCTCCACGGTCGCCATTACCACAGCACGTGGAGCGTTCAGCCATCCAGGGGGGATACAGGATCCGGGCGGCCTGTCGCACAGCGGCGCTGGGACTGGTAAGACCTCTGCAGGGATCTCCTCTGCAGAGGTTCTCTGTCTCTCTCTCCCTCTCCTCCACATCCCCTCCTGCAGCAGGCACTGTTACAGGGGGAAGGGCTCCACAGTGACCCTGTTCAGCCCCACCACTAAGGGCCCAGGCACTTAGCTGGACAGCTAGAGAGTGCCTGTTTACTCAGGGGACTCCTGGTTACCTTTTTTTTCTGCACTATAGCCCATACCACAATGTCTGGCAATAGGAGTAAAAAAAGCTCCAAGGCAGCCAGCACTTACTATGCTACTTGCACTGTTTGTAAGGCTGACCTCCTTGCAGGATGCACCTCGCCACATTGTGAGAGCTGCGCGTAGGCTGCAGATACTGAGACCCCCACTACCCGGGCTTCTTCCAGTGCCCCTGACCCTACCCTGCGTGGGCCACAGTTATGTCTCAGAATATGACGCAGTCCATTGACAGATTGTCTGCCACTCTGCTGCAGTTTATGCAAGCCCGTTCGCCACCTGAATCCGCCGTTCAGGCTTCTGCGTCTCAGCCAGAAGTCTTGGAACCGCGACAGACTGCCGACCCTGCCCCGTCAGTCTCCGACTCTGGCCTTAAGAGACCACCTCCATCTCCAGAGTCCCCTGCGGACTCTGCAGCCTCTGCATCCCGCAGGCGTCAAGATGACGCGCAGGAATCCGAAGGTCTCTGTTCTACGGACTCAGAGGGTCACTTAGATGAGTCCCTAGACTTAGATGCGACCGATACGGTGACACTGGTGGAGGATTTGATTACTTCCATCAACCAGGTTCTGGACGTGTCAGACCCTCCGGCTGATGCGCCGGAGCATAAGGTGTCCTTTAAAAGGGCCAGGAGACCACATAAGCATTTCTCAGACCATCCAGAGTTCCAGGAAATTCTTAAAAAGCATAGGTTACATCCTGACAAAAGGTTTGGTAACCGTAAGGCTCTGGAAACGCGTTATCCTTTTCTGCCTAAGGTCACCCAGGATTGGACAGATCCGCCACAGGTGGACCCTCCTGTATCTCATCTCGCTACTAAGACCCTCCTGTCCTTACCGGACAGTTCATCAATAAAGGACGCCACTGACCGTCAGGTGGAGCAGATGGCGAAGTCCGTCTTTGAGGCCTCAGGCTCTTCTCTAGGCCTAGCCTTTGCTTCAGTCTGGGCCTCAAAGGCTATTATGACCAGAGCTAATTCTGTACACTCGGCTCTTCGGTCCTTGCAGGTCGACCCGGCTTTGTTAGACCAGGTTGCTCAAATAAGGTTTACCGCCGAATATTCAATGCATGCTGCCTTAGATTCGGCTAACTGAACCGCGGCTGCGGCTTCCAACACCATAACTATCAGGCGAACCCTCTGGTTGAAAGAGTGGAAGGCAGATGCAGCGTCAAAAAAGTCGCTCACATGTCTTCCGTACAATGGTGGCCGTTTATTTGGCGAAAAGCTGGATCAATTGATTTCAGACGCCACTGGGGGTAAGAGTACCTCTCTTCCCCAGGTCAGATTAAGCGACTCTTCACTCGTCGCCAACAAATCCGTTTTCTGGTCCTTTCGGAACTGTTTTGGTTGGTCAGTCTTGAAGCCCCCGCCGGCGGGCAATAGGTCCCCCCGTAGGGAGCGCACCCAGACGACACGGAAGACTGGTGCAAACTGGCAGTCCCATTCTCGCCAGTCCAGATCTAAGGGCTCAAAGTCCAGCAGATTCTCTTCTTCCTGACTCTCCCCCTTCGGGAGACACTATTTAGGTTGGCGGCCGACTTTCTCGCTTTGGTCAGGTCTGGCTCGCTTCTACCGACGACAAGTGGGTACACACCTTAGTGTCTTCTGGATACACCATAGAATTCACGGCCCATCCTCCAAATCGTTTTTTTCTGTCAATCCCACCTGCTCATCCGCCCAAAGCTCGCGCCTTCTTTCAAGCGGTAGATTCCCTTTTGAAAGCCGGTGTCATCATACCAGTACCGCCAGCCGAACGCTTCCAAGGGTTCTACTCAAACCTTTTTGTGGTACCAAAAAAGGAGGGGCGGTTCGGCCCATTCTAGATCTACAACAGTTAAACTCCTTCGTGAAGGTTCGGCATTTCCGCATGGAGTCACTGCGCTCCATCATTGCGTTCATGGAGAAGGACGAATTTCTCGTGTCCATCGACATACAGGACGCTTACCTCCATATCCCAATCGCGACAATTCACCAGCGGTTTCTCCGTTTCGCCATCGACCAGGACCATTATCAGTTTGTGGATCTCCCGTTCGGCCTAGCGACGGCTCCCAGGGTGTTCACCAAGGTCATGGCGGCTGTCATGACCATACTGCACACAAGGGGAATGGTAGTCCTGCCATACCTAGACGATTTGCTCATCAAAGCTCCCTCCTTCAGGGAGTGTCAACAGAGTGTTTCCATCACGGTGGACACCCTGCGTCGGCTAGGCTGGTTGGTGAATCTGCGAAAGTCATCACCAGTCCCGTCACAATCTCTAACATTCCTCGGGATGCATTTCAACACCCCCAGGGGTCTGGTCCTCCTCCCTCAGGACAAGGCGAAGGCCCTTCGACAGGGAGTCAACTGCCTCCTACGGCTGTTTCCTCAATCGATTCGGTTCGCCATGAGTCTTGGGCAGGATGGTTGCCTCTATGGAAGCGGTGCCGTTTGCTCAACTTCACCTCAGGCCTCTCCAACGGGCGATTCTGACTTCGTGGAACAGGAACCCTTCTGCCCTGGACAGATTATTCGGGTTGTCACCTGCAGCAAGGAGTTCCCTCCATTTGTGGCTCAAACCTCGTTCCCTCACAAGGGGAAGGTCCTTTCTACCAGTTTGCTGGAAGATAGTCGCCACCGACGCAAGTCTCAGCGGATGGGGAGCGGTACATCGTCATCACACGGCACAGGGAACATGGTCCCTAGTGGAGTTGGCTGAGCCCATCAATCTCCTGGAAATCTGAGCCATATTTCTAGCTCTGAAGGCCTTTCATTCCATGCTGGCAGGAACACAAGTCCGGATTCAGTCGGACAATGCCACGGCCGTGGCATACATCAACCATCAAGTCGGAACCCGCAGTCTCCAGGCCATGCACGAAGTGCAACGCATTCTATACTGGGCAGAATCGACGAACTCAACGCTGTCAGCAGTTCAAATCCCGGGAGTGGAAAACTGGGTAGCGGATTTTCTCAGTCGCCAGGGCATGGACTTGGGAGAGTGGTCCCTACATCCCGACGTGTTCCAGCAAATATGCTGTCGCTGGGGGACTCCGGACATAGACCTGATGGCATCTCGATTCAACACGGAGGTTCCCATGTTTATAGCCAGATCTCACGACCCGCGAGCTCTAGGGGCGGATGCCCTAGTATCAGTTCCAGCTGCCTTACATCTTTCCTCCTCTGCCTCTCATTCCCAGAGTGGTGCGGAAGATCAAGCAAGAGGGCATTCAAGTCATTCTCATAGCCCCAGACTGGCCCAGATGAGCATGGTACGCCGATCTCGTACAGCTCACGGCGGATGTTCCTTGGCGCCTCCCTTGTCGTCCTGACCTCCTGTCTCAGGGCCCGTTTTACCACCAGAATTCAGACGCCCTGAATTTGATGGCGTGGCCCTTGAGACCTGGGTACTAACCCAAGCAGGTTTCTGCCCTGCCGTTATTCAGACCATGTTCAGAGCACAGAAGTCGGCATCGGCAAAAATTTATCATCGCACCTGGAAAGCTTTTTTCGCATGGTGCTCTTCTCGGGATCAACCCCCTCTTCCCTATTCCTTGCCGCTAGTTCTAGGGTTCCTTCAGTCGGGGTTAGAGTCTGGTCTCTCCCTAGGTTCCCTTAAGGGTCAGGTTTCAGCTCTTTCTGTACTTTTTCAATGCCGCCTTGCTGTAAAACCACAGGTTAAAACCTTTCTCCAAGGAGTTAATCGCATTGTCCCTCCGTACAAATGCCCTTTAGATGCATGGGACCTTAACCTGGTACTTACGGCTCTGCAGGAACCTCCCTTTGAACCTCTTCGGGACATCTCCCTCCACTTTCTGGCTCTGAAGGTGGTTTTTCTAGTGGCTATCACTTCTCTTCGCCGAGTGTCGGAACTCTCTGCGCTTTCTTGTAAGCCACCCTTCCTGGTGTTCCATCAGGACAAGGTTGTACTCTTTCCGGTGCCGTTATTCCTGCCTAAGGTTGTCTCCTCTTTTCATTTGAAACGAGGATATTTCATTGCCTACCTTTTGTCCGGCTCCGGTTCACAGGTTGGAACGAGCCTTGCATACTCTGGATCTCGTCAGGGCGCTTCGCATTTATGTGTCCAGAACTGTACATTTCCGTAAGTCAGACTCTCTGTTCATTCTGAAGGAAGGCCCTCGTAAGGGTATGCCAGCTTCCAAGGCTACATTGGCTAGGTGGATTAGATCAGCTATCCAAGAAGCCTACAAGATGAAAAATACTCCTCTTCCAGCGGGTATCAAGGCACCTTCTACCCGAGCCGTGGGGGCCTCCTGGGCCGTTCGGCACCAAGCCTCGGCTCTCCAAGTGTGTAAGGCGGCCACCTGGTCGAGTTTACACACTTTTACCAAGCACTACCGTGTTCATACCCAGTCCTCGGCGGACGCTAGTCTGGGTAGGTGCATCCTTCAGGCGGCAGTTGCCCACCTGTAGGTATTTATCTGTTCACGGACTTGTTCAGTACCATTAGTTCCATTGTCTTTCCTGCCCAGGGACTGCTTTGGGACGTCCCACGGTCCTGTGTCCCCCAATGAGGCGAAGGAGAAAAGGAGAATTTTGTGTACTCACCGTAAATTCCTTTTCTCTTAGCCTCTAATTGGGGGACACAGCACCCACCTTGTTGGCCGTATTGGCTTTGTTTCTTGTGGTTTTTGTTACTCTTATATTGTTACATTGTGGCCTTGCCAGGCTTTGTTGGTATTGGTTAACCTTGTTAATTCTCCTACTGCTTTAGCACAAAACTGGGGAGGCAGTGCCTGCTCCAGGGTGTATACTGCAGAGGAGGAGCCACTGTTACTCTTTTGCAGATTGCTTAGTGTCGCCTCCTAGTGGACAGCAGCATAACACCCACGGTCCTGTGTCCCCCAATTAGAGGCTAAGAGAAAAGGAATTTACGGTGAGTACACACAATTCTCCTTTTTTGAGCTTCTGCGTAAAAATATGCAGCAAAAAAAGCAGTGTGTGAATGGGGCCTTAGTTTGCGATTGCTTGTTGGATAAGATCCACCATTCAGGAATCTTACAAATTCAGGGGAAGATCGGTCCCAAAGGGTGTCACGGTGCATTCCACAAACGTGGTGGGTGCTTCCTGGGACAACAAGCATCAGGTGTCAGCACTTCAGGTTTGTAAAGCTGCGACTTGGTCCAGCCTGCACACCTTCTCATAACATTATAGGGTCCATACCCAGGCCTCGACGGACGCTGTCTTGGGATGGAAGATACTGCAGGTGGCGGTCACTTACCTCTAAGGGAGGTAACTGCGTTTCTTGTTTTGGTTACTGATTGAAGTTAATATTTCTGATTCTCAGTGTGGTTTCTTGTCTCCCACCCAGAGACTGCTTTTTGACGTCCAATGGTCTTTGTCCCCCAATAAAGGCTAGAGAGAAAAGAAGATTTTTGTGTACTCACCGAAAAAACTTTTTCTCTGAGCCTTCATTGGGGGACACAACACTCAACCCTACTTAGACTTGTCAGGGATACGATGAGTTCCTTTTTTCATTGAGTTGTTGGTATATGTTATCATGTAATGTGTTTCTCTCCTACTGCTTGTTCACTGAACTGGCTTCAGCTTGAGTCAGCATGAGGGTGTACACTGCAGAGGACTTTTTTTGCGTCTACTTAGTGTCAGCCTCCTAAAGATAGCAGAGTAACACCCATGGTCTCTGTCCCCCAATGAAGGTTCAGAGAAAAAGATTTTCCGGTTATTAACACAGAAAGCCTTTTTTGCTTCCACAGGAACGATCCACCTCCCGGCGGGGAGGGCTCCTCTTCCCAAGTCCATAGATCTAGTCCCCATCTCAGGCCTACCCACCTGTCCTGCCCGGCCTTACCCCCACTCCTTCCTGCTTTTCTCTCTTATCGTGGGACTTGTCGCCACACTTCCCATATCCTGCCCTTTTGGCCTGTGTGCTACGTGATCATGTCCCCCAGCATCGCAGCACAGCTACTCAGGCACTCCCTGCACTCCTGGATCCGCCATCTCAACTGTGGTGCCCGCTTTGCTTCCCTGTGCCTGGGACCCACCCCAGTATCTACACCTGCCTGCCTGTGCTCTTGCACCTCCGCACAGCCCTTTCAGATCTTGCACAGAACCTCTGCGCAGGTCCCATAGGCCTCCATTTTGCCTGCAAAAATAAGCTACCCTCAGGCCAGCCCTCTGCCTTGAGCTCGCATTGTTGAACATCAGACACACATGCCCCCTAGGAGCCCTCTGCCACCACGGAAATGAGTGCACACACTCCTCATTAATGGATTGCAACTCTCTCACAATCTGTAGCAGACCTGACCAAGATTTCCCAATAACTGGTTCTGGCCTTACAACACCTATTCTCAACCCAGGAAGGCCATGCTCCCCCATCTGAAGAGCAGAGCAGACAAGTCATTCAACCACCTCAGGACAGAACAGCCACCAAGGCATCTAAGAAAACCTCCAAGTGGGCCAATCCCAGCTCATCTTCCAAATCCTCGCCTCCATCCTCGCCCTCTTGGCCAAGCTTGGGCTCCACCTCGCTTGCTGTCCTCAACATTCAAGATTCTGACTCCGACTTAATCCGGATCAAACCGCTAGCATACAACAGATGGTCGACAGACTAATCTTGGTAGCTAACCAAACTCTGAGGTTAGAAGATGAATCCCCCAGTTCGCCCTATCTTGTTTAAGAAGACAAGAAGCCCTCCCAGATGCTTCTCCAATCATCTTGAGTTCATAGCTTTTCTCGCTAAACAGAGGGAACAACCCGAAAAGCAATTCTCCAGACGAAAACGTCTAGCTCTTCATTACTCTTTTCCTTCTGATTTTCTTAAAGAATGGGCTGAATCTCGAGTCGTAGACTCCCAGGTCTCAAGCCTGGCCACAAACACAGTCCTCTCCCTCCTGGATGGGGTCTCTCTCAAGGACCCCACCATCAGATACATCGAGGCTCTTGCTTGATCTGCCTTTGAAACGGTGGGCTTGTCCCTCTGCCCGCCTTCACCTTGGTTTGAGTCACTAAAGCCCTCCTGGCCCAAAATTCGCCTTTGAGGCATCCGCTCGAACTCCCCTTCATCCAAGCTTGCAGATCTGGTGGACCAAACCTCTTACGGGGAAACACCTAGTCACTGTGTGCCTCGACTCCGCCAGCTGTTCCACCCTTGCATCGAGCTACGTTATCACCATCTGTAGAGTCCTCTGGCTTAAAGCCTGGAATGATGATTCTGCCTCCAAGAAATCCCTCACCATCCTTCCATTCCAGGGACTTCATCTCTTCAGGAAAAAAAACTAGTGAACTAATTTCTGATGCCACTGGGGGGTAAAAGCATCTTACTCCCCACCAACAGCCTAAGCCTCCAAAACAACTCCCTACTAGTTTTTGTTCCTTTCGGTACTTTAATTCGCAGGCTCCCATCAATCTCATCCTCCCAAGTGTCAGGCTCACAGTCTCGCCTTGTTCAACACCATCAATTCTCTTCTTTGCTCTTGGGTTATCATACGAATTCCCACCCATTAGTGTTTCAAGGAGTTGTACTCTAACCTCTTTGTGGTCCTCAAAAAGGATGACTCAGTCCACCCGATATTAGATGGGTGGACGCCTAAACTGCTCCATCCGAGTTGGCTAATTCCAGATGGAGTCCTCCCGCTCTGTCATTGTTTCCATGGAAATAGGAGAATTTCTGTTCTCAGTGGGCATTCACTCCACTTTGTCGTTCGAAACGACCATTACCAATTCACCACCCTCCCATTTGATCTCGATACAGTTCCCTGGGTGTTCACCAAGGTAATGGCGGTTGTCACGACAAGTCATCTCTGACTGCTGTGAAAGTCTTACGGATCACCAGCAACACACTTTCCCGTCTTGTCTGGCTCACAACATACAAAAGTCGTCTCTGACCCCAGTCTGGTGTCTTGTTGTCCTGAGCATGCTTCACGATAGATCACTTGCCCGGGTTTTTCTCACAAAGAAAAAAATTTTGTCCCTTGACCAATGAACATAAGAATTTTGGGCAAGATGGTGGCACCAATGGAATCTGTCCCGTTTGCACAGTTTCCCATTTGTCCTCTGCAACTGGCTCTTCTTTTAGCCTGGGACAAAAGACCCTCCTACCTTAACCGTCGGGTCCGGATACGCATTCATGTCAGACAGTCCCTCCTCTGGTGGAGTCTTCCACCCTCCCTCAACTGGAGGAGGTCCTTTCTCCCTCTGCACTGACCGGTTGTCACCACTGTTGCCAGTCGCCAGGTGGTGAGAGCAGATTTCCGGCAGTACACCACCCAAGGCCGCTGGTCGCTCCAGGAACACTGTCTCCCCATCAACGTTTTGGAGGTCATCAAAGAGAGCCAACTTTCTTGCCCTTTGCCAACTACAACCTCTGCTAGCGGGCCACCCCATTCAGAACCAGTCCGACAATTCCATGGCTATGGCATACATCAACTACCAGTGGGGAACCCCCAGCAAAGCCACCATGAAGGATAATGCCCGGATTCTTCGTTGGGCCGAGAACAATGCCTCTGTTGCCTCAGCGCGTCACATTCCAGGAGTGGACAATTGAACCGAGGAATTGCTCAGCTGGCAGGGCCTCATGTCGGGGGAATGGTCTCTTAATAAAGAGGTATTCAACCAGATCTGCTAGAGATGGGAAACCCTGGATGTAGACCCCTGCGGCACAAATCTGCAAGGCTGCCACAGTTTACAGCCTAGACACCTTTTCCAGGTTCTCCAAGTTACACACCCATGCCTCTGCGGGTGCAGGTTTGGGTAGAAACATTCTACAGGTAGCAACAGCCTGCCTCTAATTCATTTGGCATCTCCTTCGTATTTTATGGTTTACTTGTTTTTACTGAGCTTGTTTCCCAAACAGGGACTGCTTTAAGATGTCCCATGATCATGTCCCATGTCCCCAATGAAGCCAGAGAGAAAAGATGATTTTTGTGTACTCACCATAAAATCTCTTTCTCAAAGCCTTCATTTGGGGACACAGCACCCACCCTTGGTTGTGCCCTGTTGGGCCTCTGTTTGGATTAGTGCATTCCTTTTTATATGCTCCTGCTTGTTCACTAAACTGGCTTAGGCTGATTTCACACTGGTGTTTTTTGCCATCTGTGTGAATCCGGCTTAAACTGGATGCACCCACATCAGTTTTCGTCCCTATTAACTTTCAATGGGGCCAGATGAGCTTACGGGTGCATCCAGTTCTTTAATTTTTCCTTTTTTTTTTCACTGAGACCAAAAACACATCTTAGTGCATATTTCGTCTGTTGAAAAAAACCCGTAAGCACCCGGATCCGGGGCACCAAGGGTAAAATTACAATGTGCCCAGTGGAACCCAGATCTGGCGGGCTCCAGATCCCATTTGATCTGGGCCCCTGGATCCTGGTTTTGGAGCTGCGCATGCCCAGAACAAAGTTCCAAATGACACCCCCCCCCCCATCATGGGGCATTAATTTGGCTCCGGCAGGAACACGTAGAGAGAGCCAGAAGAGACTGTATGCTTTCGCATCGGTGTTACGACAGATCAGTGATAATACCAGGGCAGGGCCATCAGTTTTTAGAATTGCAGGGGAATCTGTGGAGGATGCAGGTAAAACCTGTGTCCCCCTGAATAACAAAAAACACTAGTGTGAAATTAGCCTTAGTCGTCCAGGGTGTACACTGCTCGGGAGGAGCTAACTTTTTTTGTTGCCTAGTGTCTGCCTCCTAGTGACACCAGCATATACACCCATAGTTCTGAGTCTGACAATGAAGGTCTGAAAAACAGATTTTATGGTGAGAACACAAAAATACTCTTATTTTAAATGGGGGAAATATTTGAATTGAAAAAGGGTTGTCAGAGTAGAGTTACTTGAGCGCCGAGTGATGCGCCAAGCATCTGTGCTTGGTTTGAACAGCTGTTCTGTATTAACGTTTCCTTTTAACACAAAGGGATTAATAATGACATTAAATGTGAGACTAAGGGCCCTTTCACATTGGCGTTTTCGCCAAAATGCGGCAGATGCGGCAGATTTACAGCATCTGCCGCCTAACGGCTGCACTTGCAGCACACTTGCAGCACGGCCCATGCATTGTGTATGGGGCGTGCGGCAAGCGCGGTTCTGGAAGTTGCAGTAGGTGTGGCCGCGAAAAAAAAACGCTGGCGACTACGTTTTTTTTTTCGTGGCCGCAACCTCACTTGCTGCACCTGCCGCACATTACTGCAAGCCCCATGCTCAATGCATGGGGCCTGCCGCAAGTGCGGCCGTTGGGCAGGGCCCTTGGCAGATTATTATTATTATTATTATTAGGTATTTATATAGCGCTATTAGGATACATAGCGCTGTACAAGTTAGGGGGTAGACAAAGACAAGTGGTCGAAAAACGACGACAAATGGACAAAACAATCGTACGGGTACAATGGGGCCAGATTGCGGATCTGGACAAAACCACCAGTCTGAAGGGGGCCTAAGATTGATGCTCTTATTATTATTTGCTAGTCATATCGATCATTTATAGTCCTGAAATATTACATATGCCACTCGTAATGGGTTAGTGTCCCTAATGTAATCATTTTTTTTTATTTTTATTAAGTTTTTAGTGGGAATGAAGGGTAAAGATGAGGCTATGGCGATTGGAGGACACTGGTCTCCTTCCCTCGATGGTCCAGATCCAGACAAAGACCCTTCTGTGCTCATCAAAACTGCTGTCCGATCTTGTAAGGCTCTGACTGGCATTGACCTGAGCTTGTGTACACAGTGGTAAGTCCAGCTCTTATATCGGGGCATGTGTCCTATTTTATCTTCACATTTCTAGAACCTTGAGTTTACTCTAGTTTAACTAAATGTGACTTTCTATTACCAACGAAGAGCAGGTTTGTTGTTTCTCTGAATTCTTAATATTTCTGTATATTTTGAATACTTTTTTTTTTTCTTCACGTTCAGCTACAGATCGTCCTGGAGAAACTCATCTTAAACTGTCCTAAATCCAAGTTGTCTTGCCGTGTTTTCTAATGGTATTTCGAGCTTTGTTGAAAACGATAAGAAAAATCAATGTTTATTTCACTGCAATAAGTTTATATAACCTAGTTTATTAAGAATTTTCATTAGATTCAGTATCCACACTTGTGATTTTTCTTTTATTATTTTTTTTTCCACTGCTCAAAACAATGCTTCGACTTACCTGAAGAAAATCATTGGCCTTTATATAATTGTTTATTTTTTTATTTTATTTTATTTTATAGACCAACCTGAGCTAGCTGTTCATGATGTGCTACAAGAGAACTAGGCTCTTATATTCTATGCATTCTAGATTTTTGTTTTCCAACATGCTTCTTCCCTTGCAACAGGTACCGTTTTGCAGAGATTCGCTACCATCGCCCTGAGGAGACCCACAAGGGGCGTTCGGTTCCTGCTCATGTGGAGACAGTGGTTTTATTTTTCCCGGATGTTTGGCATTGCCTTCCCACCCGCTCAGAGTGGGAAACCCTGTGCCGAGGATACAAGCAGCAGCTGGCCGACAAGCTTCAGGGTGAACGCAAGGAAGCTGATGGAGAACAGGCACTGAACGCTAATCCCTTTTTCTATTTCCGCTTCTCGCAGGCACAGGAACACAGGCACAATGCACTGCACACACTAAACACCCCCAGCTCCCTTTTAAAGAACACCTTTTGCAACGTCTGAAGTGTAGTGAATCTCACGTATTCCAGACTCCTAACATGGAAACTTTAGAATATTATTTCATTTTACTTTATCCCTTATTTGTTTTATTTTTTTTTTATTTTGTGTTAACTTAGAACTGGCATGTTGGGTCAATTGGATTTACTTAATTTTGGCCCCATTAACCATCTACCCATCAAAAGGTTCACATTTATCTTTTTTTTTTTTTTATAGTTAAGATATTAAACCCATATCCCAAAGTTATAAACCTTTTAATTTTTAGTCATTTGGAAATACCACAGGGTGGCTTTAATTACAGACTTGTGTCTTTGTAGACGAGCAATGTCTGTACATACTGGTATTACTTCTTCTATTTATCATCCCTTTATTTCACAGATCTGGCTTTGATTGACTTAGTGGTCTGTGAGCATGGTAGAATGTGTGATTGTGCCTCTACAAAGCTTTAGGAGAAGACAATGAGAAATTGTGACCTTGCTACTTGCACGGACCTGCAGCAGTCATGCGATTTCCCAAGGCCTCTTTCCAACCATATTTGTATGTTTGTACTAGGAAGAAGAGGACAAAGATGCTGGAGATGCAAAAGAAATCTGTACTCCCACTCACTGGTCAAAACTTGATCCAAAGGTGATGAAGGTAAGTCACTGGCCCTCAAAAAATCCTTCATTATGACTCTTTTGTAGTGCAACCTATCTGAGAAACCCATGGCTCCAAAACTCAATGCATCTCTGTGATCATCAAAAACAAGGTTTAACCCCTGGCCATGACTATTTTCCGTTACTTCATTTTTGTTTTTTTTCCTCCCGTTTTTCCAAGAGCGATAGCTTTTTCTTATTCGCTCCATTGGGAGACCCAGACAATTGGGTGTATAGCTACCGCCTCCAGGGGACACACAAAGTACTACACTTAAAACAAAAAGTGTAGCCCCTCCCATACTGCCTATACACCCACTTCAGGAGAAATCCCATCAGTTCTTAGCTTTGTGTTGAAGGAGGAACACACTGCACTCATCCACTCTCACTTTAGTCAGACACACTCCCTTGGAGAGTGACGGATGGAAGAAAAGTGGGTTCTTGTGGACCCCCGGCGTGTGTCCTTCCCCACCCTCGGGCAGGGGCGGTTGAGGTACCTATTGTTGGTACAACGGGCTGGAGCCCTCATGCCGTTCTCCTTCGCCATCCCTTAGGGGCTCTGGGGAAGTGGGAGTCATCTCGGGCTTCCATACACTCTAGAGCCCTAACTCCATCCACAGCCCCTGGCGGACCTGCTGGCCGGAGTTGCGTTGCCCCCAGGGACCGAGCCCTGCACCAAATGAGGTACTCTGTATCTCTGCACCGCTGCTGCTACAGCCCGGGCTCGTATCCATCCACATGTTGTGAGGTACACTGGGGGTGATTACATTGTGGGGCATACCGGCATACTGTTAATCAGTCGGCCCGGTCACTGCCGTGATGCGGGCATACCGGTTTACCAGCTCTCCACATTTACCCGCCGCGGCGCTCCGGGTGGCCATTAAAATTTAGTCCCCGGCTTGGCCGCTGCCTACTTTACACACTGCGGCTGCTCAGTGAGGCCAGCGGGATCGTCCGCCATTTCAGGCAGACACGAGACCCTGGACACTCCCATCACTGCAGGAGGTCCGCCCCCCGGTCTGTGCGTTCTGTCCTCCAGTTTCCCGCGTTTGCATAGTACATCCCTCTTTCAGCTCCGGCGGCCATTTTAGACCGGTGGCTGCCTATGAAGCAACATGGCTCCTGAGATTCTGCTTCAGGGGTGAGCGCGGTATCTGGAGGACACACAAACCGCTCATAGCGGCCGGTAAGCCACTCCGGTACTCCGGTGGTGGACTTCTTTGCCTGATTTTCCTCTGGTGAGATTCCTGTTGGAGGATCCTCTCATGAGGCGACATGTCTTCCACCAGGAGCAAAGCCCCTAAGGTGCAGACATTCTATTCCTCTTGCACTGCCTGCAAGATTATGCTGCCTGCTGGATCTGTCTTTCCTCACTGCTCTGCCTGCACTGCGCATGAGACACTGGCTGAGGTAGACAGGGCTTCCCCCAGCTCTGCTGCTGTGGAACCTTCCACCGTCCCAGAGGACTCGGCAATGCCACCTCCCTGGACAGCGGCTTTCGCTAAGTCCTTCTCGGACTCCTTCGCCCAGTCTATGACAACTTTGACCAGGGTACTGCAGGAGACCTTGCAGGCCAGTCAGCGGGGAAGTGCCCCCAGGCCCTCTGGTGCACGCCGCAGGCGCTCCAGCGAGTCTTCCCATTCCAGGGGCAGGGACTCCGGGGAGAATGCTGGGATATCTTACCCAGCTCCCTCTCCTCGGCCTCCCAAACGACCTCGCAGAGATCCCTCTCCTGCCTCCTCTCATCACACTGGGTCTCACGCTGAGGGATCTCAGATTGATGGGGATGAAGAACGGCAGAGCTCTGTAATGCCTCCAGACGAGGCATCTGAGGAGGATCTTTTCATGGATGATTTGGTATCATCCATTAATACCGTGCTGGACCTGTCTGCACCCCCTCCACCCGTGGAGGCATCGCTCTCGGAGGAGCTGTATCAGTTTCTCCTTCCTTCCAGGCCTCACGGCTTATTTTTTGATAATTCTAATTTCAGATCAACTGTGCAGACGCCCAGGGCTTGCCCTGACAAGCGCTTCACTAGGACACAGAAGGATTCTCGTTATCCTTTTCCTCCAGACGTTGTAAAGGGTTGGTCGGTCTCACCCAGGGTGGATCCACCTGTTTCTAGACTGTCTGCCAATACTGTGATGTCGGTTGCAGATGGCTTGTCTTTAAAGGACTCCACCGACCGCCAAATTGAACTTCTGCTGAAGTCAATTTACGAAGCTACAGGAGCCTCGTTTGCCCCTGCTTTCGCAGCCGTGTGGGCTATGCAGGCTGTCTCTACCTGCTTGGCGGAGCTCAACGTAGTAGCACAGGACATTCCTGAGGTGGCTACCCTGACGTCTCAGGCCACCGCGTTCACGGACTATGCCAGGACGGCTGTCATGGAATCTGCCAGCCGTACTGCAGTGACATCGGCTAACTCGCTCGCAGCCCGCAGAATGTTGTGGCTGCGGGATTGGAAGGCTGACGCCACTTCTAACAAGTTTCTCCAGGGACTCCCCTTCGCGGGGAACAGGCTTTTTGGGGAGCAATTGGATGACATCATAAAGGAGTCTACAGGTGGTAAAACCACCTCCTTGCCTCAGTCAAAGGTGCAGAAGTCTGGCCAGCGTCAGATGCATGCCAAATTTCGGGCCTTTCGTCCCTCTTCAAAGCCCTCCTCGCCCTCGTCCGCCCGTTCAGACAAGGATCAGAAGCCAAGTCGTACATGGCGTGCTAAGTCACACCAGAAAAAGCCAGCCGGAGCCTCGGCCGCCAAGCCAGCCTCCGCATGACTCACCGCCTCCCCCAGCAGCATCCTCAGTTGGTGGCAGGCTCTCCCGCTTTGGAGACGCCTGTCACGGCAACATCCAAGACCGATGGGTGAAGGATGTTATTTCTCACGGCTACAGGATAGAGCTGACCTCGTGTCCGCCAACTCGCTTCTGTCTTTCCTCGCCCCCGCCGGCAAAGGCTCCGGCCTTTTTCCAGGTGCTGTTCGCCCTGAGACAGGACGGGGTCGTGGTACCGGTTCCATCCGCGGAACGCTTCCAAGGGTTCTATTGGAACCTCTTCACGGTCCCCAAGAAGGACGGATCGGTGAGGCCAGTTTTGGATCTCAAGCTGCTCAACCGGCATGAGAGAGTCAGGACTTTGAGGTTGGAATCACTGCGGTCCGTGATTGCCTCTCTATCACAGGGGGACTTCCTAGCCTCGGTGGATGTCAAGGATGCCTACCTGCATGTCCCCATTGCTCCTGCGCATCAGCGTTGGCTGAGATTCGCGGTGGGGGAAGAGCACTTCCAATTTGTGGCTCTGCCCTTCGGCCTGGCCTCATCCCCCAGAGTCTTCACCAAGGTGATGGCAGCGATGGTGGCCGTCCTACATTCCCAGGGCCACGCAGTAATACCATACTTGGACGACCTGCTGATCAGGGCTCCCTCTCTGGAACAGTGTCAACAGAGTCTCTCGGTAACTCTCGACACTCTTCAGCGATTCGGTTGGCTAATCAACGTACTGAAGTCCTCCCTCCTGCCTGCACAGACACTAGCGTATCTGGGCATGGAGTTTCACACCGCCCCGGCTCTAGTCATTCTGCCCTCGAGCAAGCAGGCGTCGATTCAAGAGGAAGTTCAGTTCCTTCTTCAGTCGAGTCCAGTCTCCATCAGACGTCTGATGCACACTCTGGGAAAGATGGTGGCTGCCATAGAAGCGGTACCATTTGCGCAATTTCACCTGCGTCCCCTGCAATTGCAGATACTTCACTGTTGGAACAAGGCTTCCTCGTCTCTCGACAGGCAGATCTCTCTGTCGCCGTCAACAAAGGACTCGATCCACTGGTGGCTGCTCCCCATGTTTCTGTCACGAGGCAGATCGTTTCTGCCCCCCTCATGGTTAGTAGTGACCACGGACGCCAGTCTCCTGGGCTGGGGCGCCGTGTTCCTTCACCACAGGGCTCAGGGCACTTGGACGGAGCAGGAAGCCACTCTGCAGATCAATGTCCTGGAGATACTGGCCATTTACTTGGCTTTGCTGGCCTTTCGGAGGTTCCTGGTGGGAAAACATATTCGGATCCAGTCCGACAACGCGACTGCGGTTGCTTATATCAACCACCAGGGAGGTACTCGAAGCTCTCAGGCATTGTTAGAGGTCCAACGTATCCTTCAGTGGGTCGAGGACAACGGCTCTTCCATCTCGGCGGTCCACTTTCCCGGGGTGGACAATTGGGAGGCCGACTACCTGAGTCGACAAGGAATGGACGCGGGCGAATGGGCCCTCCACCCAGACGTCTTTCTGGAGATCTGCCACCGATGGGGAACACCGGATGTGGATTTGACCTCTCGGTTGAACCACAAGGTTCCTGCCTTCATGGCTCGCTCCCGGGATCGCCAGGCTTTGGCTGCGGACGCTCTGGTCCAAGACTGGTCCGAGTTTCGCCTCCCCTATGTGTTTCCTCCCTTGGCACTGTTGCCCAGGGTCCTGCGGAAAATCAAGGCGGAATGTCGACAAGCCCTACTCATTGCTCCAGACTGGCCCAGGAGGGCCTGGTACCCGTACCTGTTACAGCTCACGGCGGGGGATCCGTGGAGGCTTCCGGTCCGTCCAGACCTCTTGTCTCAAGGTCCGTTCTTCCACCACAATTCCGCGGCCCTCAGCCTGACTTTGTGGCCCTTGAAGACTGGTTGCTGACGTATTTCGGGTTTTCTTCTGAAGTCGCCGCCACCATGAGACAAGCCAGGAAACCGGCGTCGGCAAAGATATACCGCAGGGTTTGGAAGATCTTCTTTTCCTGGTGCCGTCTCAAGGGAATTTCTCCTTGGCCTTTCTCTCTTCCGACCCTTCTTGCCTTCCTGCAATCAGGATTGGAAAAGGGTTTGGCTCTCAGCTCCCTCAAGGGGCAAATCTCCGCACTGTCCGTATTGTTCAATAAACGTCTGGCTAACCTTCCTCAGGTGAAGACGTTTGTGCAAGGGGCAAGTCACATCGTTCCTCCCTACAGACGCCCTCTGGACCCCTGGGACCTTAACCTGGTCCTTGCGGCGTTACAGAAGCCACCCTTCGAACCGCTAAGGGAGGTGCCCCTCTCTAGACTTTCCCAGAAAGTTGCCTTTCTGGTTGCTATTACCTCTCTTCGGAGAGTTTCAGAACTGGCAGCCCTGTCGTGCAAGTCCCCGTTCCTGGTGATTCACCAGGACAAGGTGGTACTCCGACCTGTGGCTGAGTTCTTACCTAAGGTGCTTTCTCCATTCCACCTTCATCAAGACATTGTCCTGCCGTCTTTTTGTCCTAATCCTGATCTGGTCAGGGCTGTCAGGATTTATGTCTCCCGCACGGCTTCTTTTTGCCGCGCGGATTCCCTGTTCGTTCTCACGACAGGCCAGAAAAAAGGATTGCCGGCCTCCAAGTCTTCCTTGGCTCGGTGGATCAAGGCTCCTATCCAGGAGGCCTACCTTTCCTCTGGAACGCCTCTCCCTTCGGGGATTAAGGCGCATTCGACAAGAGCTGTGGGTGCCTCGTGGGCTTTACGTCACCAGGCTACAGCGCAACAGGTGTGTCAGGCGGCGACTTGGTCCAGCCTACACACCTTCACGAAACATTATCAAGTTCATGCGTACGCTTCAGCAGACGCTAGTGTGGGCAGACTGATCCTTCAGGCGGCGGTCACTCACCTATGATTGGTGCTGCCACGTTTGGGGTCTTTTCCCACCCAGGGATCGCTTTTGGACATCCCAATTGTCTGGGTCTCCCAATGGAGCGAATAAGAAAAAGAGAATTTTGTTTACTTACCGTAAATTATTTTTCTTCTAGCTCCTAATTGGGAGACCCAGCACCCACCCTGTTGCCTTTTGGGCTTTGTTTGCTGTTCAGTGGCTGGTGTTAGACATGTCACTTATATTCATCGGTTGGCCGATACGTTCTGGCCAGATCTACCGGTTTTTGGTGTGGGTTTCTCTCCTCCTTCCTGCTTGTGCACCGAACTGATGGGATTTCTCCTGAAGGGGGTGTATAGGCAGTATGGGAGGGGCTACACTTTTTGTTTTAAAGAGGACCTGTCACCAAACCAGGCATGGTGATCTAATTACAGCACTGGATGCAGCATGTATGCAGCATGCAGACAAGGGGTCATCCAGCACTCGAGCAGCCCTGTACCCCGAGATAATACAGTTAGAAAACTTACATGCTACAGCCACTAAGGAGGTGGCTAGGGGCTGCAGCCAAGGGCAGATTCACACCCCCTGCATGTTTAATCTGGCCATCGCTGCCAATCATTCTCTCCCTCTTCTCCAGCATTTAAACAGAGTTTTTTTTCTCTCTCCAAAGTCCGTTGGGGCTACACGGGAGAGAAAAAAAAACTCAGTTTAAATGCTGCAGACAGGGAGAGAATGATTGGCAGCGGTGGGCAGATTAAACTTGCAGGGGGTGTGAATCTGCCCTTTGGCTGCAGCCCCTAGCCACCTCCTTAGTGGCTGTAGCATGTAAGTTTTCTAACTGTATTATCTCGGGGTACAGGGCTGCTCAAGTGCTAGGGGACCCCTTGTCTGCATGCTGCACACATGCTGCATCCAGTGCTGTAATTAGATCACCATGCCTGGTTTGGTGACAGGTCCTCTTTAAGTGTAGTACTTTGTGTGTCCTCCGGAGGCGGAAGCTATGCACCCAATTGTCTGGGTCTCCCAATTAGGAGCTAGAAGAAAAAGAATTTACGGTAAGTAAACAAAATTCTCCTTTTTTTCCCCCCTTCAATATAGCTGTATGAGGACTTGTTTTTTTGCAGGACAAGGTGCACTTTTAAATGGCATCATTCATTTTACCATTTATTGTACTGGGAAAAAGGGAAAAACAATCCAAGTGCGGTGAAAGTGCAATTCCACAACTGTATTTCTTTTCTTTCTTTTTTCCCATGTTCACCTTATGGTAAAACTGAACTGGTAGTTTGATTCTCCAGGTCAGTATGAGTACATGGATACCAAACATTTAGTTTATAGTTTGCCAGTGGGAGCAAGGAATGACGCGCCCCCTGCTGGAGCTTATTAAATCCTGTTGGCAGAGTTTGACAGCAGGATTTAACTGGTTAACAGCAGTGGGGCCTGCATCTAAGGCAGGGACACAACATATGACCTAAATATACATCATGTTGTGAAGGGATTAAGGGATGGCCGATTCGAATGACATTCATGATATGTTCACAGGAAAGTTGATAACTTGGTGGGGTGCTAGTCATCCACTAGTGCCCCATTGGAGATAAAAAGAAATATATATATATACGCACTTAGCTAATTTGTGCTGGTCTGTCACATTGACATTTATCGGATATCCACAAGATATATTGGTGTCTGATTGTTAATAAATATTCTGAGAACAAGAGCCCCAAAAGTACCTTGTGTGAATGGAGATGTAATGAGCATGTGCGACCACCACACTGTACAGAGGAGCTGCGCTCACACATGCTCACTACAGATTCAGTCGTACAAGGGGCTTTGGGACTCCCATTTTCATTAACAGAGGGGTCCCTGCAATTGGACCTCCCAGGAATTGCATATTTATCACCTATCTAGTGGATGTGTGATATGTTTGTTGCACAGTTTCTTTAAGACTGTTCACATGTCCAGGAATAATCTTATCAGTAAGGATCCAGCAGCAATTTTACGAAGGGTATGGATCCGTTGACAGATTGCTATTTTTCTTTCACTTTTCTTTTATTTGTAAAGGATCCATTATCTGCTTACAGGATCAGTTTCAAATGAAAGATAAATAGCAATCAGGTAACGGATTCGGTTTCTATAGACTCCGATGTTAAACTGGAACTCAGCTGAAATCAGTAGTTAAAAAACTACAAAACCTTGTCGTCTTGCTGTCAGTGTCATCACTATATTTAAGGTTGCCTGCTGTTTAGTGATCGTGCTGCTCACAGCACTCCCTCCGATATATTAATTTTACATGTCTGGTGATCGATTAAAGTACCAGTCTAGTTAGGCATGTGAAGTCATAAAGGGAATTTTTCATTTATTTCTATTACCCATGCTAAAAAGCTGCGACTTTCTGATATACTTTTTTCCAGTATCCTACCATCTGGTAAGTTGGATCTGTTTGTGCTCGTCCAGAGACTGAAGGACTTCTCACAGCGGAGAACTACTAATACTACTATTCTAACCTGTCTATACCCCAGACTGCAATAGTTTACTAAAACTTTAAACATTGTATCAAATTATCGGAACAAGAAAGATTTGCCATTGTCTATAGACTCTACACTAAATACATTTTTTAAAAACCTCCGCTTTGGCACTGGTTTTCAATGTCTTGGTGTGAACAATGGTTCAGTTCTACGGCTCCCCGATGCTATAGCTATGCTGCTGGTCTGGACTGTCAATCACTCAGGAGCTCACCCTTCCCCATCAGGCAAGCCGGAAGCTATAAGGAGTGGTGCGCTCCTAAAGACTAGTTGAGGAAACCTTTTAAGCTTTGCTTTCTACATCTAGTATCTGAGTCCTAACTATCTCTCCAGTTTAATGGCTGACATACTAGGGAAGAAAGTAAAAAAACAAGAGAAATAACTGTGCGCTGAGTTACTTCTGTTGCACACCCAATCGACACCTCCATGGAGATCAGTGCAAATCACAAAGGTGATTTTACAATTATATCAGATCCACTGTAGTACCCTAAATGTCTCATGAGAAAAAAACACTTCTACTCCCATAGACTTTATTTAGAGAAGGCTGTACAAAGTATTCTTCCTTCAAAGAAATACCTTATGGTAGAGTAGCTCTGGCATATATTTGTTTTCTTGTATGGCCTGCTTTTACCTGTGTTGTCAACTTCTGTATCCACTAGTGAAGAGTTATCCCTTTGTCTGAGACAATGGAAGCGTTTATATACTTTAGATTGTGTTTCTCTCTGGTTGACTTTTATAATATTTCAGGTTAATGATCTCCGTAAAGAGCTTGAAAGTCGCACTCTGAGCTCAAAGGGGTTAAAATCTCAGCTGATAGCTCGATTAACGAAGCAGCTCCGCATTGAAGAGCAAAAGGAGGAGCAGAAGGAGCAAGAAAAATGTGAAAAGGAAGAGGAGGAGGAGGAAGAGCATAAATCTGAGGATGACAAGGAGGTTCGTATCCTGTCTTATTCAGTGGCATTTTTGGTTTTCTGAATTGGTGGTGTACATTGACCATAACATGCTCAATCTTTTTCTTACTAGGAAGAAGAACGGAAACGTCAAGAAGAAATAGAGCGTCAGCGACGAGAAAAAAGATATTTATTGCCTGATGAGCCAGCAATTATTGTACATCCAAACTGGTCTGCCAAAAATGGGAAGTTTGACTGTAGTATCATGTCTCTAAGCGTCCTCCTGGATTACCGAATAGAGGACAATAAAGAGCACTCGTTTGAGGTACAGCTCATCTTACTCAGTCTTTGACCCGGGTTCAGACAAGTACAGTATGTAAAAATTAATCGTTTTTATTATTTCTAAGGCTACTTTCACATCAGCGATTTTTGCCATTCACGGCAGATCCAGCAGCTTTGCTGCATCTGCCGCATAACGGCTCTCTAGCGGCAAGCCTGCATTCAGCCCAGTTCATTCCTTATGGGACTTGCGGTCACGTGCAATACTCGCGGTTTAGCCAAATCCGGCTTGCGGCAAGTCAAGAAAATGCTTCTAGCAGCGTTCTTTTTTTTTTTTTTTTTTTTTTTTTTACACCTGGTAAATTTGCCGGATCCGCCAAAACCGCAAGTGCCACACATGAACGCAAGTCCCATAGGCAATGAATTGGGCTGAACGCAGGCTTGCTGCAAGAGAGAGACGTTATGCGGCAGATGCAGCAAAGCTGCTGGATCTGCCGTGAATGGCAAAAATTGCTGATGTGAAAGTAGCCTAAGCTGAATGCAATCCATTTTAATACTACCTTTCTCGTGTTAAGGCGTTGCCATGTATTTTTTAAAATCAGATATTGTGGCTCCATATGAAATCTGATTTTTTTTTTTCTTTTTTTCTTCTGCAACCTAATACTTGAATGGGCCTCATTCAACACTAATGGTGGGTTTACACGTCACATATTCCGATATCGTATTCAACGGCGCGCTAGCGCGCATTTTGTGCCCGGTTTTCCCAGAATCGCATCGGCGGTTTACACGTTGCGATATCGTGATACAACGTCCCTACAATGTCTACGCCCCCCGACCCAGGAACGACCATTTAACATGGGAGTGAATGGGTGACGTTGCACTACACATCGGAGTTGGGCTGTCACACAGGACGATCTGGCTCCAACCGGCATCCGATGTCGGGAGGTTGAATAGCACGCTCATTCGACCCCCAATATCGGTTTGCCATCGTTCCTGCATCGCATTGTACGTTCACACCGTACAACGCACGAACGATATCGGGTCCAACGCACGAACCACGTGACTTTTGGTCGGAGTTGGACGCCGATATCGCAGCGTGTAAACCCACCATAAGAAATAAGTTGGCGCATGCTGTGATTTCTATATTTTTTTTTTTTTCATTTAAAGTGATAAAATAATCATTTATCTGAACTGTCCCATTGCATAACATTGGTTTGCGTGTTATCCATGTTTTGACGCTGCTTTACATGGAAAAACAGTGATGAAACCTCAGCATTAAACAGGCTTTGGATTGATGGGGGTTTACAGATAGGATTACCAGAAATCGTAAAGTAATCGTATACTCTGGCAATTTGTCGTATAACAGGTCCTTGCACATTTTCACTATCATATTTCATGCATATCAGGTGTCGTTATTTGCTGAGCTGTTCAACGAAATGCTTCAGAGAGACTTTGGGGTCCGCATATACAAGGAGCTTTTAGCTCTCCCTGAACGTGATGAGAAAAAGGAAAAGAAGATTAAAAAGGAAGAGAAAAAAGAAAAAAAAGATGATGAAGACGATGAACCAAAAACGAAGCGAAGAAAATCTTCAGATGATAAAGTTAGGTCAGAGGAAAGAGATGAAAGAAAGGTATAGACATATATTGTTTCTTTCTGCGACAGATCCACTTTAAGGCTAGGTTCATACTAGACGTTTCTAATCTGTCTTTTGTGCTGTTTTTTTTTTTTTGTTTTGTTTTTAAACTGCACCAAAAACGGATCAGTCAAAATGTCCGCCAGCAAAGTGAATGGGAATGTCATTCGCTGTGCAGACATCAGCGGTTTTGACTTCTGCGTTAGTGGTGTTGAAAGTGCATCCAGAATATAAAAATATAAATTAGGATGCGCTTTCCTGGTGTGCTTTCCACACCACTAACATCCAATTACTTACCCTCTGCAATCCCACGGTGAGCCTCGGCGATGTCTTCCTTCCAGTGATCAGCAGGATCTGTGGGTAGTCGGTTCGGTACTTCCACGACCTGGCACCATGTGAATCAGTCATGGGGCACAGGTACTGTAAGTACTTCTTACAGACAGGTCCTCACCTAGACTCATTGTGTGATTGCAGGGAGGGTAAGAAACTGTGTGTGTGTGTCTGTGTCCCCCAAAAATGGAGCAAAAAAGCAGAACAAATGGTTGATGCGTTTGTGATGCTTTTTTCAAAAAGTGAATTTGTTTTTGGTGCAGAAACTGCAAAAAAAACGGAGCACAAACGCTCTGTCTGACCTTAACCCAAGGGAATAGAAAAAACAGCAGAACCTGCACAGTGCTTACCAGCTCTTCACTAATAAGCTTGTAAGCACTGATTTGAAGCTGGTTGGGCTCGCTGCAGTGTGCTGGTACTCCCACATCCCTGCCAGATTCAGAACTGCTCCTATCAGCAGGATAACAGGGGTAGTCGGTGTCTTAGACAACAAATTTATTACGAAAGACAAGAATGGCTTGAAATTTTATCAAGCAGTAAAGTAAATTACAAAAGTATTAAAAAAAAAAAAAAAAAAAAAAAGCACTGTGCAACAACAATATCTATCTGTGAAGATGCAAATAACCCTTTAAAGGGAACCTATCACTACCTGCATCTTCCTTGTACATCTCTAAGCCTCCCTTTCTGACTTAATGTTGTGCTGTAATTGTTGAGAAAAATCATTTTATAACTTACATTCTCGTATGGTTATTAGTATGTATTGGGTGTCCTGGCCGGCGTCAGAGCATGTGCAGAGGGCATTCTAAAGCCGGCAAGTACATACAATTACTCCCAAACAATGCACAGGACTGGAATTGACATGGCCGCGGGGTCACACCTGGAAGAAGTCCATGGATTTCAAATGCTAGGAGCACGCTTGGAAATTAGGTTATCACACCCACGGAGGCATGATAGCCCCACAACAAGCAGGGACATGGAGCATGAGTGAACGCCCACAGTGACTACACTCCAATGACGCCATCCTTATTAAGGTGCTTTCACATCTGCGTTTTCTTTGTCGCCTCAGTGGGGGAATCAGGACCATGGGTGTTATGCTGCTGCCACCTGGAGGACACACTAAGTAATGTTATGAACAAACTTGAACATAACTCCTCCCCTGCAGTATACACCCCAGTTCAGACCCAGCCCTAGCCAGTTCTTTGCTTAGTGTTCATCGGAGTGACACGCACATTCCTTCTCTCTTCGTTCGTCAACATTTACGATGGATTCTGAAGAAAAGAGGGTCCACTAGGACCCCCGGCATGCTCCCTCCTCGCCCCACTCTTGGGTTGCAGAGCTGAGGTCGAGATTACCTATGAATTTCATGCCGTTCTCCTTCACCATCCCCTGTGCGGCTTATGGCTTGAAGTTGAGACATCACAGACCTCCATGCACAGCTCATGTGTCCGTCCTCCCCCTACAGCCCATAGCGGTGCCTGTTAGCGGTCGAGATGCACCATCTCCTGGGGTCGAGAATAGACCCGGACCTCCTCCATGAATGGGCAGCTAATCAGTAGGTATGTTCTCTGGCTGCAGCCCGAGCCCCTGCATAGCCTGCACTCAGTGCAGAGCTCCATGCAGCATCCCCTATTGGATCAAGCAGCTGCCTAATTGGAGCATTTGCCACAATTCCTGCACCTTTCAGGGCAGGAAGAAGGCCTCCACTACCTGTTGGTCCACAGGCCTGCACCTCAGTGCACAGAGCTCCATGCAGCATCCCCTATGGGATCCAGCAGCTGCCTAATTGGAGCATTTGCCTTAATTCCTGCACCTTTCAGGGCAGGAAGAAGGCCTCCCCCACCTGTTGCTGCACAGGCTGGGATGTTTGGGTCATTCAGGCACCGGCCGTGTCTTCCAACGGCGCCTGCTTCTCGGCTGGGCTTATTAATTGAGGCCCTGGCTTGGGCCTACACGTGCTGCAGCTTCGTTCCCGCCCCCCTGCTGCTAATCAGAGGGGGGGTGGCTTTGCGCCCGCATTCTTGACGATGTGCCTGGAGACAGACAGTCTCTGCTCTCCCCTTGGCCACGCCCACCATAACCGCTCCGGCGGCCATTTTCTGGCATTCAGCCGGCAGGCAGCATCAGCAGCTCCTCTCCAGCTTTTACCAGCTCTGAGGCATCTTCTGTCGGTGGGGGCACAGGACCGTGGGACTCAGCAGCAGCACTGGTGGACCATCGCTATCCTGGTTGGTGGTAAGCCACACCGGTTACTCCGGCTGTGGAACTCTCCTCTCCAGTGTATACCCATACCCTGCGTTCAGGCTGCCTGTACCTACAGCTAACAGCATGTCTATCTCACGCAGCAAAGCCCCCGAGGGCTCAGACTTTTTATGCAGCCTGCTCAGCCTGCAAAGCTCCCCTTCCTGGGGGATGCTCCTATCCTCACTGCTCTGCCTGCATGCAGTCCGAGCCCCTAGAATCCCTCAGGCCCTTGGCCCAGGTGGATGCTCCAGCCGCCCCTATAGCCCCAGCGGAGTTACCCACTCCCCCTTGGGCAGAGGCGATGTCTCAGTCCCTATCTCAGAAGAATATGATGGGAGTATGGTGTGTCACGGTCCGCGCTGCTCAGGGTTCAGAAATAACTCACCAAAGAGCCGGGCAACTTATCATCTTCTTTATTCCACCTTCCAACGCGTTTCAGCGCCAAACCCGGCGCCTTCCTCAGGGATATTACAAACATATTCCAGGAGGGGGTTTTTATAGCCCCTAACTCCACAATAAAAGGGGTGTTAACTGTTTACCAGTGATGTCATCCACATCATCAAAATGGGTAGATCTCTCATTTTGGTGCAATTTTCACATAAGATCACAAATACAGCTCAAAATCATTAGGAAGAAATTAGATGTTTCAATCCATCATTGCTTACAGTAAATTAATCAAAATTTTCTAAAAATGAGGCAAAACTAGGTCAGAAACACATAAAAACAAACTCGCCCTTGACATAAAAAAGGCAAAAAAGGGGTAGGTATTTGCTTCAGTGGAGATTAGAATCTGGAGTTCTGGGACATAAATGCCGGGTTTTATTGGCTTTAGTGTTGCTCACCACCAAGGTTTTTTGTATTGGCACTGTTAGAATAAAAAAAAAAAATAAAAATAAATAAAAAACCTTTTTATATATGTTTTATATTTATATTAAAACAATAATATTTTTATTCTCCTCGAGTTTTATCACTTCCTCCAACTTTTTTATTCTAACAGTGCCAATACAAAAAACCTTGGTGGTGAGCAACACTAAAGCCAATAAAACCCGGCATTTATGTCCCAGAACTCCAGGTTCTAATCTCCACTGAAGCAAATACCTACCCCTTTTTTGCCTTTTTTATGTCAAGGGCGAGTTTGTTTTTATGTGTTTCTGACCTAGTTTTGCCTCATTTTTAGAAAATTTTGATTAATTTACTGTAAGCAATGATGGATTGAAACATCTAATTTCTTCCTAATGATTTTGAGCTGTATTTGTGATCTTATGTGAAAATTGCGCCAAAATGAGAGATCCACCCATTTTGATGATGTGGATGACATCACTGGTAAACAGTTAACACCCCTTTTATTGTGGAGTTAGGGGCTATAAAAACCCCCTCCTGGAATATGTTTGTAATATCCCTGAGGAAGGCGCCGGGTTTGGCGCTGAAACGCGTTGGAAGGTGGAATAAAGAAGATGATAAGTTGCCCGGCTCTTTGGTGAGTTATTTCTGAACCCTGAGCAGCGCGGACCGTGACACACCATACTCCCATCATATTCTTCTGGAACACACCACTATCCAGTGGTCGGTGGAGGTCCTGCAGCAGCTTGGAACTTTGTTTCCTAAAACGCCTTCAAACCAGTTGTGGGGACCACAACTGGACCAGGTGAGCGGCCACATAGCACCACCTTTTTCACTAGTGTCACTAGTGATAGGGCACTATTGCGCCTCTTGTCCCCCCCTTTATGTTTTGCAGTCCCTATCTCAGGCACTCTCTCAGTCCTTCGACCAGTTCTCCAGATCCCTGATCCAGGTCATCCAGTACAGACCAGACCCTGCTCCTTCTCAGGAGCCTCTCGGGGACTCGTCCTTCCGCCGCTCCTGCGGCTGAGCCCATGGGGGAGTCTTCTTCGGCCTTTCGGCCAAGATCCGGGAAAAGGCCCCACAGGGCTCTGTCCCCATCTTCCTCTCAGAGCCAGGATCACGAGGAAGACTTGCAGGACGACTTGGACGAGCACTCTGACTCTGAGGCCTCGCTCGACCTCGATGCCCCTGAGTCGGATTCCCTAGTTGAGGACCTTGTCTCTTCTATCAATGCAGTCCTAGGAGTATCCAACCCAGCTCCGCAAGTATCTCTGCTCCTGACTAAGCCGAGGATCCTGTTCAGACGCCCCAGAAAGAACCTGAGCGCGTTCGAGGATCACAATGATTTTCAGGACGCAGTACTGAAGCCCAGGGCTTGCCCTGACAGACGTTTCCACCCTAAAAGGGTTCCAGAGCCACGCTACTCCTTCCCACAAGACGTGGCACGGGGTGGGCGTGCTCCCCGAAGGTGGACCCTCCGGTCTCTAGGTTGTCGTCTCAGACCCTAATGTCCTTGCCAGACAGTTCCTCCCTGAAGGCCTCCACAGACCGACAAGTGGAGCTCCTGGTGAAGTCAGTGTTCGAGGCCACTGGAGCCTCCTTTGCCCCAGCATTCGCTGCGGTATGGGCAATGAAGGCGGTTGCAGCATGGATCGCAGACATGCATGCCCTGGTCAGTGGCGCAGGCCCCGAGATGTCCTCTCTGGCCGTACAGGCTTCGGACGTCACTAACTACGCCATCAATGCAGTCTTGGACTCGGCCAGTCGTACTGCGGTGGCTTCGGCTAACGCAATTGCCATTCGCAGGGTGTTGTGGTTGCGAGAATGGAAAGCGGACTCAGCTTCCAAAAAATCCCTCACGGTGCTCCCCTTTACGGGTGACCGTCTGTTTGGGGAGCAGGTGGACGAGATGATCAAGGATGCGACCGGGGGAAAGAGCACGTATCTGCCGCAGCAGAAACTCAAGAAGCCTTTCCAGCAGCGCCAGCAATCCAGATTTCGGTCCTTTCGAAATTCCTTCGGCTGGACCTCCTCGAAGCCAGCGTCGTCATCCAGTCGGTCTTCCTGCTCGGATAGGATCCAATCCTCGCAGAGGAGCGGCCTGCCTTGGCGCCATCAATCCCACCAACAGAAGTCCTCAGGAGCGCGGTCGCAGAAGGCGGCCTCCTCCTGACTTCCTCCGGAAGACGCACTCTTAGTGGGAGGCAGACTGTCCCACTTCCGGGATGTCTGGCTCCCTCGCATTCAAGACAGATGGGTGCGAGACATCGTGTCTTCCGGCTACAGGATCGAGCTACAATCGTCCCCTCCCAACCGGTTCTTCCTCACTCATCCCCCTCCCAACAAGGCCGCCCCCTTCTTTCAAGCCGTGGAGGCTCTAAAGCGAAATGGAGTAATTGTTTCGGTACCACAAGGGGAACGCTTCAGGGGTTTTTACTCCAACCTCTTTTTGGTACCCAAAAAGGATGGATCTGTAAGACCCGTTCTGGATCTGAAACTCCTCAACAGGCATGTCAAGTTGCGACACTTCCGCATGGAATCACTGCGCTCAGTCATCGCATCGATGGAAAAAAGGGAATATCTGGCGTCCATCGATATCAAGGACGCGTATCTGCACATTCCAATTGCAGTTCCCCATCAACGCCTACTCAGATTCGCGGTCGGCGAAGACCACTACCAATTTGTGGCGCTTCCCTTCGGGTTAGCTTCCGCTCCACGAGTGTTCACGAAAGTCATGGCCACGGTCGTGTCAGTTCTGTACTCTCAAGGAGTCGTGGTCATCCCCTACCTGGCCGACCTCCTAGTGAAGGCTCCCACGTTCCAGGGATGCCAACTGAGCGTATCCAGCACCTTGGACACACTGCAGAGGTTCGGCTGGCTGGTCAACTTTCCGAAGTCCACCCTAGTGCCTACACGGACCCTGGCGTACCTGGGCATGCAGTTCGATAGGACGTCAGCCCTGGTCTGGTTGCCCCGGGACAAAGTGGATTCCATCCAGTCGACTGTGCGCTCCCTTCTCCGGCCCACTCTCTCCGACGGATGATGCAGATCCTGGGCAAGATGGTAGTGTCCATGGAGGCCGTACCATTTGCTCAATTCCACCTCCGTCCTCTTCAGCTGGCCATTCTCAGAAGTTGGGACAAGCATCCAGCTTCCCTCGACAGACGGATCACTCTGCCCTCCTCGGCCAGGCTGGCCCTCCACTGGTGGCTCAAACCTCTCTCCCTGTCATGGGGACGGTTGTTCCTCCCTCCTGCTGGGAAGTCCTTACCACGAACACGAGTCTCACGGGTTGGGGAGCGGTGTTCCACCAACACAGGGTCCAGAGTACATGGTCCCCGGATGAGTCTTCTCTACCGATCAACATCCTGGAGATCAGGGCGATGCACTTCGCCCTGCAAGCCTGTCGCCATCGGTTAGCGGGCAAACACATTCGGATCCAATCGGACAATGCAACAGCCGTTGCCTACATAAACCACCAGGGCGGCACTCGCAGCAGTCTAGCGATGCAGGAAGTCCAGCAGATACTCCAGTGGGCGGAAGCCACCGGCTCCACAGTCTCAGCAGTCCACATTCCAGGAGTGGACAATTGGGAGGCGGACTACCTGAGCCGTCAGGGGATGGACTCAGGCGAGTGGTCCATGCATCCAGAGGTCTTTCAGGACATCTGTCATCGGTGGGGCACTCCAGACGTCGACCTCATGGTGTCGCGCCTCAACAATCAGGTTCCGGCGTTCATGGCCAGGTCTCGCGACCCCAGGGCTCTGGGGACCGATGCACTGGTTCACGACTGGTCTCACTTCTGTCTGCCATACGTCTTCCCACCTCTGCCGCTCCTACCCCGAGTGCTTCGGAAGATCAGGACCTTGGTCGCCCCAGATTGGCCCAGGCGATCCTGGTACCCGGACGTGGTACGGCTCGCAGCCAACGCACCATGGAGGCTTCCAGATCGTCCAGATCTGCTATCCCAAGGGCCCTTTTACCACCAGAGTTCTGCGGCCCTCGCCCTGACTGCGTGACACTTGAGTCCTGGGTGCTGACTCAGTTTGTTTTTTCTCCAAAGGTGGTATCCACCATGATGCAGGCCAGAAAACTCGCATCGGCAAGGATTTACCACAGGACCTGAAAGATCTTCCTGGCATGGTGCTCCTCGAAAGGTCACTCTCCTTGGCCCTTCTCTCTGCCCATGTTGCTAAGTTTTCTGCAGTCGGGTTTAGACGCGGGTCTCTCCCTCAGGTCTCTTAAGAGCCAGGTTTCGGCTCTCTCTGTATTTTTCAGAAGAAATTGGCCAAACTTGCGCAAGTTCGGACCTTCCTGCAGGGGGCATGTCACATTGTTCCACCTTATAGGCGCCCTCTGGATCCGTGGGACCTCAACTTAGTCCTCACGGTACTACAAAAAACCCCTTTTGAATCGTTGAAGGACATTCCGCTGTCACGGCTTTCCCAAAAGGTGGTCTTCCTGGGTGCCATCACTTCCCTCCAGCGAGTGTCGGAACTGGCCGCGCTTTCCAGTAAACCCCCCTTTCTGATATTCCACCAAGACAAGGTTGTACAGTGGCCGGTGCCCTCCTTCTTGCCGAATGTGGTCTCTTCATTCCACTTAAACCAGGACATCACCTTACCGTCCCTCTGTCTGGCTCCAGTCCACCAGGTGGAACAGGCTTTGCATAAGTTTGACCTGGTCAGGGCACTCAGGATCTACCTGTCCAGGACAGCGCCATTCCGACAGGCTGACGCTCTGTTTCTTCTCACGTCCGGATGGTTCAAAGGGAAACCGGCATCCAAGGCCACCTTGGCCCGGTGGATTCGCTCCACCATCCTAGATGCCTACTCTTTTTCTCACACGCCTCCGCCCTCCGGGCTCAAGGCGCACTCCACCAGAGCTGTAGGAGCCTCCTGGGCTCTCAGGCACCAGGCATTGGCTCAACAAGTGTGTCAGGCGGCCACGTGATCCAGCCTGCACACCTTTACAAAGCACTATCAGGTGCATGCTCATGCTTCGGCAGACGCAGGGCTTGGCAGGTGCGTCCTTCAGGCGGCTATTGCCCACCTGTGATATCTGGCTGAAGCAAACATTTTTCAGGTGACGTTTTCCATTGTCTTTCCCGCCCAGGGACTGCTTTGGGACGTCCCATGGTTCTGAGTCCCCCACTGAGGGGACAAAGAAAAGGAGAATTTTGTACACTTACCGTAAATTCCTTTTCTTTTAGCCTCTAAGTGGGGGACTCCGCACCCACCCTGTTGTCCTACGGGCCATTTTGTTTTTTGTTGCGTGCATACGACATGTTGTTCTGCACTAGTTGCCTGCTTAGTTCTCAGGCCGGTTCTCCTATTTGTTTTTCAATGGGAGTTCTCTCCTCCTGCTTTAGCACTGAACTGGCTAGGGTTGGGTCTGCCCTGGGGGTGTATACTGTAGGGGAGGAGTTATGTTCAAGTTTGTTCATAACATTACTTAATGTGTCCTCCAGGTGGCAGCAGCATAACACCCATGGTCCTGAGACCCCCACTTAGAGGCTAAAAGAAAAGGAATTTACAGCAAGTGTACAAAATTCTCCTTTTTCCAAATCTGGCGTTTTTTGGAAAAACCAGATGCGGCACACTTCCGCCAAGGTTGCGCTTGTGCTAATGCACTGTAAATGGGCCTCCGGACATTTGCGGAGACTTACATTTACAACAGTTATATGACACTTCTAGCATGTCTTAAAAGCGCAGCTTGCAGTGGTTTTCGTCCGGTGTCGGAAGTGCGGGAGCGTGGGCGAAATGTAAGTCTCTGCACATGTCCGGAGGGCCATTTACAATGCATTAGCACAAGCGCAACCCTGGCGCAAGTGGGGCGCATCTGCTTTTTGTTAAAAAGGCGGATTTCTGCCGGATTTGGAAAACAGCAGATCAGGCAAACCTGAAGTTCAAAAGTTCAAGTTTACCTGATCTGCCAAATTTGCAAATATCGCAGATGTGAAGGCAGCCTTACCATACGAACCTGTAAGTTATTAAATTATTTTTCTCAACGATAACAGCACAGTATTAGGTCAGACAGGGAGGTTTAGAGATGTATTTGGAAGCTGTAGTGATAGCTTTGGGGGCATAAAGTAGCTGATGGGTTCCCTTTAAATGGGCACAACCCTAAACTGCTGCAGAGCCCTTTATTTTCAGGGCAATTTAATTCTGTTTTTTAAGGAATTATGGGTTACTAACTTTTAATTTAGTTAAAAAATACTTAATTAACAATTATGTGATAAGAATTTCATAGACCTACATAGAAAAGACATAACCAACAAAACCAACTTTTTCTATGACCTTTTTATCAAGTAATTTTTAATAAAATATTTTTTAACAAAATTAAAAGTTGGTAACCCATAATTCCTTAAAAAACTCAAAAATTACCTCCTAAAATATTAATATATTCTATGTAAAAACCAATTTAATTCTGTAAATCAGATACAGATTGAAAAAAAATACCTGTCTCTACAACGCACTTTTAATTAGGTTTATCTTCTTTTTCTTGTATAGAAATGTGTTACTTAGGCTTAGCTGTGCCATTTTGTTTGTTCAACAAATCTAATCACTATGGTTATTTTATAGAAGGACGACCGAAAAAGAGAAGATTACCGTGACGATGAAGAAATGGATGATGAGAACCAAGAAGAATATGAACCCATAGGAGCAGAAGAGGATGATGGTGACTATGAGGGTCAGATTGAAATGATAGTGATTAGGTCATTTTACTGCTGGGGTTTTGTAACTACTGCACTCAGAATCTGAGGTGTTGATCATCACAGTTTCTTTCTGTAATTTCTATTGTCCAGCTGCTACAAAGATCTGGTTAGGGTACCATTACACCTAGAGACGTTCCAGCGATCCGACATCGATACGACCTGGTAAGGATCGCTGGAGCGTCGCTACGTGGTCGCTGGTGAGATGTCAAACAGTCAGATCTCACCAGCGATGCAACAACGATACCGCGGTCGTTGGGATCCTGTCACTCTAGGGCGTAGTATTGAGGTCATTGGTCGTTGTCCCTGTCAAACACACCGATGCATGCTGCCCAGCGGGAGACCCAACGATCAAAAAATGGTCCAGGACATTCCAACACGATCGGCGATTTCATAGCAGGGGCCTGATCGATGCTACTTGTCACACATAGCGAGATCGCTGGCAACGTCGCTATTGCATCACAAAACCTGTGACTCATCAGCGATCTTGCTAGAGATCTCTCTTAGTGTGAAGTACCCCTTAGTTATTGTGGTTAAAGGGTATATACAGCATTTTACAAATAAAAAAAAATGTGCCTATGCTGTAGCTGTTGCCTACATGCCTGTTGTGCCCAGCACCGTTCTTCACAGACACAGGAGCAGTCTAATACCGCTCCTGCCAGCGATTCTGTAGCTTCCACTGACATAGAATCTCAAGAGCAGTGAGTTCTCTGCTCTATTGAAGTGCATCGTAGCCGACATTACCCTTATTAAAGGGGTTGTCAGTGCTTTTTGTATACTTTATATGTGTATCTAGGCTGCAAAATGCTGATAGCTTGTAATTTACACCCTGTCAGCATTTTGCATTGGTACCCAAATATCACTGTTTTGTGTGTGGAGGAGCAGCCTCAGACCCCGACCAGAGGCGTGTTTGTTTTGGAGTTTGGGTGTAATTGTCACTACTTGTCTTTTACACCCAGTCTCCTACAAGCATGGCCCAGACTCCAACAGGCCCACCTCCCCCCCAGTCTCCAATATGACCATCCACCTCTATTCATCCATGTAAAGTCTGAATTGCACTGAGCGTTCATCTCCAGGGTTCTAGCATAGAATGTTCACCAGTGACTAAAAACAAAAGTTTAAATTTTTATTTTTTTTCTAGACAGAGATGATGACGACGACGATTCTAGCACCAAAGATAAACGTGATGACAAAAGAGACATCAAATGCAGCAAAGAATGGCTGAAGGAGAAGGTACATCTCACTGACTGGGTTATACAAATGGGTTATTCATCCAGGTATAGAGGAAAAAGGTATGGCACAAGCTGAACGCTGAGAAAGACGCAAAACAGCTGTAGCCAAGTGCATCCTTTCTGTTTTGTCCACTAAATTCAATAAAAAAAATGTTTTGGTAAGTGCCATTACATTTTCTCTCTACCTGGTTTTTCATAGACTATTTCATTTTGTTAAAGGGATCCTGTCACCCCCAAAACACCTGTAAACCTATTAAAACCTGTCCCTAGAGCATATTAACACTATCCCTACACTCTTTTTACCTCCTAAATGCAGTAAGTGACATTGAATAAAAACGTTTTATAAGTACCTGATTACTGATGATAATGAGTGACTATCTATTCATAGTCACTCATCCAGGCTGCCCCTCTGCTTCATAGCACGCCTGAATAGGCGTGATCTACAGCCCACATTCAAATTGCCGCCTCCCTGCTGTGCCCTGTCTCGTCCGAGGCTGCAGTGTGGCTGGTGACGCGATCCGCGTCATTCCCGGCGCCTGGTGACGTATTTAGACCGGCGCCGCGCTGTCAGCTTCAAAATGCGCACTGCGCATGCGCATTGGGCATGCGCAGTGCGCATTTTGAAGCTGACAGCGCGGCGCCGGTCTAAATACGTCACCAGGCGCCGGGAATGACGCGGATCGCGTCACCAGCCACACTGCAGCCTCGGACGAGACAGGGCACAGCAGGGAGGCGGCAATTTGAATGTGGGCTGTAGATCACGCCTATTCAGGCGTGCTATGAAGCAGAGGGGCAGCCTGGATGAGTGACTATGAATAGATAGTCACTCATTATCATCAGTAATCAGGTACTTATAAAACGTTTTTATTCAATGTCACTTACTGCATTTAGGAGGTAAAAAGAGTGTAGGGATAGTGTTAATATGCTCTAGGGACAGGTTTTAATAGGTTTACAGGTGTTTTGGGGGTGACAGGATCCCTTTAAGGAACAACATCATGTCGCTCTTAAAGAGGACCTGTTACCCCCCTGGTGCATGGCAAACTAAATGCAGCACTGAATGCAGCATTCAGGGAAGGGGTCCCCCATGTCTCTAGTTCGAGTTCCCCCTGTCAGCTTTACAAAAAAGACTTTAGAAGCCTTACAGTTATGAAGTCCCCTGGGTGGGATCTTATTAAGAGGTCCTCACTGCTGGCACAGTCCTCCCTGCCTCCTCCTTGTGTGTTCCGTCCCCCATTTGTGTCTGCCGTCGCCTCCTCTTCTGCTGGGTCTACCCTCCTCTTCTGTTCCAGACGTCACAAGGAGCAGGAACAGAAGAGAAAAATGCCTACTTTAGTCTCATATGGCGAGAGCACCTTCTTCCATATTCTAGTTTTTGCAAGCTGCCAACAGGGCTTTTAATATTTTGCTTTCCGAAAGACTTTTTTGGGTACTCACCGTAAAATCTCTTTCTTGGAGCCTTTATTGGGGGACATGAAGACTGTGGGTTTATGCTGCTGCCACTAGGAGGCTGCCACTATGCAAAACAACAAGTTAGCTCCCCCATCAGTTTACACCCACCAACTGGCATTTAGCAAACTCAATTAGTGAGCAAAGCAGTAGGAGAATCCAATATGCCAATAACAACGAACAAAACAGAGAATGCAATCTGATTGAATATATATGTATATGTATATGTGTGTGTGTGTGTGTGTGTGTGTTTATATATGATATGAATATGAGTCGGCTGGTCTGACCGTGCCCCTAGAAATGTAAAATCTGAACCTGGGATTAGGGAGAGATGATGCTCTTGTGCAGCTCCGTGGAAAAGTGTCCCCAGAAAGATAGCACCGATGTGAAGAGTGCGGGAGATAGGAGCCCACTCCGTAACAGGAAAGGGGCATGGCCGAAGGAGAAAGGCGCGAGTTAAGTACATGCGCACCTGATTGCCTGTGTGGGCAGGGCATGGTTGGGGAGCAAGAGAACGCCTCTGCGGAAGTCTAGTCCTAAATTAGCAGCTGAGGCCAGCATCAGTACGACGGGAGCGTGGAGTGTCCCAAAGTGGTCCAATCTCCTAGGGGAACACAGAAGATTTTATTTTTTTTCTATACTTTTTTTACCACAAATTTATCCCTGACCTGTCTTGTGTGTTCTTTGGTTTTCGTGATGATTTTTGATCCCAAATGTTTTCAAACAAACCTCTGAGGCCTTCACCGAAAAGCTAAGCAAATAAAATTGAGCCGGAGCATTAGTTAGTATACATGAAAAGCATAAGAGCATGTACACACTGGTCATCTGACAAAACCTAAGATAAAAGTTATAAGAAAAAATACCCTGCTATAAATAAATAAAAGCAGTGCAATAAATAACTTTGGGTACTTAGTAAACACTGTTTGTGATACAAAAAAAAGTGGGGGGCACACCCTATTTGTATTGACCACAAGAGAGACTTAAAAAATAGCAAAGAAAATTGTGGTATGATCAGACCATGTCCCTGTACAGTCAGACACATCCATTACACAGTACATAGCAGGGACACACACACATAAGATTATCTCAGCCCAGGAGATGTGGTATGGTCAGACCATGTCCCTGTACAGTCAGATACATCAATTACACAGCACATAGCAGGGACACATATATAAGATTATCTCAGCACAGGAGATGTGGTATGATCAGACCATGTCCCTGTAAGGTCAGACACATCCATTACACAGTACATATCAGGGACACGTGTATACGATTATCTCAGCACAAGAACATTTTTTTTAAACACATCCAATTATGGAACTTACTATTATTCCAAGATCTATTGATTCAAATGAACTTTAAAATTAATTTTGTGGGAAACTCCCAATTAAGGACTGGAACCCTATCCGGGCATCTACATTTCTAAAAGGGCTGTATTCTTCTTCCACTTCTGTAGGCAATTGGTCAATCAGGATTTTATTTAGAATTTATCAGGGCTGAATACAAATGCACATCACAACTTTCAGTTTTATATTATTAACATTTTTAGAAGACTATCATTTCCTTTACACTTCACAGGGTATTGCTATTTTGTGTTTGCATATGACATAAAATCCATAATAAAGCATTTAACAGTGTGACCACTGTCTACATTTTTTTTAATAATAATGTAGAGCAAGTGATTATAAGAAACTCAAATATACGTCACAGTGAAATCTGGAAGAAAACCTTTCAAAAACCTCCCAGAAGATGTCGCCACTAGGCTGGTTTTAAACCTGACATATGCTGGTTGTCAGAGAAATTCGTATTCAGATCTACACACTGAATACAGCCATATTGAGGGGGAGGCCTACATGGTGTGCTTGTGTAGCGTGGCTATAGCTGATCAGTGTATCTGCAGTTTACGTCTTCAGGCTGTCATCACACAGCTCCATTCACATCGGCTCTGCTCTGTGTTATCAGCTGATAGCCTCCACACAGCTGATAGCTGAGCATTGTGAATGGAGATGAATCACATAAGATCACCGGTGTTGTGTGCTGACAACTTGACGAGGTAAACTAAAAATACACTGATCAGCTGTGCCATGCTGTGTAGGCCCCCCCCCACCCTTCTATGGCCGTATTCAGTGTGTGGAGTTAAGACGGATTTCCCTGATAACCAGCACGTCAGGTTTAGAGACAACCCAGTAGGGACGACATCTGAAGGTTTTTGAAAGGTGTTCTTCCAGATTTCACTTAATGAAGTATTTTTGAAAGTTTATTATAATCATTTGCTCTACATTATTATTAAATAAAAACTTTTTCATGGCACTGTATGGCAATTTACTTTTCTCCTTCGCCTCATTGGGGGACACAGACCGTGGGTGTTATGCTGCTGTCCACTAGGAGGCGACACTAGGCAGAATCTGCAAAAGAGTTAAGAAAACTCCTCCTCTGCAGCATTACACCCCTGAAGCAGGAAGTGATTCTCCAGTTTTTTGCTTAGTGTCTTGTAGGAGGCACACACAAATTTTATTGCTCCTAAAATTTTTTACTTTTTGGATTTTTTACTTCAAGAAGAAGAAAAGTGGGTCTCTAACGAGACTCCCGGCATGGTCCCTCCTCGGCCACCCACTGTTGGGGCGCCTGGTTGAGGTTGACTCTTCCCCCCACATGCCGCTCCCTCCTCGGCCCACCACTGTTGGGGGTGCCTGGTTGAGATTGAGATGATGGTCTTCCTTCTCCAGCTCCCCACTGTTGGGGACCCTGGGTTGAGGTCGAGGCTACACAGAAGCCCTTGGATGATGGACTGCAGCATCCCTCCCTAACCACCCCTCATGGGGCTGATAGGTTGAGACACCGCAGGTAGGGCACTAACGTGCCGCGTGGTCGCAATCCAGATGCATCGGTGCTGCTGAATGCTTCTGATGGGCACGGGCTGCAGCACTGTGCCAGACTGCAGCACCAGGAGCCACAGCTCTGCTAAGTGCAGCTAAAGGGCTCAGGGGACAAGGCTAAAGGGTCAGCTGCATTGCGCAGCACACGCAGGAGACCTCAGCCTGGATGAGTCCTGCCGCCACGAGACTGTTCCCTGGGGGTCCCCTAAAGGCTGCAGCAAACGTCCGTGTAATCCAGGAGATCAGCTTTTGCTGCTCTCTCCTGAGAGGGAAGGGAGCCCATACTGCAAGTGGGAGCATCGGTTTTTCTGGGCTCCTTGCAGGGTCTCCACAGTCCCTGGATGCCGGGAGACCCAGTTTTCTGGGATCTCCTGATGGGAGCAGCCACCCTACCCCTGAATCCAGGAGACCCAGTCCCCTGGGTTCTCCTGCTGGGGGCTGCGCTGGGCAAGCGCGCATGTGGCCACAGCTCCTGGGGTCCGGCCGGGTCCAGATCTGTTTCGGTCCCGGACCGGACCTCCGCGCCGGCCTGCCGTCATTTGCGGCTTCGCTGTTTACTTGAGGCCGCGGCTTCGGCCTAGCGCGAAGCCGCCGCCTTATCACCGCCCCCCGGCCCGCCCCCGGATGACGAGAATGACGCGGACAGCGTCATAACAGAGGGCGGGCCGGAGCTGCATAGCAATAGCAGGGGGCGGGACGGAGGATAGCTGGCGCGAAGCCTATGGCACGCCTTAGGATTCTGGTCCCGCCCTGCTGTTAGCAGCGGCGGCCATTATCCACAGGGCACAGTAGAAGCAGGGTTGATAGCACAGTGTGCACAACCCTTAGTGCCAGACTGTGTGGTTTGGCCACAGCTCCTCAATGGTACCTAGTACTGTGGCCATGACAGGGCTTCATCCCTGCTGCAGGGCTGAAAGTGAACTTGGGCCAGCGAATACGTGCGGTGCAGGACCAGATAAGGAGCTCAGTAAGAGCTTCCTGCCTGCCTCAGCCCTTAGGACACTGCTGCCAAAGGTCAGGGAGTTCAGGGCAGCCCACCTGCGGCAGCCCTCAGGACGGGCAGCTGGAGCCAGGGGTCAAGGAACCCAGCAGGGCTTCCTGCCTGCGGCAAAACATCTCTAAGGCCGCTTCCTGGGGTTCCGGAAAAGGACTACAGAGCCTCGCTCTGTGCCAGTTCCCAATAGCGACGGCAGGACAACCAACAATGATGTCCTGCTGCATTTAGTCCTCACGCCCAGTGGCGTAACTTCAGGCCTCGGGACCCCGATGCGAGAGCTCCAACGAGGCCCCCAATTATTGCAAATCTTTAGTTCCCTGCACCTATTGTAGTTACGCCCCTGCTCACGCCACACATGCAAGGAACGATGTCATAATAAGGGGCAGTGTAAATACGTCGGGTGATCAGTTACTGCCCTGTCCTACAGTATTAAAGTTACCTGACAGTACACCTATCACAACACCTACTGGCCAGACATTACGCATGCTTCTGCTTTCTATATTGACGCACAGACAGCACGTAGGTCGTTTTTGACATTCTCCAAAAATCATTGATTTCGTCCCGATAACAGGTTTAATAACTGTAAGGTAATTAAGATACGGATTCAATTCCGTCAGGCACTTCATGCTTCTGCTTTCTATATTGACGCACAGACAGCACGTAGGTCGTTTTTATGGCATTCTCCAAAAATCATTGATTTCGTCCCGATAACAGGTTTAATAACTGTAAGGTACTCCAGATACGGATTCAATTCCGTCAGGCACTATTGTTTCCTGCCCGCCGATCATACTCTGTGGCCCGAACGGCTCGAGTCGTTACCTCAGGACTATCTGATACATAAGTCCTGGACGCTGCCAATTGCTCTGCAATAACAGCGTCTACTGCCATCGCCAGTAGACGTGGCATCGGGTTACGTGGATGGGAGGCGGAAGTGGTCGTAAGGAGGCCATCACAGGTCTCCTATGCCTCACTAGACACCTGTTTGGAGAATTTCTGTACACCTCAGGCGCTAAGGAGGCAAAGATCGTTTTCCACCCCCAGAACACATCAGGACGGTTTTTTATCCGCCGTTGGCATAACTGATTCCGGTTCTTCGGAACCGTTAGGGTTGGTCGGAGCTTAGGCTAAGTCTGACAAGGGATCGGTCGCCACGCAGGGACCTTTTTTTAGTGGCGGACTTCCTTCAGGTTTAACTGACAGGTTTCTTCCTAGGCCCCCCACTGTTGGAGAGCCCAGTTGAAGCTGATATAACCTGCAGTTACCCGACAACAGTAAGGCGTCCCAGGACTGCTCACCAATTCTCTCCAGACCCCATAGCTGGAGCTCCGGTTGGCGGTGACGACAGCCAAGTCTCAAAAGACACAGGCTGAAAACACCGTGATCCGCAGTGGCACGGGGAACTGAGCTAAGGGTCTCGGGAACCTGCGACCCATAGCATACTCCTTCCTCGCCTCCCCACTGTTGGGGACTCGGGTTGAAGTTGGGACCGCACAGGGTCTACCCGGCCTCCATCCCCGGACTATTAAAACGAAACTTTATGTTGCAGAACGTGGAACACGGGCCCAGCGGCCAATCTCCTCACTGTACCCATGTTGGGTACTTGGGTGGAGATAACACGCGTAATGCCCTCTGCTCAGTCCGTTTCGAAGCAGGACCATCGCAGACTCGCAAATGCATTAACCCAATGGATGGGCCCCTCCGGTCTCCCGTGTGGCTGTGGCCTGAACCTTCTTCCACGCAGTCAGTCCCTTCTCGTCTCAGGAGTTAAAAGTGACTACCGTGAGACATAAAGCTCATAAATGCAGCCTGAAGTTGGAAATGTCTATACTGCATCTCAGGAGTCTCCCATATCGGGACGACTTATTCATCAATGCATGATTTTCGGAGTCTGCGAACGCTGTCGATTTCACTGGACACGTTAAGAAGACTCGGTTGGCGGATCACCCTCCATGGGTCTACCACAATGCCAGAGCACATGTTCCAACACAGAACACAAACTCAGGGAGTCCTATATGTCTTCCTGATGGACACATGCTGCAGCATCACATATGGCGTATCAGCCATATTTGTTTTTCCCAGACAAGGCACGGATTCTTCGTCTGGGAATTCGCTTCAGCGGTCTCCTCAATCTTTCACGACGGCTATAAGAGTCCTAGACAGGATAGTGGCAGCATGGGAGGCAGTTCCATAGCCTCAGCTGCACCTACGGCCTCTTCAACTATCCATGCTTAGACATGGCCCAGAAACAGGATGTGGTGCGATGTACTCCCATCACAATGCACGTGCCAATAGTCCCGCCCACACACGAGGATGCTCCCCAATCTACGAAGATTCGGGCAGTATTTCTAGTACTGGAATCATTCAGTGATCTTCTGGCAGTCGATCTTGTTAGGATATAGTCAGACAATGCCACAGCCGTGGCATATGTCAACCACCAGGGTGGAACCCACAGTCTCCAAGTGATGACAGACGTTCGCCACATCCTTCCCCGGGTGGAATCCTTGAACGCTGTACTGTCAGCTGTTCTCATACCAGGCTAACCCGCCAAGGGACGGACTCAGGGAAGCGGCCCCTTCATCCAGATGTCTTCTGTCAAGACTGCCAGCGCCAGGAGACTACAGATGTGGACCTGACGGCCTCACGTGTCCAATGCTAAGGTTCCATCCTTTCTGGCCAGGTCCTAGAACCTACAGTCAATAGGACAGACATACCAGTCCTAGATGGGACCTGTCTCCGTCTCCCTATATTCTTTCACACTAACAGGATAGTGCGGAAGGTCAAACAAGACGGTTGCCAGATCTCCCTGTATTTTCAGACTGGCCCAGATGCGCTTGGACGAAAATTTCGTCCAACTCATACCAGCAGTACCAGGACAACTAAAAAGACAGTTCAGGCCTGCTCTCCCTCGGAATTCCTCAACTCTGACAATAGTGGCGTAGCCCTTGAGACCTGGAATTTACCCATGGGTTTTTTCCCTGGATGGTGTAGCGACCATGGTCGCAGCGAGTAAACCAGCCTTATCGACGATATACCATGAGTGTAATCGTTTTGTTTTTCTTTATCTCCGAGCACCTCTAGGGGTCATTCCCCTTACCCTATTTCACGCAAGGATCTTTCGCTCCTTCCACTTAGACCTAGACTCAGGTCTGTCCTTGGGGTCTCTCCCACAGCAGGGTTTCAGCCTGTTTCACCTTCCAAAAAAAAAAAAAAAAAAAAAATAAATAAATAAATAAATTAATGTGTTGCCACCAGGTCTCTAGGAAAATCCTCCCTTCAAAGGGTCTCCATTTAAGGTCTCCATACCACGGGTCTACTCCTGCGGGACCTGATCTTCGTCCTCATGGCTCTACAAGATCCACCTTTTGAGCGTCTATAGGTTTATCCTTAGCATTCTCATCCAAACAGTAATGTGTTTTGGTGGCAAATTATTTTTCTCTGCAGAGGTATCGGTACTTTCAGCGCTCTCATGTAAACCATCTTTTCTGGTCTTCTACCTGAACAAGACTGTTCTACGGCTGGTTCCATCCTTCTTAGGCGGTATACTTCTTCCACCTCACTAAAGACGTTTCTCTGTCATCGCTGTGACCGTCTCCAGTCTGTCTGGTCGTAAAGGACCTACATATGCAGGACCTTATCAGGTCCCTACGCATCTGAGTACCCACAACCAGTGCCTCTCCACAGGTCGGATTCTCTTTCTCCCTTCTTCCAGAAGGCAGAATTAATGACATATCAGCCTCTAAGGCTCCTCTAACCAGGTGGATTCGTCTAACCATCCAAGACGCTTATACCGTCAAAATCTCATCCCTTACGGCAGCGGCACGGCACATTCTACTACGGCCGTGAGGACTTCCTGGTCCATTTGGCACCAGGTCTCAGTCCGACAAGTGTGTAGACAGCCAAAAGGGGTCAGTCTACACACATACTCAAGCCACTATAGGGCTTGACGTGCCCTCCAGGCGGCAGCGGGTCTGCCTGTCGGGGCATAGTTCTTCACTGACCATGCTCGGTGTCACTAGTTCCATTGTTCTTTCCCACCCAGGGACTGCTTTGGGACGTCCCACGGTCTGTGTCCCCCAATGAGGCGAAGGAGAAAAGGAGATTTTTGTGTACTCACCGTAAAATCCTTTTCTCTTAGCCTCTAATTGGGGGACACAGCACCCACCCTATTGCCCTGGTGGGCCTTTTTTTCTACAGTTATCACATAGCTTCTCAGCTGTTACATGGTTAACATGTTTACACAGGGTTGCCTATTATCACTCTGTTGATTGTTTAAACTTGTGCCTGTTTAGCTCCAGGCCTTGTAGTACTGTGAGCCTGTTTAGTTACAGGCCTGTTGTACGATTATTGCTTTGTTAACTCTTCACTGTTTTCCACATGCGCCTGCTTAGTTACAGGCCTTGTGGTACTAGTATTACTCTAACTATTAACTGTTTACACACGTGCCTGTTTGGTTCAGGCCTTGTTACACTGTTATTATCTTGTTGACTATATTTGTTTACACAGGTTGCCTGTGTAGACTTCCTGTGTCACTGTTATTATCTGTTAACTCTCCTACTGCTTTAGCACAAAACTGGAGAATCACTTCCTGCTTCAGGGGTGTAATGCTGCAGAGGAGGAGTTTTCTTAACTCTTTTGCAGATTCTGCCTAGTGTCGCCTCCTAGTGGACAGCAGCATAACACCCACGGTCTGTGTCCCCCAATTAGAGGCTAAGAGAAAAGGATTTTACGGTGAGTACACAAAAATCTCCTTTTTTGATGAAATCCTGCCAGCAGGTTTTGTTCTAAACTAACTCATTTGTGTATATATATTTCTATATAGGACTAAGGACAGAAAACATTTAGAACTTTCACCTGATTTGTCATTTTTTTTTTTCAGGAGAAGGAGAAGAAACAAATGGTAACAGTGAATAAAGATCTGCTCATGGCTTTCGTATATTTTGATCAAAGTCATTGTGGCTATTTATTGGAGAAGGATTTAGAAGAAATCATCTATACGCTTGGACTGCATCTATCTCGGGCTCAGGTACCTGGTCTCTGCTATTCTCTGTATACATAAGACATAAGTATTGTTCATGTGTTAGGCTACGTTCAGACGTAGCATAATTCGGGCATATTCCTGCATCATTGCAGTCCCCCCACCTAGGTGATTTTTTTTTTTTTGTACCCTACAGTTATTGCAACATTTAGTGAAATGTGCCACTTTTTTTATTTAGTTAAAAACAGAATTTTTCTTTTATTTTTCTGTGTATAATAAATTTGTGTGTGTCTGGATAAATATATGTATATAGAGATGTATATACTACTCACAAAGTTAGGGATATTTGGCTTTTGGACAGCAGAGAGGCAATATCTGGGCTACAGAGGCAGATCTGAGTTTCATCAGTGTATAGGTGATACTGGAAGCCATGTGACTTTGAGTTGTCCCATGCTGAGGGTAAAGATGCAAAAGAGTAAGGGTCCCAGGACAGAGCCGTGAGGAACCTTGACAGAGAGGGGATGTGATGAGGAGATAGTGTTGGAGTGGGAGGCACTAAATGTGCAGTCAGAAAGGTACGAGGAGATCTGGGAGAGGGCAAGATCAGTGATATCAATGGAAGAGGGGATCTGTAATAGGGGAGGAGTTGGTCAACTGTCGAATACAGAGGAAAGGTCTAGAAGGAGGAGTATAGAGAAATGTCTTTTAGCTTTGGCGGTAAGTAGATCATTAGTAGGTTTGTTTAAGGCAGTTTCGGTGGAATGGTGGGGGCGGAAGCCAGACTGAAGGTTGTCAAAGAAAGTTAGATGACAGGTGGGACAGAAGTACAGTGTGGACATGCTTTTTGAGAAGTTTATATGCAAACAGGAGCAGCGATATGGAGAGGTAGCTGGATGTAGAGGTCGGGTTGACTGATGGCTTCTTTAAGATAAATGTAATTGTGGCATGTTTGAAAAAGGAGGGAAATGTACCAGAAGTTAATGATAAGTTGAAGAGGTGGGTTATGGATAGGATGAATGTGGTGGTGAGGTAGGGGAGGAGGTGGAATGCGATGGGGTCAAGAGCACAAGTTGTGAGGTGCTATATGAAGAGGAGGTGTGCAAGTTCTCCTTCAGTGATGGAGGGGAGGAGGGTAAGTGGGTGAGGGAGTTAAACGTGTTGAATAGCAGAGGATATGAGTGTAATGAAGTAAGCCTGTTTAGTGGAGGTGATTGCTGACTTGAATGTGAGCGTTACAAAAGTGTTTTCTTCCAGCACCGCTCAGCAACCCTAGACTCTCGCCAAAGATTTTTAGTGTTGTCTGTGTGACGGGGTTGTCTGTTGATTTGTCGTGTTCTGCCATGAACGAGAGGGGCAACTGCATTCACTCGCTCATGTAAGTGTAGAATTGTAGAAAGAGGTGGCCGTTGTCTGAGTGTGGAGTGAGGATATGGATGATAGTGGTCGAATAACGTCAGAGAGTGTATGAGCGTCCATACGTGTGAAGTTTCTGCGAGGGTGTGCGAGTTGGTGGACATGAATGACAGGTGAGGAGGACAAGGATGAGAAAGTGAGTTGATGTTGTCAGGGAGGGGGAGAGGGGAGATTGTAGGGTTAGTTCAAGGAGCAGAGGTGGGTGAAGCTGAGGTCTTAGTGTATGTCCATCTGTGTGGGTGGCTGTGGAGAACCATTGAGTGAGGCCAAAGGATGAAGCAAGTGACAGGAGTTTGGAGGCTGCTGACTGGTGGGTGTCAATGGGAATGTTGAAGTCACCCATGATGATGGTGGGAATGACACACCCCACTTTCCTCCAAAATTTGGGGGAATAAAAGAGCGTCTTATAATCCGAAAAATACGGTATATAGAATTTCATTAATAACACCCAACATCTCCTATCTCAGTAATGGGAAAGTCTTCACTGAATACAGATTTAACCTCAGAATTGAGCATTTTGATAATGACCGATCAATTCTGGGAGAGAAAGAAGCAAATTTGTCTGATAAAATATATTACAAAGTTATTTATTATTTTCATGTGTACTATTCATTTATGATAACATTTAAAACAACAGTTGCGCTTCAAATACATGAAAGACTTCTAACTAAGACAGCTGAATTATCAGCTGGGATAGAACAAAGACCTTGGAGAGAGATAACCTGTGAATTATTACATCACATACAGCAGACGCACTACAAATACTGTGTGACTGATCCCTTAGGTGTCTGATTGAACTTCTTTATCATCTGACACCATATTTAAGAAAGCTCCTTGTTCCGATGTCTGAGCAATGCACAGATGCCATAGAGAATAAGAGAACATGTTAATACCGGCACCATACAGTATCATGTGTTGAATGTGTTTTCAGAGCAAAGGGAAACCACGCTCAAACAGAAGACAGGAAACCTAAGTGATTCTCAAATATTTTTTTTCCTGCAGGTAAAAAAACTCTTTAATAAAGTAATGCTAAAAGAATCCTGTTACTACCGCAAATTAACAGACACGTGTACTGACGACGGCAGCCACGAGGAGCTGGATGCCAGCCAGGAAGATATTCTAGGTACTTATAAAGCACGACAGAGCCTGTATCTGCTGGATTTGTTTCTTTATCTTTTTATGTAACCTTTACAAGCTCAGTCTAATGGTGCTTGGCTTTCTGTCTAGGAAATCGATTGCTTTTGCCATCAAAAATGACAAGATCTGGAGTGCCGACTGCAGAAGAGAAAAGTGGCCTTATTGTCTATAATGGAGCAATGGTTGACATTGGTAGTCTACTACAGAAATTAGATAAAAGTGAAAAGGCCCGAGCCGAGCTAGAACAAAGGCTACAGATTCTTCAAACTAAAACAGGTACTACAGGATGGTAACATGGGTAATAGAAAAGTATGTATAGGCACCATTCAAATTGGCCCATAATTTAGGGATTTCATTGAACTATGATAACTATACCTGGCTGTACATGTGCAGATTCTGTTTGCCCTGTATTGCAATCAGCATTTGGTTTTAAATTAGAAAACGTCTATGACTAAGGGAGTTATCTCCGGAAACGTGTCAGAATGCCACCATTTTAGTTTGATCACCATGGATCCGTTTGCTTACTTGTTTTAAAAGCATGTTCTAATAAAGAATTTTTTGTATCCTTCAATTCTGGATGGAAGTGCCTTTTTTCCATATCTTCGTTTTATATTGAGAATTGCTTACCATCCCCGGATCTATCACCAGCGCTCTACAGCCGACCCTAGTCTCTCGTTTGACTGCAGCGGTGACTGTGTAAAATTACTGAACTCAACGGCTTGTGACGTCCACACCGGCAAAGTGTCTGAGCTCAGCCATTGTCTGCAGCTCTGAGATATGATGTCACTGCTGCAGCCAAACAGAGACCTGGGCAGTACAGAGAACCATAGCTGTACCTTGGGGAGGGCAAGGAGTACTCAGTGGAGTTATTGATTTGTTTTTTAATATAAAACTATTACATCATACATTTTTCTAAGAATCTTTTTGCTGAGTCTTCGGAGCAGAAACTGTTCAAGGACTTAAAGGAGTATTTGGGGAGTTTGCACTTACTTTCTGCCTTAAAAACTGAGTGAAAATGGCCTAAAAGAGGACTACCGCCTGGAGATTTTTCATTTTTCTTTTTCATTTTTTGCTCCCCTGCTTCCAAGAGCCAGCACTTTTTTATTTTTCCATCAATATAGACATAGGATGGCTTGTTTTTCTGGGACGAGTTGTACTTTTAGATGCAATCAATTATTTTATCTTATAGTGTACAGGAAAAAGGAAAACAATTCCAAGTGCAATGAGATTGCAAAAAAAAGTTCAATTACACGTTTGTTTTTTGGGTTTTTTTTAGTCGCCATGTTCATTATATGGTAAAACCGACGTGACTGGGTGATGCCTCAGGTCGGTACGAGTTTCGTAGATACCAAACAAGTAAACTTTTACTGGTATCTAAGTGGTGAAAAAAAAAATCGCACTCTTTGCGCCATGGTCTGCACCCCGCAGCATCCTCACTTTTCGGGGTCTGGGGTTGTGTGTCTGCTTATTTTTTGCGTCTTGAGCTAACATTTCTAAGGTCACCATTTTTGGGTGGATGCGCTTTTTGATTCACCCGTTACTGCATTTTATTATAATGTTGCGGCGACCAAAAAAAACAGAATTTTGGCGTTTTTACCTTCTTTTATGTTACGCAGTTTACGGCTCTAATTAATTGATTTTATATATTGCTAGATCAGGCATTTCTGAACTCGGCGATACCAAATATCTATTTTTTTTTTAATAGTTTTATTTTGAATGGGGGAAAAGGGGGGTTTTGAACTATTGTTTTTTTTTTTTTTTCTACATATTTTTATAAACTTTATTTTTTCATTAATTCTTCATTTTACACTGCCCCATAGGCAGCTGCAGCACATCAGGACCTGTTACAAATGATCACTGTGAGTGATTGGCAGCGCTTGCCAACCACTCACAGGAAGTGAACGCTGATGGCTTTCGGGGTGACGGCTGGACCCCGGACTATCATGTGATGGCCAGAGATTTTGAGATCTTATTGTGAGATCTCCGATCACGGCGGGGAACGGAGCGTTTCCCGCCGCTGTGCCTTTAGATCGCGCTGTCACTGAATGACAGCACAATCTAAGGGGTTAACAGCACCAATCAAATCACTGATCCCATCAGCGCCGTAAACCCGACATCTCAGCTGATGAGATTAGCTCAGATGTCGGGGAAATTATGTGAGCTCACCGCCGGAGCTCACATCAAACACCAGTACACGACCCATGACATACATTTGTCATGGGTCGTGAAGGGGTTAAAGCATAAAAATGATATATATGAAGAATACTCATTTCGAAGTTTGGAAATCTTGTGTTTTGTTATTGATATTAAAATGTTCAATATAATAAGTGTGATTTATTTCTTAGCATTTAAAGGAATTGTGTCACCAGGTTTTTCCTACGTAAAGTGAGAGCAACATGATGTAGGGGCAGAGACCCCTATTCATAGAATCATAGATTGGTAGGTTTGGAAAGGACCTCAAGGGTCATCTGGTCCAAGCCCCTGATCAAAGCAGGATTCACTTAATCATCCCATACAGATGTCTGTCCAGCTTCTGTGTGAAGATTTCCATTGATGGAGATCTCACCACCTCTCGTGGCAGCCTGTTCCACTCGTTGATTACCCTCACTGTCAAAAAGCTTTTTCTAATATCTAATGTGTCTCCTCCTATTCAGTTTCATCCCATTGCTTCTAGTGTTTCCTTGTGAAAATGAGAATAAAGCTGATCCCTCTACAGTGACAGCCTTGAGATATTTGTAGACAGCTATTAAGTCTCCTCTGTCTTCTTTTTTGCAAACTAAACATTCCCAAATCTAATCTATTCAAGTGATTTATCATTTATTAGGCTGCTTGCTGTCATTTTCATAAACTTACTCTATTTCTTTTCTTCTGCATATCTAGCCGTTCTCTGAATGCAGTGCTCTGAATAATCCCATTCACTCCACTGATCAGCATCTTTCTGCCTATAACCAAGGCTGCCTTCACATTTGCGTATGGGAACGCAGCGTATGCTGCGTTCCCATAAGCATTCAAACGCATGCGCACTGCGGTTCCTATGTTTAACATAGGAACGCATAGTGCCTGCGTTTGCTGCGTTCGGGTGCGGATGCGGACGATATCTGCTCCTTCCGGTGTCCAGCATCCGCACCCGGGACGCAGCTTGCAGCATTTTTTTGTGCGTTTGGGGATCTTGGAAGATCAGCAAGCGTCCCCAAGCGTACAAAAAATGCATTGCCGTCAATGGGTCCGCAGTGTTCAGCGCTTGACAGCGCGGGAGAACGCTGCGGACCCATTGAAAAAATCTCCCGGTGGCCGCCGGTGATGTCACAGGAGCTCACCGACGGCCACCGGGAGATCAGCTGACCCTCTGCTGTCCTCCTTCTCCCCGCCGCCTGTAATCTCCTAGCGATGTCGGCGGGGAGAACAGCTGATCTGACAGCTGTTTGAATCTTCCCGCGCCGACATCTCCTCACAGTGTCGGCGCGGGAAGATTCAAACAGCTGTCAGATCAGCTGTTCTCCCCGCCGACAGTCCCGGAGCTTACCGGCGGCCGGGGGGTGGAGACCTCCGGCGCTGATCTCCGCCCCCGGCCAGCTCCGATTGGCTGCCGGGCTCCATAGTGATGTGTCTGCAGGCGGACATTATCCGCTGCGGACACATCATAAGGACACTGCTTCTGACAGCGTTTGTGTCTGCATGCCATCAGCATGCAGACACAAACGCTAATGTGAAGCCAGCCTAATCGATGATGAGGTGCAGTTATACATAGGAGGACTAAAGGGCACAAGATAGCTTTAATCTTCTAGTGATAAGCTCCTGGTGAAAAAAACTGTGAGTTTACTGGTCTACTTGTTCATTTCAATAAGTGACACATCACTGGACTCAGGGTTTCAGCCCCTTCATTATTCTGCTCTCAGATTACGTAGCAAAACTTCGCTGATGTATTCCATTTAAAAGTAATAAAAGCAATTAAAGGGAATAAATATATTTAATTTGTTACAGAGGAAGATGAAAAATCCATGTCCCAATTAGAATCCTCCAATAAGAGTTTGTCTGAAGAGTTAAAAGATACAAAATGTGACGTGAGCCACTTACGTGAGAGCTTGAAAGCCCTGGAAGATACAAACTGCCAATATGAGGACCACCTAAACAAGACACTGAGAGAACTGTCTGCGAGCATGGAGGGGATCCAGAGTGTGCTCAACAAGGTATAGCATTTACATCTTGCTTCAATATACTATGTCACGGGGTTGTACTTCATAGGGTAAAGGTATCCATTAGATGTTATAATTAAAGGGATCGCCCAAATGAATGGCCCCAGGGTGGTGCATAGACTGTATAGACTCCTCCACTCTCCTGTGTCACCGGTGAAGGCTGCATCTGATCAGCTACTGATTGACTGCATCGGTCACATGACATTATGTCAGGAGACGGCAAGGGACACAGTGCTCAGAGTGAACAATTGGGTGTGGTCCACAGGATATGTATACAGGACACTTGTTAGGGTTTTTTTCTTTTTTTTTTTTTTTAAGTAGTTAACCCCATTATCGCCTTCCTGCAAGGGGACAAACTATTACTTTTTCATGCAAAGTTAAAATAAAAATGGTTTGTCATTGGAATAGTTATAACAATGTGTTTTTCCAGGTTTTCATACAACCCCAAAATGGCAATAAAAACCAACTCCTACTGTAAAAATAACAAGGCATTATACAATCTAGGTGTTGTAATGCAATAATAAATATACTGTCTTGCCACTGAAGTCCCAAAATAGGTCAGGGTTAAAAGCACCTACCCCCTGTTTATTATCTATGGCATGTCATTGTGACATCTGTGTGATCTGACTGTTGGCCACGCCATTGATCTGAATAGTGAAGTACATGCCTCCCCTATCGAAACAGTTATTTGGCCATTATTTCACATGAATTAACATCCCGGAAAGGGGTCTGCATGTGTGGAGGGGGCTCGTGAGCTGAGCTCTCGCCACACACAGTAGATACTAGTTATATTACATATCTGTCTCTGTCCATGACAGCCGGATCCAAGTTACCTCCGCAGCTAGTAATCATTTAAACACCGCTGTCAATTTCTGACCACAATGTGTAAATGGAAAAGCACACGAATGATCGTGCGAACCAGCTACCATCGGCCTCCCTCGATGGCTTATTATGTTAGCCGGGGGCTGCTGAAGCCCCCATCACAGTTATCTCTGTACTCCACCATAGGCTGAGCTACCTGGGAGACCGAGATTTGCAGTATATATTCTAAAACGATGGCAGCTTACAGCCCTCAAAGTGGTCTTCAAAAACATGTAAAAAATTTATAAAAAGTAAAAAGGTTTTGAAAAGCATAAAAAAAATATTAAAACTAAAATCGCCCCTCCTTATTATCACTGCATTCATAAAAATTCAGTGTACTAAACTATACTATTAATTCCATTGAAGAGAGCCAGAAAATGAAAATTGAAACGCGATAATTGTGGGGTTTTTTTTGGTTAATTTACCTCTTTAAATAAATAATTGCAACACAAATTTTGTTATATTATGAATCTTTTTTTTTACTTTTAATCACCGTTAAACCAGAAGCTTCCATACACTATATAAGACGACACATCCATGTTTTTCTCACTATCTGCCAGGAAATCAGAATAAACCTTTACCTTTTTAGATCAATTAGGATTACCTTAATTATTTGTATTTGCCAAATGCCAGAATGAGAGAGAATGTTTTAAGACATTTTTATTACTTTCTGCAAAGTCACAAATATACATGCATTTCATTAGTATTTGGTACCATCGCCCTTAAACTGTATGACTTGGGTCAAACATTTTGGATATCCTATAAGTTGGTAGGAATTTGTGCCCATTCTTTCTGATAGAACTGGTGTAACTGAGCCATGTTTGTAGGTCGCCTTGCTCGCCGCCTTTCCAGCTCTGCCCATGAATTTTCAATAGAATTGAGATCAGGGCTTTGTGATGGCCACTCCAAAACATTGACTTTGTTATCCTTAAGCCTGTAACCAGTTTGGCAGTATGCTTCGGGTCATTGTCCGTTTGGAAAACCTATTTCAACCCAAGCATTAGTTCCTGACTGATGCCTCAAGAGTTTGCTTCATATTGACACATAATCTTTTTTCCTCATGATGCCATCTATTTTGAGAAGTGCACCAGTCCTATTGCAGTTAAAGAGCCCTGCAATTTGATGCTGACACCCCCGTGTTTCACAGTTGAGATGGTGTTCTTAAGCTTCCAAGCGTCTCCCTTTTTCCTCCAAATGTAATGATGGTCATTATGGCCAAACAGTTCAATTTTAGTTTTGTCAGACCACAGGACATGTCTACCAAAATGTAGGTCTTTGTTCCTGTGTGCATTTACAAAAATTAATCTGGCTTTTTCATGTTTCTTTTGGAGAAATGGCTTCTTCCTGGCAGAGTGGCCTTTCAGCCCATGTAGATACAGTACTCGTTTCACTGTGGATAATGACACAATCTTACCAGCTTCCACCTTCATCTTCACAATGTGTTTTGCTTTTGTTTTTGGGTTGTTATGCACATGTCAAGCCAAAGCAAGTTCATCCTTGGGACACAGAACCTATCTCCTTCCTGAGTGGTATGATGGCTGGACATTGAACCCAAGGATGAACCAGACTTGTGCAAGTCCACAATTCTGTTCCTGATATCTTGGCTGATTTCTTTAGATTTTCCCATGATGCTACACAAAGAAGCAGTGTGTTTCAGGTGTGCATTAAAATACATCCACAGGTGTGTCTCTAAAGGCCCAGTTACACACACAGATAATTGTGCAGAGATTGTTCACAGATCTCTGGTTGCAGTGAAATCATGGACACATTGTTCCATTTGTACACGGCCACAAAATGAAACAATGTGTCCATGATTTCACTGCAACCAGAGATATGTGAACAATTATCTGTGTGTGTAAGTGTTCCAATAAACCTATCAAGAAGCTTGAAATGCTTATTCTGATTTCATGTCAGATAATGAGAAAAACATGCATATGTGTCATTTTTATATAATGTATGTAAAATTCTGATTTCAACTGTAAATAGTAAAAAAATCAATGCACTTTTGGTATCATCATAATCAGATTCACCCAGCAAGTCATGTTTTCAGGTAAACTTTACCAGACAACGATGGTCATGAAAGCAAAATAATTATGTAATTTCATTTTTTATTTCACCATTTCATCCAACTTGGATATTTTCCTGTTTTTCAGTACTTTATATGGTGCCCCCCCAATCAGCTGTTTCGGTAGTGGCACCAGATGGGCTGAAATGCTTAGTTATGGAGCTGCTCTGTACCACGGCCAGGTACTGCACATCCGCCAATTAGACATTGATGGCATATCCAAGGATAGGCCATCATTGTTAACGTACTGGAGAACCTCTTTAAGGGTCATGGAAGAACAGAAGGATAAAATAAAAGCATAAAAGAAAATGTAATGTTCGTTAAAGAATTACTGCAAACTCCTTGTCCATTGAGTTCTGCGATTGCATAGACTCATCAATAAGATTCCATACCTGAACATATTCTTAGGGCGGTTTCACACGCAGGATTTTGACACATGGTGTTCTTTCAGTGATATTTTAATTTAATAACAATGATGTGGGGTTTTACTTTTTCTTAATTACAAAGACTTTTTAGTGGGCATAGCTACACTAGCATGAGTATGAGTAAGGGAAAAAAAAGGTGCTCATGTCATCCTCTGACTTGCAGGTTTATGCTTGAAGCCTAACATTGTGGTCCAGTTTCTGATATAATAAATGATACAATATTTACCAAGCTAACTCTCATTGCTCTAGCACAGGCTCTCGGGCTCTCGTCAGATGCACAATGTTCTACTCTTTGTTCATCTGACTACTGAGGCCTGTGATTGGCTGTGTCAGTCAGGTGACTGAAATGAGACGTAATCATCTGCATACCTGATGACATCGCGTTCAGACACCATACTGCTGCCGACAAGCACACGCATCAGCAGGACCACAGGGATTAAGCCTGATGGTGGCTATAGTATTCTTTTTAGACCATTAACTACCTTTTATTAAGAGAAAAAAAAAACATTTCAGCAAACTTTGGTAAAGTGGAGAACTATTGAGATGAAAAGAGGCAGGGGTGCAGGGCGGATCTCGCCTCAGTGTCAGCCGTGCGACTGCGACACTGCAGATCAGGTCGGCGGGGACTCAAGTGATGACATCATCACTGAGCGCCTTGTTGCTGTGCTGACACTGCTGGTGCTGGAGGCTCAGGCAGCACTATATGCAGGGGGCAGAGCTATATGGGACTGACGTTTGCCGCCGCCCACTGCATGGGAACTGACGTTTGCCGCCGCACACTGTGCACAGAGTCTCCCGGCCGCCCGACAGCACCACCCAACCCCCAACCCCCCACTCCTGAATCTCGGCCGCTGGATAATAGCACCCCCCATCCTCAATCTCGGTCACCGACTGACACCACCTTCCCCCCCCCATCCCCGCCTCAGAAGTGCGTACCGGCAAATATTTTTTTACAAAAAAAAAAAAAGCACTGCTCATGACAGTGGCACCTGCCGAGTGATCAAAAGAAGTTGGTCAACCATGCGAATAGTTAGAACCGCTGATTAGTGTGTGGCACTATATGACATATTAATTGAACACTGTATAGCTTCACCATTAGAGGCCACCACATATAGTTTATACAACATCAGACCAACACTGCCAGAACAGCCCTCCTCCATATGTGCTGATCTTTAGGATGCTGTAGCTTGTGGTTGAACTAGACTGTGATATTGTGGATGATGATACTGTTCTCCTCTTATTATTTCTGGTGTTCACAGAATCCAGGAACATCTGAAGATCACAAATCTAAGGAGAACGGAGCCAGCTTTTGATGCATCTTTCACTCCTGTCTTGGAGTAAGAATGTTAAATAATGTAATGCAAATTATGTTTTTGGACTGGAAAGGCGGGGATGTAGTTTTACGTAATATTTAATGGAAGAAAGTTGTATATAGTTTTATGAATGTGTGATGAGCCGCCTCTACATCATTAGCCGGATCAAGCAGAATATACATATTTTGAAAATGTTTAGGATAAGTTAAATAATAACAAAATAGAAATGGATCCTCTCTATATATTTTTTCCTTTTTGTTATCCCTTCTGCTTTTTATGTACATATTAAAAAGAATCTAATTGGGAAAGATTGCAATTTATTTTTTCTGGTCTTTTAATATGTTAAGCAAAGCTGTGCCCTACTGAAGACTGACTAAGCAATAACACTAACCACATAAGGAGGTGTGTAATACAGTGAGATTCCGCTTCCGAATTAATAAGGCTTTTCTTTGTGTGGACAGCAAGCAATTTTCAAGTGTATGCTTTAAAGTAATAGTAAAATGCCACTCAATAAGTATGTACATCTGGTTTCAATTAAACATTTCTCCCCCTTCACTGCGCACGCGTCTTTGTTACTACTTATCTGTGTACTCTGTACATACTTCCTTCAAATGTTTCTGATCAATTTAATCATTATTTAATCCTATGATAGAATGCAATGAGCCTATACCCTACTGTAAGTAAGCCTCACTTATTTAACCCTTTGGCTGCCAGAGTTCTGAAAATTTCTGACCGCTGGAAACCCGGACAGTTTTCACATTTCTGTACAAATAAAACCTACATTTTACAACAAGTTTTATACTAATCACCCGCTCCCCTGATTCATTTATTTTTAAATCATCACTACATTGAAAATGGTGGAATCATTGTAAAAGGTCTGCCGCCTAAATTAATACGCCGTCAGTTAAAGATCCACAGCTCCAGACATTTTACATTGAAGATATATTTTACATGGCAAAGTGAAATCAAATCTCATCAATAATGCTGGCACTGCAAAGTCCACTTGTTTACATATGTCTAGTTTACCAATAAGAAATTATACACATATAAATAATTTTTTTTTTACTTCCATTATTTGGGTACGGGAGTCTTAATGAATGCGGTTGCTAAAGTAAGAATTGGGTGCATCTTACCAGTGGCGCAAGCCTCGCTAGAAATGTTGAGGACTGGAGTAATTTCTGGAGTAAAACTCCAAAAATTTAATTTTCTGGAGTTTTTTTTTTTTAAATATATTTGATGTGCGGACATATTCACACTCTGCTCCTCCCCGACTCTGCCCATTGTGGTGGAGCTGTTTGAAGCTGGGGTGAAAACTCTAAGTCACAAAATCTTTTCTCAACTTTACACTTCCAGTGGAATATTCCTTTCTTCTTATTTAAGGACTAAACACAGTACATTCCAATGCAAATATAAAATAACAAATGGCCGGTGACATTGCATACATTATATTACAAGAGGCCAAAACCAATGACACTGCAAACCAGAAAAAGGCTACATTTTTGTTCCGAGCTTGTCCGTTTTTACATGTTTCACAGAGAATTGGAGATAGTAGGAAGATTAGATGTAGATCTGCACGTGAAAAAGCTGAAATAGGGATATGAGAGGAAGAATAAGAAAAGTGTGGAGAGAGAAAGGGAAGGTGGAGGAACAAAACAAAAAAAGGAATATTTCTATCTTAAAGATGAGAGAACTAGATTTAATGGACGAGCAAAATCAACAAGACCATTGTAAAGTGAGACTATTAAAAAAATAGGATATTCCCACCAAATATGTAACATAGATCTAGAGGCGCTGTCATGTCGCCAGCAAGATGCATCTTGAGAAGGAAAAACTTTGTACACTAATGTGAGAACACTACCACCTAGTCATCATTTTAGAATTTTATTGTTGTGCATACCAGGCTAGGGGTATGTTATGTACAAGTACAGGGTAGGCCATTTATATGGATATACCTAAATAAAACACAATGGGCAGCACATTGAACACATTTTATAAGTGGTCATAAACTTGTAAATAACTCATGAAAGTATAAAGTTACATTAAAGCCAAGCACACTGTTGTTTTTCTTATGAAATTCTCGATAAGTTTGATGTGTCACATGACCCTCTTCCCATTAAAAAAAATAATAAAGTTGGAACAAAGTGGCCGACTTCAAAATGGCCGCCATGGTCACCATCCATCTGGAAAGGTTTTCCCCTTCCCATATACTAATGTGCCATAAACAGGAAGTTGATATCGCCAACCATTCCAATTTTATTTAGGAGCATACATATAAATGGCCCACCATGTATCTATGCCGTAAACCAATCATCTGCGGCTACCTGAACTCCCTTTCCTATTCTCAGGACTGAATGAGGGGAGCTGCTTCATTGTCTGCAAGACTACTTAGTATGCCATACACAAAAGACTAGTCATAAATGGTTTACTGCACTCCAAGATTTGCAATGAAAGTTATTTGTGAGAAATTCGTAAAAAGGATAACGTTGTAGGTACTTAGTGACAACTTGATGTTTCCACCCTACCAGGGACTTAAATGGATTGTCCACTACTAGGACAACCCTTTCTGAATCGACTTTCCCCCATTGAAAATAATAAACTTTGTACTCCACTCCTGTTCTGTCAACATTCAATGCTGTTTCATCATGACGCGGGGCTCATGTGACATTGTGACGTCCTGCGAGCTCCGTGTCCAATAACCGCCGGTGTCCAACTCCCCACCTTTGTATCAAATGAGCTATCAGCAGGATGATCCAAAACACACCAGGAAGTCCACCCCTAAATGGCTTAAGGAAGACAGAAATAAGATTTAGTCAAAGTCCTGACCTTAATCCAAATGAGATGCAGAGGCAGTTTATATTTGGAAATCCTTCAATGTGACTAAATTACAAAAATTCTGCAAAGATGAGAGGGACAAAATTCTTCCAGAGTGTTGTAAAAGACTCATTGCCTGTTATCTGCAAATGCTTGATTGCAGTTGTTGCTACTAAGGGCGGTCTAACCAGTTCTTGGGTTTAGGGGCAATCACTTTTTCACACAGGGCACCGTAAGTTTGGATTTCATTTTCCCTTAATAATAAAGACCTCATTTATAAACTGCATTTTGTGTTTACTTGTATTATCTTTGTATAATATTTAAATTAGTTTGATTGTCTAAAGCACTTAAGTGTGACAAACATGCAAAAGAATAAGAAATACGGAGTGGGGCACACTTTTTGTAAATCTTTGTTTATTAAGAATGATTCATTACATGTAAATCAACATGTCATATAACATTTTTGCAATATGAGTGTACAGCGCTGAACTATAAGCTCCGATATTTATACAACCTTCTGTTCACCTGGACCCAGGTCCGTTATGGGTATCCCATATTATTCATTCCAAAACAACAATTCAACTTAGTAAATCAACAAAAACATATCTGTCCAAAAACGGGACTTCCATAAAAGTTGAGGATCTGGAAGTGTACATGTCCTTGTTATATTAATCCGTACATAAAGTTCGGGTGGAAAAAGAACAATTAATATGCTAGTAACATGGCAATTGCCATAGTATTAAAGAGGATTGATACAGAAAAAAGTGAGAGGATCAAAATAAAGAATTAGAGGGAAGAAGGGAACGGGGAGAAATAGAGGGAGGAATCTGGACGTGGAGGTTAGCAAGGTAAGGAGTGATCCCAAGGAAGGTCACCTGCTAGGGCAAGCACTGCACCATGTCTAATTGATTCATTCAAGTGAATAAATCCTGAAATTTAGCAGAATCCTGAAATATGATCCATTCAGACCAAGTCAAGTTAAACTTCTCCTGGGAGTCCGTTTCTGCAGCACTCAACTCCATGCGATAAATATTAGACATCTCTGCATACCAATCACTAATAGATGGTTGTTCTGTTGATTTCCATAACCTGGGAATAACTGTCTGAGCTGCGGACACACAGAAACGAAGTATATCTTTTTTATTCCTGCTTATGGCGCCCAGCAATACTGATAAGAGTGCTATCTCTGGGAACCCGTAATAGCGCTACCCGTGATTAGGGTATAGTTCTTGAACACCTTATCCCAAAAACCTCGAACCCTCACACAATCCCACCATATGTGTAACATTGAGCCGGCTGCTGCCTCACATCGCCAACACCTGTCAGAGACTGATGGAGATATCTTCTGAAGGCGATCTGGACACAGGTACCATCGGGTGAGAACCTTGTAATTCCTTTCTTGTGCCATGCACGGTGATGCTAGCGCATGAGTGTAATGAAAGCTCTTTTGCCACTCTGTATTTGTAAGTTCTCTGCCCAATTCCCGCTCCCAAGCCAACTGGAATGAATGTTTCTTTGTTTGTTTATCTATCAATATGACCTGATAGACTGTAGATATAGCATGTTCCGGTGGAGATTCATTAAGGAATAATTGTTCTATAGGAGCGGGAAGTGGTCGAACTCTGCATGGCGCTTTTGTTGATGATGATAAAGAATTGAGTTGAGCATATTCAAACCAATTTAGCTGAGATGTTGGAGTCCTCTCCTGGAGAGCACCAAGTGGAGGCAATGCGGCCTCCTCTATTATCTGTCCAAGCCTAACATCCTGCACACTCATCCAGCCCAAGAACACCTGTCTATTCAAACCGGGGGGAAAAGAGGGGTTCTGAAAAAGTGGAGTCAAAGGGCCAAGAGTCCCGTCCTCTGGGACTTTCGCAGGGCCTGCCATACTCTCAATGTCGAGCAGGTAAGTTCAGAGTCCAGTCCCAACATTTTGGTATCTGGTGGGTCTATCCAGGGTAAGTAATGTAATGGCACCTGTATTCCCTCCTGTTCTAATGCTACCCATTTCTTAGTGGTGAGTTTGTATTGCCAATCTAAAAGCCTTGCACATGACACGGCTTGGTAGTAAGTTTTAAAGTCTGGCAAGCCCGTACCTCCATATTTCTTGGTGCCGTCATAACCTTCAACTTCACCCTTGGGTGCATTCCTCCCCAGACGAATAGTGTCATAACCGAGTTAAGTTTAGTAAAAAAAACTCCCTGGTAATGTAATTGGGACAGTTTGAAAAAAATAAAGAAACCGAGGAAGGACATCCATACAAAAACGTTAATCCTTCCCCACCATGACAACTTTAAATTTCTATACGAGGCTAGCTGCTTTTCAACCTTCGACAAGAGGGACATATGATTGTATAAACAAAGTTTAGTCAAATCTGCTGGAATATGCACTCCCAAATATTTGATGGAGTCACTACGCCACCGAAAGGGAAAATTAGTTTTGAGACGTGAGCCTCTCCAGAGGAAGAGACACACTCATGGCTTCGGATTTGGAGTAATTAACTTTAAAATTACTTAAAGCTCCAAATTTCTTGAACTCCTTCAAGATGTTTGGGAACGAGACATGGGGTTCGGATACGTATAACAAGAGATCGTCAGCAAACAAAGCGACCTTGTGCTGATGCTGACCAATTTGAATGCCATGTATGTCAGCGTTATTTCGTACAGCTATAGCTAAGGCTGCTTTCACATCAGCCGTTTTTGCCGATCGCGGCAGATGCGGTGAAAAAAACGCATCTGCCGCGATGACCGCATAACTGCTGCCCTTGCGGCACAGTTGCGACAAGCCCCATACAATGTCTATGCGGGCTTGTGGCAAGTGCGGTATCGCACTTGCGCAGGTGCCGAAACCGCACTTGCCGCACTGCCGCACACTTACCGCAAGCCCCATAGACATTGCATGGGGCTTGCCGCAACTGGCCGCAAGTGCAGCGGTTATGCGGTAATCGTGGTTTATTCATCGCATCTGCCGTGATCGGCAAAAAACGCTGATGTGAAAGGGGCCTAAGTGTTCCATAACGAGCACATACAGGAGTGGTGAGAGGGACATCCCTGTCTCGTTCCGTTTCCAATGTCAAAAGAGTCCGATAAAGCTCCGTTAACCCGAACCCTAGCTGATGGTTTAGAATATAAGGTTAAGATCTTACTCAAAAATCATGGACCCAACCCAATCTGACGCAGCGCCCTCTCCATAAAGCTCCAGTGGACTCTATCGAAGGCCTTTTCGACGTCTACCACAACAATCCCATCGGGAGATTACCTTTTTTAACCTTGCTGATTAAGAGTAATGTCTTAATTGTGTTGTCTCTAGCCTGTCTGCCCCGACAAAGCCCACCTGATCCAGATCAACAATTGAGGGTAGCAGCCGCGACAGACGGTTAGCCAAGGTCTTAGAAAATATCTTGATGTCCACATTCAACAGGGATATAGGCCTGTAATTAGACGCTAAGGTGGGGTCTCTGTTGGCTTAGGTAGTATACTGATATGTGCCTCTAGCGACTGGGGTACAAGGCCCACGTCTCCTGTGATAGAATTAAAAGTGGCAAGCATTTGGGGGCTCAGAACTTCATATAAAACTTTGCAAAAAAAAACGGAGAGAAACCGTCCGGTCCCGGGCATTTTGAGAGTGGAGTGTCTTTGACAGCTTCCAGCAGTTCCGACTCGTTATGTCCGATTCTAGGGCGGTCACTTCTATTTCTGTCAGTTTGGGAAGAGCAGTCGCCTCAATATAGTCTCCTATTTTAGTAGATAGTTCCTCAGGGGAGAGGTCCGCGTATTTCCCTTTAATATTATACAGCTTATCATAATAGGTCCTAAAGACCTCAAGAATCTCAGAAGGTCTATGGGTCACCGCGTCTCCCTTGGTTTTAATTTTCGGTACATGGGTGCAATTTGATCTGGGATGAAGGAGACATGCTAGCAGACGCCCACATTTGTTAGAAAATCTGTAGAAGTAGTTCTTTGTTTTCTCTGTCTGAGATACTTCCGATCAAGCAGCTCTTTGAGTTCATTACGTTTCTTAATAAGATCGGTGAGAATTGTACGGGATAACGTTTGTTTATGTCTATTTTCCAATTGAGTAATCTGCCCAAATAAATCATTAATTTGTTCTTGGCTTTTTCAGACGCAAGCCATGTTTAATAAGGGTTCCTCTGAGCACGCATTTTAAAGCTTCCCATTTAAGAGGTTGTGCTGTACTGTCATCTACATGTGTGGACGTAAAATTTGCGATATCCTCTTTTAGTTTCTTAAGGCATAAATTGTCTTTCAGGAGGTGACCATTGTGTCTCCATGTCCACGATTTATTGTGTGTGTCCGTAATACTAAAGATAGAAAAACTGGAGCATGGTCAGAAAGGATATCGCCAATTCTAACGTCAGGGCTCCAGTCCAGTGCTGAATGACTAAGTAAAAAAAAATCAATACGACTATAGGAATTGTGTACTGGTGAGAAAAACGTATAATCTTTTTCCTGTGGATTTAGTGTGCGACAAATATCCCTGAGCTGGAGAGTGTGCAGGAGTCTCTTCAGCGATTTCAGTTTTTTGCTCGGAACAATACCTCTACCAGAAGACGAGTCCAACGCAGGGTCTAGGACAAAGTTAAAATTACCCCCAATGAGTACTGTGCCTTCAGCGAAATCAGAGAGCCGCAGTAATAGAGATTTGCAGACAGAAGACTGATCCCTATTTGGGAGATACCAATTAACAATTGTTAGAATAGAGGCAGCAACCTGTATTTTAAGAAAGATAAACCTTCCACCAGGGTCGATAATGGTGTCCAAAATCACATGCGCTAGATTTTTATGTATTGCAATAGAGACCCCTTTTGATTTAGTGTCTGGGTGAGGGCTGTAAAGCCATATCGGATAATGCTTATTTGGAATAGCCGGATTGAGCCCAACTTGAAGTGTGTCTCTTGCAATAGTATTATCTGTGCATGTTTTTTATGGAGGCCATATAGAGTCTGGGATCTTTTTTGTGGGGAGTTAAAACCCCGTAAATTCATGGTGCAGATCGTTAAAGATGCCATTTGTCTGAGATCATATAGCTGGCTTCACACTTGCAGATGCACTGCAGTTTTGCAGATGCATCTGCAGTATCAGCATGCAGACGGCGGGTGTGTCTATTCATTCCTATATGTGAGCGTAAGCAGGCGTATGCTGCTTACAGATCACACTCTCCGCCGCACTATGGACGCGAGATGTTGCGTCAAGGTGCGGCGGAGTGTGTGATCTGTCAGCAGGCATACGCCTGCTTACGGCTCACAATAGAAGAATGGAGCATTCAGACGCGGTGCGCCTATTATAACATAGGGGCCGGTCTGCATGCTGATACTGCAGATGCATCTGCAAACGCTGCAGATGCATCGCAAGTGTGAGGCAGCCTTAAACCTTGTAGTGATGAACTGTTCACTACGACTTGTTCCACTATATGTCTGATACTCGCAGGGGAAAGTTCGGGGGATCAGGAAGGTCTGGGCAGGTAGGTCTATAAAAAGAAAGAGGGGAGGATAGGTGATAAGAAGAGAAAGAACAGAAGATGACAAGAAAAAGAGAAAATCCCAAAAGGGAGAGAAGTAAAATTGAGATAGTAAACAAGTCTACAAATGTGAAATAGAATTAAGTGTTCTTACAGTGTGGAAATGAACTAAACTAGTTCAACTTTCTGGGTGGGGTAGTAAGAAAAAATTTCCACACCTGTCAGCAGGTGTGGATCCCCCAATGGCGCGTGTCATTTCCAGGTGCAAAAGAGGGCTCCCCCCATTGCTGACCAATCTGCTAATAACATAGTATTAAACGTCTTTTCAAGACTTCCTGTATGCTATAAAATGTAAAATTATAAAAGAATACTACTATAACCGCTATCATTACAAAGTGATTAAGATCGTAGAGAACAAAAATGGCATCTGCAATATGCTCTATATGGTGTCCCAAAAAAAGTAAGAAAAGGGGACATCTCCATTCCTCTGTGTAGAGGGATAAACCAACCAACATCTCATCCATCTCCAGCTAGATCCCTGAATCCCTTGTCGTTGTCGCGTCTCCATCCAGATCCCCTCCGTTGGCGTCGCCTTGACCTCGGTTCCCGTGGAGGTAGACCCGTATTTATAGCAGTTGGTGGGCCTGGCCAATCCACTATGGAAACTACTGGTACTGCCAGTTCAAGCTGGTGGAGAAAGTCTGGAATTTCTCTTGGGTGGGTTAGCATAATAAGGCGGCCTTCTCTCCTAACTTGGAGACGGAATGGGTAACCCCATGAATAAGGTATATCATGGGAACGTAGAATGTCGAGTAGGGGTCTAAGGGCTCTCCGCTTCAGTAGTGTGCACTGAGAAGAGGTCGGCCAGAAGTTGGATAGGCTGATCTCGGAAGATCAATGGCTCGCGTCCCCTAGCTCTGGAACATATCTCGTCCTTTAATCTAAAATTATGAATTCTGCATATAACATCCCGTGGTCTTGCCCCTTCGGGCGGAGGTGGCCCCAGGGATCTATGAGCTCTATCGAATTCGAGGGGAGAGTCCACAGGCATATTACGAACGCCATTCAGAAAACCTCGTAATGTCACATCTAAGTCTCTGGGTGGTATAGACTCTGGTAGTCCCCTGATCCTGACATTATTTCTACGATCCCGATTTTCCAGATCCTCCATGAGGTCAAGCACATAGTCCATATGGGATGCCTGGTCAGCCACTTGCCTTTCTAAAGCTCCTAGTTGTCTAACAATGGATTCAGAGGCAAATTCAGAGTTGGAAACTCTAGTGTTTAATTGTTGGACTTCTGTGCGTAGAGCTGCTGCTTCATTTTTAAAGGATGTTTCAAGCTGACCCACAAACTTTTCAAAATCTTCGCGGGTCGGGATTACAGCTATACGTGCTTTGAAATCGTCCCATACCTCTCTGTTTTGACTAGTGGCAGCAAGTGATCCAGACTGGAGCCGGTATTGATATGGACTCCACAATGGAAGTTAACGGGGCCCTTTTAGATACAGTAAGTCCTTCCAAGACCCCTCCACTGATAAAAGCACCATTATATTGTAGGTGGGATGTATCCAACCCCTCCTGATGGGACCAGGGTGCTGCTACGGTGTTCAGGGGAGCTCTGCATGTCTCCAGTGTTATATGGCTAGATATGTGGGAAGCCGTTTGTATGTTAGCAGAGGATCCCTGCAGTGACCTGTGCTCTGATCTGTTTCCACTGTCTCTCCACAGCCCCTGTATGTCTTCCATGGGATCTACTGCCTCTTCAGTACTGAACTCTTCACTCCCGCCATGACACCCCACGTTCCCCCTTACCGCCTCTTCTGTGAGTTGTCTCCCTATTGCAGTATTCTGCGGCGGCAGCGGTGATGCGCACTCCGTCTGGCAAGGGGCTACCTGGCAGTTCCCGGACGCCCCGGAGCTCTCCACTTTCCCGCAGGGCTGCAGGTTAGTGTTAGGAGTATCCGGAGCTGTTGGTTGTTGTGTCTGCTCCCCTCTCTTGCGGGTGCCGGTGTAATTGCTCCCTCTCTCCTGATCCGCCATCTTAGATGGAGTCAGACCCTGATGGAGTTTTCCCGCACTACGGAGATGATGTGTAATATCTGCGGCGGGGGACACCGTAGAGCCCCGGTCTTGTGTGGGCTGGTTCCCTCTCCTCTTCGGTAGCATAAGGAGATTAAAATCTTCAGCGGCAGCCAATATTTGTGGTCTTAAAGCAGTTAGCCGGGTAGGAGCTGAGCACTCAGCCTCCTCTCTCCATCATGGCCAGGACACGCCCCTGTGGGGCACACTTTTTCACACCACTGTATAAATACATGTGTGGTGAATACAAAGAACTGGCACATGACTTATTCCTTTGAAATAGATAATTTAGTAAAAAATGTGTATGGTGGAACTTGATGGACCTAAAGGTGCATACTCATGATCCGGAATAGCAGTGTTTTGGATGCCACGTATTGCTGCTGCATTATACAGTACCAGCATAGTGGATGGCATTTCAAGAAATTCCATGCTCACTGTGCTTCTCCTGACCGAAGCGTGTTTTCAGTTGCGGGGCAGGTTGCCGGGTTTCTTCATCTGCGCAGCATGTTAGTGTCATTCTGCAGAGTTAAAAGCAATCACCATCAGGTGAATGCAGGGAGAAGCCACCCTGCAGCCAACGCAGATCGTGTGCACAGGGTGGTTGTGGTCTCCCTGCATTCACTCATGGGTTCCTTTAGGTCTGTAGCCATGGGCGTACCCAGCGTGGGGCTGGGGGGGGCAGGTGCCCCCCCAAGAGGCTGCCCCGGGTGAGCGTGGCACTGCGTACCCCACATGGCACCTACAGTACTGTGACCAGGGCTTTTTTTGCTCCGGAGCGGCCGCCGCCCCCGCCCCCCCTCCTCTTTGGGAGTGAAAGGAGCAGCACTGTCTCCCGGCCGAGTGCTGAGTGAGGGGTCAGACTCCAGAGGAGCGGGCGGGAGCCGGCGGCACAGCACTGTCATGTGAACGGACGGCAGAGGAGATGCAGAGAGGACGGCAGAAGAGAGCAGGTGGTGAGTGGCCCCAAGGAAAGAAGGTGCAGTGTGCTGTGCAGCCAGGTTTTGTGTGCAGAGTGACAGTGTGTGTGTGTGTGTGTGTGCAATGTGTGTGCAATGTGTGTGTGCAATGTGTGTGTGCAATGTTTGTGTGTGTGTGCAATGTGTGTGTGTAATGTGTGTGTGTGTGTGTGGTGTGTGTGAAATGTGTGTGTGTGTGCAATGTGTGTGTGCAATGTGTGTGTGTGTGTGTGTACAATGTTTGTGTGTGTGTGCAATGTGTGTGTGTGTGTGCAATGTGTGTGTGTGTGCAATGTGTGTGTGTGCAATGTGTGTGTGTGCAATGTGTGTGTGTGTGCAATGTTTGTGTGTGTGTGCAATGTGTGTGTGTGTGCAATGTGTGTGTGCAATGTGTGTGTGTGTGTGTGCAATGTGTGTGTGTGTGTGCAATGTTTGTGTGTGTGTGCAATGTGTGTGTGTGTGTGCAATGTGTGTGTGTGTGCAATGTGTGTGTGTGTGTGTGCAATGTGTGTGTGTGTGTGTGCAATGTGTGTGTGTGTGCAATGTGTGTGTGTGTGCAATGTGTGTGTGTGCAATGTGTGTGTGCAATGTGTGTGTGTGGTGTGTGCAATGTGTGTGTGTGCAATGCTACATGCTGCAGTGCCGGCCCCGGGAGCAGAAGAGCCTGTGCAGCTGCCCTGTGGACTGTGGGGGGCTGGAGGCAGAGACAGAGCAGCCGGAGGATCACAGTGAGTGAAAATAAATGTAAAGTAAATAAAGATAAAGTTGGCTGCACTGTGCTTGTGATGGGGGCCTCCAGCCTCCGTCCTCCTGCGCTCACCCCTCCAGCCTCCGTCCTCCTGCCCTCACCCCTCCAGCCTCCGTCCTCCTGCCCTCACCCCTCCAGCCTCCGTCCTCCTGCCCTCACCCTCCAGCCTCCGTCCTCCTGCCCTCACCCCTCCAGCCTCCGTCCTCCTGCGCTCACCCCTCCAGCCTCTGTCCTCCTGCGCTCACCCCTCCAGCCTCTGTCCTCCTGCGCTCACCCCTCCAGCCTCTGTCCTCCTGCGCTCACCCCTCCAGCCTCTGTCCTCCTGCGCTCACCCCTCCAGCCTCTGTCCTCCTGCGCTCACCCCTCCAGCCTCTGTCCTCCTGCCCTCATCCCACCAGCCTCTGTCCTCCTGCCCTCACCCCACCAGCCTTCGTCATCCTGCGCTCACCCCTTCAGCCTCCGTCCTCCTGCGCTCACCCCCCAGCCTTCATCCTGGTCTAACCGCCTGCCCACCATATACTGTGCTGCTAACCACTGAGCCATCATACTATGCTAACCACAGAGACATCGCGCAGTGCTAACCACTGAGCCACCGTACAATGCTAACCACTGAGCCACCATATACAGAGCTAACCACTGAGCCACCATATACAGTGCTAACCACTGAGCCACCATACAGTGCTAACCACTGAGCCACCATTTACAGTGCTAATCACTGAGCCACCATATACAGTGCTAACCACTGAGCCACCGTATACAGTGCTAACCACTGAGCCACCGTATACAGTGCTAACCACTGAGCCACCATATACAGTGCTAACCACTGAGCCACCATATACAGTGCTAACCACTGAGCCACCGTATACAGTGCTAAATACTGAGCCACCATATACTGTGCTAACCACTGAGCCACTGTATACAGTGCTAACCACTGAGCCACCGTATACAGTACTAATCACTGAGCCACCATTTACAGTGCTAACCACTGAGCCACCGTACTGCGAGTGTATGCCCCTGCGAGTGTATGCCCCTGTGTGTGTATGCCTCCCCCCTGAAAATAAGACCGGGTGCAACGTTCGGAGCAAATATATTAATATATTAAATATATTAATCTCACCCGGCCCCTGACAGCAGCCCGCCCATGTCATATACAGCCCCCGGCCCCCATAGGGCTCCCCAGTGGCGCAATAAGTCTGATGGGCACAGGTGCGCAATGTAGGCCCCCCACCTTCCGCGTGCACGTTGGTCAGATGTATGGGCCCCGTGTAACATTCTAAATCCTATACTCACAAATTGACCCCTCTCCCCCTTCATTATGTATTAATGTCCCTTATCTTGCTGTATATGGTCCTCCTCCTGGAATATGGCCTTTATCGTGGTATATATGTCCCCCATCATGGTTTATATGGTCCTCCTCCTCAGCCACCATAGTCCTCCAATTATTATAATGCATCCCCACATTCCTCCATACATTACAATGTATTCCCATAGTCCTCTAAGTATTATAATGCACCCCATAGTCCCTCATTCATAAGGTACCCCCATAGTCATCCAATTATCATAATGCAACCCCACTATCCTCTATATAGTATAATGTAGCCTCATATGCCTCCATACATTATAATGCACCTCCATACAGTATAATGCACTCCTATAGTTCTCCATATAGTATAATTCACCCCCATAATTCTCCATATAGTATAATTCACCCATAGTCTTCTATACAGTATAATGCACCATCAATAGTCCTCCATGTAGTATAATGCACCCCCATAGTTCTCCATATAGCCCTCCATACAGTCTAATGCACCCTCACAGTCCTGTGTTTAGCATAGTACAGCCTTCCATATAGCACAGTACAGCCTCATAATTCTCCATACAGTATAATGCAGCCACGGTGAGCCACCCCCTTCCCCCCCCCCCATACTCCTCTGGCCAGCGTGTACTCCTTAAAAAAAAATCCTGTACTTACATCTCCTGGTTCCACCACAGCTTCCCAAAATTGAAGATACAGGAGGAGGTCGTGACGCTGAGCGTTGCACAGTGGAACGCATAAAAGCAGGAAGTGACACCTAGTCCACACTAGGAGAAGGTAGTGCTTCCTGCTTTTTATGCGTTCCACTGTGCAATGCATGGCATCACCCCTGTGGTAAGAGGAAGCGCAGGGGGCGGCGCAGGAGGCTCAGTGAAACACATGGGACCCTTAGCGGCCCGTGTGCTGCTGCGCAGTGATGGTACAAGAAGCGGGCACAATCGGAACGACCATGGCTTGCCCCCCCCTAGTTTTGATCCTGGGTACACCCATGTCTGTAGCCACTGCGTCCAATATGCAGTAGCTTCGGATAGTGTGCACATACCCTTAGTCTGTTTTCAAACTATGTAACACTTTGTGTAATGAGGGCGTGTGAGGCCTAACAATATCAATACTCTTTGTCAATGCGTGCAGAATTATTAGACACTTTATTTTCCCTCAGGTAAATCAAGCCAAAAAAAATGTAACCAACTCTGAAAAGTCAAATATTAAAGCGTAACCGCCGTTAAATTTTTATTTAACAATAATGTAGAGCAAATGATTTTAATAAACTTTCTAATATACTTCATTAGAAAATTCTGATTGAAAACCATTCATAAACCTTCCAGAAGATGTAGCCACTGCATTGTGTGTGAAGCATTGTGTCTCACGCACATCCGTCTTAAGTGAATACGGGGCATCTGGTGAGGAAACAATGTATCAGATTAGGCGCAGCACACAGCACAGTTGCTAAGCAATGTCAGAAGGTCAGGATGAATGCAAACTCCTCATCTGGCGCCACACACGCTCAGTCACAATCTCTGTTAACCCCTTGTCTGCTGGCTCCTCAAATAGCTCAGGATCACTCTTGCCCTTTATCATTTTGCACTGCTCACTGTTATCAGCCGCTGACCATGCCCACAGAGCTGTAAATTGCAGTTTGTAAATGAGCACAGAAAAATGTGAGAAAATAAGTTATATGGCACAAAAAAACATTATCTTAACTGCTATGTGACCCATCATCAACAACCAGTGCAGTATTGTTTTTTTTCTTAATGTATACTTTTAGGTCATAGGCTGTGTTTACATAGCATATGTCACAATGTTCAGTGGGCTCTGTCAGGGCTTACGTCTGAACCCCCACAAAATGATATTCTGATGTACGCTCCAACAGTGCCATTGACTGTAATGGTACTGATGTGTACGCCTATTGGAGGTGGGCAACAAAACATAGTCGACTGCATCTTGCTACCCAGATCCAATAGGTATATGTGTCCAAGAAAGATGCATGACAGAGCTCACTGACTCCCATATGTGTCATTAATTCCACCCCACCTCCCAACCTATCCATCTGCGTCAACGACTGTGCCCTCTCCCCAGTCCCCCAAGCCAAGTGCCTCGGGGTAATCCTTGACTCCTCCCTATCCTTCAAGCCCCACATCGAGGCCCTCACCACATCCCTCCGGCTCCAGCTCAAGAACATCTCGCGGATCCGCTCCTTCCTCACCCACGACACCGCTAAAACACTCATTCATGCTCTTATCTCCCGCCTTGACTACTGCAACCTCCTTCTCAATGGCCTCCCGGCTAACTCCCTCCCACCTCTCCAGTCTATCCTCAATTCCGCTGCCCGACTAATCTACCTGTCCTCCCGCTACTCCCCTGTCTCCCCTCTCTGCCAAGCCCTTCACTGGCTCCCCGCCTCCAAGAGATCCCAATTCAAAACACTAACCATGGCGTACAAAGCCATACACAACCTGGCCCCACCATACATCTCCGACCTGGTCTCCCGATACCTACCCTCAAGCAACCTCCGCTCCTCCCAAGAACTCCTCCTCTGCTCCCCCCTCATCACCTCTTCGCACAACCAAGTCCAGGACTTCTCCCGGGCATCTACCTTACTCTGGAACTCCCTGCCCAAACACGTCAGACAATCTTCTACCCTGAGAAGCTTCAAGTGTCACCTGAAGACTCACCTATTCCGTCAAGCCTACAACCTGCCATGAGACCCAGGCGACCACCCCATATCTGACATTCCCCCATCCTACTGTATCCTAACCCGCCCCTCATAGACTGTGAGCCCTCGTGGACAGGGTCCCTGCCCCTCCTGTACCTGTACGTCCTGATCGCCTAGATTTAGTGTACTTGTTCTTGTCTCCCTTATCCTCATGTAAAGCGCCATGGAACCTAATGGCGCTATATAAATAAATAATAATAATAATTAATCAATTACCACATCTGCACTTACATCCAAATGCCGTTTTGCCGTGTATCAGATGTAAACACTGATGGAGTCACTGAACAAAGTGTCATATGGTATGTCATATGCTATGTGAACCCAGCCCCACAGAGGGATGCAGAATTTGTTGCAAATGGTCAAAAGGGTCACAAAAAACCTGTTGAAAAAAAAGATCCACATTAATGCTAAAGACTTGAGAAGAATCAAGTTTGAAGCAACTAGGAAGCCATTCTCCAGTGCTGTCATTTCAGAGCTGCAACCTCCCTGGAGCTCCTTAGAAGTACAAGTTGTTCACTGCTCAGAAACATGGCTTAAGTAAAGGCCCTGTTACACATAGCTATATTGCTAACGATATTGCTGCAATGTCACAGGTTTTGTGACGTTGCAGCGACCTCGCAGCGATGTCGCTGCGTGTGACAAGCCACAGCATCAGTTCGCTGCGGAATGGCCAGGATCATTGTGGTGAAATCGGCCACCGAACCTGGCAGCTCCACAGCGCCTCCTGCTAAACCCAGGTCAGTCAGAGAACTGCCTGAGGATAAAGAGGGGCCGCAGCTGCCCTGCCTGTGCTGGTTTATTAAGGCACTTCTCAGTGAGTGTGGTATATGCCTTCTAGCCCGCAGCCAGAAGCACATATAATCTCCTCCACCACGTCACTGCCAGAGGCCTTGAATAACCCCAAGCACAAATGCTGCCACCAGCTTCTCGTTTAATGTAAGTCCGGTCCGTGGTCGGGCTTATATTGGGTCAGAAACAAACCAAGGTAGCGTTAAATGAGCACACGGACGTGGGTATCGTGATCAAGATAAAAAGAGCAACTCAAGATTATATTTAATCACGCTAATGGTACACTAGATCTATTTACAGTTATTATTAAGATGTTACAAATAGTACAGTCAGATATGCCAATAAAAAGGTAAATGGAATACACAGAATTACACACACATGTGAGCAGTTACCTTAGTGCTGATGGCACCACAGGGGTGGCGTGATGCCAATCTGTTCCTTGGGTAATCTCTGGCTTTGGTGGAATAATGCCTCTTCAGAAGAAATACAATATGGAGATGGGGCAGATGATTTTTATACATTATGGGCGGACCCCTGTCTCCACCATCTCGCACCTCTGGGCTGTCTCACAATTCCCACCCCTCTGAGGGGAGATATAGACACACAAACTCTATAATCTGCCCTAGCATAGTCTGTGGGCATCCCCCACGGAGGACAATGCTTTCATAACTTTAGTTATGATTTTATCTTCGTCTGGATATGAAACATGGCTATTCTGAGAGCAGCCTACTAGCCAATATCACGTATCAATGGCTTACAGTCATCCTACATTCATATGAATATAAGCCCTATCACCGTCTAGATATGTAGAGTTCATATTTACATTCAATATTATCACAGGGTGGACGGTTTATGAGATATTAATGTTATATTCACGACTCCGTCCAGTCTGAGCCTGAAGAAAGAATTTCCTCTCTTCTGGCATTCAGGGGATTTGGAAGTGTCACCTAATCTCCATCTCCTAGGAAGTTCCATACACCTGGCTAACGCTATTTCCCTAGCTGATCAGCATATCAAAGGCAAGGAAGAGCCCTTTTGTGTGGCCTGTTGGCTTCCAAGGGAGGGGGCTTATCTCCTTATGAGTGAGATGTGTCTTATCAAATTGCTTTCTGGGAGGAAATGGAATCTGGGGAATATGGCAATATTCCTTACCAATATTGCTTATTCATCACAACCATTTTTTGGCATGTATGACTCCTTTCTAACCCGATGTGTTTCCTGGTAACCAGGGTACACATCGGGTTACTAAGGACAGCGTGCTGTGCTTAGTAACCCAATGTGTACCCTGGTTACCAGCATTCTCCCTCTGAATACAGTAGCGGGACCTCAACATCGTGGAAAATAATAGTTTATATTCTTTTCCACGATGTCGAGGTCGTTACACGGGTCGCTAAGGAGATCTGCCTGTGTGGCATCTCACCAGCGAGTACACAGCGATGTTCCAGCAATCCCGGCCAGGTTGGATTGTTGGTCGGGTCGCTGGAACATCGCTGCATGTAACCCGGCCTTTAGGAAGGCTGAAACCCAACACCCACTTCCCAAGAGACATACAAAACTCAGCATAAATGAATACACCCCAACAGATTTATCAGAAAACCTTTAGTTTCCCCTCAGAATCACCATTTTTTTTAATGGTATACCATACTACAAAATAGGTATAACAGTATGAAAAAGAGGTCAGCTCACCCTTAGTAGATGGATCGATCAACAGCCGTGCATGGAATTACCCTGGCCTAGGCAAGGAATCCAACAAGACGAGAATGGAGTTTCCAGCAACTACTACAAAATAGTACCACAAATGTGGGCCATTGATTGGAAATTATTAGTTTTGCACACCCAAAAAATAATTTTTCCTAACAAATTCATTAAAGACCATGTTGCAAAAATGAATACACCCTGAAGTCTTAGATCAGGTGCACACTAGTATTTGTAAGCCAAAACCAAGAGTGGGTAAAAAAAAAAAAAAAAAAAAATGCGGAAATGGTGGCAGTTTCTATGATACTTTTCCTCTGCTTTGTTCCACTCCTGCTTTTGGCTACCAATAATGAGGTGAAAAATTCACCAAACAGTCAACGTGTGCCTGTGGCTTGAGGAAGACTATAAAATGCTAAGTCTAACATTTGACAAAATACAAATGAGGTATTTAGAGGCACCCCGAGCCATTGACTGTGATGGTCAGACATACTAGACCCATGTTTGACACTCTTTAATCTAGGTATTTGTTTAGTTTTAAAGGTATGGTAAGATCAAGTTGTGTTCAAAATAATAACTGTGATCAAAAACATGAGTTAAACCCAAAATCTTCATAATGCTTTTTATTATTTATTAATGTGCCTTGGGAACGTTGCACACTGTTTTCTAAATCAAAACATGAAGAGAAATCTATATAATTTGTAACTACTTTACAGAAAATACAAAAAATAACATTGGGCTGTTAAAAAAAAAAATAGTAGTGTCTGAGTTTCTTTTTACAAACTCAAATATGTACTTTTTTTCTTTTAGAATTTAACATTCCTGTGAATCACTAACCTACTATTTAGTTTTATAACCACAGTTTATTAGAACTGCTTCACATCTCTGTTGCATAGTGTCAACCAACTTCTGGCACCTGTCAACTGTTATTCCAGCCCAGGATGCTTTGATTACATCCCACAATTTATTTGCATTTGTTGGCTTTGCCTTAGAAGCAGCATTTTATTCTCCGATCCAATCGAAAGGTAGTCTTCTATTTTCTTCCATGTTTTTCTGGTTTTGCTTTCCATTTTAAAGCAATGGAGATAATTTTGGCTGAACAGCCTATCATTGTCTGCACTTCTGTATAAGGTTTACCCTCTACAATCAACATTTTAATTAAAGTGCGCTGTTCTTCTGAACGATGTCTTGAGTGGCCCATATATCTTATGGTGGGTTTACACGCTGCGATATCGTTTCGATATCGCAACTCAATGGCGCGGGAGCGCGCAATTAGTGCACGTTCCTCCCGTATCGCATTGAATGTTTACACGCTGCGATATCGTATTACAACGTCCGTGCGATGTCACCGCCTCCCAACCCAGGATCGCATAGTTAACATGGGAGTGAATGGGTGACGTATGAAATCGCATCGTAATTGGGCGTTTACACAGCACGATCCGGCTTCAATCGCTATGCAATATCGGGGCATTGAATAGCACGCTCATTCGATCCCCGATATCGCATTGACATCATTCCTGCATCGTATTGGACGTTCACACCATACAACGCAGGAACGATTTCGCCTCCGACGATTGAACCACGTGACTTTTGATTGAAATTGTACTGCGATATCGCAACGTGTAAACCCGCCATTAGGCTTTCAAAGAGAAATGCTTGTACAACATGTGCTGGCTTCATCCTTAAATAAGTGCCACCTGATTCACACCTGTTTCTTCACAAAATGATTGACTTCACTAATTGAACTCCACACTGCTATTGTTTTGAACCCCCCCCCTTTCAATTAATTATTCAAATACAGTCAAAAACATGCAGATCATGAATGCTAAGTCTGTTGGTTTTCTAGGAATCTACTGCAACAACTGGCAAATTGTTTGACATATGGTAATATAATTTATACCAAAACAATGAATAATTTGGTTAGTCATATTTGGACTGCTATTGTTTTGAACACTACTGTATAAGCTGACACCACTTAAATCTATCCCTCTGGCCCAGATGTCATCTCTCTGCTGTCCAGAATCCCAGAATATCTGTCAGCCAGATCCTCCTTCTCTGCACTTGCGGTTGAAAATGTATACAGAATTCTTCTACCCTGAAGCACTTCTGAAGGGTTATACGTTTCCTTTAGGTAGGCTGCATTCACACAGTGTCTTACAGACCATGATTAGAGACTGGACATGGGTCTCTCAACTCAAACTCAACAGGCAAAAAGGCATATATAAGGCTTTCAACTTCAGGCAGGAGGTTCCATGCATTGAATCATTGTCCATACTTTGATTGCTACACAAGGATTGGTGAATAAGGCTTTCTCTTAAGGTCAGCATTGTTATATGATTGCATTCGAATTGAAACTCGCGCTTATAAGTATTCTGCATAGGAAGTCCCATAGATTGTGAGGAGAATTACAGGGCTCTTGCACGCTCTAAATCAGAATTAGGAGGGCCATTCATTATCACACAATTAAAGAAAATACCTACCATATTACGATAAATAAAATATTTAAAAAATCAAAGTTTACTCAATACAAAAGGTCTGAAAGTCTCTAAGGACAAACATACAAAAAGATACAAAAGATCACCGCAAGGTCCTAAATGGCAAACCTTTATCTGGATCAAGATGACTTTCTTTTTTGCCTTGGATTTATTCATTCTCATAGAAGTATCTTGTGCTATGATGTTTCTCCTTCACATCCTTTAATCCGAACCCTGTTGATTTTGCCAACAATGCTGGATACTGATCATTCATCCTCTTGGCCTTTTCTCATCTTATTTTAAATAACCTGCTGTGTGGTCTATAATCCCACTCTTTGAGGATGTAATATTCCTATTGACTAAGAATCTTTTGCTTGGCCCCTGGGAGAAATGCAATTTTTTTTTTTTATTTCCTTAAAATTTGTATCTGGATAATGAATGTGAGTGATTGAAACGGAAAGAAAACCTATTCTTCAAGCCAGCTGATTGTAAGGCAATATTATTGAACTCAATTCTCCAAATGAACCTCAAGACCTAAAGCGGGGAGAAACGTGTCAAACCATGGTGACTTTATACATAATTTCATTTAAGATTAAGCGCAGCCCCAAACAGCAGCACCAATCGAAGTGAGGAGGTCGCAACCTCATCTTCATGTTTTTGTAGAGATGTGTCTTTTTCAACCTTAGGTGATCCCAGACATCATTTACAGGACTGACTATATTCATTAAGCACCATTAGATTTATCTCTGTTAGCATAGGGACAGTTCCTTAAGGCTAGTTGTTCAGGAATGGGGGCATCCTATGCCTCAGGTGAAAATCCTCCATTGGTAGGTAGGGTGCTGTTATTGTTAGGGACTTTTTGGTGCATCGGCATAGTCCTGTCTAGTTTATGGTTTGCCATTTAGGAGGCACTTGTGGTGACCTTCTTTTGTGTCTTTTTGTATGGAATTTGAGACTTTTTATACTGAATAAACTTTTTGATTTTCATATTTTTATATCATGTCTGAAATAGTTATTTTCTTAAATTTTTTATTTTTCATACTCGTGTATTAAAAACTATTAGCAACTATTCATTATCATTGAACAATTATTGAACCTAAGCAACATTGTCCGTGACAACTGTTGCACGATTATAATTTACCAGGTGTCATTTCTACATCGCAGCACAATATAAGTGAATAGTGTCGCATTGAGACCCCAAGGGTACGGCAACCAGGACAACGAAGATGCGTGAAGTCCAAATGTTTGTGACTTTTCTCAGTACCCTCAGGGCTTGAATGCAACCCCTTTAAATTATATTGCTCTGCAATGTAGCAGTGACCCCCTAACAATCTTTGGTCGAGTGAAAAGTGTTACGCCCAAAGTCACCGTGTAGCCCCCAACCTTAGCCCTTCTGCTAATATAGAATAATGTATACATCATATTGTGATTCTATTCCAATTGTTTAATATGCAAAATAACCATGAAAATCACATGGTGCTGATTTGTTTGGTGTGTTCTTCTACCTGACATTACTGTGCATTCTGATTGGCTGTTACAGACATCACAGCACTTTCAATCCTTAAACTTACTTTATTCAATGAATTGAGACAATTAGCAGTGAAAAATTGGATTTTTTTTATCAGTCACCTTGAAACATTGTGCACTGCTCAAAAAATTAAAGGGAACCAACCACCTCAGATGACGACTATAAGCACTTAATACAGGTCCCTGCACCCTACCTAGACCGTTCCACCTATACTTTTGTTAAGAATATTGATTTTTGCAAACCGAAATATACACTTTGTAAAAATACTGGCCTGGCGACTTCTGGGCGTCTCCCTCGGGCTGAGCTACTAGTGGGCTGTGTCTTCTAAAGCATTACTGGCTTTTCTACCCTCCCTCTTACTTTGCAGGATGTCACTGAAGGGCGTGATATTATCTTTCAGTGGCGGCCACGCAAGGCTGCTCCCGTCCCCGCACGTCATCGGAGGCAGACAGAGTCACGTGCACTCGCATCGTCACTTCCTGTCGGCCCGTGCAGTGACGCGCAGCTGAGGGATACCGTATGAGCAAAACACATTGCGGCGAGCGGACGTGGTATCTTTCATTAAGCTGATACCACATCCGCTCGCCGCAATGTGTTTTGCTCATACGGTATCCCTCAGCTGCGCGTCACTGCACGGAGCCGACAGGAAGTGACGATGCGAGTGCACGTGACTCTGTCTGCCTCCGATGACGTGCGGGACGGGAGCAGCCTTGCGTGGCCGCCCACTGAAAGATAATATCACGCCCTTCAGTGACGTCCTGCAAAGTAAGAGGGAGGGGTAGAAAAGCCAGTAATGCTTTAGAAGACACAGCCCACTAGTAGCTCAGCCCGAGGGAGACGCCCAGAAGTCGCCAGGCCAGTATTTTTACAAAGTGTATATTTCAGTTTGCAAAAATCAATATTCTTAACAAAAGTATAGGTGGAACGGTCTAGGTAGGGTGCAGGGACATGTATTAAGTGATTATAGTCGTCATCTGAGGTGGTTGGTTCCCATTAAGGGAACATTTATACAATGTAACTCCAACTCAATCACAGTTTTGTGAAATCAACCTGTCCAGTCGTGAAGCAACACAGATTGTGAATCAATTTCTCTTGCTGCTGTGCAAATGGAACAGACAACAGGTAGAAATGAAATTAGCGAGACTTTGCTCTCACCCCTAAAGATAGAATAAGGCAGTGTCTACAACCCCCAGAAGTTGTTTAGGTAGTGCAGCTCATCCAGGATGGCACATCAATCGAGCTGTGACAAGGATAGCTATATCTGTCAACACAGTGTCCAGAGCATGGTGCAGATACCAGGAGACATGGTGAGGGCAACAACCAAGCAGCAGAAACACTACCTACGCTTGTGCAAGGAGGAACAGCAGGTGCAGTGCCTGAGCCCTGCAAAATGACCTCCAGCAGGCCACTAACATCAATGTGTTTGCTCAAACTGTCAGGAACAGACTCACTGAAGGTGGTATGAGACCCAACGTCCATAAGTGGGTGTTCTGCTTACAGCCCAACACTGTGCAGGGGGGCGACTGGCATTTTCCAAAAACACCAAGATTGGCAGATTTGACATTGGCACCCTGTGCTCTTTATGGATGAGAGCAGGTTCACACTGAACACGTGAGTCTGGAGATGCCGTGGAGTACGCTCTGTTACCTGCAGACTGGTTTGGCAGTGGTTAATGATGTGGGAAGGCATTTCTTTGGAGTGCTGCACAGCCCTCCATGTGCTAGCCAGAGGTACCCTGACTGCAATTAGGTACTGGGATTAGATCCTAAGAACTATTGTGAGACCATATGCAGGTGCAGTGAGCCCGGGATTCCTTCTGATGCATGATGACGCTAGGCCTCATGTGACTGCAGTGTGTCAACAGTTTCTGCATGATGAAGGCATTGATGCTATGGACTGACCTACCTTTCACCTGAATCCATTCGAGCACATCTGGGACATCATGTCTCATTCCATCCATCAACGCCACTTTGCACCACAGACTGTCCAGGAGCTTACTGATGTTTTAATCCAGGTCTGGGAGGAGATCCCTCAGAACATCTGCCATCTCATCAGTAGCATGTCCAGGCTTTGTAGGGAGGTCATACAGGCACGTGGAGGCCACACACTGCTGAGCCTCATTGCCTTGTCTTGAGGTATTTCCACAGAAGTTGGATCAGCTGTAATTTGATTTTTCACTTTGATTTTGAGAATCATTGAAAATACAGACCTCTATGGGATATTTATTTTGATTTACATTGATCATTTTTATGTTTTATTGTTCTCAAATAGTGATGAACGAGTAATAGAGATGCTCGAGCGAGTACTAAAATGCTTGGGTGCTCTATGAACATCCCAAGATACTCGTGTACTCGACTAGAGCACCGAGCCCAATGTAAGTCAATTAGTGACAGGCTCCGCCCAAAGACTTCCGGTTATAAAACGAGTGTTTCTGGGAAAGGGCGGGAGGGTGGATTTTTTCAAATCGCCGCAGCATACACCTTGCTGTGTCCCCCAGAGGGATCCTAACAATCAATCTGCTGTGAGGTGCCAGCTCACTGTGTGCACTGAAGGGAGCTGTGTATTTGTGTCAGATCTATAATTATTAGCGAGGAGTCCGAGCATCCCGGTGGTACTCGGTGCTCGCCGAGTACAGAGATATTCGTGCGTGTAATGAGTAGCGCCGAGCATACTCGCTCATCCCTAGCGAGTAGCTAAATATTTGCACTCGTAACGAGTAGTTTTTAATACTCGCATGTTAGTCCGAATAGTGAGTCTGTTAGTCAATTAGTGATAGGCTCCGCCCACACACTTCCGGCTATAAAACAATTCTTTCCAGGACTTTTTTTTATACAATTTCAATGCTTAAAACACCTTGCTGTGCCCCCAGAGAGATCCTAATGTTCAATCTGCTATCCCTGTGGTGGCAGCTCACTTTGTATACTGAAGGCAGCTGGAAATATGTGTCAGGTCAATAAAGATCGACATATCACTCATGAGCACCAGAGATACTCGCCGAGTAACGAGTATCACGAATACTGTACTATCCATGTGAGTAGCGAATAGTAACGATTACACTGCCTTATCACTATTCTTAACGCATTCCACTTTTTAATAAAGATTTGTAACTGGAATATTTAATTTATTGAGATCTAGGATGTGGAATTTTAGTCTTCTCTTTATTTTTATTTTTTTGAGCAGTGTATATGTTAATTATTTTGTTTCATGGGAATGGATGCCATTTGATCTTTCAGTTCTCTTCTTCCAGAATCACCATTGAATTTTTCCTGGATGTACAGAATTCTCCAATTGTTCATCATTTGAGATGTCCGGTACCAACCCTACAATATCATCCATTAATGGGATAAGAGATGCTTGTGTGGCCTGAGTGGTTGGGTGTGATAGTCCTTATTGTGCCCCAGCCACTGTGAAGTGCGGTAATCTTATGATGTCACCGCTCATCTCTGCTGTTGGATATCACACTACACTGTGGGTGCCCCAGCCGCTGTGAACTGCGGTAACCTTTGACGTTACCACTCCTCAAACTTACCAGTTTTCGTGGAGCGCAGTGTGAGACCTCTTCTCAGATGCTGGTCTCCACAGCCACGGACATTCAATAAAGACTCACACATGTCTCAAGTTCAACTGGGTACTTTACTTCACTGCTTGCTTTTACACAGTCTCAGTTTTTCCTGCAGTGAGTGTACCAGTAGCCTGTCAGCAGCTAGTCTGGTTCACCAAAGCACCCCCTTTCTTAAGCCTTTCCGGGTCTCTCTCCTCAGGACCACTCGCTACCTCAGGGCCAGCAGTCACTGACATTTCAGGGGTCTTGTCACTGACTCCCAAGTCCTATATGAGGCTTTTCCTTGATGTGACAGTCTGTTCGGTTCCTGTCATAGAGACCCTTCACCACTCTGGTTAATCTGTGGACAGGGCTTGAAGCTGCCAACCACTTTTACAGGGCCGGCACCCTGTCCGTCGACCCAGTCCCTCGGTGTCTCTGTAAAGCCGGTCTTCCACCTTGGACTTCTTCTCCACTACACCTGGTCAGTAGTCTCGGACCCAGTCAGCCATAAGATGACACTGGCCGCAGGGTCCCGGTGTTTTTCCTCTGTTGTTACTGTCTCTGTATATCACTCCCGTCCTCTGGTCCAACTCCGTTCTGTCACTCTCACGCTGAGGTAAACTACTCTAGCCCCTCCCTCTCTCCCAGGTTCCTCCTTAGCTCCTCCCCACCTCTTCCTTGCCTGGCATAAACTTCTAAGTATAGGGATTCGGGGATGTTTTGGGTGCTTTTGGTTTGGGGAGAATGGCTTGCCATCCCAGCTGCTGTTCTTTTCTGTGGCTACCAGTCTGCAGGGGTGCCACATACCCCACTAGCAAAGCATGGCACATCCTCACGCCATGACGCGGCGAACACATAAACCGGAAATTTTCTTTCTGCAATAAATATTAAAACATTAAACATAACATTTTCTTTCTTCCCTTCCGAGAGGCACATATGTTAAACATTACTTAAAAAGTTTTTTTTTTTTTAAACTGGCTAACTATCCATCTTAACGCACTATCTATTCAACCAACCTAACAGGTCGGTTTAACACATGCAGCTCCGATGGTAATTCTCTTTCGCTGGTACGATAGTGTCCTTATCACCACCGGACTAGCTAAAAGTCATATATATATATAAGAAAAAAAACTTATATGTAGCAGTCCACGCCTTTCCGGCGACTGTCTTTTCTGTGAAAAGTGCAAGTGTCCCAAAATTGTCGGTTTTAGAACAAGTCCTGAACTTCGACTGAGTGCACATGGGAGTGCACAACTATATACAATTCAGTTTGGGCCAACCATAGTCTGTGACCTCTGTTTTTTTTTTCAAAACAAACAGGGGAAACAGGGAACATTTTCTCCGGATGAACTAAAGGAAAATGGGGAAATTAAACTTTCTATTTACAGATGCATTACTCCTTCCGTGCAGAGCGGGATTGGTACCTGTCCAGGTACTTAGTATTCCCACAAAAACATTGCAGATGGTCTAGGGCAGTGATGGCGAACCTATGGCATGCGTACCAGGGAGGGCACACAGAGCTGTCTCTGCTGGCACACGGCCTCGCCACTACACTGCCACTTTGATCTGCCGGCGCCGGCAGTTCAAAGATATGTCGGATCAGAGGAGACATTTCTCCTCTCTCCGACACTCCAAGACCTGCCCTCCCGGCCAGCGTCATGTGATGCACCGGCGTCACGTGACCACCTCAGCGCGGGACTCAATAGAAGATGAAAGCTGCAGCAGCGGTGAAAGCAGAAAGGTGAGTATGACTTTTTTTTTTTTAACCAGCAGCCAGGATGGGGCATTACTAAGAGGGGATGGATGGGGCATTACTAAGAGGATGGAAGGATGGGGCAATACTAACAGGAAGCAGGATGGGGCATATTATGTGATGGGGCAGGATGGGGCATATTATTATGTGATAAGGCAGGATGGGCATATTATTACATGATGGGGCATATTGTTATGTCATGGGGGCAGGATGGGGCATATTATTATTATGTGATGGGGCATATTGTTATGTCATGGGGCAGGATGGGGCATATTATTATGTGATGGGGCATATTATATGATGAGGTCATATTATGTGATGGGGCATATTATTACATGATGGGGCATATTGTTATGTCATGCGAGCAGGATGGGGCATATTATTGCGTGATGGGGGCAGGATGGGGCATATTATATGATGAGGTCATATTATGTGATGGGGCAGGATGGGGCATATTATTACATGATGGGGCATATTGTTATGTCATGGGCGCAGGATGGGGCATATTATTACATGATGGGGCATATTGTTATGTCATGGGCGCAGGATGGGGCATATTATTACATGATGGGGCATATTGTTATGTCATGGGGGCAGGATGGGGCATATTATTGCGTGATGGGGGCAGGATGGGGCATATTATATGATGAGGTAATATTATGTGATGGGGCAGGATGGGGCATATTATTACATGATGGGGCATATTACGTGATGGGGGCAGGATGGGGCATATTATTACGTGATGGGGGCAGGATGGGGCATATTTTTACGTGATGGGGGCAGGATGGGGCATATTTTTACGTGATGGGGGCAGGATGGGGCATATTTTTACGTGATGGGGGCAGGATGGGGTAATACTAACAGGGGGCAGGATGGGACATATTACATGATGGGGCATATTGTTATGTCATGGGGGCAGGATGGGGCATATTATATGATGTCATATTATGTGATGGGGCAGGATGGGGCATATTACATGATGGGGCATATTGTTATGTCATGGGAGCAGGATGGGGCATATTATTACGTGATGGGGGCAGGATGGGGCATATTATTGCGTGATGGGGGCAGGATGGGGCATATTATATGATGAGGTAATATTATGTGATGGGGCAGGATGGGGCATATTATTACATGATGGGCATATTGTTATGTCATGGGGGCAGGATGGGGCATATTATTACGTGATGGGGGCAGGATGGGGCATATTATTACGTGATGGGGGCAGGATGGGGCATATTATTACGTGATGGGGGCAGGATGGGGCATATTTTTACGTGATGGGGGCAGGATGGGGCATATTATTGCGTGATGGGGGCAGGATGGGGCATATTATATGATGAGGTCATTTTATGTGATGGGGCAGGATGGGGCATATTATTACATGATGGGGCATATTGTTATGTCATGGGCGCAGGATGGGGCATATTATTACATGATGGGGCATATTGTTATGTCATGGGGGCAGGATGGGGCATATTATTGCGTGATGGGGGCAGGATGGGGCATATTATATGATGAGGTAATATTATGTGATGGGGCAGGATGGGGCATATTATTACATGATGGGGCATATTACGTGATGGGGGCAGGATGGGGCATATTATTACGTGATGGGGGCAGGATGGGGCATATTTTTACGTGATGGGGGCAGGATGGGGCATATTTTTACGTGATGGGGGCAGGATGGGGCATATTTTTACGTGATAGGGGCAGGATGGGGTAATACTAACAGGGGGCAGGATGGGACATATTACATGATGGGGCATATTGTTATGTCATGGGGGCAGGATGGGGCATATTATTATGTGATGGGGCAGGATGGGGCATATTATATGATGTCATATTATGTGATGGGGCAGGATGGGGCATATTATTACATGATGGGGCATATTATGTCATGGGAGCAGGATGGGGCATATTATTACATGATGGGGGCAGGATGGGGCATATTATTGCGTGATGGGGGCAGGATGGGGCATATTATATGATGAGGTAATATTATGTGATGGGGCAGGATGGGGCATATTATTACATGATGGGGCATATTGTTATGTCATGGGGGCAGGATGGGGCATATTATTACGTGATGGGGGCAGGATGGGGCATATTATTACGTGATGGGGGCAGGATGGGGCATATTATGTGATAGGGGCAGGATGGGGTAATACTAACAGGGGGCAGGATGGGACATATTATTACATGATGGGGCATATTGTTATGTCATGGGGGCAGGATGGGGCATATTATTATGTGATGGGGACAGAATGCGGCATATTGTTCTGTAATGGGGGCAGGATGGGGCATACGATTATGTGATGGGACAGGATGGGGCATATTATGTGATGGGGCATATTATTATGTGATGGGGACAAGGATGGGGCAGATTACTATGTGATGGAGGCAAGAATAGGGCAATACTACCAGGGGGCAAGATGGGGCATATTACTATGTGATGGGGACAAGGGTGGTGCAATAATGCCAGGGGACAAGGATGGGGCACATTACTGCTGGATGGGGCATATTACTACATGGAGACAAGGATGAGGCACATTAGTGCAGGACGGGGTATATTACTGCAACGGGACAAGGATGGGGCAAATTGGTGCAGTATGGGGCATATTACTACATGGAGACAAGGATGAGGCACATTAGTGCAGGATGGGGTATATTACTGCAACGGGACAAGGATGGGGCAAATTGGTGCAGTATGGGGCATATTACTGCATAGGGCCAAGGATGAGGCACATTAGTGCAGGATGGGGCATATTACTGCAAAGGAATAAGGGTGGGGCATATTAATGGCAAGTGGACAAGAATGAGACACATTACTGCAGGATGGGGCATATTACTGCAAGGGGAGAAGGATAGGGCATTACTGCAGGATGGGGCACATTACTGCAAGGGGACAAGAATGTGGCATATTACTGCAGGATGGGGCATATTGCTGCGAAGGGACAAGGATAGGGCATTACAACAGGATGGGACATTACTACATGATGGGGGCAGGATAGGGACATTACCACAAGGATGGGACATTACCAAAGGGGACAAGGATGGGGCATACTACAAGGGGATAAGGATGAAGACATTACTACAAGAAGAGGGTCAGAATGGAGAACAACTGCAAGGAGAGGGTTAGGATGGGGCCATAAATGCATGGAGATGGTCAGGATGGATCATACAGCTAGGAGAGGATCAGAATTGAGCACATAGCTAGAAGGAGAGGATCAGAATGAAAAACATACAAGGAGAAGGTGAGGATGAAGCACATAACTACAAGGAGAGGGTCAGGATGGAGCACATAACTGCAAGGAGGGGGTCAGGATGGAGCACATAACTACAAGGAGGGGGTCAGGATGGAGCACATAACTACAAGGAGGGGGTCAGGATGGAGCACATAACTACAAGGAGGGGGTCAGGATGGAGCACATAACTACAAGGAGGGGGTCAGGATGGAGCACATAACTACAAGAAGAGGGTCAGGATGGAGCACATAGCTACAAGGAGAGGGTCATGATGGAGCACATAGCTAGAAGGGGAAGGGCAGGATGGGACACATTACTATAAGGAAAGGGTCATGATGGAGATATTACTACAAGATGAGGACCAGGATTTCAGTATGAAATCTGCTTGCATTCCATGATTAAATTTATCTCCTATCTGTCTAATATTCAGCATTTTTTTCCATACAGATCAATCCACCTATTCTAGAAATGGCAGTGGCAGCAGCTCAGCTTCAATGCTCAGTACACGAGTTGGATGACCACTGCTGAAGACTGCAAAGGTAAGTTTGATTATCAATTCAATGAATTTAACAATTAATTGATTTTAGTGTTTCAGGACTACAACCACTGCACAGAGAAGAGAGTTAGCATCTGCTGGCTCTCCCCCCTGTGCAGCGCTTATGATTACCACTGCTGTAATTTAGATTACATTACCGTATTGGCACTTCGCCATAAATAATTTGGTTTGGGGTTGCGGTTTGGGCACTCGGCCTCTGAAAGTTTCGCCATCACTGGTCTAGGGCAATGCCAAGCGAAATGTCCTACCCGTCAAATACAGCGGCATATCAGTTGTTCGGCACTATCACACCAATCTGTCACTCTTCCTCTTCTCCGAGAGGCCCACCTCAACTTGGCGGTGGAACATTTGTAGGCTGTACATTAGCCGAGGGAGTGAGGGTCAGAGCCCGCACGGTTTCTTTCAAGGCATCCACACTCCGATGCAAATCCCAAAGGCTGACCACCAGGTCTGCAGAGGGTACTCGGCCCTGACCCACGGTTGACTTGTAGATCCACACTGGCATTCCCCAATAGTCTTCTACTCCTGGGGGTAGACCGGACTTGGGTTCACCTTCTGGGGCCTTCTCTGCAGTAGGCTGACCTGAAGAATCTAGATGCGGTGTGGCGCTTGGCCTTGTCGGTCTCTCCATCATGGGCCTCTGCACATTAGTATCAATGTCGGTGCGCCTGAGTTTAGCGAGCCCCCGCGGCAGCATCACAGGGGTCCCTTCTGATATTGAACTCTCCTCTGGAGGGACAGGACAACGACCCGATGGTTGTTTGGCCATTGGGCCTCTGAGGTCACTCCAGTTGTTTCCTTCCAGATTGCACTCGGTCCCCTCCACTGAGGCGCCTTCTGCTTACGTCAGAGTGCAGGGCGGGACTTATCTTCGCACCTTTCTCCTGTCACGCCCCCTTTTCTCCTGCTCTCAGTGTGACACAGCAGAACAAACCGTGTGGTGCAGCACAAATTAGCGTCATGAGGCACCATAAGACAGCTAAGAGGCACACCAATTGCACAGTAATGGCGCACAATTCACAGTTCAATAAAGTTAATGACAGTCCTTAGGCACACTTGATCCGGTTTAACCAGACTTGATTCATCCGTTTGTGATGCCAATTTTTGCACCCTCAGGGCCGTGGGTTAGTCAGGACCGGTCCCTGTTCTTTGGTCACAGGGTATGTCACGGTAGTGGCTGTGGACCGGTTCCGTGGCCCTGGAGGGACTGCAATTAAAAAGGGGAAAAAATGTAAAAGAGGGAAAAATAAAATAAAGTTGGTCAGTGACACCAACTGTGGTATGCAGCCAGGTGTGACCGCCGCTGCTTTTCTCAGCGCCAAGGGATGGTGATGGGATGCAGCAAGATGATAAGCCCTCCACAGGTAGGGCTGCTTTAACCCCTGGGCTGAAAATAGTCTATTGTAGGGTGGATAGGCGAATTGGTTGTGAGGGAACGATGGGGATGCACTTACTACTGACAGGTGTCCTTCAGATTTCTCAATCTCGACCTCTTCTCAGATGCTGGTCTCCACAGCCACGGACATTCAATAAAGACTCACACATGTCTCAAGTTCAACTGGGTACTTTACTTCACTGCTTGCTTTTACACAGTCTCAGTTTTTCCTGCAGTGAGTGTACCAGTAGCCTGTCAGCAGCTAGTCTGGTTCACCAAAGCACCCCCTTTCTTAAGCCTTTCCGGGTCTCTCCCCTCAGGACCACTCGCTACCTCAGGGCCAGCAGTCACTGACTTTTCAGGGGGGTCTTGTCACTGACTCCCAAGTCCTATATGAGGCTTTTCCTTGGTGTGACAGTCTGTTCGGTTCCTGTCATAGAGACCCTTCACCTCACCGGTTAATCTGTGGCCGGGGCTTGAAGCTGCCAACCACTTTTACAGGGCCGGTACCCTGTCCATCGACCCAGTCCCTCGGTGTCTCCGTAAAGCCAGTCTTCCACCTTGGACTCCTTTTCCACTACACCTGTCAGTAGTCTCGGACCCGGTCAGCCATAAGATGACACTGGCTGCCGGGTCCCAGTGTTTTTTCTCTGTTGTTACTATGTCTCTCTATATGTCACTCCTGTCCTTTGCTCCAACTCTGATCTGACTGTCACTCTGACTCTGAGGTAAACTACTCTAGCTCCTCCCTCTCTCCCAGGTTTCTCCTCAGCTCCTCCCCACCTCTCCCTTGCCTGGCATAAAGTCCTAAGTATAGGGATTCGGGAATGTGTTGGGTGCTTTTGGTTTGGGAAGAATGGCTTACCATCCCAGCTGCTGCTCTTTTCTGTGGCTACCAGTCCACAGGGGTGCTACACATGTAGGATGGAATTAAGCAGCGTGATCTTCTCCCGGTGAGTGCCGCTTGTTCTTTCTTTGTTTTTGAAGTTACAACCTTATACTTTTTCTCTGTTCCATTCTTGGTTTTGGCTTACAAATACTGGAGGTAAAATACTCAAATACTCAATGTGTGTATGTGGCCTATGAGGGAAAAGAAATCAATCTACAAAGAAAGCAACGTAATACACAACATCCACAAGTCATTTTGTATCTTGATGCCATTTCCTGCTTTACTTTAATCTTTCAGTCACTACAGTAACAATAAAAACAGTATTACAAAAATTATATTTTATATACTATTTACAAATCATGTACATGAAATTGAAACCCCAAACTAAAGAAACTAACATGAATTTACATTACGTATTTAAAAATATAAATAGAATTTTGAATTTAAAATGAATTTATCTTTGGAGTCATGCATGATGAAAATATATGGATGATATTTCACTTTAGTTTTTCTGTGGAAGCAAAATATTTATTTTTGCAAGACAATATTTTTGTTAAACACTTAAAACGTGGCAGTGGCGTGTAGGATTTGGATTCTAGTCTTCATTTTAGCTGCCTCAAGTTAACTTCCACAAAAAATAAATAATGGTAAAGGCACTTGTGTGAGAGCAAGAAGTAGAGTGTGTGTATGTATATGTGAATATGTACATGTAGGTGATATGTATGTGTAGGGGTGTGTGTATGTATATATAGATAAGCATGTGTAGGGGTGCGTGTGTCTGTGTGTATATATGTATGAATGTATATGTGATATGTAAGTGTAGGGTGTGTGTATGTATATATAAATGTGTAGGGGTGCATATATGTATGTATATGTGGATATGTATGTGTAGGGGTGTATGTGTGCGTAAGTATGTGTAGGTGTGTGTGTGTTATATATATAGACAAGTATGTGTAGGGGTGCATGTGTGTGTGGTGTATATATGTATGTATATGTGGATATGTATGTGTAGGGGTGTGTGTATGTATATATAGATAAGCATGTGTAGGGGTGCGTGTGTCTGTGTGTATATATGTATGTATATGTGGATATGTAAGTGTAGGGGTGTGTGTGTATGTATATATAAATGTGTAGGGGTGCATATATGTATGTATATGTGGATATGTATGTGTATGGGAGTATGTGTGTGAATATGTGCGCAAGTATGTGTAGGGTGTGTGTGTATATATATAGACAAATATGTGTAGGGGTGCGTGTGTGTGTGTGTGTATATATGTATGTGTAGGGGTGTGTGTGTGAATATGTGGATAAGTATGTCTAGGGGTGCGTGTGTGTGGATATGTATGTGTAAGGGTGCGTGTGTGTGTGTGTGTAGTGAATAGTTATTTTATCCAATAAATAGTAAGGGTATGTCCACAACTGTTATTTTTGCAGCATTTTTTAGTCTGGGAAAAACACTGTGCTTTACAGTACTATTAGAGTCATTACGGCCGTCTGTTTTCTGGACAAGGAGCGAGCAGCCACATAGAAATACACAGAAATACAGTATATGCAACACTGCGCTCATGTCCAGAGAGTGGGTGGTCGTGACGGGTGATGCGATGCAAGTCTCTTAAAAGCGAGACCCCGGCCTATATGAAGAAAAGCTGTCTTGTGGTTGCAATGTGGACTCCGAAGAATAGCTACATAATGGTGATCTTAATGCAACCACAGAATGAAAGGTTTGCACCTTCTTTATCTACAAACATGAGAGGATGTGCCAGATTGTACCAGCACTCCACTAGTTTTCGTTTTGGAAATACTTTCCATTATACTTGCTTCAAGCAAAGACTACTGGGTGGGTCTCTATTTGTGGAAAACCTGAAGTATATCAGAGGCTTCAATTTTATTTATTTTGCAAACCTGTAAACACCTAAGTGCAGGGCGGCACAAACAGCATTTGGCCCATGGCCACAATGTTGTAATGAACCAATCTGGAGGCCACAGTAATAATGTAAAGGGGTTTTATCTTGTGACTTTTATAGTATATCCAATAAATGACTGATTGGTACAAATTCTACTACCAGGACTCTTACCTCCATTAATCTGCACTCTAATGATAGATTTCTGATCATGATTTAGAACTGGTTTCTGCTTTTAAATAAAGCCACATAAAAAAAAAACCTTCAACTACTGTTTGAAGAAGTTTCAGACTGATTTTAATGGTAAAACATCCTATAGTGCAAAAGTGTTTTTTCATGTTAGGCAGCTTTCACATCAGCGATTTTGACCCTTTGCGGCAGATCCGGCAGCTTTTCTGCGTAACGGCTCACCACTTGTGTTCAGCCCAATTCATTCCCTTTGGGATCTGTGGTCATGTGCGGCACTTGCAAGTTTATTTTCCTTTGCTGCAAGTGCCGTATTTGCCAGATCTATCAAAACTGCAAGTGCTGCACATGACCGCAAATCCCAAAGGGAGTGAATTGGGCTAAACGCAAGTGAGCCATTACGCAGCAAAGCTGCCGGATCTGCCGCGAAGGGTCAAAATCGCTGATGTGAAAGCTGCCCTATTCTGAACATTTTCCAGTAAAACCAGTAGGAAGCTCATCCAAAGAGTATTTGAAGCATTGTTATGTAGATTTACAGTATAATCCGCCTTTAAATCCTCATTAAAAACGTAAATAGGCCCTAAAAAAGAAGAGATGTTGAATGAATATGGCTCGCCACAGTAGATCGTGGGGTTTTGTGCTTGGTGCCTAATGTTTTGGTTCCCATACATTACAGTGGAGAGAGTCATAGGCATGGACGGCCACCTGTCTAAGCAGCGTTCACATCTTCGTCTATAAACTCACCTAGATTCTCAGATAGGAAAAGTAGGAGCGTGTCATGAGGTTTTTTTCCTCACCTAGCATCCGTATGTCATGTGAGTGCTGTGCGAGTGTGCATTTGCATGACATACAGATGCTAAGTGAGAAAATAACGCACATTTGAAAGACATAGTGATGCTAGGCAAGGAGGAAACTCATGACGCTCTCCTACTTTTCCTAGCTGAGTTTATATACACAGATTTGAATGCTCCCTAATTCACATACTGCTTTCTGGAGTGCCTATCTGGAGGGGAGACCCCATTCTCCAGATATATTAAGCCATCCAGAGATGTGGACACCATTGATACTTGCCACTCCCTGCTCCTCAGTTGCTTGAAATTACTCTTCTGTTGGGCAATGCTCACATGTAGTTAATCTGTCAGACAGGCCTTTTTGTATTCATATGGTTGAATGTTGCACAGACAGGGGCGTAACTACTACAGGTGCAGGGATTGGGAGCCTAGGGGGCCCTAAAAGTCTTTTTGGTCTATAGAAAAAGACTAACGCCATTAAAGATTTGCAATAATTGCGGGTCCCGTTGGAGCTTTTGCATCAGGGCACATGAGCGTCAAGTTACATCACTGCACACAGAACAGCATCGTCAGCAGTTGTGCACCCCTGCATTAGAGGAACTTGATGAGTCACCAAAGTCAATGATGTCTGTCCTGCGTTGGATCAGGAACTGCATCCCTCATTTCACTAAGAGAAAACCTGACACAGATGTGAACAGAGCCGTATGTATGTCTCAAAGAAAAGGCCATCTCCGCAGACGTGGTCTCCAAAACACTGGCATTTCTTTGCAATGCACGAGACGGTATATATACCAAATAGGTAGTATCTATTGGCTTCATGAACCGAAATGATACTTTGTATCTGAGGCACTTAAACGTTTAAAAATAAGACACAAAGTCATACTTGTTATTATACATAATGCTCTTTGGATGTAATCAGTTTTTTTTTTCTTATACATTAGGAGGAAGGTGACGATCAGTGTCCTGAATAGTTTGGTAATTAGCTACAATTGAGTCTTTCTTAATTGTATATTCTATACATTCATAACGGGGGTCAATTGCATTAGGGAGCTTGATGCAAGCAGTCCTTCGTTCTTGTTCCCTACATTGACTTCCAGGTTCTGCAGAAATGTTCTTTTCTTTAGTTTCTCAAAAATCACAGAATTACTTGATGCCAGACTTATCCGAGTTCTGAAAGAAAAGAAGAACACAAAGTAAGAACACCCTTCCAACAGGGGTGGAAACAGACAGAATAGGCAGTTTCAATAAATGTAATATTTTGATAGAGCAGACTTTTTTTCCTAACTTTTTTGGGGAATAAAGGGCTGACTCAATTTTTTAAATATATTTTTTAAACACTTTTTAACTTTATTTTTTAGTCTAAAAAGGTGATTTGACTGCTCGATTGCCAATATCCCGAGCTACAATATCACAGTATATCATAGAGAAGCCATGTGTCCCCTATGGAGCCAATATTGCAGCAAAGCATCACAGGAAGACTAAGGCCCCTTTCACATCAGCGTTTTTTGCTGATCGTGGCAGATGCGGCGGATTTACCGCATCTGCCGCCTAACAGTCACACTTGCGGTTCACCTGCGGCAAGCCCCATGCAATGTCTATGGGGCTTGCGGCAGATGCGGTATAGTTGTGGTTTCAGCACTTGCAGCAGCTGCGGCCGCAAAAAAAATGCAACTATACCGCACTTGCCGCAAGCCCCATAGACATTGCATGGGGCTTGCCGCAGGTGAACCGCAAGTGTGACGGTTAGGCGGCAGATGCAGCAAATCCGCCGCGATCAGCGAAAAATGCTGATGTGAAAGGGCCCTACGGCTGGTTTCACATTGCGTTTTTTCCTGTCCGTGGGCATCCTATTTTTTGCAGGACCCCACGGGCAGGAAAAGATCGGATCGGGTGTGGCCTCTGGATGCCATTTCTGTGTCCAGGTCCGTGATTTTCATATACATACATTGCGGGAGTGAAGCAAGGTTTAAAGCTAAAAAGATCCTGACCTCTCCGGCGTGTGTCCCGCAATGCGCGCCATCTACCCCAAGCTTAAGGACCGGGCGGGGCTATACAATCAGCTGAACGGTCACATGACCGCATCAGCTGAGCGGCTTAAATCTCCAGCCCACCGATCTGTTTTGGCAGGATAGATGCTGCACATTGCGGGACACACGCCGGAGAGGTGAGGATATATTTTTTTTATTTTTAACACTTGCTTTAGTTAATTTTACGTCCGCAATGTGCAATGTATGTATATACATTGCGGAAGTGAAATTAAACAGGAATAGAGCCGTTATAGTGTACCGAGCATGCTCAGTACACTAAAATTGGGTCCGGGAAACGATCTGATGTTTTCCCGGATCTGTGCTCCATAGGCCCGCATGTTAATTGTCGCGGACCGGGACGAATCCAATTCCGTCCGATTTGGTCCGCTGTGCCCAAAATCGGAGCAGTCTCCAATTTTGAGTACAGCAAACAAATCGGACAGAATCCGATCAGTGACAAATCGGATCCGTTTTACAACGGACAGCCACGGATTGCAAAAAAACGCAATTTGAAACCAGCCTAAGATGGCAGATACAGTGGCCTTCAGTAAGCCCCCGGTTGCCATGGTAACCCAACAGATCCCTGTGATCGCATTGCGGGAGGCCGACGGTAGCCTTCAGCCATGACATAATGTAATTGCCGCTGTAAGGGATTGACAGTGGCATTTAAATTGTTAAACGAAACCTGTCACCAGTTCTTTAGTCTCTCATCAAATGCCATGAACTTTATCTGCTCCTGTGCCGGACTCCACAAATGACTGATTTGTCTCCTGACTCCTCCTGTATGCCTCAAAACTAGTAGCGATTTGTTCTTTCACTGTATTTAAATGAGAATGGTCTGTTCCGATGGTCATCCTTGCTGTGGCATCTGTTCCTCTTCTCTACTCCTTTAAACCAACATCCGGCTTTCAGTGATGTAGGTGACATGTCCAGTGTCACCCATATTGTAGAACTAATTCTCGATGCCTGTGCAGCAGTAGCTTTTCCGGCTGCGCAGGCGCACTTTGTTCTGCCCTACTGCAGTCAGAGCTAAAGGACATGACAGCACTTGCCCGCAGTAGGGAAGAACAAAGCGTGCCAGCCCAGCCGACAATACGACTGCACAGGCACGAGAATTCATTCAGACATGTGGGTGACACAGGATGAATGATCCAGATCAATTAGAGCCAGACGGCGGCTTATAGGAGAAGGGGGGAAGAACAGAAGCCACAGCAAGGATGCCCATTTTTATTTAATTACACTGCAAGACCAAATCAAATGGTATTTTTAGGTTATATATGGGGAGTCAGAAGACAATGTAGTTATTTGTACAATGCAGTACAGGAACAGATAAAGGTTATGGAATTTGTTGAAACTAAAAAAAAATCTGGTGACAGGTTTCCCATTAAATGACAGCGATCGCAGCAAGCTCCAACCACAACCTTTAAATCCAGATGCCGGCTTGGTAAAACAACGGACATCTGCCTGGTATAATGTAAGCTCAGCTCCTGAGCCTGCTTCATACGGCCCTTATTGACCTATGGTAACATTGTGTGTCATAGATCAGTAATGGGTTAAAACTTAAAGCGTGGCTTTCCTAGTAATCAGCTGATGTTTGGGTTAGCGTATAGAAAAAACTTTATGAAGATGTTGTTCTGTATTTGTCCACCTGCACATCAGATGCCACACTGCGGGTAAGTACTTGTCTGTGTTAGACACTTTAAGGTTGTGTTCACACAATACTGACCTGTGAGAGAATAGCTACAATCAACTGCAGGGGCGAATGAGCACACAAGTTTGCAGGTAACCTCTCCTTACTGCAAACTCCTGTGCTCAATGGTGGCCACAGGTTGGCGCATGTGGCATTTACACTGTGAGAGCGAGCCCAAAAATACTAGCACAAATACAACAACCTAATAGTTTAAGGAAACAAGACAAGTCCTTTCCTTACCGTGGAGATTCAATTCCACTGTCTCCGGTAGTGCTATGGTTTTCATTCTGGCTAGCTTCCAATGGATTAGTTTTTGCATTGAATAACTTTAAGGTGTGCTCATAACATGTCCTTCCTTCGTCTGATTGTTGTCCTGAGTTCTTCATATGTTTCTCATCACTTCCTTTAATGGAGGTCTGGACAGTCTCTGCCATAGAGTTACAGTCACTGGAATTGCAGTAATCAAATATACTTCCTTCACAAAGCTCAGGTTGGACACATTCTGTAGTATTGACATCTACCTCCTGATGATGGAGAACATACTGAGGCAATGGCTGACAAGAACTCCCATTTAGAAGAGCTGGCCTAGTATAACTTTGAGAACTGTCGGAAGAGAAGACAGATGATGTATAGTCTTCTTGCTCATGATTGGTTGAAGAAAATTGATGTACTGAAGGTCTGTTTGGGTCCCAATGACTTGGAGATGCTTCTAACGCTACGTGGCTTTCCTCATGTAGTTCATACAAATTGTGCCTATCCAGATTAGTTGTCTGCCTACACGTCTCAAGGTTCTGACACACTGCAATGTGTTCATCGGTGTCTCCTTCAAAGCAGAAAGAACTCGAAGCATCATCATTGTCCTTCTTGTAAAACATCGGATCTTCCTCGACAAGTTCTCCATTGTGAGAACTGGAAAATGCTGTGTATTTTGGCGAGTCTTTACTGTTCATTTCACTTGCGGAATAACTTCCATGTGATTCGGACTCATTTTTCTCTAATGCGCCAATGTTGGACCGACTAAAGCTTTTTGAGGAGTTTACACTTCTACAAAGACTTGCTTGTGCATGCTGCAATACTTCATTGATTGAGGTCATCTTATTACAATAGGACACTGTAGAGTAAAGAGTACCAGCTTCATGTTCCCAAGTCCTTTCGGGTTTTACCAATAACTTTGTTTGATTGTCACTAAAAAGACGATTTCCGGCTTCACCAGATGAACCTAGTGCCGAGCTGTGTTCTTTAATGTGCTTAAACTTATCATCTATCCTCAGGGTACTACTCTGAGGATAACTTGGAGGATATTCTCTAAGGTCATCTTTTTCATTGATCGGCACTATCTGATCAGGGAACAAATCCTCACAGTATTCATCTTCAGGCCTTTCAGCTTTTAGATGTCTGGTTCCAGCTTCAACATTTAAGCCTGAGCAGTCTAGTGACTTAGGGCGCGGCATATTTTTACGGTTCTTCCCGGATCTGCATTTCTTACCCTCTTTTGTAGATTTACTTGCATTATCTCTGTAGGAAATACCCTCAAATGGATTACAGATTTGCTTTTTGTACATAATGTCAGGCTGGTTACCATCTTCATTAATGGCAGTAAATACATCTGGAACCCTTATATCATCCATCGCTGTGGACTGGTGCTGTGACTTCCCTATCACATCTACTTCTACTTGTGTGGTCAACCTTGGACCCATGTCTTTCTTATTTTTGTCTTTGTTAGCTTGCATTTTTTTGTGGTACTTTGATATTCTATTGTTTTTCTTTTTGCTACTTCCTTTAAGATTATGGGCATTTTTGATTTTTATTATCTCTGTTGAGGTTCCTTTACTATAATACTTTTTGTGCTCCTCAGCTTTTTGCATCATCATTGTATGTTTCATTAAGTTGTCCACAGTTAGAACAGGGTTAATGCGTTTAATGATCTCATGTTCAATGTCGCGAGGGATATTATCTATATTATCTTCATCCCGGACAGGCCATTCCTCTGGCGGAAATTGTGCTGCAAAGCTTACCAACTCTTTTTTGGACTTTTCTTTCTTGGCAACATTGCGCCAGAAGAGACTGATTCCAAATTTCTTACTGCACTTTTCTTTTTCTTTTAGTGACTGTTGTGGCTTTGCTTTAATACACATGTGATGGTCCCGTGATGTAGATGTTGCTTGATTTTGGACAGAAGGTTTCGAATCCTTTACTGACTTGTGTTCCTTTGCATTCCCCTCGTTGATTGACTGCTGCCCCAATATATTATGTGTGGAGCTCTCAGAGAAGCAGCTGCAGGACCTGCAGTGCGAGACTGAGGGGACATTAGGTTTGGTGAGATCAGCACAACTCTCCATGCTGACGAGATAAGTGATGGCTGGTGGAGAGACGGAAATATCCTCAGCTGCCCCACACTTACTGTGAGGCATGGTTTTTCTAGTGATAAAGTATGTCTGGGGAGTCACTATGAAGTAGCCTTCTCCTGTGTGGTAGATTTTCCTTTCTTTGATGAGTGTACCAAGTGTAGCATACAGAATCTCCTGGGATGGGGTAGCTATACCTATAAATGCAAATGTTAGCAGTTATAATAATGACTAATAGAACGAAACATCACACGTTAAAAAAAATAACATTTGACCAAAATGTCAAAGCGGACACCGAAGTATAATCAATAGCATACGTTAACTAGCATTGCCCTTTTCCCAAGAAAAAGCATATACTGTTGACTTAAGGGTCAGTCTCATCTTGTCTATTGGGTAAAATTGCAAAATCCTTGCAAAAAAAAAAAGAAAAAAAAAAAGGTAAGTTTGAAATCTACCTAAATTAAAAATCCACTTTGTTCTTAAGAATGCAGGGATTTGTAATTCTATAGTTTACTGCTCATTAACCATGTTTCCCTTTGCTTTAGAGCCTGCAAGCGCTGCTCTGAAGCTGGGTATATCGCTGAATCCAACCAGCGCCAGTACTCTTCCACTCCTCATGTGCTGCTGAGGCCAATGGGGATGTCACATGCGTCAATATCACGTGCAATATCGCTGCTGCACATGACGTTGCAGCAATATTGACGTGTGTGACAGGGTGCATCAACCAGCGATAAATCGCTGGTTGATGGTCGCTAGGTTTTAGAACCTACTCTAAAACCCGGTGATGGTCGCCCAGTGGACACGCAGCGTCGCTGCGTGTGACACCAGGAGACTAGCGAGAAGCCAGCTCCCAGCGCCTCTCAACAAGCGCTGGGAGCTGGTATCCATGGTAAACTGCAGGTATCTAGGCAGCGCGCGCTGCCTAGATACCAGATTTATACCTTGGTTACCAGCCTTCTCCGCTCACCGGCTGGTATCCAAGGTACACAGCGGGTAACTAGGGTAAAGGTATACATTGGGTATCTAGGCAGTGCGCGCTGCCTAGATACCCGCAGTTTACCTTGGAGACCAGCCTGCTTCCGCTTACCGCAGCCTGGCAGCGGGAGCAAGACATTGTGGAAACGATATTTAAATCATTTCCTCGATGTCGCTGGTCCACTGATCGCTGGTGAGTCTGCCTGTGTGACAGCTCACCAGTGATCAGCCGTCAATGTCACCAGCGATGAGATCGCTGATGACATTGACATGTGTGACGACCCCATAAGATGCCTTTGCTTGCAGCATGTGAAAGTGCACAACTCAGGCCAGCAACCACTATGCCCCCGATGTGAACTGTCAATCTTCAGGAGTGTACCATCCCATGGCAAGCAGGAAGCAAGAAGGTAAGGGAGCGGTGCGCTCCTGAAGAACGATCATTACACAAACTCACAGTAATCCTTGTACTAAATCTCTACAAGCACTTACTCTGCCGATTTGCTGTTTTTGAACGTTCTTCTTAGCGCAAACAATGCATGCTTGCTGTATGATGTAAGCTCTGCATAAAGGGTTTCCCAAGATTACACAAAGTTTGCCCTACCGTATGGAACATACATCACTGGCCTCGTGCATTGACTGTGCATACAAACACCATCAGTAATTGGCTGCTGTGGCCACATAAGTGATGGAGGCACATTACTCCGAGTACTGCGAGGAACCAAAGGATGAGGCACAAGATTCAGGGGGTATTTGTATTCTATGTCTCCTACCTTTAGGTAAATTTTGAATACTATTGGAAAGCCTGTTCAAGGGGCTTAAAACCATGTTTTGTTTTTGGGTGGGGGTTTTGGCATACACTAAAAATAAAACCTATGGCCAAGCTGGGTGTCAATATGGAAACATTAAAAGCAGAGCGTACGTAAACTCATTAATTGAAGAAAAATGCACATAAGAAATAAAAAAAACCACATCAGTTTTGCACTGCTGAGAAGATAGTGTGTGAGCTAGCCTCAGGAATGAGCCAACAATCAAGTCAACTAATGCCAATACAGGCGGAAAGTCATAAATGTAATGATGCTGTATAATACAGGATCAGTACTACATGAATAATTCATCGCATTAATGATTTAACTCTACTGAGACTGAAATCTGCATAACTGTCTTGGGTGCCCATTACATGTAGTTTTCAAGGCAATGTTGTGCAGTATGTGGTCTGAAAAATAAAAATTATGTTTTTTTCTAATTAACACCGGCCTATCGCCATTACAATCCTCAAACACTAATGAATTTTCACAATAATTATATAGAGTATGTAGGAGACGCTTCCCCACAAATGTGTTATAAAGACACCACTTCTCCATGGCTGCCTCAAGTACATTGCCACGGATATAGATTACACATATTCTAAATACAGATGACAAATGGCCGGCACCTGGATAATGTTTTATCAGCTGCTCCATTAGGGATTCCTGTGTCACTAGGATCTGAGCTGCATTCATATCAGATATAGCACAGCACAACACTTCTGCCAAGGGAATGAACTGAGACTGAGACGCGGGATTCATCTGCATGGGAGTCACATCACCTGCAAGAAGAGAAAATGGGAAATAACAACGGAGAAAACATTGTGTAATGCCAAACACTAGTATTGTGCAGTCATCGTGCATTCCTGATTTGATCCTATAGGCCAGGCGGAACAAATGACACTATATCTACTAAAAAAATCTATATAAATTAAAAGACAAAGGAAGCGCACATAGAGTAGTATTGCTATTATACAGGTCCCTCAGACCCCAAATGGTTAAACTCACCTGATGTAGTTGTGAGTGTCACAACTACAATAAAAGCACACAGGAGGTTGCTGCAGGCTCCTAGCTGAGAACTGAAGAATCCAGATAAGAGTGAAAAAGAGCTGGGATCAAATGCCGCGCTGACCACAAAGATAAACACAGAGTAAATCACACACTCTGTTTATTTTGCCTACACATGTTTCATGGCTCATAGGCCACTACCTCAGGCCCTGAGGAAGTGGCCTATGAGCCATGAAACACGTGTAGGCAAAATAAACAGAGTGTGTGATTTACTCTGTGTTTATCTTTGTGGTCAGCGCGGCATTTGATCCCAGCTCTTTTTCACTCTTATCTGACTATATCTACTAGTCATCTTTCTAGATGTTGCACAAAATACATTCCAATCAGTATGTATCGTCACAACATACAGCACCACCTGACATTGTGACCGAAATGGAACTTCTCTACCATCACCTGCATTCAATGAGAACCGGTCATCTTAGGGCCCTTTCACATCAGCGTTTTTTTAAATTTGCGGCAGATGCGGTGAAAAAACCGCATCTGCCGCAACTGCCGCATAACGGTTCCACTTGCGGCACGGTTGCGGTTTTTTCCATAGGAAGTATAGGGGGACTTGCGGCAGATGCGGCAAGTGCGGTATTGCACTTGCGGCAGGTGCGGCAGAGAAAAAAACCGCGGCTTACTGCGGTTTTTTTCTCTGCCGCACCTGCCGCAAGTGCAATACCGCACTTGCCGCATCTGCCGCAAGTCCCCCTATACTTCCTATGGAAAAAACCGCAACCGTGCCGCAAGTGGAACCGTTATGCGGCAGTTGCGGCAGATGCGGTTTTTTCACCGCATCTGCCGCAAATTTAAAAAAACGCTGATGTGAAAGGGCCCTTAGACGACTTATTAAAATAAGCTGCCTATTAAATGAGAAATAATTTCAATGATATGATGATGGTTTTTCCTCTCTATCTTTAGTTTTCAGTTCTCTCTGAGCTAGTGGGTAAGATTAGCTGCTAAGATGTCTTCCATACACTGCACACAGACATGAGACATCCTGCTCTTATCTCTATGTAGAAGATGTTCAGAAGCAGCAGGTGGAGGTTACATTGCAAGCAGTGTAACTGAGAATCTAGAACTAGGATGGAAGAAACATTGACTAGAAAGCCGCAGTGAGTGTGTCGCTCTCCTTTGTTGCTTTTACGTTTGCTCCACTTATTCACCACTATAGCAGCAGTCTGATCCTTCTGTCTGCTTGCTGTTAGGATGGATCTTAGCTGGTTTTCAGAACAGACGACGAGCTCAGAATAAAGTGGGAAGGAGAAGTGACTTAAAAGTGCCATACGTCGCTGATGAGATACATATAAACGTTTATAATATTTGCTTCCACTTTTGATTCAATCCTTCTTGCAGCTAAAATACTACAAAAAAACCTTAAATATCTCCCAGTAGCCCCTCCTGCAACACACTTCTGTCCAGTAATTCCAATAAACACACACCAGAGAGAATGCACAAATAAATTACAATATGAGAACAATGAATTAAGTATTTTTAGGATTTCTAAAAGACCGAATGTTTAAAGGGAACCTGTCACCAGGTTTTTGCAACCTAATCTGAGAATGGCATAATATAGGACCCGAGATCCTATTCCAGCGATGTGTCACTTACTGGGCTGCTCAGTGCAGTTTTGATAAAACCACAGTTTAATCAGCTGGATATTATCATTAGCAGTATACTTGGCCTGCTGCTGGGTTGTCTGGCATATTCATAGACTGCTAAATCTGCAGCAGAGAAAACAGTAATTTTATCAAAATGACAGCAAGCAACTCAGTAAGTGACACATCGCTGGAATCAGGGTCTCTATTTCTACATTATGCTGCTCTCAGATGGGATGGCAAAAACCCGGTGACAGGCTCCCTGTAAGGATCACGCAAATAAAAGAGTAGAGTAAGGTAACAAGAGGAGCGAACTAAGTCTTTGTTTAATTTAAGCATTTAATTCTCAGTTTAGTATTCCCATCATGCACAGAAACCTTTACCCTAGAACAGGGGTGGGATATTCATTTTCCTGAGGGGTCACATTAGAGACCATGACTGGTGTGAAGAGCTGAACCAATAGGCTGAAATAATTCAACTCAATACCAATAGGCTGAAATAAGTCAACTCAATATTGAATATTAATTATTGTATATTAACAATAATTGTATCACTTAAATGTTGAGCAGAATTAAATATGCCACCATCCCTCTATATACAGTATGAGCCCACACACAGCCTTCCTACATACAGCATCAGCCTTCACATAGCTTCCTACATATAGCATGAGCCCCCGCATAACCTCCTATATACAATATACTTTGAACCCCCACATAGCCTCATATATAGAGCCCCCACAAAGCCCTGTATACACAGTGAGCCATCACATGGTCCCCTATATACATTTATGAGCCCCGACATGGCTCCTACATACCGTATTTTTCGCTTTTTAAGACGCACTTTTGTTCCCCCCAAACTTTGGGGGGAACGGGGGTGCGTCTTAAAAAGCGCAGGTAAAAAAAAAAAAACTTAAAAATTAAATATTACCAGATAAGGGGGGGTGTTTGTGGTGCAGCTGCCCAGTGGGGGTGTCGTAGGCAGGTTCCGGTGGGTGGGGGGCACCGCTGCAGGACCGGAGCAGCGGAGATGTAGCGGCGGAGCAAGCGGTGGGCGCCGCCATGTTTTTTCTGGTAGCCAGCCGGTAGAGGTAGAGGCTTTAAAATGGCCGCGGGTCTCCATTATGGCCGCGGCCATTTTGTTGAAGCTCCTACCGCTGGCTGCAGTGTTAATGAATGCAGCCAGCCACAAAAACATGGCGGCGCCCACCGCTTACTGCCGCCTGTACATCTCCGCTGCTCTGGTCCTGCAGCTGTGTCCCCCACCCACGAGACCCTGCCTCCGGCACCCCCGCTGAGCAGCTGCACCCTCGGTGAGCCATGGGGGTCTGGGGGTAAAAAAATGGCCATATAGCATAATCAAAGGGTTGGGGATGGGGGGCACATATACAGGATGGGGGGCACATATACTGGATGGGGGGCATATATACTGGATGGGGGGCATATACACAGGATGGGGGGCATATACACAGGATGGGGGGCACATACACAGGATGGGGGGCACATATACAGGATGGGGGGCATATACACTAGATGGGGGGCATATATACTGGATGGGGGGCATATACACTAGATGGGGGGCATATATACTGGATGGGGGGCATATACACAGGATGGGGGGCACATATACAGGATGGGGGGCACATATACAGGATGGGGGCATATACACAGGATGGGGGCCTATATACAGGATGGGGGCCATATATACAGGATGGGGGCCATATATACAGGATGGGGGCCATATATACAGGATGGGCACATGTATACCAGGATGAGGGACATACCGTATGCCATGATGGGGGGCATATGTTCCAGGATGGGGGCATATATACCAGGATGAGCAATATAAATACCAGGATGGGGGCATTTATACAGGATGGGGACATGTATACGAGGATGAGAGACAGGTATGCCAGGATGAGGGATATATATACCAGGATTGGGGGTTTATGTACCAGGATTAGGGACATATACACTGATTGTAAGACGGACACTGGCATTATAAGACGGACCCCATTTCACATTAAAAACTATTTTTTTCTCATTTCCTTCACCAAATTTGGGGGTGCGTCTTATAATCCGGTGCGTCTTATAAAGCGAAAAATACGGTATATGCAAACATTCCATACACATGAAGGAAAAAAAAAAGCAAACATACTCCCCTTGCTTCCGTTCCCCTGGAACTCTGCTCCGGTGCACTGATGCTCCACACAGCACACACGATAAGACACCATCATTTCTGCTGTGCTTCATTATGATTTGTGGAAGGTGGAGCCAACGGCTCCTCCTCCACCATTGTGCTCACCGCTGTCTGCATCCTGTGGATGCAAATAATGGTGACATCAAGAAGAGAGTGGTCGCAGAGGGCATGGTGGTGCACCACATTTTAAAAAAGACCTCCACAAATGAGCAGGTTCAGAGAAGAGCGACCAGAATGGTGACCGGTCTGCAAACCATGTCCTATGAGGAACAGGATTTGGGAATGTTTAGCTTGCAAAAAAGAAGACTAAGAGGAGACTTAATAGCTGTGTACAAATATCTCAAGGTCTGTCACACTGTAGAGGGATCAGCTTTATTCTCATTTGCACAAGGAAAGACTAGAAGCAGTGGGATGAAACTGAATAGGAGGAAACACAGATAAGAAAAACATTTTTTGATAGTCATCAACAAGTGGAACAGGCGGCCACGAGCGATAGCAAGTTCCCCTTCAATGGAAGTCATCACACTGAGGCTGGACAGAGATCAGTCTGGGATGATTAAGTGAATCCTGCTTTGAGCAGGGGGTTTGACCAGATGACCTAGGAGGTCCCTTCCAACTCCAACATTCTATGATTCTATGTTTTTAGTCCTTTGGCTGTCTCGGTCTGCGGGCCAGACATGAACAGCCAGAGGGCCAAAGGTGGCATGAGGGCCACACTTTGCCCAGTCCTGCCCTAGAAGATAGAATGAGACAATGTGATAGAAGAAAACTAAAATATATACCGAGACACTATGCTACCTTGGATGAAACATTACTTACCATGTCTCTAAAATTCTCTCAAAACTACGCTCTTTGGCAATGGGGCTACAATGAATTTTAATTCCAGTCTGCAGATTATATCATAATCTTGTATATAGAAAAATCTGAGGGCACCACTAAAAGTATAGTCACTGACACAACTTGTACCCCTGACGAAATTGTTCCTGGGCAACGAACCGCGTAGGGTCTGGCAGGGGTCCTTCTGACACAGCTGCCAATCTATTCGCCACCTGGTAACTTGATTGAAGCATATAGTGCCTGGGTTGTTTGGTTACATGGTGCATTGGTTGGATGCCACACAGAGTACCTACAGTGGAAATGCTCCCTGCCCCAGTGTGTGGGGACTCCTTACAGGAGATCTGCTTGCTTTCCTGATAAAGCCTTGGCTTAGTAGCTGGCTTGCCAGCCATCTGTTTGGGGCAAGGCGAGTTTATTTCCCTGTGGACCATCACTACACAACAGGGCCTGGTCTAGCTCCTTTTGTAGCTTTCAAGGCGCCTACTTTGTTTATCAGTCAATTTCAGGTGAAGTCGCGCTTTTTACGCTGTGACAAGACTTTATCACTGGTGGAGAATACAAGCTTGCCTTTTGATATATGCTCCTGCTATATTTAATTAAGTACACGTCTGCTTGACTAATCATTAATCTGTATTGAACTTTGCAACAGCATTGATCTTTGTATGCTACTAATAATAAAAACCTTCTTTAAAGAAGACCATTCACTGGATGATTAAATGGAGAACCTCCTCCAACTGCTGAGGCTCCACCAATTCTGAAGGTGTTTTTAGATCACTTCTATGCACTCTTTGCTCCAAACGTCTGTCCTTTTCTGGCAATAATGGTGCAAATTGTTCTTTGACCTACTGGGCGTATAGCGTAGACCTTCTCTGTGGGTGCGGTTGTGTTTTGACTGACCAATGTCAGTGTGGATGAAGCAAACACCCACAGAGAAGCTCCATGGTATACGCCCAGTGGCGGAAGAAAAAATTTGCAACATTATTGCCAGGCAAGGGCATAACTTCAGAGCAGAGGGACACAGAAGAGATAGAAAGACTATTCCGGAATCAGTGCCAATGTTAGGAGATACTCGGTTTAAATTTAAAATGGAAATTTCACTGGATTGTTTCCATTTAAAGCTTAACTGTTGTTTAAATTTTTATTTAGTAGTAATGTAGAGCAAGTGATTATAATCATCTTTCACATATACTTTATTAATTAAATCAGGAAGGAAACCATTGAAAAACTTCCACAAGATGTCCTCAGTAGACTGTGTGTAAAGCTTATTCTTAGGCTGCTTTCACATAGCGGTTTTTCCGGTCTGTGGGATCCTACTTTTTGCAGGACCCCACGGACAGGAACAAAGACCATCAGAGGTGACCTCAAGATGCCATTTCTGTGTCTGGGTCCGTGATTTTCACGGGTCTGGACACAGAAAGCCCGAGCCTGCAAAGCGCAGGCAAGCCTTGCACTTTCACTTCCGCAATGTGTATATATGTGAACAAAGGATTAAAAAAAGACAAAAAAAAACCCCTCATCTCTCCAGAGTGTGTTCCACGCCGTCTCACTCCTGGGGCTGAAGAACCTGGCGTTGCCTGGCAACCCAATCAGCTGAGCGGTCATGTGATCGATCAGCTGATCAGGTTGTCACATGACCCGCGCGGTTTAAATCTCCCGCCGATCAATTTTGGCGGGCACCGGATTTAAACCACTCAGCTGGTCGGTCACATGTCTGGCATCAGTTGAGCTGTTTAAATCCCGCCCCGCCAAATTTGATCGGTGGGCGGGAGCTTTACACTGCGCAGTCATGTGACAACCCGATCAGCTGTGTTTTCTCAGATCCGTGCTCCATAGGCCCCATGTTAAAGGCCACAGATCGGGTCGGATCTGATTCGGTCTGATTTGGTCGACTGTTCCCAAAATTGGAGCAGTCTCCGATTTTGGGCACAGCAAAAAAATCAGACAGAATCGGATCTGACAAAAATCAGATGGCAATAAGGCCAAATCCGACCGATCCCCATAGGGATACATGGGGGCCAAATTGGATCCGTGGCTGTCCGTTGCAAAAAAATTGCTATGTGAAAACAGCCTTAAGCCCCGTCACACATAACGAGATCGTTAGCAAGATCATTGTAACGTCATAGGTTTTGTGACGTAACAGCGATCTCACTAACTATTTCGCCAAGTGTGACACTTCGCAGCAATCAGGCCCCCTGCTGTGAGATCGCTGATCGTTACAAAGTGCTCTGGGTCATTTTTTGATCGTTGGTCTCCCGCTGGTCAGCACGCATCGCTTCAAGTGACAGCGAGAGACCAGCGATCAGCGATCTCACAGGCTGGTAACTATGGTAAAACCGGGTATCTAGGCAGTGCTCGCTGCCTATACCCAGGGTGTTTATCATGTTACCAGCACTAAGCAGGGAGGACACTGATAACTACGATAAACACCGGGTATCTAGGCAGCACTGCCTAGATAACCGCTGTTTATCATAGTTACCAGCGATGTGGAGGTGGCTCCCTGGTCCCTAGTGAGATCTGCCTGTTTGACAGCTCCCCAGCGACCAGGTAACGACGAACCAACGATCCCTACAGGATCGTTATCGTGATCGCTGGTGCGTTGTTGTGTGTCACGGGAGCTTAAGTCACCTCCGTCTACGTTTACAATACAGCTGATAAAACGGTCAAATTACCTTATGAGGACACCTCTATTCACATGGCCCTGCTGGTTGTTATCACAGAGCAGAGGCCATGAGATCTGAAGAATCAGATAAAATCTCACAGCAGCTGTGTAAGCTCAGCAGAATGCCGGAATAAGGTAATTTGACAGTGGTCTTATCTGTATTGTGAATGCATTTAGGCCACGCCCCCTGAAGATGAATATGACTGAGAATAAAGGCCCCATTTCATGCTATTGTTGAAATGTCACTGGTTTTGTGACGTAGCAACGACGTAGTTACAACATTGTTGCGTGTGACACATAGATTTGACCAATGATAAGTCGGCTGATCGTTGATCGCAGGTTTACGAACCGGACCATAAATCAGTCGTCCGTCGTTCATTCAACCTGCCACATTTGTCTGTGACACCTTTCCAACAATCTCGTTTACGACTTTCCATATTCAGAAATAAAGCACATAGGGGAACAAATGATTGCAAGTATCATTCGCTTGTCGCTGAATCGTTGCTGCGTTGTTCACGATATCTGTATGTGTGACACCTCACTAGCGATCACTAAACGATGTCCCAGCGATCTCAGCCAGGTCTCTGATGGTCTCCGTTCCTGTCCGTGGGGTCCTGCAAAAAGTAGGATCCCACGGACAGGAAAAAAAAAAAGAGATGTGAAAGCAGCCTAAGAATAAGTTTCACACACAGTCTACTGAGGACATCTTGTAGTAGTTTTTTTGAATGGTTTCCTTCCTGATTTCATTAATAAAGCATAGGTGAAAGTTGATTATAATCACTTGCTCTACGTTGTCATTAAATAAAAATGTAAAAGATGGTTACACTTTAAACAGAATTCCTCCTACAATTGGCACTGATCCACTAGTTCTGGAATAGTTTTTTCTTTTTCTTCTGTGTCCCTCTGTTCCTAAGTTTTGTTCTTCCCTGGAGATAAAGGTGCAAATTTGTTTTTCGGCCATTGGGCGTATACCATGGAACTTCTATGTGGGTATTTGCTTTTTTTACAATGACGTTGGTCAATCCAAACAAAGCCACACCTATAGAGACGTTCTGTGGTATACAACCAGTGACAAACAAAAATTCATCACCAGGGAAGGACATGAAACTTTGGATATGAAGAAAAAGAAAAAACTATTCCAGAAGGAGGAACTTCATTTACATTAAACAATCCCATGAAATGTCTACTTTAAATAGAAAGATACAGTTACAGCATAACGATTTAAGAAAATGGTGTTCCCTGCCTGGCACTACACGTATATGGAGCAGGTCAGCAACTCCTAATGCCTCTATGGAGCCAGAGCCACATCTTAGTGGAGACTGGTAAATTACACTTGACCTTTGTTTTACAGCTTGCCATTGTCAACTTCAACAAAGCCTGTGTATAGATGGCTTTCCTGGAGCCTTTTATCCCAGGTAGTTGCTACGTTACCACTTTCAGGTGTATAAATCAGGGAAATGCCTTTGTATGGAGTAGAGAAAGACAAACTTCAGATCCCTTCTCTCCTGTGAGAGCTTATGTCGCCTCTGAAACCCAATACTCACCTCTGCCAGACAGGAATGCCCTAAAAAAGCCACTTAACGTAGGTGAAAGGGTAACCGTCAGTCAAAACAAGTGTATCCGGCTGCAACTTACTTCACTATATACAATCCATCATTTCCCTTCAGAAAGCTCGTGCTTATATTCGATACTGACAGGGGGGGGGGGGGGAACAATACAACCAGGTCCCAATCAGACACATGCTTTATTATTGTAAACTAAAAAAAAAAATCCTTTGGAGTCCAAGTCAATGGGCAAAAATGGAGAAAAGAGAAAAAAAAAAAAAAAAAAAGTATTTCTGACTAAATACCATTATTTGAATTTCCTGAATGCCAAAGAGTCAATGGATGGAAATTAGATTGTTAGCCATGAAGAACAGAGACGACGCGGATTTATCTCAAGAATTTGAAGGAACTTGTTTAGTTTTTGGTTTTTTTATTCCCTGTGGATTTTTGCTGTTAAGAAGAAAGACAAAACTCACAAATCCGCAGCATTTTACAGTAACAGCAAAGTGCATGGGATTTCTGAAATCTTATGCATGTGCCACTTATATTTTCTTTGCAGATTTGAACCCCGAATCATTGTGTTTTTTTGTCAAATCTACAATTCTTTCAGAGCTTTTTTCACCAATTCAAGTGAAAGGGAAACGCAAGGAAAATCCCAGCAAAAAGGCACATATATCATGCAGTGTTTTTCCTGCCAATATGCTGATTTGTGCTGCAAAAACTCTACATGTACACTTAGGTAAATGGTGATCGTCATTCATTCTTATAGGTAATCAATGTGGACACTCCCTGGACACAAGCTGGCACCACACAAACATCACGTTAACCCTGCATAATGCAGTTTATTAGCCGCATCTGCAGCCTCTGTGCTGACATGCTGCACAGAGGCTGCAGATGGGGTTAATATGCTGCTAATCCCCGGGAATTACAAAATGTGCCCAGCAGCTGGGTTTTTCATAATCATCTTTCACAGCAGCGGTGAAAAATTATTTGTTACTGTACCGGAAAACTGGCAAATTCAAACTCTGCAGCTTTGACAGCCGCAGAGTTTAAATTCACTGGTAAATGCAGCCCGCGGACCTGAAATTTGCTTCAGTACAGAGAACAGCATCACACTTACACGCACCACACACTTGCAGCACACCCATATGCATACAGCCATGCACACGCACCACACTCGCACACTCACACAAAACATGCAATACACTTGCATCACTGTCATGCATCAAACACGCTCCGTGTTTGATGCATGACAGTGTGCCTCCAGCCTTACAGGTGATTCCAACTGTCAAATGCTAAGGAAATCCTGAAAACATGTACTGTTGGCGGGCCTTGAGAACTCTGAACTAAGGCTGCTTTCACATCAGTGATATTTGAATTTTGCAGCAGATCCAGCAGTTTTGCTGCATCTGCAGCCTGACCAGGACACTTGCAGGAAGCCCCATTCATTCTCTATAGGACTTTCGGTCATGTGCAGTAAGTAAGGTTTAGAACTTGTGGCGAGTCACAAAACTGCTGCTAGCAGCATTGACACAAGGGAACCGGATAGGGAACATAGAGAAAAAGAATGTACATGACCGGAAATGACGTAGCCATCGCATCACCCAGAAAAAGTGCACGGATTATGATCATGGGGTACGCACTTGGAAATAAGGATATCATGATACACGAAGCGAGGGAGGGACATAGAGGATGAGAGAATGCCCCCAATGTCTACAGTCTGAACGACACCTTAATAATCATAGGAGAGTGTAAGTAATAAAATCATTTTTCATAGCGATCAGAGTACACATTTACATCACACAGAGATGATAACGGATGTACTAGAAAGATGCAGGGATAGGTAGTGTTGGCTATTGGGCCATAAACTTAGTGACAGGTTCCCTTTAACTGACTACTGATCTAATACAAAGAAGCCAAACAGCAGTCACCTTTCATGCACATAGACCTATCATTGGCAGTCTCTATATCTCTATAGGCAGGCCAATATATATATATATATATAGTATATGGGGCCACTAGAAAGAAGACTGTTGGATGAGTTAAGGATTTGGCATGTCTGATTTTGGACTACCAGCATGCACCTTTATGTGCAGGAGAGTCATCCAAGATACCAGCCAGCCGAATAATCATCAGCCAGCCATCTAAGGTGTATGGGGAGCGATGGACAACAAATGTTAAAAGGCCTGGTCCCTAATCAGTGGCACAGCAGGAGCTTTGTACAACTGGTACATTTCTAGGTACATTTCTTTGTACAACTGGTACAATTCTAGGGCTCTCTACTTTCCTGAGGAATTTACAGTAATCAATATTTGTGATCAGATATAAACCTATGTGGCTTGTCTTTTTAAACTTTGTTGATAATTGGGTTAGTTTTCACAGTGGCTCAGTGGTTAGCGCTGTATGGTGGCTCAGTGGTTAGCGCTGTATGGGGGCTCAGTGGTTAGCTCTGCAGCCTTGCAGTGCTAAGGTCCTGGGTTTAATTCCCACTAAGGACAACATCTGCAAAGGAGTTTGTATGTTCTCCCTGTGTTTGTGTGGGTTTCCTCCGGGCACTCCGGTTTCCTCCCACATTGTAAAGACATACTGATAGGATGTTTAGATTGTGAGCCCCAATGGGGACAGTGTTGCAGATGTATGTAAAGTGCTATGGAATCAATACAGCTATAAAAATGAATACATATTAAAAAAAAAAAAAAAAATCAATATTATCATAGATTAAAGCCAATAATGATGCATGCAGACCGATACAATGTAGCATCTGTACAAGTCTCACAGAAATAAAGATATAATAATAATTAAAAATAATAACAATGTAATGCAACATCTACTCATAGTGAAATGGAGTATTTTCTTCCAGGTGGAGAAGCCTTGTGTCAGTCTCTCCCTGATGAGAACACAACAGTTTACCTGACCTAACCCCGTTGCTATCCCATAAATGATCTCAGTGCACACAGGAATTTGTAAGATGATCACTTATTTAAAGTGACAGTGCAGAATTATTAAGCAGTCTTGGTTGTTCTCATCCAATTGATTTGAATGCATGATCATACATCAGGCGGAGTGACCTGACATTTACTTAAATGTAGTAAAATATTTAATAGAGATCCTGCCACAGTTCCATCCATTATATACCTGCATTTGGTGCTTTTATTATTGACCTTTGTTCCTTCAAAGGAAATTCTTAATCTAAACCATTTGTTCCAGACGCTTGTTGTAAGGGTATGTGCTCACGGTCCAGAGGTGCTATATCTTGGACGCAGTGCCTCCAGACCTGAAGGCACCCGTGGGTGGTCGCAGGGAAACCACACCTGCCCTGTACTCACCATGTGCGGTAGGTGCAGGGTGGCTTCTCTCTATGTGCACCCGATGGTGGCCACTTCCGACTCTGCAGCATGAAACAAACTGTGGAGATGCAGAATGTCGGCAACATGCACCGCAGCTGAATTAACACTGCGGTCAGGTGAAGCATAGTGAGGATGGGATTTCTACAAATCCCATTACTATGCTGCTAATGTACAACGCAGCGGTAAGACGCTGCATCCAAAATGCTGTTTACTCATCGTTAGTATGCATCCTAAGGAGTCCGTCAGATGCTCTAGGGCTATCCATGGTTTTCATGGCTAGCACTCCTGTGATAATCTATGAGGCCATTAACGTGTGTGTGATTTTTAGTGGCGCAGTCCGCGGAAAGCTGCAGAGATATATCCAATTTGGCTTCAAGTGTCAGATCAAAATTGGCAATTTAATTCTATAAACCCATAAAAAAATAAAAAAAAATCAGACTGCAATCAGATGACGTCACAGCTCTCCCTACTCTCCTCTATTGACAACAAGCTTTACACACACTTAAAGGTGCTTCAGTACACAATACAGTGTCAGTATGTTCATTGTGGCTATGTACAGGTGTTGTTTCCTGAAATGACAGCAATTCAGAGTCTAAAATGCCCCCATGGCCCAGTGAACTTGTAACATTTTATTTTGAATACAGAGTGTGATAGCGTTCCTTTTCCATTAGACAGAAGGGTGGGCTTACACCCCCTGCTCCCCGATCAGTGGTCATTTTATAGCCAGCTCTCACAGGTAGATTACATTTCCTATGATTGTGTGTGGATAGAGTGTCATTGTTCTCAGCAGCTCGTCATTATACGTGTGCTGCTGACAATGAGGGTTATTAAACCTGCTCAAAAATTATCATCAGGAAAAAACCTTTTGTTTGTTCAGCAGCTACTTAGTGGCCTGTTTACACGGCGAATTATTGGGAAACGAACATCTCTAACACCGGCTTCACACCACGGTTTTTGGGATCCTGTTTTGTCCAGTTTGAACAGGACAGAACCTGATCCGGTTTTACCTCCAATGTATCCCTATGGTGCCAGATTGGTCCTATTTGGCCATCCTGATTTGTGTATTTTGTGCCGGATTCGTTATTCTCCAGTTTTTCACTGTCTCCAAATACAGAGCTTGCAGCATTTTTGGGCTCTGGGGAAAAAAAATTGACAAAATCTGACAAACAGATCCGGGGTGATCCAGCGCCTATAATATGGGAGTCTATGGGCGCCGGATCTGTGAAAAAAATCAGATAGTTTCCAGGATCCGATTTTAAGCACAAAGCATGTTCAGAAATCCTGCTATGCAAACTACAGCACTATGGACAGCACTACTTCCAGCACAGGCAGTGATTTCAGCACCATGGACAGCTGCAGAGCAGACACAACTAGAAAGAGAGGAGATAAAAGAGGCGCAGATTGTGCCTTATCAAAAAGACACTGTGTGTTTCAGTGTGGATTATATAGATATCCATTCACCTTTTGAGGTTGAGAGACCCACAACCAGTTTGAAAGCTTAAGGCAGCTGCTGCAGAACCTCCACCGTCACGCTAAAAACCGCGGGAAATCCGGAATCAAACAAGAATGGCATCCACGGTCCGCGCTGCTGCTCTTTACTAAAGGATTTCACAAAGAGGTTGTTACCATCATAAGGTCCTTTATTCTTCAAAACATACACATTTCAGTGCTGTCCCAGAAAGAGAAGGTGCTGGGACAGCACTGAAACGCGTAGGTTTTGAAGAATAAAGGACCTAATGATGGTAACAACCTCTTTGTGAAATGCTTTGGTAAAGAGCAGCAGCGCGGACCGTGGATACCATTCCTGTTTGATTGCAGAGCAGACACAGGCAGACTTCAGCGCCATGGACAGCGGCAGAGCAGACACAGGCAGACTTCAGCACCATGGACAGCGGCAGAGCAGACACAGGCAGGCTTCAGCACCATGGACAGCGGCAGAAGCAAACACAGGCAGACTTCAGCACCATGGACAGTGGCAGAACAGACACAGGCAGACTTCAGCACCATGGACAGAGGCAGAGCAGATATAGGCAGAGTTCAGCACCATGGACAGCGGCAGAGCAGACACAGGCAGACTACAGGATCTAGGACCATATTTGGCCACACTTTCAACAGATCTGTCCTGTCAGAGTGATCCTGCAAAAAACAGGATCCACCCTGACAGACAATAACCGTGGTGTGAAGCCGGCCTAAGACGGCTCATTCATAAAAATCAGACTATGTGAAATCCAGCTCAAAGTTTACCTCCACTTTCACAAGAAAATGATCATAGTGCCGGACTGCAGTACAATGGTTATTTATTTATTTTAAATCATTTATCAGTTTTTGCTGTAAATTTGCAACACGGACTGGCTGAAGTCTGTGCTCCATTCATCATACAGCAGGACTATGCCGTATAATAGGGTTTGTAAAATACTCTATCATGGCAGGTTTCCTGCTGATAACACGGACATTAAACTAAGCAGCGTCCTGCTCCACCTGTGTATTCAATGCAGAAGCCAATGGAAAGGATTGTTACAGTGCTGCTCCCACACTGAAGACAAGTGAAGAGTGACAGGGTGCTGCCTAATGTCATGTAGTGTCCATGATGTGCGATATCAGCAATAGCAGTAGAATGAGTATAGAGAGTACTATGATGCTATAATTAAAGGTTTAGTTTTCAATGTAATAAAATACTGGCATACCTCTAACATCTAAACATTCACACACAGGTATGATCACAATCTGCAGCGACATACTCTAATGGTGGGTTTACACACACCAATCATTGTATCCAATATCTGAACAGATCTCTGGTTGCAGTGAAATCATGGACACATAGTTCCATTTTGTGGCTGTGTACAACATGGAGCAATCTGTCCATGATTTCACTGCAACCAGAGATCTGTTCAGATATTGGATACAATGATTGGTGTGTGTAAACCACCATAACTCCAACTTGTCTATGAGATTATAGAAATTGTATTTAGCAGGTTGAAATGGTTTATATACAGGGGCGTAACTACCGGCATAGAAGACGTAGCGGTCGCTTTGGGACCCGGCGTTTTTGGGGGGCCCGGACCCAGCGCCGCTACGCTGCTATTACTTATCCCTGCCGGCTGCCGCTGTCGCCGCTCTGCACCTCACTCCGGGTCTTCATGCTTCCTGGTTGTGACCGGCGGGCGCAGGCAATGACGTCATTGCCTGTGCGCCGGAGGAGGAAGCATGAAGACCCGGAGGAGCGCGGTCTCAGAGCGGCGACAGTGACAGCAGGGATAAGTATAATGATGTATTCCTTTACAGGTGTGCAGCAGCAAGAGGGGAGGGGGCCCTGTATACCACCACTGGGGTCTGTATATACCACCACTGGGGGCCCCAGTCTGGGGCCTGTATATACCACCACTGGGGCCTGTATATACCACCACTGGGGGCCCCAGTCTGAGGCCTGTATATACGCCACTGGGGCCTGTATATACCATCACTGGGGCCTGTATATACCACCACTGGGGCTGCTGTATATACTGCTGGGGCCTGTATATACCACTGGGGAGGCTGCTGTATACCAATGGGGCTGCTGTATATACTGCTGGGGCCTGTATATACCACTGGGGAGGCTGCTGTAATACTGCTGGGGCCTGTATATACCACTGGGGAGGCTGCTGTATACCACTGGGGCTGCTGTATATACTGCTGGGGCCTGTATATACCACTGGGGCTGCTGTATATACTGCTGGGGCCTGTATATACCACTGGGGAAGCTGCTGTATACTACCACTGGGGAGGCCTGTATACCACTGGGCGGGGCCTGTATACCATCAGGGGGGGGTGTCTTGAAGGGGGCGTGTCATTGGGGGCATGTCTTGGAGGGGGCCTCGTTCAAAAGTTTGCTATGGGGCCCTGCCAGTTCTAGTTACGCCCCTGTTTATATACTTATTAAACACTAGGATAATCAATGTAGGAAAATATCCAGTTATTCATCTCTAAATATCAATGGTGGATTGAGAACATACAAGGTGATGCCGCCGACAGTGTACAACGCCCAAGATACGCCATGTGCTATTCACCTTTAATGTGCCATTGAACCGATTGCACAGTAATTAAACAGACGGTGTGTGCTCAAAATTATCCAGGAGAGCAAAAAAAGAGAAATCTTCCCGTGTCCTAGTGCAGTAGCTCACCACTGAAGCACTTATTAGAAGAAAAATGTATATAATTCCCATCTCTACCTGTCGTGCCCCAGGAGAGACTCCTGTACCTACAAGGGTAGTATCCAGGTATATTCCTCCCTTAAGTGCAATACTCACACCTCCGGGTCTAAGCAGGGCTGCGGAGTCGGAGTCAGAGTCCATTTTGGTGGAGTCGGATTCAGGGATATTGAGGAGTCAGAGTCGGATGTTTGGCTTACTGACTGCACAGCCCTGGGTACAGGAGTCTTGCTCTATAAGCGTCTTCTTGTGAATGTGGAGGTACGTATTAAGACTTGATTCACAGAGCCCTAAGGCACTCAATGTCTGCTGATGTATTTGGTAGGTGCCAAGTCCATATGGGTTCTTACCACCTTTGTGCCGACATAGGGTGCGCTAGATGGCGATTCTCCCCTGATAAAATGGGCAGCACATTACAGGCACCATTCTACATCCGTAATAGAATACCATGCATGATGAGAAAGCCACAGGTCCTTCTTCCCCATAACCATGACAAACACAGTTTTACATGCAGTATTACAAGGCAGCAATTCAGATGAATGGCAGTATTGTAATACAAGGACCCCTTTTTCCAGGATTAGAAATTCATGGATCTTTCCTTTTAGAAACCGCACCCCACCTGTCCATGGCTCATGTCTGGTATTGCAATGGAGTCCTATTCACTTACATAAGGATGAGCTGCAATGCCAGACACAAGCCACAGTCAGGACTACTGCTGTTATTGAAAGAAAGCCAACTATTGTTTTGCTTTTTTAATCCCATAGGCTTTTAAGCTCCCGTCACACACAATGACACACCAGAGATCCCGACAACGATATGACCTGGTAGGGATCGCTGTTGCGTCACTTTGGGATCGCTGGTGAGATATCAAACAGTCAGATCTCACTAGCGACTCAGCAATGATCCGGAATGATAGGAGGTCGTTGGGAATTGTCCTCTCAGGGTAGTATTGAGATCGTTGGTCGTTGTCCCCTTCAACACAGCGATGCAGCGTTCTCAGCGGGAGACCGAAGACCAAAAAATGACCCAGAGCACTTTGTAACGATCAGCGATCTCACAGCAGGGGCCTGATCGCTGCTAAGTGTCACACATAACGAGATCATTAGTGAGATCGCTGTTACATCACAAAACCTGTGACGTTACAACAATCTCGCTAACGATCTCGTTATGTGTGACGGGGGCTTCAGTCTCCTCCAAGTCACTTCTACCACTTTTTTCCAAAAATAAGACAAGGTCTTATATTATTTTTGTTTACAAAAAAGGGCTAGGGCATATTTTTGGAGGGCTAATTTGTTTTCCTTGAACAACAATCACACATTTACCTTGAAGATGTCTGGTCAGCTGTATTATAATCTTAACCTAATTAAACATTCACAATTGCTGGTGCAGTGTCAGTGTCTCTTATGGTAACACTTACTGGCACCTCTAAACACTGTGTGGCAGTGCACCCTTCTCTAGGCGGCCTGGAGGGGGTAGGAGAGGAATCTGGGCTGGACTTGGGAAGGTGGTTGTGATGTCACACGTGGCTCCTTCTGCAGGAGCTGGCTGGAGGGATCCAAGAGGCGGCACTTGGGAGGCAGGAGGTGGACCCTGGAGTGCAGCCAAGTCCACACCATAGCGCAGTAGCGCTGGGAGGTGGGACCCAGGAGGTAGGATTTGAGATGCAGGACTCAGGAGGGGTGAGCAGATTTTAAGCCTGCTCAGTGGTGGGAGGAAGTGGCAGGACTATTTGGGAGCTACATTATGCCCATTCCAGTGCCACAGGCCATAGGTTATGTCTATGTGATTATAGTGACATAACCCAGAGTCACATGACAAACTGGCGCTGGAGGAGCCGACTAACTAGGGCTTATTTTTGGAAAAACATGGTAGCAGGAGGTTAGTTTTTCCTGCATTACATCTTTGCTTGGTGTACAAATTGCAAACGCCATGAGACAGTATAGTGTGCTTCAAGATTAATAAAGGAATTCACACAATTAAGCCTCAATCATGAATGAAAGTATATAGAAAGATATGCCTATTTGTTCCACCTTTGTGTTCTATACGTTTTTGCTCCTTATTGAGTTTCCGAATGGTCTGCTTTTCATCCGAAGTGCTTTGTTGTAAACCATGATAACTAAGGGTTAACAATTTTTTTTAGCTGTTTTTGTAATACGGAATCTTCCCTGCAACAATAAATGGAATTAATTTGAATCTGTAATATCCGTCCGTGGTCTACTTTTTCTTGGAGATTACCGCTCATTGTAATCTTTAGACAGATGCTAGAAGTTGTAGCATGAAGGCAATATTTTACCATCTGGTTACCATTGTTCAGATCGAGTCGTCTAGCTCCATCAGACCATTTTCAGCTCCATATTCCCGATATGACTTCACCAATAAAAATGTATCTGTCATCATGGGGTGTCTGTTTTACTCTATGGAAAAATCCAACAGCCTACACTTTGCTACGCAGAAATAAAATAAAAAAAAAAATGTCAGGGGGATCAGGAAGATCGCACCACTGCCGCCAATTGTCAGGACAATAGCACAATTGAGGTATGATTGATGGATGAAGCAATAGCTACGATTGCTACGTAGCAGGTTAACCTTGAACGTATAGTTTATACACATCTGATCCCACCCTTGACCAACAACCATCTAGGGAGAATCCAACACATGGGTATAGAATATACTTATGTACAATCACTGCAAGCTCCGAAATAACTGGGAAAAAGAACTGGTTGCCACCTCCAATAGTTTATCACACGCAGATTAGACGCCTGTTACTGCAGTAGTAATGGTGAGCCTCACGAGGCTTCAGGGGTGCGGTTTATAGAGCAAGAGGAACAAAGCTATTACATTTTATATACAGTATGAAATTCATCAATGAGGCAATGCTTATAGAAACATACAAAAGATGTTCCAAATGGACATACACACACAACTTAACTATCCATACCAACCCAGCTTATGCCACAGGGACACAACAAATGCTGGGTACGTGGGCACCTATCGACATGCTCAGAGGACCTTTCTGGTACATGAACCAAACGAAATTAAAAAGGAGATGTGAACAGAGCCTTACACATGGACGTGTATTACTGACCTAGGGGGCGGCCATTTAGATCCTGTTTATCAAACTAGTAAGGTTGTGGTCAGGGGGTCTCTACGTAGTAAGGTTGTGGTCAGGGGGTCTCTACTAGTAAGGTTGTGTCAGGGGTCTCTATGTAGCTTGTGAAGTTAGAGGGCTCATTTTAAAGTTGTGAATATGTCCCTGGAAACAGGGGCCTAATTGCAAAACAAAACTGCAGTCTGTGAGATGCTGAATGTCCAACACATGAACCAGTTGTATTCAAGTATCTTGTGTTTACCAGCCGAGGCCAACTAACATGCAGAAGCTCGTCATCTGGAGATCTTCCTCCCCTTCAAAAGAAAATCCCCACCAATGCGACCATTCATTCCCATCTTCCTTGATGCCTCCTACCAGTAATCATAACAAGGTTACTAGCATGTCCCTGGACCAAGCTGACACATGCTTTACATTTCTGAAAATTAGAACACAGCTGTAACCCAAATTATGCCTTTTCCTTCCGGACCAACTTCAGTATCTACTGGCTCTGCTTCTACAAAGAACTGTGCACGTTTTCTTTTTGGAGGAGGAAAAATGTCCCCAATGGATGCACGCAAACAACGACAGATTTATTTTGTACGAGAGATAATGTGGGCTCATCAAGACATGCCTGCCCACCAGGAATGGGTGCAATCAACCCCCTGGTTGGAGGGATTACCAGCGCAGGTTCTCACCTGCTATCCTTCAACCTGACCATGTCAACTTTTTACAAGTTGCAGCATGACAATAAATCAACATGACAGTGGTGTTAATGTGTTTCCCAAATGCTGTCACTGTGGGTTAAGATCTGGTAACCTTTTACCCCCAGTAGATGTTTGTTTAGCAAACTAATGGCCTATATATCAGAGACTTTTACTTGTCAGGAAAGTCCTTTTAGCAACATTGTAGGATACTTCCTAATAGTTAAGAGTCATAAAAAAACCCTTACATTAGTGTTAGTGAGAAACCTGATCATGCAAAATAATAAAAAAACATTGGACAACAATAAATCCTTTTAAACGGTGCAGGAATTTGCTGATAACAATGTTTGTTAAAAGCCCCCAAAGTACAGTTGGAAACCTGCTGTTAATTCATATCTGATACAGAAAAAACTACACTGTGTGCAGAATTATTATGGAAATGAGTATTTTGATCACATGATACTTTTTATACATGTTGTCCTACTCCAAGCTGTATAGGCTTGAGAGCCAACTACCAATTAAAGTGATCCTAAACCCAGAAACTGACCCCCCGTATCTTTCTACCTGTCCCTGCACCCCCTCTTATCATTTCTAGCCATCCCTTTTGCAGAAAAAAATCGCTTTTGTAAATTAAGAGAAAAAGTTATATTACTTTGTCCTGTGTGAGTTCTCTGTTTCTGAGCAAGCCGCAATGGGCGGGGCCTGTCTGCTGCTGCCTTGTAATTATGCACGCCCCTCTCTGCTTCTAAGAGCCTGGCCGCGTCATGAAATGGGCGGGGCTAAATTGGGTCATGCCGGAGCCCCGCCCCTTTCATGATGCGGCCAGGCTTTTGAATTGAGGAAAATCAAGCGTGAAGCTGCCAAGATGCCATTTGCCACCAGTTTTGCCATATTTTAGAGCTGCAATGTTACTGGAGTATCAAAAATCACAAGGTGTGCTATACTCAGGGACATGGCCAAGGTAAGGAAGGCTGAAAAACGACCACCTTTGAACAAGAAATTTAAGATAAAACGTCAAGACTGGGCCAAGAAATATCTTAACACTGATTTATGGACTGAAGAAATGAGAGTGACTCTTGATGGGCCAGATGGATGGACCAGAGGCTGGATTAGTAAAGGACAGAGAGCTCCACTCCGACTCAGACACCAGCAAGGTGAAGGTGGGGTACTGGTAGGGGCTGGTATCATCAAAGATGAACTTGTGGGACCTTTTCGGGTTGAGGATGGAGTGAAGCTCAACTCCCAGATCTACTGCCAGTTTCTGGAAGACAACTTCTTTAAGCAGTGGAACAGGAAGAAGTCGGTATTGTTCAAGAAAAACATGATTTTCATGCAGGACAATGCTCCATCACATGCATCCAACTACTTCACAGCGTGGCTGGCCAGTAAAGATCTGAACCCCATAGAGAACCTGTGGTCCCTCCTAAAAATGTGAGATCTACAGGGAGGGAAAACAGCACACCTCTCGGAACAGTGTCTGGGAGGCTGTGTGGCTGCTGTACGCAATATTGATCGTAAACAGATCAAGCGACTGACAGAATCTATGGATGGAAGGCTGTTGAGTGTCATCATAAAGAAAGGTGGATATATTGGTCACTAATTTTTTTGGGTTTTGTTTTTGCATGTCAGAAATGTTTATTTCTACATTTTGTGCAGTTATATTAGTTTACCTGGTGAAAATAAACAAGTGATATTGGAAACTAGTTAGACAGTCGTTAATTTTCTTTATTAGAACGGGAGTAAGGTCAGGGGAAGAAGTGTATAGTTGTGTGTCATCAGCATAAAGATGGTACTAAAAGCCAAATATGCTGATGGTCTGTTCAATTGGGGCTGTGTAGAGAGAGAAGAGAAGAGGTCCAAGGACTGAACCCTGAGGGACCTCAATAGTGAAAGGAAGAGGGGAGGAAGTGGAGCCAGCAAATGATACACTGAAAAAGCGGTCAGAAAGATAAGGTAGAGAACCAGGAGAGAGCTGTTTCCTTGATGCCAATGGAGTGCAGCATGGAGAGTAGGAGATGGTGGTCAACAGTGTCAAAAGCTGCAGAGAGATCAAGAAGAATAAACAGAGAGTGGTCACCATTGCGTTTTGCTGTCAGAAGGTCATTGGTCACTTTGATGAGGGCAGTTTCTGTAGAATGTAAGGGGCGGAAACCAGACAGTAATGGGTCTAGAAGAGAGTGAGTGGAGAGGTAACGGGTGAGGCAGGAGTAGACCAGGTGCTCCAGGAGTTTAGAGATAAACGGGAGATTGGAGACTGGTCTGTAGTTATTTGTGCAGGATGGGTCAAGAGACGTTTTCTTTAATGATGGAGTAATGATAAAGTGTTTGAAGGAGGAGGGGAAGATGCCAGAAGAGAGGGAGAGATTGAAGATTTTGGTTAGGCGAGTGTGAAAACCGGAGAGAGAGAGAGGCTGGAGTAGGTGTGAGGGGATGGGGTCAGCGGTGCATATGGTAGGACAAGAGGACGAGAGGAGCCTGGAGACTTCTTCTGTGACTGGGTCAAATGTGGTTAGTGAGCCGGAGGAAATGTGGGGACAGATAGGGGTAACAGCGTTTTGAGGGTGGGACATCAGCACAGAGGTGAGTGATAAGGGCCTGCACTTTATTATTATTATTTATATTATTATATAGCACCATTAATTCCATGGTGCTGTACATGAGAAGGGGTTACATACAAAATTATAGATCTGGTTTACAGTAAACAAATTAACAATGACAGACTGATGCAGAGGGGAGAGGACCCTGCCCTTGCGGGCTTATATTCTACAGGCCAATGGGGAGGAAACAGTAGGTCAGGGTTGCAGCAGATCTGGTCGTGGAGATAGTAGCTCTGGTGGCGGTGGGGCGGCAGCTCCGGAGGTGGTGGGGCTGCGGCTCGGTCATTTCAGGCTGTAAGCTTTCCTGTTCAATGCACCATGGACTCCCGCTCCACTGCGCTGGCGCGAATGCGGCTGTCACTCACCGCGCCGACCAGAGGAAGGGCAGCAAATTTGAAAACTTCAGGATGGGTTTAGCAGCCTGGACGGGCAGCGAGGACAGCATCCACCAGGTCTCAGTAGGGGGCCAGCTCTGGACATAATAAAAGTCCCTATTTCAGGTATGAGGGGCCTGTCTGGGCACATACAGGGGTTACTAGAACACATTCACATCATGTAAATGCTGGTAGGCATAGTTTAAAATGCCCAAAGGGGGTGACAGGTTCCCTTTAAGAATTGTATAGTAATTTTTCAGTCTAAGGGAAGAGGTGTCACTTTAAATTTGTGTGGTGCACCATTAAAGTATATTTGAGTGCAATATATATACAGAATGCCTGGATGTCTGCAATCTGATGTCTTATACTAGAGAAATCCCCGTTTTAAGGGCTGGTTACAGATCTCATGGAGAATCTGCCTCCAGAGCTTATTATAAATAAAGAGGAGTTACCAGTGTAAGGCTGCGTTCACACGTTGACTATTTGTCGCTTTTTTTACGCGCTTTTTTTTAAGGGGAAACACGTGCGTAAAAAAACGCGACAGAACAACTTCAACTGCGCTTTTTTACGCGCGTTTCTTCCAGTGCTTAATGGAGCCTATGGAAGAAACGCGCATAAAAAACTGGAAAGAATTGACATGTTCATTCTTTTTACGCGCGCGTTTTTTGCTCCAAAAACGCTGCATAAAATTACGTGACGTCTGAATGGCACAAAGTGAATGTCCATTCACTTTGCAGGGAAATGCAGACGCACATGTGTTTTTGGAGCAAATACACGCGTAAAAAAACGTGCCAAATACGCAGCGTGTGAACGCAGCCCGAGACATGTAATGACTGACTGCTCTCCTGGTCTCACATTGGCAATGCCAGCTTTCATAGAAAATTAGCTTTGAAGGTAGATTCTCAGATCTGTGTCCAGCCCATAGTTTTTAACAGAAAAACGTGAATTTACCAGGAATAAAACAGTTTAGGCAGGGTAATCCTACTGACTGACTCCCTTAATCCATGCTAGAGTGCTTTCATTTATGGAAGTTTCAGGGGTTGGACCTTTGCAGACCTTAATATATCAAGGCAAAATGCCATCACTTTTTAAGATGGTAATATGCCTATAAAACCTGACTTTCATAGACATTACATGTCACACAACCTACTTCTCTGTACACAGGCTGCTTTCACATCAGTGATTTCTGTCAATCGCAGCAGATCAAGCAGGTTTATCGCATCTGCCACGGAACGGATCACTTGCGGCAAGACTTCGTTCAGCACAGTTCATTCTCTATGGGATTTGCAGTTATGTGCGGTTTTGCAAGATCTGGCAAATCCGGCACCTGCGGCTAAGGAAAAATAAAAACGTTGCAAGTGCCGGATCCAGCAAAGCTGCAAGTGCTGCACATGACCGCAAGTCCCATAGGGAATGAACTGTGCTGAACGCAGTCCTGCTGCAAGTGTTCTGTTACACAGCAGATGCGGCAAAACTGCCAAATCTACCACGATTGACAAAAATCGCTGATGTGAAAGAAACCTATAGCTATGTGCAGACGGCCAAAAAGTGATGCAGAATTTTCTGCATCAATCTACATCTGCTTTTAGTAGCTATTATGCACCAAAAGTGTTGCACTTTTGCTAGATAATGTATGTATAGGGACATACTAAAAAGAATGAAGAAAAGGAATAAATAAAAAGAATGAAGATAATAATTTATTACCAAAAGATTATGTAGATGTAAAAAAGGTTTCTTGGGTATCTTAGATATGGAATGAACACATATCCCATATAACCAGGTGTATATTATGTTACCTGAGCATTTATAGGTGTGGAATGAAGATGGAATATCAGTAAATAATAGGAAAATTAACACATATGCCCCATAACCAGGTGTATATTATGTTACCTGAGCATTTTAGGTGTGGAATGAAGATGGAAATCAGTAGATAATAGGAAAATGAACACATAGCCCATATAACCAGGTGTATATTATGTTACCTGAGCATTTTAGGTGTGGAATGAAGATGGAATATAAGTAGATAATAGGAAAATGAACACATATCCCATATAACCAGGTGTATATTATGTTACCTGAGCATTTTAGGTGTGGAATGAAGGTGAAATATCAGTAGATAATAGGAAAATGAACACATATGCCCCATAACCAGGTGTATATTATGTTACCTGAGCATTTTAGGTGTGGAATGAAGATGGAATATCAGTAGATAATAGGAAAATGAACACATATCCCATATAACCAGGTGTATATTATGTTACCTGAGCATTTTAGGTGTGGAATGAAGATGGAATATCAGTAGATAATAGGAAAATGAACACATATCCCATATAACCAGGTGTATATTATGTTACCTGAGCATTTTAGGTGTGGAATGAAGATGGAATATCAGTAGATAATAAGAAAATGAACACATATCCCATATAACCAGGTGTATATTATGTTACCTGAGCACTATAGGTGTGGAATGAAGATGGAATATCAGTAGATAATAGGAAAATGAACACATATCCCAAATAACCAGGTGTATATTATGTTACCTGAGCATTTTAGGTGTGGAATGAAGATGGAATATCAGTAGATAATAGAGGAATGAACACATATCCCATATAACCAGGTGTATATTATGTTACCTGAGCATTTTAGGTGTGGAATGAAGATGGAATATCAGTAGATAATAGGAAAATGAACACATATCCCATATAACCAGCTGTATATTATGTTACCTGAGCATTTTAGGTGTGGAATGAATGTGAAATATTAGTAGATAATAGGAAAATGAACACATAGCCCATATAACCAGGTGTATATTATGTTACCTGAGCATTTTAGGTGTGGAATGAAGATGGAATATCAGTAGATAATAGGAAAATGAACACACATGCCCCATAACCAGGTGTATATTATGTTACCTGAGCATTTTAGGTGTGGAATGAAGATGGAATATCAGTAGATAATAGGAAAATGAACACACATGCCCCATAACCAGGTGTATATTATGTTACCTGAGCATTTTAGGTGTGGAATGAAGGTGAAATATTAGTAGATAATAGGAAAATGAACACATATCCCATATAACCAGGTGTATATTATGTTACCTGAGCATTAGAGGTGTGGAATGAAGATGGAATATCAGTAGATAATAGGAAAATGAACACATATGCCCCATAATCAGGTGTATATTATGTTACCTGAGCATTTTAGGTGTGGAATGAAGATGGAATATCAGTAGATAATAGGAGAAAATGACACAACATATGCGCATAACCAGGTGTATATATATGTTACCTGAGCATTTTAGGTGTGGAATGAAATGGAATATCAGTAGATAATAAGAAAATTGAACACATATCCCATATAACCAGGTGTATATTATGTTACCTGAGCATTTTAGGTGTGGAATGAAGATGAATATCAGTAGATAATAGGAAAATGAACACATATGCCCATAACAGTGTATATTATGTTACCTGAGCATTTTAGGTGTGGAATGAAGATGAATATGTAGATAATAGAATGAACACATATGCCCAATAACCAGGTGTATATTATGTTACCTGAGCATTTTAGGTGTGGAATGAAGATGAAATATCAGTAGATAATAGGAAAATGAACACATATGCCCATATAACCAGGTGTATATTATGTTACCTGAGCATTTTAGGTGTGGAATGAAGATGGAATATCAGTAGATAATAGGAAAATGAACACATATCCCATATAACCAGGTGTATATTATGTTACCTGAGCATTTTAGGTGTGGAATGAAGATGGAATATCAGTAGATAATAGGAAAATGAACACATAGCCCCATAACCAGGTGTATATTATGTTACCTGAGCATTTAGGTGTGGAATGAAGATGGAATATCAGTAGATAATAGGAAAATGAACACACATATCCCCATAACCAGGTGTATATTATGTTACCTGAGCATTTTAGGTGTGGAATGAAGATGGAATATCAGTAGATAATAAGAAAATGAACACATATCCCATATAACCAGGTGTATATATATGTTACCTGAGCATTTTAGGTGTGGAATGAAGATGGAATATCAGTAGATAATAAGAAAATGAACACATATCCCATATAACCAGGTGTATATTATGTTACCTGAGCATTTTAGGTGTGGAATGAAGATGGAATATCAGTAGATAATAAGAAAATGAACACATATCCCATATAACCAGGTGTATATTATGTTACCTGAGCATTTTAGGTGTGGAATGAAGATGAATATCAGTAGATAATAGGAAAATGAACACATATCCCATATAACCAGGTGTATATTATGTTACCTGAGCATTTTAGGTGTGGAATGAAGATGGAATATCAGTAGATAATAAGAAAATGAACACATATCCCATATAACCAGGTGTATATTATGTTACCTGAGCATTTTAGGTGTGGAATGAAGATGGAATATCAGTAGATAATAAGAAAATGAACACATATCCCATATAACCAGGTGTATATTATGTTACCTGAGCATTTTAGGTGTGGAATGAAGATGGAATATCAGTAGATAATAGGAAAATGAACACATATGCCCCATAACCAGGTGTATATTATGTTACCTGAGCATTTTAGGTGTGGAATGAAGATGGAATATCAGTAGATAATAAGAAAATGAACACATATCCCATATAACCAGGTGTATATTATGTTACCTGAGCATTTTAGGTGTGGAGTGAACGTGAAATATTAGTAGATAATAGGAAAATAAACACATATCCCATATATCCAGGTGTATATTATGTTACCTGAGCATTTTAGGTGTGGAATGAAGATGAAATATCAGTAGATAGTAGGAAAATGAACACATATCCCATTTAACCAGGTGTATATTATGTCACCTGAGCATTTTAGGTGTGGAATGAAGATGGAATCTATGTAGATAATAGAAGAATGGACACATATCCCATATAACCAGGTGTATATTATGTCACCTGAGCATTTTAGGTGTGGAATGAATGTGAAATATCAGTAGATAATAGGAAAATTAACACATATCCCATATAACCAGGTGTATATTATGTTACCTGAGCATTTTAGGTGTGGAATGAAGATGAAATATCAGTAGATAATAGGAAAATTAACACATATCCCATATAACCAGGTGTATATTATGTTACTGAGCATTTTAGGTGTGGAATGAAGATGAAATATCTAATATATAAAACCACAAGCGATTTGTGACGTCAGTTCCGTCACTTTGCACACACTTCCGTAACTTTGTCCCAAGGTACACCCGCTCAGGGTGGACCAAGACGGCCGCCCTTAGCGGGACGACCGTGGTGAGCCAGCCGGGAGATGACCGCCGTTAGCTGATCGTCTCCCGGCTGGCGACCCGCTGCCCGGAGCTGAGCTGCGGCGCTCCCCGGCACGGAGCTCTGTGGCGAGGCTGCCGGGAGACGACCGGCGTTAGCCGGTCGTCTCTCTCGGCAAGCGATACGCTCGCCGGAGCTACGCCACCGTAGGGGCCCATTCACTTTCAAATTTGCAGCCATGCGCGAGCCGCCTCTCTGATTGGTTGGCGCCAGCGGCGAGCGACCATTTAGAAGAGCGCTGCGGGACACGCACCCATAATTCCAACATGAAGCCTTCCCGCCGGATTTCAAATATGGCACCATGTTTCCTCCCGCTTCTCCCCTCATCTCTGCTGAAGACTTTGCCACCTTCTTCAAGGAGAAGATCGACAAGATCAGAAGCAGCTTCGGTCCACTATCCCCACACCTCCCCTTCCCACCTACACTGCCCTCCTCCTCCATCAGCCACTTCCCCCCCATAACTGAAGACCAACTCTCCTCCCTCCTGTCAAAATCACACTTCACCACCAGCACCCATGACCCGCTCCCATCCCACCTCATTCCCAAACAAACCTCCATTTTCATCCCAGCCCTCACCCACCTCTTTAACCTTTCACTTAGCACGGGTACCTTCCCCTCGGCCTTCAAACACACCCTAATCACGCCCATCCAAAAAAAACCCTCACTTGACCCTACCTCTGTCTCTAACTATCGCCCCATATCTCTTCTCCCATTCGCCTCTAAGCTACTTGAACAACAACTGTCCTCTCACCTCTCCTCGTGCTCCCACTTCGACTGCCTACAGTCCGGCTTCCGACCCCTCCATTCCACCGAAACAGTCCTGACCAAAGTCACCAACGACCTACTGACCGCCAAGAACAAACACCACTACTCCATCCTGCTACTCCTTGACCTGTCTGCCGCCTTCGACACGGTTGACCACTCCCTTCTTCTCCGGATCCTGGAATCCCTTGGCATCACCCACCTTGCCCTCTCCTGGATCTCCTCATACCTAGCGGACCGGACCTTCAGTGTCTCCCACTCCCACACCTCCTCCTCACCCTACCCCCTTTCAGTCGGAGTCCCCCAAGGTTCGGTCCTGGGACCCCTACTTTTCTCCATTTACACTCTCGGCCTAGGGCAACTCATCGAATCCCATGGCCTCCAGTACCACCTCTATGCCGACGACACCCAAATCTACCTGTCCGGCCCTGACATCACCTCCCTACTCTTGAAAATCCTTCAATGCCTTTAAGCCATTTCATCCTTCTTCTCTGCTCGCTTCCTTAAACTCAACATGGACAAAACTGAATTCATAGTCTTCCCCCCAAGAAATTCCACCCGACCTCCCAACCTATCCATCTGCGTCAACGACTGCGCCCTCTCCCCAGTCCCCCAAGCCAAGTGCCTCGGGTAATCCTTGACTCCTCCCTATCCTTCAAACCCCACATCGAGGCCCTCACCACATCCCTCCGGCTCCTGCTCAAGAACATCTCACGGATCCGCTCCTTCCTCACCCACGACACCGCTAAAACACTCATCCATGCTCTTATCATCTCCCGCCTTGACTACTGCAACCTCCTTCTCAATGGCCTCCCGGCTGACTCCCTCACACCTCTCCAGTCTATCCTCAACTCCGCTGCCCGACTCATCTATATGTCCTCCCGCTACTCCCCTGTCTCCCCCCTCTGCCAAGCCCTTCACTGGCTACCAGTCTCCAAGAGATCCCAATTCAAAACACTAATCATGACGTACAAAGCCATACACAACCTGGCCCCACCATACATCTCTGACCTGGTCTCCCGATACCTACCCTCACGTAACCTCCACTCCTCCCAAGAACTCCTCCTCTGCTCCCCCCTCATCACCTCTTCGCACAACCGAGTCCAGGACTTCTCCCGGGCATCTGCCTTACTCTGGAACTCCCTACCCGAACACGTCAGACACTCTCCTACCCTGAGTAGCTTCAAGTGTCACCTGAAGACTCACTTGTTCCGTCAAGCCTACAACCTGCCATGAGACCCAGGCGAACACCCATACCTGACATTCCCCCATCCTACTGTATCCTAACCCACCCCTCATAGACTGTGAGCCCTCGTGGACAGGGTCCCCTCCTGTACCTGTACGTCCTGATCGCCTAGATTTAGTGTACTTGTTCTTGTCTCCCTCATCCTCATGTAAAGCGCCATGGAACCTAATGGCGCTATATAAATAAATAATAATAATAATAATGTTTCGCGGCGCGATTCTGATTGTCGGCGCCAGGCGGAGCCAGAGGGCGCGCACGGCTGCATTCCCCACTCACTGCATCGTTTCCTTTCGAACCCGCTCCCCCTGCAGCCTCCGCCCCTACCTCCGCCTCGCCTCGCACACTCCTCACCCTCCCCAGCCCTCCGCCCCCTCCCCTCCACACCCTCGCTCTACCCACTCTCCAGCCTCCAGGCTCCTCCCTCACCTCCGTCCCCCTCTCACCCTCAGCTCCCTCCCTACCCCCCTACGCCCAGCTCTCCTCCCTCCCGCACCTCCCACCCCCGCCTCCCTCTCTCACCCCTCCTTACCCCTCCACTCGCTCCACTCACTCGTCCTACCCACCTCCAGCTCCGCTCTCCTCACCCTCCATATGCAATGTACAGTATGTGTAATATATGTGTATGTAATATAATTTGTAAATGATGTGTGTTATATATATATATATTTCTACATGTTTAGAGATTTGCATGTGTCTACATATAATGTGTGTGTATCTAATATATTAAAGACCAAGGCACTTCCGTCACTTTGTCCGCACTTCCGTCCCTTTGTCCACACACACACACACACTCCGCTATACTTACCACCGGCCCAGCGTCCGCCGCCTGGATCCTCAGTCGACATGTCGCCACCCCCGAACTACTGGATCCAATATGGCGTCCAGGAAGACTCGCCAAACTTCCCGGACGCCATATTTGATACAGATGTCCGGGGCCGCCGACATGCTTTGTCCAAGATGTCGTCCGGGAAGTCTCGGCACACTTCCCAGACGCCATATTGGATCCAGTCGTCTGGGGGCGGCGACATGTCGACTCAGGATCCAGGCGGCGGGGAAGATGCAGGGCCGGTGGTAAGTATACCGGAGTTGTGTGTGTGTATGTGTGTGCTGAACACTCTGCCCACGGCGCTGCGCTGACCACTCTGCCCACGCCGCTGCGCTGACCACTCTGCCCACGCCGCTGCGCTGACCACTCTGCCCACGCCGCTGCGCTGACCACTCTGCCCACGCCGCTGCGCTGACCACTCTGCCCACGCCGCAGGCGCTGACCACTCTGCGTACGGCGCTGCACTGACCATGCTGCCCACCGCGCTGCGCTGTCCATGCTACCCTGACCACTCTGCCCACGGCGCTGCGCTGACCACTCTGCCCACGCTGCTGCGCTGACCACTCTGCCCACGCCGCTGTGCTGACCACTCTGCCCACGCCGCTGCGCTGACCACTCTGCCCACGGCGCTGCGCTGACCACTCTCACCGCACTCACTGCTAACCACTTAGCCACCGCACTCACTGCTAACCACTGAGCCACCGCACTCACTGCTAACCACTGAGCCACCGCACTCACTGCTAACCACTGAGCCACCGCACTCACTGGTAACCACTGAGCCACCGCACTCACTGCTAACCACTTAGCCACCGTGCAGTGCCAACCACTGAGCCACCGCGCAGTGCTAAGCACTGAGCCACTGTGCAGTGCTAAGCACTGAGCCACCGTGTACTGCTAACCACTGAGCCACAGCACTGTGGTAACCACTGAGCCACCGAGCACTGCTAACCACTGAGCCACCGCGCAGTGCTAACCACTAAGCCACCGCGCAGTGCTAACCACTAAGCCACTGTGCAGTGCTAACCACTCAGCAACCGTATACTCTGCTACCCACAGAGCCACCTGTATACACACAATTCATTTCACCGCACTCCCCTAACTATTACTAAATAAACTATATATGGATTCTAGACTACCCGATTCTTTAGAATCGGGCCGCCATCTAGTCTACATATATTCCATCTTCATTCCACACCTAAAATGCTCAGGTAACATAATATACACCTTGTTATATGGGATATATGTCCATTTTCTATTTATCTACTGATTATTCCATCTTCATTCCACACCTAAAATGCTCAGGTATCATAATATACACTGGTTATTTGGGATATGTGTTCATTTTCCTATATCTACTGATAGTTCATCTTCATTCCACACCTAAAATGCTCAGGCTAACATATTACACCTGGTTATGGGCATATATGTCATTTTCCTATTATCTACTGATATTACCATCTTCATTCCACACCTTAAAATGCTCACGGTAACATATATACACCTGTTATGGGGCATGTGTGTTCATTTTCCTATATCTACTGATATTCCATCTTCATTCCACACCTAAAATGCTCAGGTAACATAATATACACCTGGTCTATGGGAATGTGTTCATTTCCTACTAATCTCTATATTCACGTTCATTCCACCTAAAATGCTCAGTTAACATAATATACACCTGGTTATGGGGTCATATGTGTTCATTATTCCTATTATCTACTGATATTTCCATCTTCATTCCACACCTAAAATGCTCAGGTAACATAATATACACCTGGTTATATGGGCATGTAGTTCATTTTCTATTATCTACTGATATTCCATCTTCATTCCCACACTAAAATGCTCAGGTAACATAATATACACCTGGTTATATGGGCATATGTGTTCATTTTCCTATTATCTACTGATATTCCATCTTCATTCCACACCTAAAATGCTCAGGTAACATAATATACACCTGGTTAATGGGCTATGTGTTCATTTTCCTATTATCTACTGATATTCCATCTTCATTCCACACCTAAAATGCTCAGGTAACATAATATACACCTGGTTATATGGGAATGTGTGTTCATTTTCTATTATCTACTGATATTCCATCTTCATTCCACACCTAAAATGCTCAGGTAACATAATATACACCTGGTTATTTGGGATATGTGTTCATTTTCCTACTATCTACTGATATTTCATCTTCATTCCACACCTAAAATGCTCAGGTAACATAATATACACCTGGTTATGGGCATATGTGTTCATTTTCCTATTATCTACTGATATTCCATCTTCATTCCACACCTAAAATGCTCAGGTAACATAATATACACCTGGTTATGGGGCATGTGTGTTCATTTTCCTATTATCTACTGATATTCCATCTTCATTCCACACCTAAAATGCTCAGGTAACATAATATACACCTGTTATATGGGTATATGTGTTCATTTTCCTATTATCTACTGATATTCCATCTTCATTCCACACCTAAAATGCTCAGGTAACATAATATACACCTGGTTATTTGGGATATGTGTTCATTTTCCTATATCTACTGATATTTCATCTTCATTCCACACCTAAAATGCTCAGGTAACATAATATACACCTGGTTATATGGGATATGTGTTCATTTTCTATTATCTACTGATATTCCATCTTCATTCCACACCTAAAATGCTCAGGTAACATAATATACACCTGGTTATATGGGATATGTGTTCATTTTCTCTATTATCTACTGATATTCCATCTTCATTCCACACCTAAAATGCTCAGGTAACATAATATACACCTGGTTATATGGGCTATGTGTTCATTTTCTATTATCTACTGATATTTCCATCTTCATTCCACACCTAAAATGCTCAGGTAACATAATATACACCTGGTTATATGGGATATGTGTTCATTTTCCTATTATCTACTGATATTCCATCTTCATTCCACACCTAAAATGCTCAGGTAACATAATATACACCTGGTTATATGGGCTATGTGTTCATTTTCTTATTATCTACTGATATTCCATCTTCATTCCACACCTAAAATGCTCAGGTAACATAATATACACCTGGTTATTTGGGATATGTGTTCATTTTCCTTATTATCTACTGATATTCCATCTTCATTCCACACCTAAAATGCTCAGGTAACATAATATACACCTGGTTATATGGGATATGTGTTCATTTTCTATTATCTACTGATATTCCATCTTCATTCCACACCTAAAATGCTCAGGTAACATAATATAACCTGTTATATGGGATATGTGTTCATTTTCTTATTATCTACTGATATTCCATCTTCATTCCACACCTAAAATGCTCAGGTAACATAATATACACCTGGTTATATGGGCTATGTGTTCATTTTTCTATTATCTACTGATATTCCATCTTCATTCCACACCTAAAATGCTCAGGTAACATAATATACACCTGGTTATATGGGATATGTGTTCATTTCTTCTATTATCTACTATATTCCATCTTCATTCCACACCTAAAATGCTCAGGTAACATAATATACACCTGGTTATTTGGGATATGTGTTCATTTTCCTACTATCTACTGATATTTCATCTTCATTCCACACCTAAAATGCTCAGGTAACATAATATACACCTGGATATATGGGATATGTGTTCATTTTCCTATTATCTACTGATATTTCACATTCATTCCACACCTAAAATGCTCATGGTAACATAATATACACCTGGTTATGGGGCATATGTGTTCATTTTCCTATTATCTACTGATATTCCATCTTCATTCCACACCTAAAATGCTCAGGTAACATAATATACACCTTGTTATATGGGATATATGTCCATTCTTCTATTATCTACTGATATTCCATCTTCATTCCACACCTAAAATGCTCAGGTAACATAATATACACCTGGTTATTTTGGGCATATTGTTCTTTTCTTTTATGATTTCATCTTCATTCAACTAAAAGTCAGGTACATATTCACTGTTATTGGATATGTTCATTCTAATACTATATTCCATCTTCATTCCACACCTAAATGCTCAGGTAACATAATATACACCTGGTTATATGGGCTATGTGTTCATTTTCTCTATTATCTACTGATATTCCATCTTCATTCCACACCTAAAATGCTCAGGTAACATAATATACACTGGTTATGGGCTATGTGTTCATTTTCTATTATCTACTGATATTCCATCTTCATTCACACCTAAAATGCTCAGGTAACATAATATACACTGGTTTATGGGATATGTGTTCATTTTCTCTATTATCTATGATATTCCATCTTCATTCCACACCTAAAATGCTCAGGTAACATAATATACACCTGGTTATATGGGCTATGTGTTCATTTTCCTATTATCTACTGATATTCCATCTTCATTCCACACCTAAAATGCTCAGGTAACATAATATAGACCTGATTATATGGGCTATGTGTTCATTTTCTTATTATCTACTGATATTCCATCTTCATTCCACACCTAAAATGCTCAGGTAACATAATATACACCTGGTTATATGGGCTATGTGTTCATTTTCTTATTATCTACTGATATTCCATCTTCATTCCACACCTAAAATGCTCAGGTAACATAATATACACCTGGTTATTTGGGATATGTGTTCATTTTCCTATTATCTACTGATATTCCATCTTCATTCCACACCTAAAATGCTCAGGTAACATAATATAGACCTGATTATATGGGCTATGTGTTCATTTTCTTATTATCTACTGATATTCCATGTTCATTCCACACCTGAAATGCTCAGGTAACATAATATACACCTGGTTATATGGGCTATGTGTTCATTTTCTTATTATCTACTGATATTCCATCTTCATTCCACACCTAAAATGCTCAGGTAACATAATATATACCTTGTTATATGGGATATATGTCCATTCTTCTATTATCTACTGATATTCCATCTTCATTCCACACCTAAAATGCTCAGGTAACATAATATACACCTGGTTATTTGGGATATGTGTTCATTTTCCTACTATCTACTGATATTTCATCTTCATTCCACACCTAAAATGCTCAGGTAACATAATATACACCTGGTTATATGGGATATGTGTTCATTTTCTTATTATCTACTGATATTTCATCTTCATTCCACACCTAAAATGCTCAGGTAACATAATATTCACCTGATTATATGGGCTATGTGTTCATTTTCTTATTATCTACTGATATTCCATCTTCATTCCACACCTAAAATGCTCAGGTAACATAATATACACCTGGTTATATGGGATATGTGTTCATTCCATATCTAAGATACCCAAGAAACCTTTTATACATCTACATAATGTTTCTGTAATAAATTATTATCTTCATTCTTTTTATTTATTCCTTTTCTTCATTCTTTTTAGTATGTCCCGTATGTATATGTGATGCAGAAAATTCCCTTCTGTCCGCGCCCTGCAGCACACCACTTACCTTGCATATCGACAGGCACTTTAGGGTTTTGGCCGCGTCACACGTGGGTCAGGCACCCCCTACCTACATGATGGATGATGCAGCCAAAATCCAGACGTCACCATGTGCCAGTATGGGCACATAGCCTTACATAACACTTTAAAGAGGTATTCCCACCATAAATAACTGCATATTTGTGGATATTTCTACAGTGTGACAATGTACCACAGTATGAAGAAAACAAGTATTATTGCTTCTAAAAGCAAAACGAATACTGTAAGTATAGATTTAGAAATTGCAAAGAAAGGATTGCCCTGATATTCTTTGTTCCATTGAGTAACTTGCAGGCTTCTCGGGCAGCAGCTTATCTCCAGCTCACTGAAATCCTCATATTACATGCCATCTTTGCTTACAGCGGTGTAGGAGCAGATATATTTTTGGCCTAATATCTCATGTACATTTATTTATTTAATTGCTTATATAGCGCCATTAATTCCTGCAGTGCTTTACATACATCATTACTGTCCCCATTGGGGCTCACAATCTAAATCCTCCATCAGTACATCTGTGTAGTGTGGGAGGAAATCTGAGAATCCGGAGGAAACCCACACAAAACACAGGGAGAACATACAAACTCCTTAAAGGGATCCTGTCACCTCCAGAACGCCTCCTAAGGTACCAAAACATGTCCCTGCAGCTTCCTATCACTAATCTCACACTCCTTTTGTCTCCTAAAAGCATCCTGTGAAAGTGCATAAAAACGTTTTAATACTCACTCATTAGTGATTATAATTAGCAGGGGCTATATTCTTTAGTCCCTAGGGCGGGCTGTTTTGCAGCTCCAGGATCCACCCTGTCTCTGTCTGTGTGCTTTGCTTGTGCAGGCTTTACCCTCCCCCCTCTCTATCACTCACAGAATGCAAATCATTAGTCCTGCCTTCAGCTCCACATCACAGCAGCACAGACAGAGAGAGGGTGGATCATTCAGGCTGCAAAACAACACGCCCTAGGGGCTAAAGAATATAGCCACTGCTAATTATAATCACTAGCGAGTATAAATCGTTTTTATCCACTTTCACAGGAAGCTTTTAGGAGACAAAAGGAGTGTGAGATTAGTGATAATATGCTGCAGGGACATGTTTTGGTAGCTTAGGAGACGTTTTGTAGGCGACAGGATCCCTTTAAGGCCCCTTCACACACTACATCGCTAACGATGTCGCTGCAACATCACTGGTTTTGTGACGTAACAGCGACCTCTTCAGTGACGTTGCAGTGTGTGACACGCACAAGCGACCTGGCTCCCGCTGTGAAGTCGCTAATCGCTGCATGTCGCTCAGGACCATTTTCTGGTCCTTGGTCTCCCGCTGGTCAGCATGGATCGTTGTGTTTGACACCATAACAACGACTTCGTTAGCGACTCCGAACCCGGCCACGTAGGTGTGCTTTTGAGTTCCCTTTCCCGTTCCCTAGCTCCGATTGGTGTTCGCTGCTGCGTTCTGATTGGCGGCTTTCGCTGAAAAATGGCAACTTACTAGCGCTTCCGTCCTTTGTTTCAAAGCTACTTTGTTCCTCAGTGTGCTGGTTTGTGGATCCTAGAGTTCTCCAGGCTGCGATACAAGCTCAGGAACAAAAGGATACAAGTTGTACTTTTGGACATCTTTTCAAGCTTGGGTCGTCCATCACAATGCACTAGCAATCACCAATCGGAGCTGAGGGGGCGTGTTAAAGGACACCTAGATGTGTTCAGCGCCAAAACACCACGCCCTAATAATAGGTGTGGAGTCGTCAATCGCTGCTGTCTGATATGTCTCCAACGACCTGCGAGGTCGTTCAGCAGGTCCGTATTGCTGCTGTATCGTTGGATAGATCTGCCTGTTTGACAGCTCACCAAAGAGACTTTCCAGCGATGCCGGCCAGGTCGGGATCGCTGGTGGGATTGTTGGAAAGTCTGTGTGTGTGAGGGGGCCTTTACAGTCCACGGCTGGCTGCAGGCTTTTAAACCCGTCAGGTGTCCCATTTACTGATCAGCAAACATCATAGATGACAAACGGGATGTGTACAAGCCAAGAACATGAAAGCAATAACCAGGCTGTAATCTTTGTGGTGCCAATTATCATACTGTCCCAGCAATTGTTGTACTTGTAAACTGCTAATCACTTCTACTGTTCTTCTCAAATAATACCTGAGTGTGAAATAGACACTCGCCTACCATAAAGGGCAATCACACCGCAGACCTTTCATCATGACATCACATGGACACCTCACATTCCCACGCACAACAATGGTTCTCTATGTACTAATACAAAATACTAATAGTGTCTCGCTACAACAGCCATTAGGGCATGAAAATGAACCCAAACTCTCATTTCTTCCAATTAGTATCCTGCCCGAAGCTAAATGAAAAACCAAGAATCATGTAGAATTTTTAGACATTCAATAGGTTCCCGATGCAGTTTGATATAGTACAGAACTTCCATCTTCCAGGATCTCAGGGAGTATTAAAAGCTATGATCTTGATTTGGGTTAGTTTGGTGCTGGTATACATTGTTACCCTAGCTGGGGTTAGCATGGCGCTGGAAGGTCCTGATGCTCTGACTAGGGTTAGAGTGGTGCTGATGGGTTCGGTTGTCATGGCTGAGGTTCAGGTGGCGCTGGCTGAGGACATTGCCACGGTCTGATGTCTCGTTGACCCTGGTGTGGGCTTTTACCATGGCTGCGGTTTAGATAGACCTAGACATGGCCTGACCTAGGTGTGGTGGTCCTTTGAGGCCATTACTTGGTGGCAGCAGGCACATGATAAGGTAGAATGTATCATTTGTATAGAAGCACCTCAATCTCTATGTGTGCATGGAGTCTGTGTCATAAGATATATTAGCAAACTTCTAATATGTTAAACTAGCTGTAGAGCCCGGCGATGCCCGGGATGGTGACTAACTGTTCTTAGTCATAACAAAATAGAATGTGACTTATGTGCACAACATAGTAAATAAACAGAATATATAGCTGGCTATGAAAGGCCACGAAGGGGCGCGGCTATGAAGGGCCACAAATGGGGCGCGGCTATGTAGGGCCACGAAGGGGCGCGGCTATGAAGGGCCACGAAGGGGCGCGGCTATGAAGGGCCACGAAGGGGCGCGGCTATGAAGGGCCACAAAGGGGCGTGGCTATGAAGGGCCACGAAGGGGCGTGGCTATGAAGGGCCACGAAGGGGCGCGGCTATGAAGGGATGGAGCCATGTATGGAGCTACATACACACACATTAAATAGGCCCTTTTTTGGTGAAAGATTAAGACATGGGGTTATATATATATATATATATATATATATATATATATATATAGATGACTGTACACATACACTGAGCTATATATGTATATATATATATATATATATATATATATGTATATATACCGTATATACTCGTGTATAAGCCGACCCGTGTATAAGCCGACCCCCTACTTTTACCCCCAAAACCTGGGAAAACCTATTGACTCGTGTATAAGCCGAGGGTGGACCCCAGCACAGGTATACAGCCCCCAGCAGTGTGGTATACAGGCCCCCTCAGTGGTATACAGCAGCCTCCCCAGTGGTAGTATACAGCAGCCTCCCCAGTGGTAGTATACAGTAGCCTCCCCAGTGGTATATACAGCAGCCCCAGAGGGGTATACAGCAGCCCCAGAGCTGTATACAGCAGCCCCAGAGGGGTATACAGCAGCCCCAGAGGGGTATACAGCAGCCCCAGAGGGGTATACAGCAGCCCCAGAGGGGTATACAGCAGCCCCAGAGGGGTATACAGCAGCCCCAGAGCTGTATACAGCAGCCCCAGAGCGGTATACAGCAGCCCCAGAGCGGTATACAGCAGCCCCAGAGGGGTATACAGCAGCCCCAGAGGGGTATACAGCAGCCCCAGAGCGGTATACAGCAGCCCCAGAGGGGTATACAGCAGCCCCAGAGGGGTATACAGCAGCCCCAGAGGGGTATATAGCAGCCCCAGAGGGGTATACAGCAGCCCCAGAGGGGTATACAGCAGCCCCAGAGGGGTATACAGCAGCCCCAGAGGGGTATATAGCAGCCCCAGAGGGGTATACAGCAGCCCCAGAGCGGTATACAGCAGCCCCAGAGCTGTATACAGCAGCCCCAGAGGGGTATACAGCAGCCCCAGAGGGGTATACAGCAGCCCCAGAGGGGTATACAGCAGCCCCAGAGGGGTATACAGCAGCCCCCGCTGTTTACAGCAGCCCCCGCTGTATACAGCGGTACCCGGCTGTATACAGCCCTCCCCCCTGGTATACCGGGCCCCCCCTGTGGCAACCTGTAAAGGAAGCGATGATTATACTTATCGGGTCGCAGTCGCCGACGCCGCCGCTCTGTCACCGTCCGTCACCGCGCTCCTTCCAGTCTTCATGCTTCCTTCACCGGCGCACAGAAAATGACGTGCGACGGTGAAGGAAGCATGAAGACCAGGAGGAGCGCGGTGACGGACGGTGACAGAGCGGCGGCGTCGGCGACAGCGACCCGATAAGTATAATCATCGCTTCCTTTACAGGTTGCCACAGGGGGGGCCCGGTATACCACGGGGGGGGGGCTGTATACAGCCGGGTATATATATATTTTTTTTTTATTATTACCGTATATACTCGTGTATAAGCCGAGGGGGGACTTTTCAGCACATTTTTTGTGCTGAAAAACTCGGCTTATACACGAGTATATACGGTATATATATATATATATAATATATATATACGTATGACTATGTATCACACATTACACTCCCTGACAAAAGTTATGTCGCTTATCCATGTTATGTAAATAAAAGCTTATAACCTGACGTTAATTTATACAACCAATGGATGAATTTACTCTTTTGAAAGCTGAAACCCTCCCAAATGTGGTTTAGGTTAAGAAAATAAATTGGTATCGATGCTGAAATATTGATCATTTAATGAACACAGAATGGTCAGATTTTGGCAAGACAAAAGTTTTGTCGCCTGGTCAAATAATGCACCCAATCCTAGTTTACATCCTCACCTGTGCCCAGTAAATGATAGTGGCTGTGTATAAAAAGAAACCCAGCACCCCCGACCTTCACTTGAACTGCAACTTGAACTCTGACAACATGCCAAAAATTCACCCTGCGACCAAAGGCTTGATTATCAAGAGGCTGAAGACCAGATCCACTGCAGAGGTGGCTGGCACCTTTAATGTGTCTCAGAATCAAGTACAAAGAATTAAAAAATAAGATTTGAAGAGACTGGAGATGTGTTTGACAAGCCCAGGTCCAGCAGACCCCGCAAGACAACTGCTCAGGGGGAACGTTTGTTGGTTAGAAAATACAAAGCAAGCCCCTCTTTCATTGCAGCAGAGCTCCAACAGGCCTGGTCACCTCAAGTCCCTGTGTCAACTAGAACAGTTTGTAGGATTCTGTCTCGAAATGGCCTCCATGGTCGAATCGGTGCCCAGAAGCCTTCTAAACAGATGGACACTGGAAAAGTGGCAGAAGGTGGATTTCTCTGATGAATCTTTAGTAGAATTACACCACAGCCGCAAATTCTGCAGGAGACCTACTGGAGCCCGTACGGATCCCAAATACACCCAGAAAACAGTTAAACTGGTGGTGGAAAGATTATGGTCTGGGGTTACATTCAGTATGGGGGTGTGAGAAACATTTGCTAGGTGGAAGGCAATATCAATGGCCTAAAATATCAAGAAGTATTAACTACCTCTTATATTCCAAATCATAAAAGGGGTCAAATTCTGCAGCAGGATGGTTGCTCCATCTCATACATCCATCTCTACAACAAAGTTCCTCCAGGCAAAAAAGATCAAGGTTCTCAAGGATTGGCCAGCCTAGTCACCAAACATGAACATCAATGAGCATATTTGGGTTAGGATGAAAGAGGAAGCTTGGAAGACAAAACCAAAGAATCTAGATGAACTCTGGGAGGCATGCAAGACTGCATTCTTTGCTATTCCTGATGACTTCATTAATAAATTGTATGAATCATTGTTGAACAGCATGGATGCAGTCCTTCAAGCTCATGGAAGACACACAAAATATTAAATATGACTAATAGCACCACAACTTCATTCACCAATGTTATGCAACATATAATATCACATTACTTTCTGTGGGCGACAAAACTTTTGTCTTGCCAAAATCTGACCATTCTGTGTTCATTAAATGATCAATATTTCAGCATCGATACCAATTTATTTTCTTAACCTAAACCAAATTTGGGAGGGTTTCAACTTTCAAAAGAGTAATTTATACAACCAATGGATGAATTTAACGTTAGGTTATAAGCTTATATTTACATAACATGGATAAGCTGCATAACTTCTGTCAGGGAGTGTATGTTAATGATTCTTCCTCATACATCAGAGAAGTAGGCAATTTCAAACATGTGGTGTAAACTAACATTCCTAAAATATGTGATATTTATCAATCAGCAGGAACCTCAGATACATTTGGCCCATTTTAAGCCTGTGTAGTCTAAGGGGTACTTCACACACAGAGATATCGCTGAAATCAGTGACCTCGCCAGCGATGTCGCTGTGTGTGAAAAGCAGCAGCGACGGGGCCCTGCTGCGAGGTCGCTGATAGTTACACAACGATCAGGACCATTTTTTGCTGGTTGGTTTCCCGCTGTGCAGCACGCATTGGCGTGTTTGACGGCGGGAGACCAACGAGCGCTAGTTCTCGAGAATGCGGGCAGCGGCACCGCCACCAGCCACAGCGGCTTGCATAAAACTACATGTCCCAGCGTGCACTGAGCGGCCGGGTGCACAGAGTGCCCGATGTGTAACCAGGGTACAAATCGAGTAACTAAGCACAGCGCTGTCCTAGTAACCTGCTGTGTACCCTGGTTACCAGTCTGTACGCAGGAGAAGGCTGGTAACCAAGGCACACAGCGGGCAACTAGAACACCGCTGTACTTAGTTACCAGCCTTCTCCTGTTACCCAGTGATGTGGAGGTGGCTCCCTGGTCACTGAGATCTGCCTGTTTGACAGCTCCTAAGCGACCACACAGCGATGTGTCCAGCGATCCTGGTCGTTGTCGGGATCGCTGGAACATCGCTTTGTGTAACGGCACCCTAAGTTTGCACTGTTTAGGAATTAGACAAAACTAATAAATCAGCTCCAAAGTATCAATAAATTTAACAGCTATCAGTCTAAAATCCAAGTATTTATTTTCTGTGGATTACAAATTACATGGTACCAAAGCTGCAGCTGTAAAAGGCAATAGGTCTTTGCAGATTTCCAGCCTCTGGTGTAAAAACGGAAACCCCAAGTAACCCCAAGATGCAGAGCTTGTATTTACACAATGATTTATCTTGCTTACATAATCCAGGATGACCCCAATAATTATGGTTTAGCCAAGGAAGCAGTGACTATAAATAAATGTGGTCGGAGCCCCCACATCCCATGTGTGTTTAAGGATGTATCCCAGCTGGAAATCACTTTGTAAAAAAAAAAGCAGACTCTGAAATAGAGGGTCTCTAATGGGGGAACATCAACTCAAGGAAAGGGTTAAGGTGACAATCTCAAAGTTTCCAAACTTCAAAGAATAAGTGGCATTACCACTTACACCCATAAAACTCTGCTCCAAGGCTGCAGGCAGCTTCAGCTTTACAACATGTGGGAATGGCAACTTTTTACTGCAGTTTGTTTAAACTTCTCAACCGAAGCCATTCAGAAAGATTAATATAAAAAAAGAAAGCACCGCCTGGAAGTGGCCCAGTGTCTCCAGTGTGTAGTCACTTCATCTAAAACACATGCGAACAGTAATGTATCCTAAGGAATCCCAGCAGCTCCAGGGCTATCCTGAGCCACACTCACATGAAGGATGCCAGAGAGAAGAGGCCTCCTGTGGATTTACCACCCGGGAGAGGTTCCTCCCTATCCCCAAACACAGGGCAAACCACACCAAATGGTTAGAGGGACTGTGGTTGGGGGTTGTGAGCGCTTATGGAAAACATTATACACTAGTATAGCAAAAAGAATAGAGGAAAGACGATACAGAACACAAAAGCAACCATGGAAAAGAAGACGGCGGAGTTTAGAGTGAAGATTTGGGTTGGAATCACTTTACTAATGTAACACTTTATGTGTGAGCAAATCCGTAATGTATAAAATAATGAATCATTAAGGCTGAATTCACACGGAGGAGAGTTTGTGCTCCTTTTTTCTTGATCTGTTTTTGGTTTAGTTTTTGCACCAAAAATGGATCCTCTTTTTGCAAAGAAGCATCACAAACACATCATAATATAATAATATATTAATTCATTTATATAGCGCTATTAATTCCATAGCACTTTACATACATCAGTAATGCTATCTCTCTTGGAGCTATCTATACATCTTATCAGTATGTCTTTGCAATGTGGGAGGAAACCGGAGTGCCTGGAGGAAACCCACGCAAACATGGGGAGAACATACAAACTCCTTGCAGATGTTGTCCTTGGCGTCCTTGGTGGGAATTGAACCCAGGATCTCGGGACCAAAGGTTGCAGTGCTAACTACTTGAGCAACCGTGCCGCCCATCATCTATTTGTGTTCCTTTTGTTCCAGTTTCGGGGGACACAGACAAACACACAGACACACCTACTTCCCGACCCTGCGATACTACGTTGAGGTCCTACATCCAGGCACCGGCAGGAGCTGTCTGAGTAGTACGAGTAGTTACAGGACCTGTGCCCTACGTGACTTTAAGCCTACGTCACATGGTGCCAGGTCCTGTCAGTACCGTACCAGACTACCCACAGGTCTCGCCGCTGCCCGTGATGAAGACATCGCCAGGGCTCACTGAGGGATCGCGGGGAGGGTAAACAACTGGATGTAGGTGGTGCACAAAGAGCACCAGAAAAACACAGCAATAATTGATGCTCATTTTCTGGGTGCGCTTTCTGCACCACTAACTTAACAGTCAATAATGCTGACGTCTGCACAGCAAATTGTAAATCCCATTCACTTTGATGGCAGATGTTTTAAATGATCCGTTTTTGGCACAGAAAAAAATGCAGCATCAAAAACAGATCAAAAATGTCCAGTGTGAACATAGCCTAAGACTGTTAGGGCAAATGAAATGGGCTCCAACTGTAGGGAGACCAAAGAGTCTCCACCCCTGCACTCCCCCCAATCATCTCTAATATACTGGTGAACAGTATCTGTCCAAAGCCTGGATAACCACCAATAACAAGATGGCAAGAGGACACACCCCCAGCTACTGATTGGCTTCAGCAGTGTCACCTTCTAAGCACTGGCTCCTCCCTCGATATAAAAACCGCAAATCCTCGCAGCGCACAGTGAGAGAACTGAACATCAAATGACTGCACAATTATCAATTTACACCGGACAACCCCTTTAATTCCGGTTTCTGACTGTGCACAGAAGACGGTCTGATCGTACCACATGTCCTAGGCAGTGGGTTGTGGAGTAGGAGATTGTGTCCATTTTAGGTGGAGTCTGATGAATCAGGGAAATTGAGTCGTCGGAGCTAGATGTGTGGCCTACTAACTTCACAGCCCTGGTAGGCAGGGGATAATGAAAGAGTATACAGCCATTACTGTACGCATTGCAATAATTCTTTCTTTGGAGGTAGAACTTTTTTTTACCAACAGGGAGAGGAATATTTTACCAAAAAAAATAAAAATAAAAAAATAAAATCAGTTATGATCCCGTGCTGTAATGTCTGTATATGCCACTTCACACACACATATATCGGAGTCCAATATCTGAACCAATCTCTGGTTGCAGTGAAATCATGGATACATTGCTCCATTTTGTGGCTGTGTACAACATGGAGCAATGTGTCCATGATTTCACTGCAACCAGAGATTGGTTCAGATATTGGACTCAGATATCTGTGTGTGTGAAGTGGCCTTAAGCTCTTTTGCATCTTCCCTGGCCCAGGAGATGTGGTATGATCAGACCATGTCTCTGTACAGTCAGACACATCCATTACACAGTACATAGCAGGGACACATATATAAGATGATCTCAGCACAGGAGATGTGTTATGATCAGACCATGTCCCTGTACGGTCAGACACATCCATTACACAGTACATAGCAGGGACACATATATAAGATGATCTCAGCACAGGAGATGTGGTATGATCAGACCATGTCCCTGTACGGTCAGACACAGCCATTACACATGACATAGCAGGGACACATATATAAGATTATCTCAGCAAAGTAATATTTTTTTAAACACATCCAATGTGGAATTTATTATTCCAAGATCTATTGATTAAAATGAACTTTGTGGGAAGACCCCTATAAAGCCCTCATACACAGACTAACATCCCACCAGTATCACAGCGGGTCTGCGCCTGGCTGTCTAATGTGTATAGAGTCTGCCTGACTCTACACCAAAAGATTATATTGACGACAGGGCAGAAAAGAATCCAGAATATTAGATTTCCAATGCTTCAAACCCTTTATATATTTTGGTCCCTTATACAGCATCAATAATTTCAGTGCTTTGCAGACATCACCACTGTCCCCATTTGGGCTCACAATCTAAATTCCCTATCGGTATGTGTTTGGGAACCCACGCAAACACAGGGAGAGCATACAAACTCCTTGCAGATGTCATCCTTGGCAGGATTTGAATCCAGGACCCCAGCGCTGCAAAGCAACACTGCTAACAGAGAGACCTGGAGCACAATCAATGACATACTATGGTAGCTTGGCAGTGCATCTCACAGAACACAGGAGCACTTGGCCGAGCCACAACCTAGGTCAGTAAATGTAAGGTAAAGGGACTTTAGTCTTGTTCTCCTCAGGTAAGGCACTCACAGTGTAATGTTTTGGCAGACACAGCAGCGATTCAGCCACCCTGTTCTTCTTATACGACTTTCGCCTATACTCAGGGTGAAAAAAACTCATTTAACCCCATGGTCACCTATCTTTTCTCATTTATTTATGTCTATGTCAATGACCAGGTTTAATTGTACAACTAAATATTGGGGTGCTAATAATTCAAACTGATAGGGAACAATATAAAATACAGGTGAGAACTGTAACAATCATGAAAATGCTGAGCTATAATAAAATTACTTATCAGAAAGCATATAGGGTGTGGATACAATGATAGTTCATGCAACGGAAAATGACCAAGAATAGTAATATCTGCGATTGCTTTTACTAGGTTGTAGATTAAAAGGCTATGAGCAGTATCATGACATGCTTTACATGTCCGCACTTCAGGTCATGTGCATTAGGACTCCCTGAAGTCAAAACGCCTACACACTACTTCAGAGTAATGCACGTGACCGGAAGTGCGGGCAACTTCCAATCAAGAGCAGTGATATTCTATGGAGCCAGGACGCGTACACTCGGCTTCAGAACGTTAATGCCATGAGGAGAACAAAGCACAGCTTTGTATAGCGCTAGCAAGGCCACCCCCACAGGGGCAGAATAACATGCTAAGTGGACCGACTAGTTTGAGAACTAAGACCCCCTCAACTAGTCAAAGCCCTAATTTGCATACCATACAGATCTGTTTGTGTGCAAGGAAATGAAAGCACTATTAGGCAGGGAATTTTGTTATGTGCACACAACTGCTGGTGGTTATGGGGGCACGGAGGACCTGACAGGTTTACGTTAATTGACTTTTGTTAAATTTTATAATGTAAAGCTACAACAATGAATAAAAAAAAAAATCAAATCAATATTCGGTGTGACTACCCTTTGACTTCAAAAAAGCATCGAAGCATCAGTTCTTCTAGGTACACATGCACACATTTTTTAAAATGATCTCATCAGGGAGGTTGTTCTAAACATCTTTGAGAATCGACCACAGATCTTCGGAGTATGTAGGTTTGTGCAAATCCTTCTGTCTCTTCATGTAATTCCACATTGACCTGATGTGGAGATCAGGGCTCTGTGGGGACCATACCACTTCCAAGACTCCTTGTTCTTTTGTATTTGCCTCTGTCTCAGCACCAGGGGCGTAACAATTGGGGATCACAGTTGCGACAGGGCCTGAGCCTATAAGGGGCCCATGCCTCCAGCTCGCCCCCTGCGCCCACCGATCCGATCGCCCACTTCACAATGGATGTGCGTCCCCAAAGACGCACATCCATGTGGCCGTATGGCAGCACATGACGCTTGGGGGCCAGTGCGTCAGGGAGGGGAAGGGGGAGCCTCCTGCTTCCAACTACTGCCAGCCCCGCCCCTCACTTCCTCTTACAGCTGGGTTTCCTTGTGCATTCCATTGTGGAACGCATACATCAGGCTGGTGCCGCCCCCTTCACAATAGTAGGCGACACTTCCTGTTTTATGAGTTCCACAGTGGAACACACACCGGCACCGCAGCCTCCTGAGGCTTCAGTAAAGGAGACCAGAGCAGCGGGGGAACAGGGAGAGGCAAGTGAAGATTTATTTTTTTGCGTACACGATGGCCAGAGGATTACAGGGTTGAGACGAGGGGGTGTATTATACAGTATGGAAAGAGGAGGCTGCAAAAGAGAGAGAGAGAAGGCTGCACTAGAGACTGAGAGGAGGCTGCCCTATATGAGGAGAGGAGGCTTCACTTGAGAGAGGAGGCTGCACTATATGAGGAGAGGAGGCTGCACTAGGGAGAGGAGACTGCACTAGAGAGAGGAGACTGCACTAGGGAGAGGAGGCTGCACTAGGGAGAGGGGGCTGCACTAGGGAGAGGAGGCTGCACTAGGGAGAGGAGGCTGCACTAGGGAGAGGAGAGGATGTACTATATGAGGCTGCACTGTATAGAGAGATTAGGCTGCACTATATGAGGCTGCCCTATATGAGAAGAGGAGGCTGCCCTATATGAGAGGAGGCTGCACTATATGAGAGGAGGCTGCACTATATAGAGAATAAGCTGCACTAGAAAGAGAAGGCTGTACTATATGAGGCTGCACTATATGAGGCTACACTATATGTAGAGAGGAGGCTGCATTATACTATACAGTGCCTACAAGTAGTATTCAACCCCCTGAAGATTTAGCTGGTTGACACATGCGGAATTAACTTGGCATTGTGACATTTGGACTGTAGATCAGCCTGGAAGTGGGAAATGCACTGCAGCCAAAAAGATTTTTTTTTTTAAAGCGTTAAAAGTTAATTCAGAGGGTCATTTATTATTCAACCCCTAAAACCACCAGCATTCTGTTTGGTCACCCTAAAGTATTAAGAAGTAGTTTAGGCACAAAGAACAATGAGCTTCACATGTGTGGATTAATTATCTCTTTTGCCAGCCTTTCCTGACTATTTAAGACCCTCCCCAAACTTGTGAACAGCACTCATACATGGTCAACACGGGAAAGACAAAGGAGCATTCCAAGGCCATCAGAGACAAGATCGTGGAGGGTCACAAGGCTGGCAAGGGGTACAAAACCCTTTCCAAGGAGTTGGGCCTACCTGTCTCCACTGTTGGGAGCATCATCCGGAAGTGGAAGGCTCATGGAACTACTGTTCGCCTTCCACGGCCTGGACAGCCTTTGAAAGTTTCCTCCCGTGCCGAGGCCAGACTTGTCCGAAGAGTCAAGGCTAACCCAAGGACAACAAGGAAGAAGCTCCGGGAAGATCTCATGGCAGTGGGGACATTGGTTTCAGTTAATACCATAAGTAACGTACTCCACCGCAATGGTCTCCGTTCCAGACGAGCCCGTAAGGTACCTTTACTTTCAAAGCGTCATGTCAAGGCTCGTCTACAGTTTGCTCATGATCACTTGGAGGACTCTGAGACAGACTGGTTCAAGGTTCTATGGTCTGATGAGACCAAGATCGAGATCTTTGGTGCCAACCACACACGTGACGTTTGGAGACTGGATGGCACTGCATACAACCCCAAGAATACCATCCCTACAGTCAAGCATGGTGGTGGCAGCATCATGCTGTGAGGCTGTTTCTCAGCCAAGGGACCGGCCATCTGGTCCGCATCCATGGGAAGATGGATAGTACGGCCTACCTGGAGATTTTGGCCAAGAACCTCCACTCCTCCATCAAGGATCTTAAGATGGGTCATAATTTCATCTTCCAACAAGACAACGACCCAAAGCACACAGCCAAGAAAACCAAGGCCTGGTTCAAGAGGGAAAAAATCAAGGTGATGGAGTGGCCTAGTCAGTCTCCTGACCTTAACCCAATTGAAAACTTGTGGAAGGAGCTCAAGATTAAAGTCCACATGAGACACCCAAAGAACCTAGATAACTTGGAGAAGATCTGCATGGAGGAGTGGGCCAAGATAACTCCAGAGACCTGTGCCGGCCTGATCAAGTCTTATAAAAGACGATTATTAGCTGTAATTGCAAACAAGGGTTATTCCACAAAATATTAAACCTAGGGGTTGAATAATAATTGACCCACACTTTTATGTTTAAAATTTATTAAAATTCAACTGAGCAACATAACTTTTTGGTTTGTAAGATTTATGCTTCTGTTAATAAATCCTACTCTCGTTTGCAGTTTGAAGGCTCTAACTTATTTGCATCTTATCAAACCACCTAAATCTGCAGGGGGTTGAATACTACTTGTAGGCACTATATGTATGGCTATGAGGCTGTATTATACTATATAGAGAACCATGAGGCTGTCTTATAGTATACTGAGGGCTTTGAGACTGCATTATATTCTACGAAGGACTGATGCTGCATTATACTGTATAAAGGACTATGAGGCTGCATTATACTGTATAGAGGGTGATGAGGCTGCATTATACTATATGAAGAGTGGATAATGGGGGTGCATTATAATGAATGGATGACTATGGGGGGTTACCTTATGAATAGGGGTCAATGGGATGCATTATAACACATAGAGGACTATGGGGGTACATTGTAGTATATGAAGGAATATGGGAATGCATTATAATACTTGGAGGACTATGGTGACGGGAGGAGAAGATCATATAAACCAGGATGGGGGCCATATATACCACGATAAGAGCCATATACCAGGATGAGGGACATTTATACATAATGAAGAGGAGGGGGGTCAATTTGTGGGTCTTTATAGGATTTAGAACATTAAACAGGGCCCATACAACTGACCTGCGTGCGTGGGGATGGGGGGGGGAGGGGCGGGTCTAAACTTTGCAACGGGACCCACAGACTCTAGTTACACCACTGCTCAGCACTGAACCTTTCAGCCTTTCAGCAAGCTTTATTAGGATACCAAACCTGAACAAGAACCAGACGTACAGTTAGAGGTTTGTGATCAGGGTTCAGTACCGGAAACTACTTTTCAGTTTGGGTTCGTTCATCCCAAACTACAATTTTATAGCAGGTACTGGGGATTACAACCATCAAAGTGCAACACAGGAGGCATGATGCGCGTGTGTGTGTGTGATGTTTATTTAAGGTATCTATACAGTTATCTTATAACTTTGAGATAATGGCTATCAAGAACATATCTCCATTTGTGGATTAATGACATGGGGACAGCTGGACAAAGCAATGTCTTCGGTTTTGTTACTGAATCTAGAGAATGTCAGTTCTTGTATTACACAGCTCTTAATAACACTGCAACATGAAACATGCAATGCAATGCACAGTGCTATCACACAGACCATGCCGATGCCATCTTGTGATATACTCCAGCCTGACACGATTTATTTTTAAGCTGAAATCTCATATTAATGTCCCTACAGGAGCCGGTACTAAAATGGAGCATTCCCTATTTTTAGGACATACAAGCTATAAACAAGTGTAAATACTCCTCACTAAACACGGATTGAATGTAACACCAGGCCCGGACTGGTAGGCGGGACTACCGGGACTCCTCCCTATGGGCCGGTGGTGGGGGTGTGGCCGGGGGCCGGTGCTCCTGCTCCTCCGGCCGTAGGTCGGCTGTAAGTCATTGCGCGGTGGCCATCATGCACAGATGCAGGCCGGAGTCCCCAGCCCTGTCACTGCCTGCCTGCACTCTCTGCACCCTCTCCTCCCCTCTATTAGACAAACTAATCTGTCTTTTCAGAGGAAGAGGGGAAGGGGTGTGTGCGGGGTCGGGGGCCACACCTCCATCCATGTAGACACAGGGAGCTGAATGACCCCGGAAATACCAGCACCTGCGTTTCCGGGGTCAGAGGAGCTGTAATCAGCTCCCCGTGTCAGAGAGGAGCAGAGAGTCGGTGCAGTGCAGTGACGTCCTCATTCTCAGCAAACTGCAGGACGTCACCACAGAGTGAGGAGGAGGATGACATGGGGGCCAGGAGGAGGACGAGCCTGGTGCCAGCAGGAGGACACAGGAGGAGATCGAGCCTGGAGCCAGGAGGATGACATGGGGGCCAGGAGGAGGACGAGCCTGGAGGCAGGAGGATGACACAGGAGGAGCAGTAAGTATACACAGCTCATGGCCCTGAAGATGGGGGTGGGGGGCAGGAAGGCTAATTTTCCCCTCAGTGAGTAATAGCAGGCTCTCCTGCCCTGCACAGCCTGCAGTAATCACTCCCCCACACACATCTGATTGTCTTCTACCTATATGTGATTCATTATTAATGCACATAATTGCAGCCAGACCTCAGTGTAAATATGATCCCTGCAGATACATGTCCAGAGGGCAGTATATACACCCTGGACTCTATTAACTCTCTGTGACCATTGTTCTTACACCTAGGTGAAATCTTTCATGGCTGCAGGAATTATTCTGCTTCATAGACCAGTCTAAGGCTGCCTTCACATTAGCGTTTGTGAACGCTGCGTATCGAACGCAGCCAAACGCTTGCGCACTTGTTTAACATGGGAACGCATGTGCCTGCGTTTGGCTGTGTTCGGTCGCGTTTGCGTTCAGATGCGCACAATTTGTGCGCCCTCCGAACGCAGCTTGTTGCATTTTATGTGCGGTCGCGGGCGCTTGTTTTATCTGCAAGCGCCCGCAAGCGGACAAACAATGCATGGATCTCAATGGATCCGCAGTGTCCTCCGCAAGACAGCACAGGAGAACGCTGCGGATCTCATTGAAATCTCTCCCGGTGGCCGCCGCTAATCAGCAGCGGCCACCGGAAGATCATGCAGAGCCACAGCTGATCTCCCGCCGGTGTCAGCGGGGAGAAACAGCTGATCTGACAGCTGTTTAAATCTCCCGCACTGACACCGAATAGGTGATGCCGGTGCGGGAGATTTGAAGCAGCGATCAGCTGCGACTGCACAAAAAATGCAAAAGGCTGCATTCGGAGGGCGCAAAAGCAACCGAACGCAGCCAAACGCAGGCACATGCGTTCCCATGTTAAACATAGGAACGCAGTGCTCAAGCGTTTGGCTGCGTTCAGTACGCTGCGCTTGCAAACGCAAGTGTGAAGGCAGCCTAAGCATGGGGAATAGGAGTATAACTACAGACCATGATTTACATACCCGAACCTAGGAGGAATAGCTCATGTATCACATAAAGTCACATTTTACTCTGTACCCAGGAGCTTCAATCTGTCTGTGTGCCTGAGCACAAAAGTTATTATAAGTATATAGTGTATAGGATAATACATCTAGTTTGGAAAATATGTAATGTAATATGGAGTAAATTAAATAACATACACTATATTGTATATAAACAGTATAAGGGATAGTAGTGTACAACATCTATTAATATCAAATGTGCAAAGTGTAACAAAAGATCAATAATAATAAAAATTACGAAATGTCTATTATATAGCATAGGATACATTATATAATACAATCTATGTAATGCCTAGTAAACAGCATATAACATAGTAAATAATGGTAGTATAGAAGGAAAAGTACAGTACTGTACAACACGTGGTATAGTAATATGGAGAGTGTATATACTGTATAGAGTAGAGCAGGGGTCTCAAACATGCAGCCCCCGGGCTTCAAAGTGTGGCCCTCGGCACTGTGGACAATGTAAGGACGCCGGGATCCACTGTGCAGGTGGCCACCACGGTGCAGTGTGCTGGGGACTGCGACTTTATTATCACTTCCTGCGGCCGCTACGACAAGCTCCGAGACTCCTTCCCTCAGCTACATCAATGGAAGCTGGCGAGCCAATCGTATCACAGACTCGCAAGTGACGTCATCCAATCAGAAACCTCAAGTGATGTCATACACCAACGTCACTTGCGGGTCTGTGATCTGATTGGCCCGCCTGCTTCCATTGATGTAGCTGAGGGAAGGAGGCTCGGAGTTTGTCGTAGCGGCCGCAGGAAGTGATAATAAAGCCGCAGTCGCCGGCACTATGCACCATGGCGGCCCCTTACACAGCGTGCCGCGGTGGCCCTTTACACAGCGCACCGTGGCGCCCCCCTGCACAGTGGATCCCGGCATCGTTAAGGTGTGTGTGTGTGTGTGTGTGTATGAGAGTGTGCCTGTGTGTATGAGAGTGTGTGTGTGTGTAGAAAGTGTGTGTGTATGAGAAAGTGAGTGTGTATGAGAAAGTGTGTGTGTGTATATGAGTGTGTATGAGAGAGAGAGTGTATGAAAGTGTGTGTGTGTGTGTATAAGAGTGTGTATGAGAGAGTGTGTGAGTATGTATGAGAAAGTGTGTGTGTATATGAGTGTATGTATGAATGTATGCATGTGTGTATGTGAGTCTGTAAAAGTGTGTGTATATGAGTATGAGAAAGTGTGTGTGTATGTGAGTGTGTATGAGAAAGTGTGTGTATAAGAGTGTGTGTATATGAGTGTGTATGAGAAAGTGGTGTGTGTGTATGAGAGTGTGTGTGTGTGTGTGTGTAGAAAGTGTGTGTGTATGAGAAAGTGAGTGTGTATGAGAAAGTGTGTGTGTGAGTGTGTGTGTGTATGTGAGTATGTATGAGAAAATGTGTGTATATGAGTGTGTATGAGAAAGTGTGTGTGTGTGTGTATGAGAGTGTGTGTGTGTGTGTGTATGAGAAAGTGAGTGTGTATGAGAAAGTGTGTGTGTGTATGAGAGTGTGTGTGTATGAGAGAGTGTGTGTATATGAGTGTGTATGAGAAAGTGTGTGTGTGTGTATGAGAGTGTGTGTGTGTGTAGAAAGTGTGTGTGTATGAGAAAGTGAGTGTGTATGAGAAAGTGTGTGTGTATGAGTGTGTGTGTATGTGAGTATGTATGAGAAAGTGTGTGTATATGAGTGTGTGTATGAGAGTCTGTGTAAAAGTGTGTGTATGTGAGTATGAGAAAGTGTGTGTGTGTGTGTGTGTGTGTGTGTGTGAATGAGTGAGTGTGTGTATGTGAGTGAGTATGAGAAAGTGTGTGTGTGTGTATGAGAGAGTGTGTGTGTGTGTATGAGAGAGTGTGTGTGTGTATGAGAGAGTGTGTGTGTATGAGAGAGTGTGTGTGTATGAGAGAGTGTGTGTAGAAGAGTGAGTGTGTGAGAGTGTGTGTGTGTATGAGAGTATGTATGTGAGAGTGTGTATGTGCGTGTATGAGAGTGTGTGTATGAGCGTGTGTGTGTGTGAGTGTGTATGAGAGACTGTGTGTGTGTGTGTGTGTGCGCGTAAGAAGAAGCGCGACCAGGTTGGGACATCACTACAAAGTGGCATCAGGATGAGGACATTTCTACAAGAAGAGGACCAGGATGAGGACATTACTACAAGAGGACCAGGATGAGGACATTACTACAAGAGGACCAGGATGGGGACATTACTACAAGATGACGGTCAGATTGGGGACATTACTACATGAGGAGGACCAGGATGGGACATTACTACAAGAAGGGGATCAGGATGGTGACATTACTGCAAGAATGACCATAGTGGGGGACATTAATATAGGATGGGGACCAGTATGAGGACATTATTACAAGAAGGGAACCACGTTGGGGACATTACTAAAAGGAGATCAGGATTTGATCATTACTACATTAAGCGAAAAATTCTGGAATTACTAAAAATGTCACTTAGTAATGCGGCCCTCCGATATCAATTTTTTTCTATGTGCGGCCCACCAACCCAGCCGAGTTTGAGAACCCTGGATTAGAGTATATCATGTATCGCATCCACTGTAACGTATTGTAGTGCAGAAGACAAGGTAAAGTACATAGTCATATAGAAAGTGTATACTGTGCTATGTATAATGTATAGTATATAGAGAATACATGCTGATATATATTTTATGCTATGTAGTATATAATGAAATCTATCTAGTGTAGGTTGTGTATACAGTGTACACTATGTCCTGTATAACATGCAGTGTATGGCGTATACTTTGTAGTTTATAGTGTGCGCTCTGTGGTGTGTAGTATATAATATACCATATCATGCATAGTATGTATTATACCACTATCTGCGTTGTTATATATATATATATAACAATGCAGATAGTGTGTGTGTATATATATATATACACGGCACAGTACCAATTCTCCTGTCCTGTATACTGGGTGTTATCCTCTGTATCTGTATTATTCTGTATATATACACTGCACAGTACCAATTCTCCTGTCCTGTATACTGGGTATAATCCTCAGTATCTGTATTATTCTGTGTATATACACTGCACAGTACCACTTCTCCTGTCCTGTATACTGGGTGTAATCCTCAGTATCTGTATTATTCTGTATATATACACTGCACAGTACCACTTCTCCTGTCCTGTATACTGGGTGTAATCCTCAGTATCTGTATTATTCTGTATATATACTCTGCACAGTACCACTTCTCCTGTCCTGTATACTGGGTATAATCCTCAGTATCTGTATTATTCTGTATATATACTCTGTACAGTACCACTTCTCCTGTCCTGTATACTGGGTGTAATCCTCAGTATCTGTATTATTCTGTATATATACACTGCACAGCATCTCTTCTCCTGTCCTGTATACTGGATGTAATCCTCAGTATCTGTATTATTCTGTATATATACACTGCACAGTACCACTTCTCCTGTCCTGTATACTGGGTGTAATCCTCAGTATCTGTATTATTCTGTATATATACACTGCACAGCATCTCTTCTCCTGTCCTGTATACTGGATGTAATCCTCAGTATCTGTATTATTCTGTATATATACACTGCACAGTACCACTTCTCCTGTCATGTATACTGGGTGTAATCCTCAGTATCTGTATTATTCTGTATATACACTGCACAGTACCACTTCTCCTGTCCTGTATACTAGGTGTAATCCTCGGTATCTGTATTATTTTGTACATATACACTGCACAGTATCACTTCTTCTGTCCGGTATACTGGGTGTAATCCTCAGTATCTGTATTATTCTGTATATATACACTGCACAGTATCACTTCTTCTGTCCAGTATACTGGGTGTAATCCTCAGTATCTGTATTATTCTATATATACACTGCACAGTACCACTTCTCCTGTCCTGTATACTGGGTGTAATCCTCAGTATCTGTATTATTCTGTATATATACACTGCACAGTACCACTTCTCCTGTCCTGTATACTGGGTGTAATCCTCGGTATCTGTATTATTCTGTATATATACACTGCACAGTACCACTTCTCCTGTCCTATATACTGGTTGTAATCCTCAGTATCTGTATTATTCTGTATATATACACTGCACAGTACCACTCCTCCTGTCCTATATACTGGGTGTAATCCTCAGTATCTGTATTATTCTTTATATATACACTGCACAGTACCACTTCTCCTGTCCTATATACTGGGTGTAATCCTCAGTATCTGTATTATTCTTTATATATACACTGCACAGTACCACTTCTCCTGTCCTGTATACTGGGTGTAATCCTCAGTATCTGTATATATATATATATATATATACACTGCACAGTACCACTTCTCCTGTCCTGTATACTGGGTGTAATCCTCAGTATCTGTATTATTCTGTATATATACACTGTACAGTACCACCTCTCCTGTCCTGTATACTGGGTGTAATCCTCAGTATCTGTATCATTCTGTATATATACACTGTACTGTACCACTTATCCTGTCCTGTATACTGGGTGTAATCCTCAGGATCTGTATTATTCTGTATATATACACTGCACAGTACCACTTCTCCTGTCCTGTATACTGGGTGTAATCCTCAGTATCTGTATTATTCTGTATATATACACTGCACAGTACCACTTCTCCTGTCCTGTTGTCAGAGAGGTGGTATTGGACTTTGTGATTTTTAGCATTTAACTTGTTTAAATTGATTATCCCCAATATGGAGTCATCACTTCTCTTCTGTACAGGTGATGACTTTCCCTTCGCTGGGGATTTGACCGCTGGGACTCCACAATCCTGAGAAACATGGCTTTGAACAGTAACATGTGAATGGAGCTGTGGTTGATTATTCCCTTTGTTGCACCATTCACATGTTGCTCTTCAGATAACTCCTTTAAGAAAGTGATGAGGCCATGACAACGTAAAAGCAAATTTCACTGATCTGGGCTGATGGGTGATATAGTGTGTGGGCTGGTGAGATCTTTTTTCCAGCGCTGCTTTTTGGTCCCAGTCCGGCCCTGTGTAACACTATAGTTAGTATCCGTAAACCCTTGTGGTTTCCCCTCCTGGATTGTGGCCAATATAATGACGGAACATATGTTAAAAAGGCACATAGTGAGGTAAGGGCACAATCGTGCACTCACAAGCTCCAACCACAGGCTTCAGCTGCCCATGGACATGAGAGGAAAGTTTTCTGAAACAATCGATATAGTCAGCTATGGAGAAATAATATGTGCGATATTGACATAAACAACCATTCCAAGGCCCAATATCCACCATGTATCTAATTAAGGGGGCTACTGGCTATCTGAGGGGGGTTCCAATTAAATGTCTCAGCACGTCCTATATGGGCAATTTACATCTGCCTCACCTTACAGGATACGCCGACAATGCATTATGCTGTTTTGTTCCTAATTAATGGAAATGTCTTAAGAGCTGCAACCCCCCACATCCACATGCGCCAAAGGTATCCGGAACCAATGGAACAAGAGTGCAAATAAATGTGTCAGAAGCATTCATCACCTACACATTACTCCAATATACACAAGAGCAGACACCAGCCTAGAGCCATGCTTGACCCGCTGTATCCTCCAGGCTATTTGCACACAGATGTCCTTTCATCTATCATTGCTGTTGCTATACTACTCTGTCGTTAAAGAAGGCAGCAACGGTGGAAGAAATGGATGTTTATACATCATGTCAGAATGGTGGCTAGCTTGGAATTTTTTTAATTGGAAAAAGAGGATATTTTTATACCAGTTTGCATGCAATGATCGCAATGCTGGGCCAGTATTCAAGCCTGGAGGACAATTCCTATGAGCGATGCTATTGCTGCCCAATCAGATGTCGCCTAGCTTCATTAACCGGGGTAGGATTCAATGAAAATTACAAAAGTTATTAATTGAAATAGTAATTAAAATACACACAGCCCACACCTATATTCATTTGTATGTGCTGGCTTTCATGTTTGCATGTTTATTCCTCAAGGTTCTCCTATAATCATAAGGCCTCACATAGACAATGCCATGGGAGTGTTTTGCAAGCAAGCAAAAAAGACCATTTTTCATCAATTCGGGATCCGATGTTCATCGTTATACTTGATCCACAAGAAAACAGACATGTGAACTGTATTATAGACTATAATGGGTATGCGTTCTGTACAAGAAATATTTCTAAGGGCCCTTTCACATCAGTGGTTTTTGCTGATGTGCGGTAGATCCAGCAGGTGGCGCTGCATCTGTCAGATCCGCCGCCTAATGGCCGACTTGCGGCCCGGATCCAGCAAGCCCCATGCATTGTCTATGGGGCTTGTGGTCCGGTGCAGCAAGACAGCAGTTAGTCGGTGGATCTCGCAGATGCAGCGCAACATGTGAAAGGGGCCTAAAGCAGCCATTTGCATATTTAAACTTTGAAAAGAAGGTGGCATGGCCAATCAGTCTCCCAACGATGACTTGGTGATCTGAGAAATTTTAACATTTACTCCTTGTACCCCCTCTATCCAGGATAAACACAGACCTTGAAAGACTGACATATGAATGAGGCCTTACAGGGACACCCAGGGCATGTGCACACAGCGTCTTAAGCGAATCCGGCACGTTTTTCAAGAAGCAAACGCTTCAGGACTTGCTGACGTATTTTGTCCTGAAGCGTCTTTTGTGGCATTATCTTTGGCCGCTGGCTTTTTTAAATAATATTTTAACTTGTACTTGTGAAACTAGCTATTGACTTCATGCAGAAGCCGCCTGAGAATAGTCAGATCACTTCCTTTAATCACTTAGCGTCTTTGGAAGCCTTCAAGTCATTTTTACATTGCAGAGCATATGTTCATTATTTTGTACTATTTATTATGCATTGCTTATATAGCACCATCATATTTCGCAGAGCTTTATATACTACAGCAACACTTACCCCATTGGGACTCACAATCTAAGTTCCCTATCAGTATGTCTTTATAGTGTGGGAGGAAACCGACGCAAATATGAGAACATACAGACTCCTTGCAGATGTCGTCCTATATTAGCCCTAAGGCTGGTTTCACACTTGCATATTTTGCAATCCATTTCTATCCATATTGAAATGGATGGACACTGATCCTTTTTTGTCTCCACTGATTCTCAATGGTGATGGATTCATCTTGCGTGTGCATCCAGTTGTCACCGTATTGTCACAGATCCGTTTGTCTGCATACTTTTCATGTCCTCAAAAATGAAAAAAGGTTGCATTTTTGGGCTTGCATGAAACATGCAGACAAATGGACGCTCACGGATCCGTGACTATATGTCATGAATTAAATTGGAACTCGATGGAAAACTGATCCTTTTTGGTGGACTGAGCATGCTCAGAAGCAAGGTAAAGCTCCTCCTATCTCTGGTGACTGATGATGGATCTGTTAAAAAAAAAAAATAAATAAATAAATAAAAATGTTGTGTGGACATCCGTTGGCATCCATTTGCACGGATCCGTGGGTGTCCAGGCATTTCCAGGAGTTACATGAATTTCATGCAAGCAAACGGATTGCAAAATATGCAAGTGTGAACGTATTTAGAGCTTTTTCAGGTGGATTACAGAGAGTTAAGGCTCTGTCACACATAACGAGATCGCTAGCGAGATTGCTGTTGCGTCACAGATTTTGTGACGCAACAGCGATCCCGTTAGTGATGTAGTTCTGTGTGACACGCACCAACGATTTGGCCCCTGCTGTGAGATCGTTACACACTGCTCTGGATCATTTCTAAGTCGTTGTGCTCCCGCTGGGAGCGCTACATCGTTGTGTTTGACAGGGACAACAATCAGCGATCTCAATGCTACGCTATGGAGTGACAATTCCCAACGACCTCGGTATAATTATGGATCACTAGTGCGTCATTTTCCACATCACTGGTGAGATACCGGTTTGACATCTTACCAGTGACTTGAAACGATGCACCAGCGATCTCTGCACATCGTTATTGGGATTGCTGATTCGTCGTTATGTGTGACTGGGCCTTAACAGCCACAAAAGACATTGTGCGCACATACATTTACATAATAAAAGATAAGGTTTATTGTCTTAAGTTGGAACATGGCTATTGTTCCCAACCCCACATACACATGCACGATCATCTTGGCCAAGCATGCACACACTCTAAAGACTGCCATACACATAAGGCGGCCGTCACACGGTGAGATATCTTGCACGATATCGTTTAAGCGATCTCCTTTTTGATCGCTTAAGCGATATCGGGCAAGATATCGTTGCATGTAATCAAGCGATTTACGATGGTAAATCGCTTGATCGTGACATCGCTGATCTGAGGTTCGGTTCTCAGATCTAGCGATGAACGATGCAACGATCTGCATCATCGTGGTGTATGACACCACGAGGATCCATCTCCCAGCGACCGCGCCTATGCTGGGAGATGGTAACTATGGTACACGTCGGGTAACTAAGCGACGCGCGGCGCCTAGTTACCCGATGTGTACCATAGTTACCAGCGAGATCGCGGCTCCGCATCGCTGGTGAGTCTGTCTGTGTGACATCTCACCAGCGATGTGAGCGATATTGTAAGCGATTGCGCGTGCACGTGATCGCTTACAATATCGCTAAAGATGTCGCAGCGTGTGACGGCCCCCTAAGATGGCTGTTGGCCAAATGATGCTATGGCCAATCTCACGGCTGATGGTGGGTTTACACACACCAATTTATCTGTTCAATCTCTGAACCAATTTCTGGTTGCAGTGAAATCATGGATACATTGCTCCATGTTGTACACAGCCACAAAATGGAGCTATGTATCCATGATTTCACTGCAACCAGAGATTGGTTCAGAGATTGAACAGATAAATTGGTGTTTGTAAACCCACCATAACAGCCATCTCATCCAATGCCTCCATACAGAAGAGTGCTTGTTCAGTGAAGTGCGTCTGTCGTCTTTATCAGAAAGCCGCCAACCAACACGTCAGCTGGAGGCTTATCACAAGAACAATGTGATCGTGCACATGTGGTCAGACAACTGTCCCAACCAATTGTCCGGCACCCCTAAATACATTAGACCGTCGTCCGAACCGGTTCATGTCTGTGAGTTCAGTCAACATTAGCCTAATGTGTTCAGGGCCTTGAATGGGAAATTCAACAGATCAAACTGAACAGTTTTTAGCTGCTGACATTGACATTTGCAATATGTGTCCAACCACATCAAGGCCAAATCTCTTAACATGTGAATGCTACTGCTACTTTTTATGTCTGTAGTTAGGTTATGTCATAACATTATTTTACGATCGCTGAACAGTATCATGTATAGTACAAACATAGAAAAACACACTGGGTTATATATCAGATGCAAAGTAGTCACAGAATAATTTAATTCACATGTATAAGCCACATGAGAACAGAACTCCTTGGGCCATTACTTGCCCCAGACTGTGTGATGTGATCAGATGGCTTCCATAAGGAGCACACATAGTAGAAACGTAGCCTTGGGGAAGCTATACCGCCTTAACAAGCGGAGGAACATGTTATTAGCATAGTCACAGCAGAGGTCCATACAATTAGCAGATTCCTATGGCAGCAATTCAGAAACGTTCCAGCCCCCACTTACAGTAAACACAGTTTGACACTTCTCTTTAAAGCCTGTAGGAAATGCGCCCCGAGGGTAAGGATTTGGCCCCCAAACAGAATCCATAACCCTGCTCAGGGGAAATGCCAGATATCCACACCCTATTGCACTTGTACAATGTAGAAGTCTTCCCAGTCACTTTGAAGTCCAAGAAAATGCAAATGAGTTGCAGCTTAAAGTTAAAGCAGAGATCTATCTTTCTGCCAGTGGAGTCCATTAATACAAAGCAGAAATACACGTTCTCCATCTTTCACCACACATCTGCCCATGTAACAAAATAAATAACTGAACCAAGAGTTTATTTCCCTCTGGAAACACCGGCTCTGCAGCTATTCATCAAAGTGTCTGACCACAACGTATAGAATGATGGTCCGATCTCCTCTGGGTGTATAGGAATTGAAATATTACACTACAACAGATGATAACATTACACAAGAAATACCTTTGCTTCCAGGCTTTAACCACATTGAGAGCAATCTCTGCTAGATCTGGATGTCCACTTGCACACAGATTCCACTCAACCTAAACCATTGTTGTAATTTACACAATATAGTAAATCATCTCCTGGTCCATGGGATGTCCCTCACACCTGCCCCAATCACTATTGGAGTCAAGTGGCAAAACAAGTCTCAACATAAAGAATGGAATCTTGGAATTGCTGCTGAGACCAGTGATTGGCTGCAGCGGTCACCATATCAATGATGACGCCTGTAAAACCAAGCCTGGGGGCAGCAGGAGAGCCGGAACTAAGGCCGGTTTCACACATCCGTGTCACCACGGACGTGTGAAACAAGGCCGTTTGGGGGCGGGACGTGTGACACAATGTGTGCAGTCTGTGTTCTATCTATGGATATACGGATAGCACACGGACAGCCTGTCACCGCATACTTACCTCCCTCCATGCTGACAGTTCCTCTCACTTACGGTCCGCTCTTGGGCTCAGTGAAGTGAATATTCATGAACCTAATGAGCGGCATCGGAAGAGAGGAGCAGACACCGCTGGAGCGAGGAGAGTATGAAATTCTTTATTTTTAGGGTTGTCACTTTCGTCCGTGGTCCATGCACATGGATGTCACACGGATGACATCTGTGTGCATGGACGTTTCACGGCGAAAGCGGTCCATGTGTCTGCAAAAAAACAGACTTGTCGCCGTGTGGAGCACACGGACACACGGTCCAGCCAGAAACACGGACGTGTGAATGGGGTCATAGGGGATCGTGTGTCCCCATATGTCCGCGCCTCCAGCATGTGTTGGGGCAGACCGCACACGTGCCGAAGGCACGGATTTGTGAAAGAGGCCTAAAGCAGGAGCGGTGAATACATGCTATTTTAACCCTGTGGAAACCTATGAGATAAACAACACCTCAAGATTGAGGCCCCAATAAATATGATTTCAGCAGAACTAGGCTAATCATCTGATGTTTTCATGGGGCTCATTTGACTCTCCTCCTACGGGCAGAGGCACACTTATGCCAGTATTTTGCATGCATCTTGCATGACTCACCTGGAACAGCCCCTGCCTCTATGGACAGGAGCTATATAGAAACACAAGCAGCTGACACACTTCCGTTCAGAGAGGAGGGGCCATTCCAGGTGAGATGCAAGATACTTACATGCATCTCGCATATTGTGTTTCCACCCTACAGGTAATGTTGGAAGGGGGCAGTGGGGAAGTGGGGGGGGGGAGAAGATTGGGCATGTTGAATTTCAGAGCCAGATGCTTTTGTTTTACCAGGAAAAAAAGCAAGCGGCGTCTTGGTTGAGGGTGTTCATGAGTATGGGGGAGTTGGGAGAGAAAGCGATCAGCCGAATGAGTGTTCAGTGGACCATTGTATACGGTAGAGGGGCACTTTTACAAAGCAATATAGTGGCATCCCTTGACAGTTGCAATATAGATGGCATGATTAGGTAAATCAACCATACCATTGAACAATACCAGAAATTTGATGTTTAGAAACATGAAAGGGTTGGATGAGCGCCCCTTTACAAACTTTCCCATAATCAGAGATTAAAAAACATAATTTTATCAAAATGTGACCTTATGGTTACTCATAAATGTATAAGTTTATCTAAAGTAATAAAAGTTCTGAAATCCTGTGTTATTTAAAAGGTTTAGGCCGACGTTGTATGGATGCTAATGTAATTCACCCAATACTACACTATTTGTTCCACAAGCCTGTGAAACAGAATGGAAAGAAAAATACACTATCTGGTTACTGGCTCCTAGTGAGCTCGCATACTAAACCAGTCTTCAGGGAACACATAATTAAGAGATCACAAACCGGAGTCCCAAGCTGACCAAGAACTTCACTCATGTGACTGGAAGCCGGAGGTAAAGAAAACACGCTTTATGCAATGATCACAATTACATTATATATATGGGCTGTTACAGATTAACAGGAAGAGAAGTAAAAAGGATGTTCATTACCGAGGTTCGTGGGCCAATATGTAGATACAAGCATAGCCGAGCCCCCTATGATCATGTTACAGGCCCCTCTGCCTACCTGGTCTGCAAAATATTCAAGATTGACATATATAAAGAGGTGATAGTGTATCAATAAAATCACATAGCAAAACTTATCTGGGGTGAAAAGGACGCCCATTCTGTGATGTGATGAAGGGATCACGGAGCTTAAGTGCCAGCTATTGGTGAAATAAAGTTATCACAGACACTGCCGGAATACATAAGGAAGTACCACTCAGTGTATATCAAAATAGCCATGGAAACTACCATCAACATTGGGTGAATCCAACATGGAAGTGCCCACATCTCAAAGGAATTGTCCACTACTAGGACAACCACTTTGTCAATTCGCTTGTTTCCCCAATAAATCTATCTATATATATATCTATAACCACAACTTGTGGCTCACATGACATCACACAAGTCCGGTGTCCAATCACCGCAGACTTCCTTTTCCCTGCCTTCAGACCAAACAAGCTATCAAAAGGAAGTGAGCAGTAGCCGCAGAGCTTACATCCTGTTGATGGCACCCGTGTTCAATGGTGAGGAGATGGACCAGCTACAATTTGGCTTCTGGTCACATCACTCAACCGAAACGGACCTAATTAAAGTCTCCAATGACCTACTAAGCAACAAAGCCAAGCGACACTACTCTATCCTCCTCTTCCTAGGCCTGTCTTCTGCCTTTGACTCCATCTACACCTTCGGCCTGGGACAGCTCAGAGTCCCACGGCGTTCAGTGTTATCTCTACACTGATGACACACAGATCTACCTCTCTGGACCTGATATTGCCTCACTAACCAAAATCCCACAATGTCTGCCCACAATTTCATCCTTTTTTGCTCAATTTCTAAAACTGATGTGGAGCTCACTAGGATGGGGTACTCGGTACCGGAGTGGTGTATCACGGCGATCTTGGTCCGGACCGTGTCCCGAGCCCACAAGTAAAGGGGGTTATTTACAGTGATAGTCGTGACGCCACTCGCAGGCTGTGGTCAATGGGAACCACCGCTGCTGCTTACTTCTGCCAGGAGGATGGATGGTGCTGCAGCCGGATGGATGAGCCCGCCGTGGGTCGGGCTGCTCCTGACAGGGTACATAACAGTTTAACATGCAAGGAAGCACACACTGGAGACTCTGGCAGGGTTCACCAGGTTTTAGTCAAGTTCTTCACAACTTTTCAGTACAAGTCACAGTTCATCTGATTCACAAAGCTCTTTCAGTTTCCCACAATTTAAGTCCACACTTTCAGTTAGTTCTACTGCAGCCAGGATCCTGCCTTAGACACTTCTCCTTCTGAATTCCTTTCAGGCCCTTCTAAACTTCTCTTCTCCTTGTGTGCGGTCTGGTAGGTCTGGTAGGTCGCTCGGGTCCTTGTTGGCTTAACCCGGTGTACGGGTATGTCTAAGCTCTGGAGCTCTATGTGCAACCGTACCTCCTGCACTTGTAGTAGGATCTCTGACATGGAATCAGAGTTCCCCGCCGGAATGTCTGTGATCCAGCTTGTAGCTGTGGTCACCTCAGAGCCGGCTCTCTGGTCCCGGCCTAGCCTTCCAGTGCCCATTTATTTCAAGATCTAAAAAATGAGAATGCGCATAGGGTCTTATCCTTAATACAAAACGAATCCCATACAGTGTGAAAACTGCTCACCTGATACGGTTGTGAAGCCCACAACCAGCTTGATCGCTCAAACACAGCAGCCGCAGCCGGGACCGCACTTCCACAATCGTGGGGGTGAAACTCTATCCGGGACCAAGTGTCTTTCGGTCCGCGCCGCTGCTCCAATAAATATTAGAAACACTGGAGTGTTTTAAATAAAAGATCTTCAGTTTTATTTCCGACGCGTTTCGGAGCTAAACACCCAGCTCCTTCCTCATTGCAGTAAAGGTATGATTGCACTCAGTATCTCAGTGCCTCTGAGGCAATAGCATCACTTTATAGCCCTAAATTCTGCTGGTTGGTTCCCTCTAACAGTTTAAAATGATCATCATTAAAAGTCACCCGCCGTACCCCTCCAACATCATGAGAAATTACACAAGCTTGCAATTTACTGACTATGGATACATTTACACACAGCGTATTTGCTGTGTTTTATGAGGATCCGTTTTTTTTGCAAAACTGCACCAAGTACACATCCTCACAGAATGCACCGTTTTGCATGTGCACGCCGCTGTGCTTTTCTTCCTGCACTCCCCCGGTGACTGCCTGTGATCTCCTCATCCCTGCAGCGAGCGCGGCCTCTAGGACCCTGCAGCACCAGGTGACGTCACCCAGTCACATGATGCTGTATAAGGTCCTGCACAGGTCCTACAGTGTCGGGATGAAGAGAGATCTCCAGAAGAGTGTGGTGAGGTGAGGAAAAGCGCAGGAAGAAAAGCGCAAAAAGAATTGCCATGCTCATTCTTCTTACGGATCCGCTTTTCAGCCCAAAATCGGCTACGTAAAAAGCGCAGCATGTGAATGAGAAACGGGACATGTAATGACTTGGCTGGGACAGCTAACGTCAATGTGTTTCACTGCATTTGTGCATCTGCAAAATACCGCTGCGTAAATGCCTTAATACGTTGTGCGTGAACTGAACCTATTTCTAACTGCGTACGTTCTCCTCCAATCCCAGTTTAACCAAAGAGACTGGCCACTGCTGCTGCCGCCTGAGAGCGGGGACTTAACAAGAGCAGTACTTGCAAGCTCTGATTTTATTGAGCTTATCAGCATTGCCCTAAAGCTTGACCAGCATTGCTAGATAGCACCATTGGGTTACGTGCCCACAAAGGTCTTGATTAATCAAGATAGGCGTGCTAGAGTTTAAGCTGCCCAATGTATCGGGACGTACACCTTGCCACAAATATCACTCCAGTAGGAGATTAAGGTGCCGCTCTTCATAAATTTGATGAGATGGGGTTGCCTTGCCTGGTCCCAGCCCTGCACACATTGTTGGAGCTGGGGGAATTTAGCACAGTGTTGGGACATACATTTTAACACTTTTTATGGCAGAATTCTTATGTAAAAGCTTGGATTAATAGGGTCCAAAGTCTTTTTGCCAAGTTTTCGGAGAGTCTTGGAGAGTTTCCGCTCATTTTCCGCTCCAAAAACTCCATGATAAATTGCGTGCACATAGCCTTAGCACCTAATTCTGGACAGTATCAGTCTTTGTGCTCTTCCAACAATGCAGAGACAAGGCTACCTCTACTGGCAGCATTGGAGCGCACACAGTTCAATGTGACGCTGCCACTAGACTGAACGGTCAATAATTCACAGGCGCCAATAAGAAAGTTGGAAGACTGTGGAGCGGTGCATTCCTGGATTGAAATATTGGGGTAATATTAAATATTTGACTGTTTTTAAAACAAAACAGAAGCGGACAAGAATCTAATCCGCATGGGACCGAAAGTATGCAAAAATTGCATCCACAATCATGTGACTGGTAACTGAATCCTTACAGTGGACATAATGCGCACTGTCAGGATTAGTCAACCTGAAGTCAGAATGACTGCAGAAATGTAACTAAAGCAATAACATCACATTTGTAGGGCTCTGGTCACCTTTTTTATATAGTTATTTCATGTACAGCAGGCATCAGAAGTGATGAACCACACAGAAGACGCCGTGTAAAGTGAAAGATTGAAGACACAAAGGTTTCATTCGCTATTTGATCTATGTGGGAAGCTCAGCTTTAATCACACAGGCAAAACATACATATGTGATGTGCAACTGCAAATCCTCTCCATAATGAGCAGTTTATAGAGACCCTGTGAAAAAGCTGAACCACATGGTATAAAGAAGCAGCTCACGTTTAATAAGCAGGAGGCCTGTGACATTCTGGAATGATCTCGGGGCAGGCAGGTCTTCGGTGGAATGCTTTTGGAAATAAAATGTTAACATGATGATAATTATATTTACACTTCCACCCGTCCCTCGGAGATGAATGTTGGTACAAGGTCAATCTCTTCCTAAAAGAAGGTCACCACTATGGTTAGCATATTTTTACAATTATACATGGACATTCTGAGACTCCTTTATCCAGCGCAATTTTCAGAACTAAATTGTAATGACTGCATTCCACAACCCTCTCTAGGCAGCTAAATGAGGGGAGTCGCCCAAAAATCTCCACCTCAAGTACACAACGGAGAAGCCATTGCAACATTACATCAGGTAGATCAGAAAAATATCCATCAAGTCACCGCCATCACAATCATTAAAGTATAGAACATACAGGAGCATCTCAATGAATTAGAAGATCATCAAAAAGATTATTTATTGAATTACTGAAATAAAGTAAGTGAAACACATTATAATTATACATATGCATCAGGGGCGGACCCAGACTGTAGTGGGCCCCGGTGCAAGACATTTTTTGGGGGCCCCCCCGCCCCTCATAGTGGCAACAAAGTAATGTAAACATATAGATTGTAATATTTATTTACAACGCAACCCTCAAAGAGCCCTGCATAAAGTATAAAGGCTTCCTCACACCCCTCCAAATATTATCATGCCCCCACAGAACCCTCCAGATATATTAAAATGGCTTCCATATTATATAATTGGCTATATATATTTTAATACATCATCCATAGTCCTCCATATATTATAATGCATTCCACGACCCTCCATATATTATAATACACCCGCATAGCCCTCCATATAGTATAAGGCAGTCCCATAGTCCTCCATATAGTATAATGGGCCCTCATATTCCTCCATATAGTATATTGCACCCCATACTCCTCCTATGTTATATTGCACATTACATAGTCTCCCATCACTGTATTCACGGGTTAAAAAAAAAAAAAGTAAATACTCACCTCTCTTCTTGCTGCTCCGCTCTGCACGTATCAGCACAGTGGCACTCAGTGATGACATCATCGTGCCCCACCATGCTGAGCTGCAAAAAGCAGACAGCTCAGCCAGGACTCGAGTGAAGAATGCTGCCGGCAGAGGCAGCCGGGACTATAGGAACGGGTGCGGCATCCGCGGGGAACTACCACTGGCGCACACACACCTTGTACGCACGTGGCTCCGCTCCAAATGCCTTGTAGACACGCGGCTCCGCTCCACATGCCCTGCGCATACGCCTCCGTTCCGTACACATGCGGCTCCTCTACAGGACGCCCCAGCATATGCTCCACTCCATCCACCTTATGCACACGCGGCTTTA